>JAKELG010000011.1:0-648640 GCA_021527035.1 Lactarius vividus
ACTGGTCTTCCTCGAAGGAAAGGTTCGGAGTAGACTCGGGAAGGGAGATGTCGCCTTGGCTCAGAGCAGAACGGACGTCTGATGGGAGAGATACGGGCGGGAAGTTGATCAACTCCTAGAATGCGGTTTACATGATCAATCCTACAGGAGATAGGACGATGACATGTCAGGAACGGAAGACGAGAGCGCACCTCGAAGGACTGGGCATACCAGTTCTTGACTTTATGGATAGAGGGCATGGTGGGCTTAGATTGTGGGGGAGTTCATCGAGTTCTTTGGCACGGTGTGCCAATCTGACCGGGAGCTCCTCTTTCCGTGAAGGAGATGAATACGGAAATAGAGTGGGATACGATGGTTGGGACGTACCGAGCAGGAATTGGCTGGCTCTCAACAAGGTTCCCCTGACTTGGGTTCTGACCAAATCGAACCATTTGCTGCAATGATACTGAAAAGTATTTATGGTAAATGGTTGCGCAGCGTGAGATCGGAGCAGGAAATGAAACTGACCGCCAGTCCTGAGGAAAGGACGCAAAGTGATGTATCTTGTCCCATAACGCAGAGGAAATTCTGAACGTGGGCGTCATGGTGGTTTGCGGTGAAGAGGGACCAGTGGGCACTTGAAGACGACCGGAGCAAGGGTCGAGAGAGGACTAGAGGACTGCTCGTGACAATGCGGGGTAACATCGGTTTTCACGTGCCTGCCTACGCTTACGAGGTCATTTGACCCGTCGAGTTTGACGCCCCTACAGGCCTCACTATGCCTCGCTGTCAAACGAGCTCAGTTCCGTGCCATCGGTAATGCACTATAAATCAACGAGGACTGCCCACGGGCGCCGATTGTCATCGCACAGTGTAATACCCCCTTCAGACCATGAAGCCGGGTTTCATCTCGTGGCACCACGCAGCATCTCTGATACTGATCTTTATCCGAGATCGCGACCTTCGAATGATCCGATTTATGAGTTTTCTACTTTCGTGTCCCAAGCAACGCCGTCAAACCCTCCGAGTGAGTCCGAGCTGCCGCATGACCGAACAGCGGTACAGTCCTATTGTGCTTTGCAATACAGAAGGAGAAGCGCTTCTTCACAGTCTTCGCAGCGCCTATCCGTAATCGTTATAAGGACTTGCGCCCCTGCTTCCACATGCCTGATCACCACTCCTTTGTTGTCTGCCTCCCCACAGGTACTCCAAGTACAAGTACCTCCCTTTATTCGTCTTTTCCTTTCCAGTTTCCTCCTCTAGACCTTTCCTTCTTTCTACCTTTCCCGGGACTCGTCCCTTGAGCCCCCCTCCGGATACCTGGCAGTTTGGCTCCCCCCCCCCCCCAATTGCACATCCGACCTGCGTATCTCGAGCCTCGCTATCCCCATGAACGTACTCCAAACGGATTATTCGAATCTCTTCGCCGCTGGTCTGCGTGTCATCGAGTCTCGGAGCACGGGCCGGGGGTCATCCCAATCTTACCCTGTCCACGCCGTTTCACTGAACTTGTCCGCATCTGACCGTGACCCCGAAGGAGAATTCGCGGCACCAGTCGAGGACTCCCCCAAGAAGACTTCCCGTTTCTCGACCAAGCTATGGCGTCGTGTCTCATGGCGGAGAGAAAAGCCTTCCTCAGCGAACACCAACGTCGTAGACGATGATGCTAAGCCTCGCCAACGGACCTGGCGGTCGATGCTACCAGGGTGTGTTGGGCAGGAGACCGCACTGGACGAGCGGATATGGGACTGGAGTACCGGTGTATACCACGCAACGACCCTAGGGTGAGTGCCTTTCCCCCTTTGGTTGGTCTGATCAACGACGCCATATTTATTGTGTGAACCACCACAGAGACGAAGGAGTGGAGCGTGCCGATCCGTACTTGGATGACAAGGTCGATCCCGTCGACACGCCGCTACCCACGCGCACGGCGTTCCTCGTTGCGCTGCCCAGCACCACCGCCCCGCTCTGGGAGCACGACTTTCCCATCTCTCTTCCTAGCCAACATGAACAACAACGTCGGAGATCGCTGCATATGCCCCGTCCACGGCACACGTACTCTCCTTCCCTCAAAGAGACCTCCGCATGCCAATGGGAACTAGGATCCATATCGAGCCACGAAGAGTCGGGTATCGATGACGATTGGCACCAGTTCCGTGTCGAGTGGATCGACTTTGGCGTAGACGGCTCCAAATAAGCTCAGCCAGCAACAGCTACTCCGTAGTTGGTTGTACTTCCGATCGCGATCACGCGGCGGCGTGGACGTTGTGCGATGCGCATCACGACCAGATAGGGATCTGCCTCCATCTGGGGCTTCAGGCTCCGCGAAGGAGGGTTTCCGCGCCGCCATACATTACTCGTCGTCCATCGCCCCCGACAAATCGTGCATGTCCATTAGAGGTCTCCGTCACCATTTCTGTTTTGCATGGATCCGTCCTGTCATAATGGGCTGCACTTGATGTGTTTGCCATGACATCATCGTCACCCTCTTCTCGTTTCCCCATTCTGACCTTTTTTTTCTTTCTTGCCATCTCGCTTATCATCGCCTCCATCGTTGTATTATCACAGTTACAATACCTCCGTCACCATATCCAGTCCCCCTCTGAACGATGGAGGGTTCTGTATCCCTGTAGTCCATTAGTTGTACAACCTTACTTTATTGAATTGGGACACCCGCTCTTTCAGGTTCCCAACGTCCCACCCATGCTTCGTCACGATAAATAGATTGAAACTCAACTGATGCAAGCGAACATGCAACGATCTGGGATGCGAAATCCGATCGTATTTATGGCCGCGGCTGTTCGCCCCACCCTATCAAAGTCGTTGGGGCACCGTGACAGCAAGTGTGCACTGTTCTTGGCGCCGTCACCGCACAGGGGTTTGGTGCAAAAAAAAAGGAAAGAGGAAACGGTTGCAGTCGATATCATTTTTCCCCCTCCGCCATCACCACGACAACTAGCCAGCTTTCTCGATCCGCCTGTGCGAGGGAAGTGGTCCACGTAGACTTTGAGAAGAGAGAACCCAATACTCCCTATCTGATAGATGGTGTTGTCCGGTCCGAGCATCAACAAAACAACAATTTAGAAAAAAAAATGGCCGCCCTTTCTCAAAAACTCGCCTCTGCGCTCGCCTCGCGCGAAGATCGCAACATCCGACGCCGGCTCCCCTCCCCAAATCTCTCGCTCTCCCATCCGCCAATCACGGGTTCTGCCACAGAAGGCACGGCTTCAGCCGCGAGTGCAGGAGCCGTAGCTACCACCGGGATCATCGCCATCACAACCACGCCCGCTTCTACGCCGGTAGTACCTCCAGCAGCACCGGGACCAGCACAAACCCCGGCGGACTTTTCCTCCAACGACTACCTCTCCCTCGCAACCTCGCCGCTCCTGCGCGCACGCGTGCTCGCGGCGCTCCATGCCGCCCCCGCGATCCTCGGCTCGGGCGGCTCGCGGCTCCTCGTTCACGGCACGGCACACGCAGCTCTCGAGGCTCGGCTTGCGCGGGAGTTCCGATCTCCCGCGGCGCTGCTCTTCAACTCGGGCTTCGACGCCAACGCGGGCTTCTTCGCGTGCGTGCCGCAGGCGGGCGACGCGCTCGTGCACGACGCGGCGATCCACGCATCTGTGCACGACGGTGCGCGCACATCGCGCATCGCGCCGGGCCGCCGCCGTGCGTTCGCGCATAATGACGTACGTGCGCTGCGGAACGCTCTTTGTGCGCTCCGTGGCGAGTGCGCGGCGCTGCGGGCGGGCACTGCGAGCGTGTTCGTCGCGGTGGAGAGCGTGTACAGCATGGACGGCACCGTCGCGCCGCTGTGCGCGATGCTGGACACGATGGACGCAGTGTTCCCCGCGGGGAACGCGCACATGGTCGTTGATGAGGCGCATGCGACGGGGCTGTATGGGCCGGGCGGGCGCGGGCTCGTTGTGCAGCTTGGGGTGGAGAAGCGTGTGCTTGCGCGGCTGCACACGTTTGGCAAGGCGCTCGCCGCGTCCGGTGGTGCGTCCATTCTTCGGACACCGCATACAGGCAGAGATTAGATGTGTAGATTCGCGTTCGTCTGGCACACCGCAGCGGTGCTTCTGACCAGCACCCTGATTCGCGATTACTTGCTCAACTACGCGCGGCCGCTGATCTACACGACATCGCTCAGCAACCTCGCCGTCATTGCCGCCTCGTGTTCGTTTGACCTCCTCGAAGACGGCACGGCAGATCGGGTAGGTCGCTCACTTGTCCTGTTGCCTCCAAGAGCCTGACCGCGAGCGCGCGCAACAGCTCGCGGCCCGGGTTCTCGATCACTCGGTGTACTTCCAGGAGCGCCTCCGTACCTCCCTTGTCGCGTCATCCATCCCGCCGCGCATACTATCTCTCCCGGCCCACCTCCAGCACCCCTCGAAGACCCAACTCCCGACGCCGATCATACCTATCTTGACACCTCGTGCGCGGGCCCTGTCCGCGCACCTCCTAGCACACGGCGTCAACGCACGTCCGATAACTTGGCCCACAGTCCCGAAGGGTACAGATCGAGTACGCGTATGTCTCCACGCGGGCAACACGCGTGCTGAGCTTGACACGCTCGTCGATTCCGCAATTTCATGGGCAGCAGCAGTTGCACGGGAGGAGAGCGTTGGCCAGGACAGGGGACAGCTCCGCATCCATGAAGATGTGCGTGTTATGGACACGGGTGGAGGCGGGGGCGGGGACGGGGGCCTATTGTTACAATCGAAGCTGTAGAGTCGTGTGGTATATGGGGGTAGAATAGAAAGGCACTGTTAGTCCTGTAGATTTTCGATTTCCTGCATGCTCGATTGGAAAGGTGCTACAGAGTCGCTTGCGCGTCGCGGTACTGCACCTACGAGACCCATCTCGATGAGAGGGGGGAATACCTGAGAAGTGAAAGCATGACACGCACCCTGCACGCCCGCCCCGACGTTGACCCGCGCAATGGCCTCTCTATTCCACTCGATCGCTGCAAGTTGTGCGTGCTTGAGTGTACCTGAAAATGCAAAATCCACAACCCTTTATACCAGGCAGTTTCATATGGTGACAGGTAGCGAACCTGAGACGTGGATCACATGCGGCACGACCTTGTACCCGTCGTTATTCCCGATTCTGTCGAGGAGCACAAGAGCTGCCCAGGTCGTGCGCGCAGCTTCGCCCCGCGCGACGCGTAGGATACAAAGGTGCGTCGTGGGTGAAAAGTACTTGACTGCTCGTGAAAAAGCACAAAAGAGAGAAGTTAGTCTCGTGCTGTTTCCGTGAAGCGGAAGGCAAAAACGCACCAGAGAGCGAGGTACCGACTTCTCCCCAACCCGTGTCTCCAAAGTTCGACAATATGCTCTGTTTTAGCGCATTAAAAACGTCCTTTCCTGATATCGCCTGGCCAAATGTAGGCAAAGGTGCAGAAGAGGTGGTTGTTGTGGTGGCTGGGATGAACTCGACGAGAAGCCAGCGATTCTGGTTTGAGGGTTCAATACCGGCATGGGCGAGACGAGGGTAAAGCAAAACAATACTTTGAATCGAACCATCTCAACTTGTCGTGTATCGAATTGTGGGCCTCGGTTATGGACAAGGCGTCGCCGAGGCTAATGCCAGTCCCAGTAGAAGTGCCTTTCTCCGCTCTCGGCTAGGCTCTTCCGAGCCGTTCAACTAAAGTAAGTATCCCATTATCACATCTCGGTTCCAAGCTAGTTCATGGTATCTGTTACTACATCCAAACTCTATTCTTCTTTAGCACCATGCTCCAATAACAGCTGTGCGAGCTCAGGGTATTCTTTCTTTGAGACCACCTGGAACGGTGTCCGGCCCATGTCATTTTGCGCGTGTACGTTCGCACCACGTTCTAATAACAGCTGTACGATTTCTTGGCGTCCGTTGAACGATGCCAGGTGTAACACACTCCATTGCATCTGAGTGATTGCGTTCACGTCCGCGCCGCGATCGAGGAGCAACCGCACGACGCGGAAGTGTCCCTCTCGCGCTGCTGTGTTCAGCGGACACCAGCGCCACTTGTTCCTTGCATTCACGTCCGCACCCCGTCTGAGCAGTATTTCTGCAATATCGAAGTTCCCTTCGGCCGACGCAAGGTACAATGGCGTCTCGTTGTCCCAGTTTTGTGCGTCGACGTCTGCGCCATGATCAAGCAACAGCGGCACGACGTCGGAGTAGCCTTTTTGCGATGCCAGGTGCAGCGGAGTCCAGTCCTGCTTGTTCCAGGTGCTCACGTTTGCGCCGCGTCGTACTAGACAGTGCCCGACTTCTGGTCTCCGATTTTCCAAAGCGAGGATTAGCGGGGTCTTGTGATCTAGATTTTGCACTTCGATATCTGCACCGTGGTCGAGCAGCAACTCCGCAACCTCGAGATTGCCATCTTGTGACGCTATATGCAGAGGAGTAACGTCCTTCCTTTCTTTGGCATTCACGTTGTCGCCGTGCTCTAGCAGTAGCCTCACAACATCCGGCCTTCCGTTGATAGACGCCTAATGCAATGGTGTTTCGCAGTCTTGATCTTGCGCGTTGACGTCTGCGCCGTGGGTGAGTAGTAGACCCACGACCTTGAGATGTCCGTCGCGGGATGCCCGATGTAACGGACTCTGACGGCTTCTGTCTTGCGCATTGACATCGGCACCGTGAGCGAGTAGCTGCGACACAATCTCGATATACCCTCGCCGCAATGCCATGTGCAAGGGAGAGTTGTCCCAGCTGTCCCTGAGGTTTGCGTCGGCCCCACGTTCGAGGAGCACCCGAGAGGCCCCGATATTTCCTTGTCCCAGTGCCAGGCACAGGGACAGCGGGGTCCTGCCATTTACATCCAGTGCGTTTACGTCAGCACCATGGTCGAGTAACCACCGAACAAGGTCCAGGTGAACGTTTTGCGATGTGACGTGCAGCGATGCGGCGTGCAGCGGCGTACTATCTTCTTTATCGCGGGCATTCACGTCGGCTCCGCTCTCCGTCAACAGCCGGGTGATCTCGAGCCTTCTGCTTTCTACGGCTATCGCCAGAGGGGTCTTGTAATTCCAGTCTCTGATGTCGACGTCTACACCACGGTCCAGTAACAACGGAACGATTTCGAGAGAGCCGTTCTGTGATGCTATGTGTAACGGGGTGTAGCCCAGCTTGTCCCGGGTATTCACGTTCGCCCCGTGCCGTAGTAGTAGTCGCGCCACCTCCAGCGCCTTGCTTTCCAACGCCAGCGACAGAGATGTTTTGTTGTTCCAATTTTCTACATTGACAGCCGCACCACGGTCCAGTAGCAACCGCACGATGCTAGGGTATACTTTCTCTGTTGCGATATGGAGCGGAGTTCGCCCCCGTCTGTCCCGTGAATTCACGTTCGCACCTCGCTCCATCAGTAGCCGCGCGACCTCGAGTTTTCCAGCGTCTAGCGCCAGGGACAAAGGTGTCTGGCGGTCGAAATTCAGGGCATTGATATCCGCGCCGCGTTCGAGCAACAACGGCACAGCGTCGGGGTGACCGTTTTGAGACACCGCATGCAGTGGGGTCCGGCCCACCGCCTCTCAGGACTTCGCATCCGCACCGTGCTCCAATAACAGTCGGGCCACATTGATTCTCCCGTTCGCCATCGCCAGGTACAAGGGGGTCTCGCGGGCTCTGTCCAGCGGATCGACATTCGCACCGCGGTCGAGCAACAGTTGCGCAATGTCGAGATGACCGTGTTGGGATGCCACGTACAATGGGACCTGATCGCGACCGTCCCGGGAACCTGTGTCAGCTCCGGAGTGTAGTAGCAAACGGGCGACCTGTAGATGTCCCTTGGTCAACGCCGCGTGGAGTGGAGTCGCGTAGGAACCGCCTCTTGCGTGTATATCCCGTGGATGTGTATTGATGAGATGTTCTGTCAGACCAAGGAAGCCGCACAGGGAAGCATAGTACAGCGAGGTTACTTCAGGACGGCGCGGGTGAAAACCAGGTTTGTGTGCTTTATTGGGATTGTCGATGTCGTACAACCAGACCCATGCCGCGAACCGTGGTGTTTCGGGGTCAAAAAGTCGTTCCATCCCGTCCTGAATCGACGACGATACATTCCCAAAGTTGGCGTGGTCGATCCAATGTTGAGCTGCGTAGTCAGCTAGAGGAAAATCGGGCGCGTAATATATGTGACATTGGTTCCCATATTCCAGTAGGACGCTGAGACAGGCTTGCGCGAGGATTGTGTTCGCTGGCTCGAGGAGAACATGAAAGCTTGAAACCGCTGCTGAGGTGGCGAGGCGATTGGAAGTCAGGAATTCTTTCATAGAGAAGTGGGAGAACTGCACTACTCCGTGACGGTAACCGTCGGGGTAGACAGCGGCAACCAAACTGGAGCATGCTGATAGAATGGCTTCTTCTGCGTCCTCCGAACGAAAATACGCATTGAACTCTGGGATGGCCCCGGCGGCGTCGACCCGGACTACAAGGACTTCCGCTAGCTCTTGTACGCTAAGGGGGCGAACCAACACCGTAAGGCATTGGAAAAGACGGTGCGCATATGCCCGTTTCTCCATATCAATCGCTAGTAGGGCGCGCTCGTAGGTTTCGTCCAAGGTTATGGGCAGTTCATCTAGAGTCTGCCGGATACTTCCAGGAAAACATCGACGCAGGGTCTCTAGTTAACAGAAAACCTGTGGGTTGGTGTAAGAAAACGTGTCAAGACACAGCGACTGTGAGAACGTACATTTCATCAGCCTTTTGAGCGAGTGTGTCAGTGACGAGTCTCTGATCCTCCTCTCTCCACCTCTGCATTTTTCGGTCCGACCGGACAGCGGAGTTGATGTACTCAACAATGTCCTCCTTTTGACCAGTCTCGTCATGAAGGGACACACGAAGGGACGTCAAAGGTTCGAGAACATTACGGATGTCAATTTCGGGGCGACTCGAGACGCAGATGTGGAGATATGGGAGGTGCATGCCAACAAGCTCCTCTACGAGCCCAAGGACCTTTTCTCGTGGAGACGGCATCCCGGTGGTGTTTGGACATTCGTCAAGCGCGTCGACGATAAGGTAAGTAGGACCTTGTCCGGGGAGCGTGAGCATGTCCTTCAGGCAACGCGTCAGTTCACGTGGGGAGGGTTTTCGAGTGCCGCTGGCGTGCGTAGAATACAGGTGCAAGAGTATTTCATAGCGAGAATCCGACGCGGCGCCAAGCTGAGAGAGAAGTGCAGAGAGTAGCCCACGAAGATGCTGCTTCTCCGTATTCCTAAAGTCAAAATAATAACAGGCCATGGAGGCCAATCCAGCTACGCGCGTTTCCTCGAGATCCCGAATGATGGAAGAGCTGACCGACAGCGTGAGTGCTATTGGGTGAAGGCGTCGAGCCACGACGTACATAAGTACGCTCTTCCCAGCGCCAGCTGGTATGAGGCCAAGGGGTTATCAGTACGATATGGGCGTCGATGGTAGAAAGAAACCGTACGTTTCCCGTGGATCCACAGCAAAGAACCAGATGTTTTCCACGCCGCAAATACCCTGCCCTCGAAAAACCATACTGCAGTTCCGCGATGGTGTACCTCACTTGCAATCTCATGGTTTGTCGACGGGTAGGGGGGAGAGAGTAAACTTCGGACGTCCTTTTGCAATTGGTCCCCTGGGGGGAGCCTCAGTGAATGAAAATTGCAGAACGAAGGCAAAGCGAACGCTTCATCTTGTTTATCTCCATTACCATCTCGTGCATGGTGACTGAAACCAATCAGTCCGACCTGAGAACACTCTTGCACACACGCAAAACATACCTAGAACCTGTCGGATATTTTCCGTTGAAGCTTTTCCGTCTAAGGGATCACGCGGTTGCGCTTCGTTGAATGAAAGTGACTAGTGAAAACGACATTACACTCCATCCATAACCACCTTGATGATGTTCAAAAGACCGTGTACAACCTCAAGAGTCTGAACCACGGTCATCCGAGCCTCCTCCTGTGTGAGTCTGTCCAGCATGTGAAGCACCGTCTCGATCTCGCTCTCTCCCAACAGCTTTTTCGCGAATTTCTCTGCAGGATGGCAGGTCACGCAAATTAATATCTACACCTAAGATCGTGCCAAACCGCGCACTTACTGAAGCGACCCTGCTTAATCTGCTTTGTCGCCAAGGCCAGTACAGAGAGTAATTCAACCATTATCTTGGCGACCACTTCTTCCATCGCGGGGGTGAACGGTATCTCAGTGTATACCTCAAGGCGTTTGAGAAAACTCTCGACGCATTCGAAGAGATCCACGAGAACATCATAGCTCGAGCTGACGTCCTTGGCTGCCCGGAGACTAAGAGATTACAAAGATCCGTGAATAAAGGAAGGCGGACACAGACTGTGAGGAGAATACAGATCCCAGAAAAGACCACTTTGGCCGGTAGAAACACCTAGAGAACACGCGTCAGGACTGTGAAAAGAAGGACTACCTCTCGGCGTACAAGACCGATACCCTCATTGAGGGTCGCACTGAATGCTAGCACATGCAGGATATGTACAGTCTGGCCGAGCCGCTTCATCAACTCTCGATCTCCATTTCTAAATTCATCGAATGCCTGAGCTTGCTCTTGAAATAAATGAAGCACAGAATCAGCCGAGTCACAGCTTCCGAGCTTATCAGCAAACGGATGCTTCGATAGATCTTTTCCAGTCTGCTTTTCGTAGTTGGCAAGGGCAGCACCAAACACTGATTGAAAGCTTTGAGCGGAGGCTGGTGTCATACTAGTAAGTTGGTAAGCGCGGACAGACATGACGGGCCCGGGATGATCGCGAGTGAAGAAGCCCAAAGACACGCCAATCAACCTCGCAATTACCAATCACGGCAAATCAGACGCCCGTAGTCTTACGCGCCGTAGGAGATCATATCGTGTATTCATTCCGTGTGAAACAACGGGTGGAATGATTTCAGCTATGATGTCGCCGTACTGCACTGGCACTGGGTGATGGTCGTCACACCGGCAATGCGGCCGGTCTCCGCTGGAGTGACGAAGGAGCGCTTCAGGAATCACTGACAACATGGTTCTGTCTTTGCGTGCACAAACTGAGAAAAGGCGTTGACTAATACTTAACGATTTTTCATCATCTGTAATGAGAAAATTATTTTATAACATTATATCCACCCAAGGATTATATTGTTGTGAAAAAACTTAATGTTTTTCCCTGAAATAAATCATAAGTGACCATTGTTCTCAATAAGCTGAACGTTAAGTTTTTTTCGCAGTGTGATAATTCCTGAATGGACTTAAAAGTTTAATTAGAATTATTTTTTAATTATGGATTGTGTAAAATCATTAAGTATTAGTCACTGCTTTTTCCTAGTTATTCGCGTGAAAAAATGGAATCATGTTGTCAGTGAATGGCGGCATAGAGTGAACGGATTAGGCGGCAGGTGGTCGTTCCTCTTTCGTCGTTCAACCAAGCTAGGGCTCTCGACTGCTTCCTTGAACACTTTTATTTCGCCCACCCGCTACGCCCAGTAATTGCCATGGGATCAATGACGAAGCCCCATTTTTTCCGACCTTCATCAACTTGTTCCGGGAAGGCCCCCCCCCAACCTACCCGTCGTGACCCCGCCTCAGAAACGCAAACCCCTCGTCCCCGATCAAGAAGTACTTTGTGTCTTCGCCCGCTTTCTATGCAGTCTACCTTGGGTGTGTTCTCGCCAATACCTATTGCTATGCACAAGAACTATTACTACACCTCAACAACGTTTGTTTTCCTGTACCATGCGCCGGCCTCCCTTCCTCCCGGCACCACACCGAACCTAAAACGAAGAGCGAGGTGGTGACTCTCAAAGATAGTGTGCGAGCCAGCCCCGGGGTGCCGCTACTTCCTGGAAAGGCCAGTAATCTAAAGCTGCCAGTGCGGCAGGCAAGATGGTGCCTTCAGTTTTCAAATCTCGAACCCACCTGTGTGCAATTTTTTAAAAATAAAATAAAAACCCACCTGAGGGCTAGGACGTCAGCCTGAGCCGGGAAAAAGTGGCTGATGTGTCTGCAGTGACTTAACTTGGGCTTGCCAGTGAGCCCCCTTCGCCGCCTTCCTGATTACTGTACCTCGACCTGTTCTGAAAGAAGGAATGCGTGCATGACTAATACGTATAGTCACGGCTTCTGTTACAGTACTGACGCCTTTTGGCTTCTCGAACAATATCGAGTTCTGACAGGGGTTTTCAAACGACGATTGCAAGCTAAGGCGAGTCACGTTGCATTGCGTGACATGACATGGGAATTTTCTCATGTCCAGACTGTATCTTCTTTTCTCTTGTGCGATGTCTCCGCATTCCCATTTTCCATTTTATTCTGGAAGCCATGGGATCTTTCCCCAACGCACCGCATCTGTCCTTGCTGCATCTACGTCATCCGGAAAGGTTCCCATGGCCGATGGAGAATTATGTTCCAATTTGAACCTAGGTTGAAGCCCCATGGAATGGCTTGCGCCTGCACCTAGTTCTACTATGGTGCTGACATTCTCAGTCGCCGCACATCAATCCCATCTACAATACAGAGAAACTCCAAAAACTCGTTTTACGTCATACTGTCATTACGTTCAGATTGCCTACAAGATAGCGGTTCAACTTTGTGCCGCACCCTACTGCCTGGTGCGTCAGATACTTAGGTCGGCCGCGAGGATGGATCAATGTTACCCCAGTGTGCGTGTTACCTATCGGAACGTGGTGGCTAGAGGGATGTCCTGATCCTCGGTACTTTTCATATGCGCGCTCCGGGTGCGAATGACGACACGAATTATTCGGCAAAATAATTTAAGGCGACTACAGTACGCCCGAGAGCACTCTACTGCTTCGATAATTTTTGCCATGCGGCATGAGTTCTTTGTTTCGCTTTTGGGATCTACGCAGTTAATAATAGTCATTCGGCAACACGTACCTGACAAAATACGAGGTCCTGAAGGCTAATATTTCAGTCCTAAGTGTAGACAGGACCGTTACTGAATACTTTCCATTATTGGGCTAGGGTTCATGCTGGCCCTCATGCTGCCTTCGATCCATCGGTTATGACCCCCGAAAGATGCTCCAATACTGTGTCACCTCCCGCTATCAGCGGCGCCGAACACCAAAGAATGACGTCACAGTGTATTGGCCGTTTACAGTATCAACTATGCCATGCGTCTCCCCATTGCGCTTTTCGGTCTTCTGTCGGATGGACGCGGCCAAGCAAGCGGCCAAGTGTCATGCCGCATCGTCCAGTCATCGTAAAATGGAGCCTTACCAACATTATTAGACCTAGAGCCAGAAGCCTGACACTCAAGGCTGACACTTGCTGAACCTAAGGGCAGAACAGCACAGAACAGCAGACTTACCGGGCCGTGATCTGACCATACCTAGTGCCAAAACTCAGGTGCTGATCGTGTCCAACTGATTGCAAGTGATGTCAAGGTTTTCTGTGGCTCACGAAAGATGAAATGCGTCGGACGAACTCGGAGTTGGAAGAAGCAACATTCAAGTTGGTTTCACCTTTGGCGCAATTGAAAACTTATTTTTCTACAGAACACTCTTGCCGCTGGCGTGACAGTCATTTGAGTGGCCCTTTTAGTACCTTCTCAGCACCGTGACTTTTCGTCAGGGTGCCGCTTTGTGCCGTTCACACGTATCTTCGTGCGGGCCGATTCTATTTTTATGTTTCTACTGGACGCGCTCTACTCGGAACTTGGGTCGTATTCTAATCATGATACAGCGCGATCTCATGACACAGATGAGCAAGATTTGCCGATAGCAGACATGAACAGTGATTAGCCAGACGCGGAACAGGAGCACTGCAAATTCCGTATGCTGATTATTCTTTGGTGTACGAGACAGATGTGGAAGGACCTGTTCTCCCTTTTTTTTTTTTTGATCCAGCCTGTTCTCCCATTCAAGTCAGCTTGATGCCCTCGTCGATGCCTCATCCCTCGAATTGGTCCAAGTGGACATTTGTATATCAGTGCAAGAGTGGGAAGGAGGGTATACGGTAAGTTATACGTAGTCATATGATGTGCCGTGCGGGCCGTTGTATATTGCGTCGTGGCGTGGCTGTCAGGAGTTTGTCAGGCAGGCAGGACAGCGGCGGTCGGCATCGGTTCCGAAAACTTCGCAATGCGCGACTTGGAGTCGATTCTACCGCCATACGATCATGATACACAGGGCTTACCTTTACTTGCGGATATAGCCCACGCTACTCCTTGCATTGGCTATAAAGATGCCAATTTTTAGCACTGATCAAACATCCTCCTCCTCACTGCGATAAATCACAGATGTCCTACTGGAAAAGCATCGTCGTCTCTGCTTGCGTTGCCACTGTGGCATTTTGTGCGTCTTCTTCGCTGCTATGGCTAGTGATACCCGATCCGCGGGTTCCTGACTGTCAAGTGTAGGTGCCCCACACCAATCTTCCACTGCTCCTAGCGAGAGTGCGACTGTTGTGCCAGCCAGCAATGATCCCAACTTCCCAATTTTCCCTCCAGGCTCGGATGTATCCGCTCAGCCGATACGAGACGGGCTCGGTGCCATAATTCTTGGACCTCAGAACGTGCCACTTCAGCAGCAGAATCCGGACCTCCTTGCACCTCCTACTACGGACCATGGGACCGTGTGTGTACTTCAACTATTTCACGTTTGAAAACAGACGCATTCTGAATGCTGGAACGTAGAAAAAATGCAAAGTGGTCCTTTACCCTGAGTAGCAACCGTATGCAGACAGGTGGCTGGGCTAGACAACAGAATGGTGGGTCGTCTGAGTGACCGCCATCGATTACGATCTCACATTGAAATCCTTAGTCAACTCGATGCCCATCTCGACCAGTGGGACTAATCTCTTTGTATTCTTGGGTTATATGCGCTCATAAATTCTGAAAGGTATGGCCGGTGTGAACATGCGCCTCGATGCTGGCGCTATTCGGTGAGTTTTTTGACCCTTTCTAGATTCTCTCCTACTCATAATACCCCCTCTTTCTCCGCAGCGAGCTTCACTGGCATAAGTCTGCAGAGGTACGCATCTTAGGTCCTGGTCGCGGGGAAAGTTGACTATCAACTTAATCTGAGTTAGTGGGCATACGTCATCAAGGTAAATAAGTTATTCCCTTCGCGATTTCCTTTTCAAGACGACACCGAAATCAGGGAACTACCCAAATAACTTCTGTCGACCAAAACGGGCGTAGTTACATCGCCAATGTCGTAAGTTACTCGACTTGGCGACAATCATGTTGTCCTTACACTTGCGTTTTTAGAATCCTGGTGATTTGTGGTATTTCCCCCCTGGGATACCTCACTCATTGCAGGCTATGGGGGGTTCCGAGTCACCGGATGGATCTGAGTTCTTACTGGTGTGTGGCAATGACAGATGCCGTTGATTTCTTTCACACTCTGTTTAGGTGTTCCCAGATGGTGACTTCAGCGAGGATTCTACTTTCCAAGTAAATTCGTATTCTGTATGCCGATTGCACCCCTAATTGTCATGTTAACCTGCAGATAACCGACTGGCTCGCTCATGTTCCGAAGGAAGTCATTGCCAAAAATTTTCAGACTAATATCACCGCGTTTGACCACATTCCTTCTCGGGAGCTGTACATTTTCCCTTCAGGTCCTTTCCCATATTGGCGAGATTTGGTTCTTTCTGATCGCTGAATCGTTTTTGATCAGAACCGCCATCTACCGATGTCGCACCTTCGAACCCTTCGAACCCTCAGGGACAGGTTCCTAATCCCTTCTCCTTCGCATGGTCAAAAGTAAAGGAGACCACATATCCTGGGGGTTCCGTCAAGATCATCGATTCGACGACTTTCAAAATTTCGACGGCGATTGCCGCTGCAGAAGTCACAGTTGAGCCAGGCGCTGTTCGTGAATTGCATGTGAGCACCTGTGCCTGTCCTATTACTAATATAATCATCTCACGATCTCCTGCGCTGGCAGTGGCACCCGACACAAGACGAATGGACTTATTATTTGTGAGTTGCCCTTTATACTGCCTGCGACTTTCTCATTGAGAGTATATTTAGAAGTGGCAACGGCCGCGTGACAATTTTTGCTTCGTCGGCCAATGCACGCACTTTCGACTATCAAGCTGGGGATATTGGTTTCGTTCCCGCGACTTTCGGTGCGTAAACTGATGATTAGCGTAGCTCAGTCCCAATGTACTTATGCGTATATGCTGTCTAACGTAGGTCATTACGTTGAGAACACTGGCAACACAACCCTTCGCTTCCTTGAGATATCCAATACTGGTGAGTAGCGGAGTATTTAATTATCCACCTCACTCAAGCGGTGGATGTTGCAGATCGTTTCCAGGATATTAGCCTCACCCAGGTGACGTGACTATGACATGGACTGAAACCCCATGCTAACATTTCACTAGTGGCTCGCACTGACGCCCCCGACGCTCGTCAAGGCTAACCTTGGCCTCTCGGATGAGACTATTGCAAACTTGAATAAGACGAAGCAGTTCGTCGTCGTGTGACTAGCTCAGACTTGACAAATCAAGACTTCGGGATTAAAAGCACGTTCCACATTTCGTACTATAGAACGGCCGTATTCTACCCGTTGTATACAATAAAAAACTTAATCGCAATTTCGATTAAACTTCCTTACTGGATGAGTTACGTATTGCAGGTCTGAGCGCCGACAGTACGCTAGCTTTGACGCGCATGTGCAGACTCGAAGGGTGTTCATCTGAGCAATGTAAAACTCCACCAATCCCTTCAAGCTCGTAACGCTTATCAATTTTGTCACTCTGCGCGTTCCCATTATCCCATCAACTTGCTACTTCCTCAACCGACATAGAAAGCACGCAAACTCTGCCAAACTGAAAGTTGTGACTTTCTGTCGCAACGGGCGCAGGAATTAGGGCGATCTGGCATACCAGCCTGAGAGTAACATAAATAACTGAAGTGCTAGGTGCGCATAAGGCGTACTTGAATATGAATACATTGTAAGGGACCGTAGGTAGATGTGTAAGAACCCGAACTGTAACTACAGCGATTGTCACCGATCACATGCATAGACTAAGTGTCTGAAAATAACAATCAGAATCCTAAGAAACTAAACGACCGTGTTATGAGTCCCTGTTCGTATCTCATATCTTTTCCCTACACACACCGGCACCCGTGTGATTCAATTCGGCGTACTCGGGTATTTAACACGTGAATGCGCAAGTCCCGCACATGAGGCGTGGTCGATTCCCGAGACGTTGTGCGCTCACGCGCACAGTATCTCAACACTTTCACCCGTAGCCAAAATAGATAAATGACATAGCGATTACCGGCCTGCCTTATTTTTTGTTAAGTAATGCTATCAGAACTAGACGAGATGACGCACCTATATCGCCTTTCTCCAACGTCTAAGCACTGCCGGCGGTATGCTCTGACAGTATTCGTACAACCGTCGTGTACCCCTTTCCCGATGCCGCTTGTAACGGAGTTCTGCCTTCGTCATCCCGTGCGCGGACGTCTGCGCCCCGTTCTAGTAGCAGTCGGACGGTCTCGACGCGCCCATTCCGTGACGAGAGATGCAACGGCGTCCAATGGTCCTGCTTCTTTGCGTTGACATCTGCGCCATGGTCGAGCAGCAAGCGCACGACGTCGAGGTGTGCGAATCGAGACGCTCTGTGTAACGGGGTCCAGCCAGTTTTGTTTCGGCAGTCCACCTCCGCGCCGCTCCTGATCAACAACTGCGCAATCTCGAGATTCCCCGTGGTCGACGCTACGTCCAAAGCTGTCTTGTGGTGGCCTGGATCCTGTGAGTTGACGTCTACGCCCCTCCCAA
The DNA here is from genome assembly GCA_021527035.1 of Lactarius vividus. Lineage (NCBI taxonomy): Eukaryota > Fungi > Basidiomycota > Agaricomycetes > Russulales > Russulaceae > Lactarius > Lactarius vividus. The sequence continues at coordinate 17,692 of JAKELG010000011.1, forward strand.
GCAACGACCTCACGACCTCGAGATTGCCCTCTTCGACGGCTGTGTGCAACGTGGCCTTGTTCTCGTGGTCGGGGCTTTTTTCATCTCCCTCACTCTCTCCGAGCGTGTTCTGTGATGTCGCGTCTAAGGTGGTCAAGCGTGCAGCGTTCGCACCATTCGCGTCTCCCGTAAACTCGGCCAGGAAGCTGGCAACCTCGGCTTTCCCGCTTTCCGCCGCCTGATCTGCTGGGGTTTGGTTTTTATTATTTCGAGAGTTGGGATTCGCGCGCCGTCGAAGCAGCATCACAACGACGTCGAAATGTCCGTGTCGTGATGCTGCGTGTAACGGAGTACAGCCTTTGATGTCTTGCGCGTTCACATTGGCTCCGAGGTCGATCAATAAGCGCGCGGCGTCGAGTTTCCCGCTCCGTGCGGTCCGGTCCAACGGTGTCTCCCACCAGTTGGTCCTGGCATCGACATCAGCACCGTGTTCGACCAGCAGACGTGCAACCTCGCAGTGCCCGTTGGCCGATGCGATATGCAGCGGAGTCCACGAGTCATCCTTCCGTGCATCCACATTTGCGCCTTTGGCAAGGAACAACTGCACGAGACTGAGGTGTCCGTATCGGGAGGCCAGGTGTAGTGGGGTCCAGGTATGGTCGTCCCGGGAGTTGAGATCTGCTTTACTCTCGATTAAGACGCGCGCAGCTTCGAGCATTCCACCGCTTGAAGCCAGAGCCAATGGCGTCTTGTGGCCCTTGCACCGTGCATCGACCTCCGCGCCGGAGTTGAGTAACAGGCGCACCAAGTCAGCGTGCCCGTCTCGTGCTGCTATGTGTAATGGCGTTAGGCCTTTGCTGTCACGGTGGTGTACAATTGCGCCATGTCTGATTAGAAGGCGCGTGATGTCGAGGTTCCCAGTGCGGACTACTCTGTCCAATGGTGTTTCTTGATTGTCGTTTTTAACGTTAACATCTGCGCCACCTTGTATCAGTACCCGTGCGACCTCAAGTGCTCCATTTGCCGATGCTAGATGCAGCGGAGTCCAACCGTCGTCTTTCCGTACGTTTGCATCTATGTGAAGGTCGAGGAACAGCCGCACGAGATCGTGGTGCCCGTGCCGTGACGCGGAGTGCAATGGAGTCCACTTTTGATTGTCCCTCGAATTTGGATCTGCTCCGCGCTCTATCAGAAGGCGTACAACCTCGAGTCTTCCGTTGCCCGATGCCAGCATCAATGGTGTTTTTGAGTTCTTGTTCGGTGCGTCGACATCCACGCCGGCGTCGAGTAACAGCCGTGCGATTTCTGTAGACCCGTTTAGCGCCGCCGTGTGCAGGAGCGTACGGCCATGATCGTTGCTGCCAGAGTCCAAATTTGCGCCATGCTTGATCAGGAGACGCACGATCTCGAGACTTCCGGCACCTACTGCCCGGTCCAACACCGTTTCCCGACTCTCCGTGCGTATCTCGACGTCTGCGCCGCGTTGGATGAGTAACATTGCGACCTCGAGTCTCTCGTTTGCCGCCGCCAGATGCAGGGGTGTCCAGAGGTCTTCTTTCTGAAGATTCATGCCTGCGCCGCGGTCGAGCAACAGCTCGACGACAGCGTGGTGTCCAAATCGCGACGCAAAGTGTAAAGGAGTCCAGCCCTGGGTGTCCTGGAAATCGATATCTGCACCACGGTCGAGGAGTAGACCGCAGATCTCGGCCTCCCCCTCGCTCGAAGCGGCATGCAACGGCGTTTCGAGTTTCTCCGTCCGAGAGTTGACGTCCGCGTCGTACTCTAGCAACAGCCGTACGATGTCGAGCTTTCCACCTCGTGCGGCCCTGAGCAACGGACTCGATCCGTCCTTATCTCGGACATCCACGTTAGCACCGTGTCGTAGTAGCAACTGCGTGACTTCCAGGTACCCCTTGCCCAATGCGGCATGCAATGGAGTTATGTAGTAGCCTCCCCTCGCGTCCACATCCGACGAATGAGTGAGAATGAGGTGTTCCGCGAGGCGATAAAAACCGCACAGGGCCGCATAATACAAGGGGCCCGCCTTAGGCCGCGTCGGGTTTTCAGTAGACATGTGTTCCCCCCAATGACGGTCAACATCGTACATCCAGACCCACGCAGAAAAATGGGGCTTCTCTGGATCGAAGAGGCGTTCCATAACATCTTGAATTTGAGACGATACGTTCGCGATTTGGGCATGATCCACCCAATGCTGAGCAGCATAGAGAGCGAGCGGGCGGTGTTGTATAGATTTTCTGTCGACGTAGTCATCCAGTTTGAGCAGGAAACTGAGGCAGATTTTCGCGAGAATCGTATGCGCAGGCGCAGGAAGAATGTGGTAGCGGGAAAGATCGTTTCCCAAGGTGGCGAGGCGGTCCGAGGTCAAGTATTCTTTAACCGAAAAATGGGAAAACTGCACAATTCGATATCCGCCGACATTGACAACAGAGACTAGGCTGGTACACGCAGATTGCACGACTTCCTCTCCGTCTTCGGAACGCCAACCCACGTTAAAGTTAGTCACTCCTGGGTCGAACCGAACAGCGAGAACTTCGGCCAGCTCTTGAACAGAGAGGGGCCGAACGGACACCGCGAGACATTGGAAGATACGGTGAGCATATTCTCGTTTCTCCTCATCAATCCCGAGTAACATGTGTTCGTATGTTGCGTCCAGGCTGCTTGGCATTTCTTCCAAAGCAGACCGAATACTTGACGGGATTATACTGCGACGCAGGATCTCCAGCTGGCAAACAACCCACCGAAACCTGCGCAGTCGAGTAAGAAAAGGGCTCGCACCGATTGAAAGTTGCTTACATTCCATCCGCTTTCCGTGAGAGTGTATCAACAACAAGTTGCTTTTCCCAATCTCTCCATCTCCGCATCCTTCGGTCCGAGTGGACGACGTTGCTGATGTAATCAAGAAGATCCTTCTGCTGCCCACTTTCGTCGTGAAGGGATACCTGCACAGACGCCAGGGGTTGGAGAACTGTCTGGATGTCGATCTCGGGACGGCTAGTTACACAAATCCGCAGGTTTGGAAGTTGCAGGGCAACAAGCTGCGCCAAAGATTCCAAGACCTTTTCACGTGGAGTCGGCATCCCAGAGAAGTTGGGGCACTCATCGAGGGCGTCCACGATGATGTAAGTTGTAGGTTGTTCTGGGGATTCGAGCACTTCTTTGAGACATTGTGTAAGTCTTGCATCAGTAGCTTTTCGCGAGCCAGCAGCATGCGTCGAATATAAGCGAGAGAGGATGTCGTAGCAAGCGCTGGACTGAGCGCAGAGCTGCTCCAGGAGAGAAGACAGAAGTCCATGGCGATTTTGCTTCTCTAAGTCCCTGAAGTCGAAATAGTAGTAGGCGACACAGGCCAACCCAGCGGCGCGAAGGTCCTCAACGTCCTCGATGATTGCGGAGCTAGAGGAACATATAAGGAACTATTGGACGAATCACCAAGGTAGGTACTTCGTACAGAAGGACGCTCTTCCCGGAGCCCACTAGGGAGAAGGAAATCATAAGCGCACGAATGAGAGAACGTCCAAAAAATGCTCACGTTTTCCGTGAATCCACATGAGGCAACCGTTCCTTTTCCATTCAGCAAAGACCTTGCCTTGAAGAAACCATGCTGCAGTTCCCGCATGTAGCACCTCGCACGAAACGTTGTGGTTTACAGACGGATCAGGGGGAGAGAGCCAAAGTCGAATTTTCTCCCGCAGCTGGTCACCTGTAAGGACGGTCTTAGATACGGTGCTAACAGAACCAGTGGGCCACAAACGTCTCATCCTGTTAATTTCATTCGACATCCCCTGCATAGTGACTTGCGTCCTCGGTTAGTCGGATGTAACGCACTATGGCTCAGGACAAACGCACTCAGAGCCTGTCGGATGCTTTCCGTCGACGCCTTTCCGTCTACTCAGAAGTCAGTAAAATGCCTAAGAAATGACACAGGAGCGCTTGCACACCGTCCATCACCACTTTCACCGTGTTCATAAGACCATGAACCACCTCTAGGGTCTGTGCCACAGTCACACGGGCCTCCTCTTGAGTAAGTCGGTCCAACCTCCGGAGCACAGCCTCGATCTCGCTCTCCCCCAACAGCTTTTTTGCGAATGTTACTGCGGCACATTCGCTCACACGTTACTCGACAGGTTACGGTGCACTTACTGAAACGCCCCTGCTTGATATTCTTCGTCGCCAAGGCTAGAACAGAGAGTATTTCGACCATGATCTTTACGATCACATCCGTCATCGCAGGGGTGGGCGTGATCCCGTCATAAATACGGAGACGCTTGAGGAAATTTCCAATGCATTCGAAGAGATCGACGAGCGCGTCGTAGCCTGCACTGACCTTGCTGGCTGTCTAATGTAACTCGTCACGGGGCTTGGTCACCAAATCCAAGTGCAAGTGATACACATACCACGATGAGGACATCGACTCCCGCGAAAATCGCTTTCGCCGCAGCCGCTGGTCCATGCTTGATGTGATCAAAGCATAAACATTCATACAGAAGTCAATTATACATGACTCACCAAGCTAATTCCCTCGCCGAGAGTTCCAGCAAACAGGTGAACAACTTGCACCACCGGCTTGAGCCAATTGATCAACTTTCTATTTCCTTCGCGAAATTCTTTAAAAGCCTTCGCCTTGTCCCGAATCAACTGAAGGATTTCATCCGGAGAGTTGCAGCCTTGGAGGCTAGTGGAGAACGGATTTTTAGCGAGGTCTATCCCCGTTTCCTTCGCATACTCATTCAAAGCATCGAGGATCAGCTGGAAGTTGGGAGAGGACATCAGTGCTACGATAATGTGGGGTCAACGTCGATATGAGGGGTTGTATAAAAGGAAGAGAAAAGGTCTGAGAACTTTTTTCGATGGTTGATTGAGCGCACTGCCCTCATAGGCGCCGTGATGGCCCCTGCATGCTGTACATTATGCTGGATAAGGAAGATAGGCGCGAGGCGTATCCCCCGTCGACCAAAGTTCCTGACCAATATGATAGATCGTATGTGCCCTCAATATTGAATATTGAGGTCACGGTGACCCTCTTAAGAGATTCCGAGGTTTGAGAAGTAGATCCGCCGAAACGGCCACTAACTCGGAACATTGCAAGCTTTAGAAGTAGTGTCACGGCCTAGCGGAGGTGTTGAGTCGATACACTCTAATAGTAGTAAACCATTAGAGTCACCATCTTGCAAGTTGCAAGTAACTACGTCACCCACACCTACGCCTCACTAACTGAAATAGATATAGGACGACCACTATGCCCTTTGGTCTCCAGTATTATCTTCTCCACCTTTTCCCTCCTTCCTGCACAGATCGTCTTAGTCGCAGTCAACCCGAAGGCATTCTGAGTTAAAGAAGAATGTACTTGAAAGGAAAACAGATGATCATACTGACTGGTGTCGGCGGTGCCAGACTTGTGCCCCCCCGGAACCACCGGAACGCAAGCCGATCCAGATCATCAATGTCATCACCTCTCTCCGCCCAGCCACTTAAAGTCGCCTCAGTAAATGGCTCTTCCAAAGGAGACCAGGGCTCAAGGACTCCTGTAGCGTCACGGGGGAGCTCTCCGGGGCCCTCAAACTCAAAGCCGCTCGCCGACCCGGCTGATATCTCGAGCCCGCACGAGCTCACCGCATTCGTGCGTTTTCCCCCATTCCTCTAGCCAACCCCTTCTCACCACACATGCAGGTGGAGACGTTGCTCGAGCAGCTCGACGCAAAATTCGACGATATGTCCTCGCAGATCGTCGAACGCAGTGCGTTGCTCACGGCATCTCGCTGTTTCAGCTGATTACTGAAATCACATGCGCGCGCAGTGGTGCAGATGTCACAGCGCGTGGATGCGCTCGAGGCTTCAATCCAGGATATCATCAACGGGGATGCACCATCGAGTTCGGCGCCGAGCATACCGCCATCTCCTCGCCGGTCGGCCTCGACCCCCCAACCCAAGCGCAAATAGAGTGGGCTGGCATGCCCTACCCCCAGACTAGTACTGTTACCCTGAGTCCTGTACCGATACCACTCTCGCCGACAAGGCCGTTAATATGAGGGTGCTTGTTGTGTTCTATCATACTACCGCACCAGATTACAGTGTTAGCAGTTTCCGTGTTTCTACCGAGCCCTAAGGGAGACGAGAGACCGAATAAGGTTAGGGTCTGTGTGGGGAAGTGGCGTCCCGTGGAAAGCTACACCACGCTGCCTTTCTCACCTACCTCACGACTTGCTCGTAACACTCTCACTTCCCGGCTGTCCTTCTTTTAGCATCTGATCTATCTATTGTTCTGCTTACTACTCGAGAACCTCTCCGAGGCAAGCGTTTGCTATCGCGGTCGACAGATCCGCCTATCGGGTGGTTCAAGTTCAATAACAACAGTATCTCTCCATCGAGGACCCGCAACCACCTTACTTCGAGATAGATATACAAAATACTAAAATCATTACCGTCATGAGTGCCTCCGCTGCCATCTCTTCTGCCCCCCCACTACCCCTTGGCTCTTCGAACAAACACGACCCAGCTCTTAAACCAAACCCACATCCTTATGCCATCAAGACCACCCATACGGGCGTCTTATCACGCTCCAACTCTTCTGGACACAACACTCCCTCCAGGTACTTCTACACGCCGCCCGCTGGCAGCCCATTGCGCAGCCCAACGAAGCCGAAGCTCGAGTACCGCGGCCACCGTCACTCCGCCAGTCTCACTGGTGAACTGCCATTGCCTCTCCCTCCCCCCTTGGCCTCCCCCGCGTACTCGCAGCGCAGCCAGTCTGAAGACGATCTCTCGCTCCGCAGGCAGCGCGCTGATACTCTCCCGACCTACCTCGCCAACACCGACGGTGTATCCACGGAGCCCGAGGAGGACTTGCCACACAACCCAAAGGCATGGACGCCCTCGCAATTGTCGGTATATCTGACGACGGCCCTGCGCGTTCGATTCGGTGCGCGCCTGCCAGACCGCGTCGCGCGCGATATCACGTCTTGGGTGCGCCGTGAAGCCGTCACGGGACGGACGTTCCTGCGCTGGACGGACGAGGACCTCGAAACGTGAGTCCCGCGATATTAGTCAAACCCGCGGATGCAGGTGCTGACTTTTTGTTGTTAGGCTTGGCATCAACACGCTTTGGCGCAGTGCGCTCCTCTCCGCGGCTCGTAACCTCCGGCAGAACATGCTGCGCGGCCGTCTCTGGGGCACGCCGACGTCTGAACCTGACCAAGAAGAAAACGGCGCACCGTTTGACTCGCTGTCATACGCGTTCCCCTCCAGCCAACCCGACCTCACGCTCGCAGACGCAAATGCAGAGGCCGACGCTGGCCGCGTGCGCTGGAATACGAACGCAAATGGCCGCGTGCGCGGGATGGTCGACAAATGGGAGCGTGGGAGCGCAAGCAGTCGAAGCTCAAGTCGCAGTTCGAGCCACCGGGATTCGGAGAGCGACAGCAGGAGCGAGCCCGGCTCGGACGCTGACGTCGCCATCATCCCAACCGCCAACGACACCATTTCCCCCGCTCCTCCATTGCCGTTCCCAGCAAGCAAAGGCAGCGCAGCGGTGGATGATGGTGCCGCACAGGAGCCTAGCATCGAAGACTTGCTTGCGGCCGCATCCGCTTCTTCGGTGCCGATGGACGGCTCGTGGGGCGCGCGGGCATGGGAGGACCTCAACATCGGCGTCACGGTGCGTCGTGTCGATGCTGCGCACGATACCGTCGTCCCCCGCCGGGATGGCAGTGGGAGCGGGAGCAGCAGCGGCATTGGCGCGGGGAGCGTGCGCAGCGTCGGCTCGCGGAGGAACGGGGGCGACAGCAGTAACAGCGGCAGCCAGCGCGCGCGACGCACGGTCGTGGACATCTTTTCCCAGCCGGGCGTCGATCCCTTCTCTGAGCCGATGGCCAACGTGGAGGCGCAGGTTGGTACAAGCCCGCCTGTCGAGATCGAAGACGGACGGGAGGCAGAGGAGGATGCAGAGCTCGAGGCGAAGGAGCGTGCGCTGGAGGACGAGGTGCGTGGGACGCGCGGCCTGCTTGAGGAGTTCAGACGCCGGCTGGAAGAGGTCGAGACGCGCGTAGGTGTTATGGAGGCTGAGTGGCGCGCTAAGGAAGAGCAGCAGCAGCAGCGAGTGGCCCTCAACACGCACAACGACAAAGCTGTCGAGGCGGTTCCAGAGGAGCCCACGCCGCCACGGTCGTTGATCCCCGTACCGACGGAGGAGATCTTGGCGTCCTCCGAGTCTAGTTGCGCAAGCGACGACGACATGGATTCCGGACGCGGCGTCGTCCGCCCCACGTTCGGACTCGGCCCTGAGACGGTGTCCGACCTGCCGTCGTTCGTGCTTCTTGTTGGACTGGGCGTGTGTACAGTCGTGCTGCGGGTCGTGCTGAAGCGCGTCGCGGGACGCAGGTCATGATGAAACGCTTCAACTGACACGGCATTTTTTTTTTTGTCTTATCTCCCTCTTTCTTTTTTTCTTGCTTACGACCCAATTACGACCTTTACGTTTACGAAGTCCGCAGTGGTTGCTCACATTTTTTTCTTAATGCTTGATCTCATACCCATTCATAATGATCACCGCCTCATATCTTGCTTCTTCCCCCCGCAATCAGCGAGGGTCAATGCTGTACCTGACTTGTGACCTGACGTGTGTGTGTTCGTTTCATGCAATGGAAGTCGGGTAAGCCCTGGACCAATAAAGGCAATGACGTGCTGCGCAGCAAAGATCCGCGGGTGGGTGGTTTGGCTTAATTATTCTCACACTGCACTTTGGCAGGGCTGGTCACCATGTGCACACACTGTCCACCGTTGTTGAACAAGGAGGCGAATAAGGGAAAAAGGCTGTGAAGCGATTAGATAGTACTGTATACTAGTAATAGGCGACGAGAAAAGGTTTCCTTTGGTGATGAAATTGGTGCGTGGGAACATGAGGGACGTGTGCTCGGTGGCACTTGAGCAGTGTCTACGGCAACGCTAGAGCACCGCAGTGATCTCATGTCAATTATTCGCTTATTTTCTCCAAATTCCTCGTCATAACCAATATGCAAAAAACGGCCCTTCAATCCCAGTCAAGGCCTGAGCCTATGAACGCTACGCCTTACCATTCAAAGGTTAAGCTCTCCGTCACCCTTTCCGACAAATTCTACATCGCGGGCGATGCCATCACCGGAAAGATGGAGCTCGAGTCCCGCGCAGACATGGGCCTCGGTCTTGGTATCATCGTCATTGAGCTCGTTGCTATCGAAGGTCCGCTTAACGCCTTCCCTGTTGTCGTCCGACTGACTCATCCTGTTCCCACCTCTCACCAGAGCTCACATCCCGGGACCATTCTGCAACATCGACATTCATACACACCCGTCGTCTCTACCAAGGTCCTGGCTTGCCCCCTTCAAACGCCGTGCTACCCCACCCAGTTGCCGGCGGGCCACCCTTACCCGCGAACTACCATCAGGCCCGGCGCGGCCTTACCACCTTCCTCTTCCGCCTCCCTCTCCCACCTTCTTCCCCTCCGTCAATAGACTTCGGAAACGGACTTGCCCGAATACGATACGAGGTCCGCGCCTCTGTTGGCGTGGCTTGGAAGAACCAGAACCGGGTCGTTACTAGCCAATGTCCGGTCGACGTCCTCCAGCGATACCCCGGCGATGACCCTGTCCTAGAAGACGATGGCTTACACACCTGGCCCGCGCCGGAATGCTTGGTCATCGGCGAGGGCGGCAAGATTTGGGCGCAGGCCCGTGTCCTCGGCGGTATGCTGGTGGCAGGCGAGAGCGCTTGCGTCGAGCTCCAGGTGAAGAATCACTCCGCGAAGAAAGTGCGTTCCCTCTTCCCGTTCTTGTCCTTGCGTTTTATCATATGTGCTCTGCATTAGACGACGGGTCTACACATCACGCTCGACAGGCATCTGCATCTACCTGCGCCGGCCCAAGGATCCGGCAAAAAGGTGCCGCCACCATTACAGATATCGGACACCCTCGCAAGCATCGCCTTTCGTGGTCCCGATTACACAGCCAACCCAGGAACCGAAGGTATTGCACAGCTTGTATTTGACGTCCCGAGGTCCGCCCGCACCGTCTCGGCACATCCACGGCATGGCGGTGACATCGACGAGGATGAAGGCGAAGCAATCGCCGTGAAGAAAAAGACCCCGCCGTTATTCGAGGTTCGCGGAGTCGTCTCTTTACGCATATCCATGCCTCTTGGGAGGTGGGTGGCCCGTCCGTCCTTCACGTGAACGAATCACTGACCTACGCGGGGCTGACGCTTAGTAAGGACATCGTACTTGAGCTACCTGTGGCTATATTTCACCCTGCGACTTTGCCCCCTCCTCCACCAGAACCATACCCGTATCCAGCTCCAGACCCGTATTTGGACCCATATTTGAATCATAATCCCTCTGTATCGCCACCACCGCATCTCCCTACCCCAATGCCGATGCCCTACGCGGAACGCGTGCCGTCTCCCCTCTACGTTTATCCCATGACCCCTCCTCTCGCGCTACCATTACCATCAGCTCCAGCGCCTCTGCACGCGCCGCTGGTTATCCCGCCATATAGATCCCACAATGGACAGCTCTGGTTCCCACCTGCTCCTCCCACATATGTCGGCGGTCCCTCTTACGGGCAGCCGCCGCCACATCGGCCGGCGAGTGCCAACCCAACCACCGTACTGTCCGCGGTCCCCCCGTCAGGACTGCCTATTTCCGGCACACCTGATCACGTGCTCAGTTCTATTTCTCATCACCAACAGCAACAGTACCCTCCGCAGCAGTCGATCGGTCACGGTACACTTGCCGCGCGGATATCACATCACCTTCGCGCGACCTCACGCGCCCGCTCCGTCTCGCCGCCCCTTGCTCCTTCTCCGTCGCCCCTGCCCCCGCCAACACAAGTAGAGGTAGAGGTGCTGGCGCCAAGGCCGATGCCCTCTCCGAAACTCGTGAGCGAGACGCTCGACGTAGACCCATTTGCGCAGAGCTTCGGGAGAGTGGGAACACGCACCCGGAGCTTGAGTGTCGTCAAGCTCGAGGAGATGGCCGCGCGCGCTGCAGCAGAGACGGAGGCCAAGGCTGCTGCAGACAAGACGCTCCCCGCTCCGCCCGTCCCATCTGGGAAACCGTTGGGGCACAGCGATCTTAGGCGACCAAGCGCCAAGGATGTTTTCGGGAACAAGCAGGCGAGCGCAGAACCGGAGGCGGTGCCCCGCACGCCGTCTCTGTCTGCGCTGTCGCTCCTGCGACCACCGCAGCGCCATGACCAGCCCGTGTTCGCAGAGCGGGGACGGAAGACAGAGGACAGCGGTCTAGACGCCCTCGAGCGACGCCTCGTAGAGCAAGTCGGCACGCGCAAATATCCCCCTGCGCCAACCACCCTGGCCGACCCCCCACCTGCACCCGTACCTGCGCCCGTGCCCGTTCCCGGAAAAGGAAAGGGGAAGGCGGCGCCGGAGCAGATCGAGAGCGCGGACGAGGTGCTCGGCGGCGGCGCGGGCGTGAACGAGAGCGCGATATCGAGTCTTGCGCTCGGCGCCGAGGAGGACTTTGGTGGGCGCAACGCCAGCGCCAACGTGCTTGCTGGACTGGAGCAGGAGGGCGATGGTGAGGACGTCGAGGGCGACGACGCCGACGGGCGTACGCAGCGCCTGAGCAAGGGCGCGGGTGCGTCGTCGAGCAGCGAGCGCGGCACGCACAAGGCGCGCTCGCGCATGTCCGCCAAGTCAGACGCGAAGGACAGGGAGAAGAAGACGAAGAAGAAGCGCGAGGTGCGCGACGAGGAGGCCGCGCGGCTTAAGCGCGCCGCGAAGGGCCGCGTCGCGGAGTGGTTGGAGAAATTGGCGCCTCCGGAGCCGGAGCGAGAGCCTGTGGTGTCGGGTGCAGAGGTAAAGCAGGACACCAGTTCGCCCCCTCTTCCTCAGGCTCCGGCGCCCGCAACCGCAACCGTCCGAGCGCCTGTGCCTACTGTCGACCCGGCGCCTGCGCACACTGAAGGACCATTGACTGTCGTCGAGTCCAAACCGAACCCGCGCTCATCTGGCTTTATTTCCGTCGCCACACTCCGCCGTGCACCCATTACGCTCCCCGCGCCTGAATCTGCGCCAACTGCTCAGTCGAACGTCCCCCGCGTCGCGAATAGGTACCAGCCGCCACCTCAAGTGGAGATGAAGTACGACGTCAAATCTGCGCGGGGTGGGCGCGGCGGGCGGGTGACTGCCGTGGCGTCTATCTGGGCGGAGGCCACCAAAGCAGGGGGTGCCAGTGCACCGACGCAGGTGGCAAAGGCGACCAATCCTGCACCCAAAGCTGTGGCCCATAAGAGCGACAAGAGCGTTGTCTCGACCCCGAAGCCGGCACCAGCACCGCAGACCAAGTCAGTCAAGCCGATGGCGTCCATCGTGCGCGCCGCCAAGGTCGACGACGGACGCATCCTCATCGGCCGCGGCAGACCCGCAGCCCCCGCAGCGCCAGTAACAGCGAAGGCCGAGAAAGAGGACGCACCGCCTGCAACGGCGCGCGTGCCCCGTGCGCTGTTCGGGCTCGGCGTCGCGGCAGCAGCGACGCCCTCCTCGCCTGCGCTCTCTTCGTCCATCGCCACGCCTGTCCTTTCGTCCACCGCGTCCCTCGCCCAACCGCCCGGTGCGAGGACCCGCGCTCGCGTGCCCTCGCCCACGCCCCCACCAGCCATTGCCGCTGCTGTTCGCGGCACCCCGTCTCCTCAGCCTCAGCCACCCCCGTCCCAGCAGCCCCAAGCGGCGACGGCAGGCTGGCGGGCGCCGCTTGTCAGTGGCGCGGGTCTCAAGGCTGATCTTGCGTTTGGACAGGCGCGGTTGCGTGATTTGATCAGGCGGTATCAGGGGCAGGCTGCATGATCTCCTTAAGTCTACTTTTCCCCGACGACTTTTTTTTAACGATATTGGTACGGTATTTGTGTTTTTGTTTCTGGACGTCGTCGTCGTCCTTATTTGTTGTTGTGCTGCTGATATACCCACAACCGACTAGTGTAACGATTACATGCAAGTGGTTTTTTTTTTTTTTTTTTGCTTGACTTGACTTGACTTGACTGTTTGTGTCGTACTATTACAAACTATATTGTGTATGCTTCGCTGGATGTTGTTTTTTTTTCGGACCCTGGCCGTCGATTGTTCTCTCCCGCTTTGATGATTCCGTTTTTCTTGATACGGACACGATCGATTGCGGCCGCGGCACTGACACGACTTGTTGTACGTCTTCTGTTTTTCGTGACCATGTAGTAAACCTTTTCGTGCGCAAACAAATCAATAATGTTATTCAGGGCCGTGTAACCTCTACTATCACTGCATACAAGGCAGAGTTTTCAGACCAATAAAACCCATAGAAAACCCTATGGAGGTGTTAACCACTTATCATGGGTTTTTTCTTTTGAAAAACTCTTGAAAAAAGAGTTTGAATTTTTTTCCGAGTCACATGAATGATTCATTGCCTGCCAAAAGTGTTGTTTTTGCTTTGAATATTCAAACTCTTTTTTTTCGGAATTATTTGACAGAAAAAACGCTTGATAAGTGGTTAACACTCCAGAGGGTTTCCTATGTGTTTTATTGGTCTGAAAGCTATGCTTTGCATACAGAGAAGTGAGTGGGCATGGCGGCGTGTGACTCGTCGCCTGCCGCCACCCGCCCACTTTTCCAACACTGACAGCACGGTTCTGTCTTTGCGTGCACAAACTGAGAAAAGGCGTTAACTAATACTTAACGATTTTTTCATCATCTGTAATGAGAAAAATATTTTATTCAAACATTATGTCCATCCAAGGATTATATTGTTGTGAAACACTTAATGTTTTTCCCTGAAATAAATCATAACACTGTGGGCATTTTACAATGTAATCCAATTCAGTTGCAAAAATCTGACCAATCAGATTTCGTGAAATAGCCGACTGAATTGGATTACAGTGTGAAATGCCCGCAGTGTAAGTGACCATTGTTCTCAATAAGCGGAACGTTAAGTTTTTTTCGCAGTGTGATAATTCCCGAATGGACTTAAATTTTAATTTTAATTACTTTTTAATTACGGATTGTGTAAAATCATTAAGTATTAGTCACTGCTTTTACTTGGTTATTCGTGTGAAAAAATGGAATTATGTTGTCAGTGCAACCGGTCTGGAGAGCCGGAATCTTTTCTTTTGCCCGCCCTCCACGCCCTTTTGTTATTGTTATTGGATCGATAATCCAGGTCATCGCACCCGACGACTGATCAGATCGCTCTGGGAGGGTCCCACCCACCCACCCCGGCAACGAAAGACATTCATTTTTCGATCGAGAGGCGCTTTGCGCCTTCGCCCAGTCTCGATGCTTTCTCCCTACATACCGCCATTAATTACCTACCACGCTTGTGCAGACTCAGTTAGCTGAATATGACTCGAACTCCGTGCGGGCGCCGTTGATGTTCCGTGCCACGCACGCGCCGGCTTGCCGTTTCCCCTCGTCTCTCCCACCGGCGCCGCACGAAACCCAGTCCCCAGTAAGAGCAAACCAGCGACTCGCAAAGATGCAAAACACAGTTTTTTAAGAGATCGGAAAACCTTCAGTCTTGACCGAGCTTGAGGGCCTACTTTTCACGCGTTCTCAAAAAAAAAAATATTGTAACGATCGACGAAACACCACCGTGACAAAAGTTTTACGCTAGTTAAACAGCATTGATAGCAAGCACCATATCAGCGTTCATCGAGTGAATCAAAAATAAAAACAAAGGCATGTAAAAGCTGCAAACGGAATCAAAACTATAAGGCACGAATCTGGAATCCGAGTAGACAGTAATACAGAATACATTGTGTGATATCACGCTCGCCGAAGCACTATGGCCCACGAATGCCATAATTTGAAAGTAAATTCACAGCCCTACGATGCCCATTCGCCATTGCTTCCTGGGCTGGTGTCCTGCTGCTAGCGTTGACCACGTTTATGTTAGCGCCGCGGTCAAGCAGCAGCTCCACAATCTCGGTGTACCCGTGTAAGGCCGCGATGTGCAGCGGAGTCCAGCGAAACGCAGCCGTCGCGTCAACATCGGCGCCACATTCAATCAGCAGCCGCGCTACGTAGGGTTGTTTTCCATAAGTTGCCCAGTGTAATGGAGTCCAACTGTACGCGCCGCGGCAATTGACGTCTGCGCCACGATCGATCAGTAGGCGTACGATCTCCAAATGTCCCGAATTCGATGCCACATTCAATGGCGTGTCATAGCCCTCGTTCCGAGTATTGACATCCGCACCACTATCAAGTAACGTGCGCACGACATCGAGGCGTCCGCTGTACGATGCAGTATGCAGCGTCATCCCTTCTGCGCCATTGGGGGTCTCGTCGTTATCCGTAACCGTGCCCTGAAATGCCGTTTCCGGTAAAGCTAACCCCATGCGCTCGGCAAGAAATATCGCGACCTTGTACTTCTCGTTGCCCAACGCCAGATCAAACGGAGATTCGTCGTTGTCATTCCGCACATCGAGGTCCGCCCCGGACTCCAGTAACAGCTTCACGATGTCGAGATGCCCCTCACTTGCCGCCGTATGTAATGGTCTCCACTCCTTGTCATCTCGGGAATTCACATCTGAACCATACTTGATAAGGAAGCGTGCAACCTCGAGCAGTCCTTTATCTGAGACACGGTGTAATGGCGTTTCTTGATCCTTGTTCTTTTTGCCAACGTCCGCACCACGTTCGACTAGCAACTCCGCGACTTCGACATGCCCATTCACAGACGCGAGGTGTAGCGGAGTCCAAAAATCAACTTCCTGCGAATTAGCATCCGCCCCGTGGTCAAGTAACAGTCGCACGCCGTCAAGACGTCCATTTCGTGAAGCGAAATGCAAAGGAGTCCAGCCCTCGTGGTCGGTCGAGTGCACGTTCGCACCTTGTTCGATTAGAAAGCGTGAAGTATTCACTTGACCATTGAGAGATGCTACGGCCAAGGGTGTCTTGAACTCCCCATTCAGAATATCAGGTTCCGTTCCATGGGCGAGAAATAAACGGACGACTTCGAGTTGGTCGTCCTCCAACGTTCTGTGGACAGGAGTCTCGCCTTCAGTGTCGCGGATGTTGGCATCCGCCCCGTGATCGAGGAGCTGCTTGACGACTTCGGGATGCCCGAAGTATGACGCTACATGCAATGGAGTCCGGCCTATGTAATCCTGCAAATTCACGTCCGCGCCGTGGTCGAGAAGCAATTGCACGACATCCGGGTATCCCTTCCACGAGGCCATCATTAGAGGGGTCACACTGTCATTGCTTCGCGTGTCCACCTCCGCACCACTATCAAGCAGTAATCGAACAACTTCCAAATGCCCGCATCCACACGCAACATGCATCGCGGTTTCGTCGTTGAGATTACGAGGCTCGACACTTGCGCCGTTTTGTAACAATAGTTTTGCGACTTCGAGTTCTCCCTGCCACGACGCCAGCCAGAGTGGAGTCTGACCATCTCGATTGCGTAGGTTGGCATTCGCGTGGTGTTCGAGTAGTAACTGCACCATATCGACGCGCCCGCTCTGTGATGCCACGTGCAACGGACACCAGGCTTGCTTGTCAGGGACATTAACGTCTGCACCGTGCTGTAGGAGTAAAAGAGCGATATCCATGTGACCACGGAAGAGTGCAGTCTGCAAGGGAGTCCCGTATTCGCCACCACTTGAGTTGATATCCTCTGGATAAATACCAAATAGGCGCTCCACGAGGCCGCGAAGGCCACAGAGTACTGCATAATATAGCGGGGTAGTCTCTGGCGGTGTCGGTCGTGCCGTGAATGCGTGTCCCTTCCAAGGACGGTCAATATCGTACAGCCAGATCCACGTGGAAAAGTAGGGCTTGTCCCGGTCGAAAAGACGCTCCATTTCATATAGGACACTAGACGACACATCGCCGAATTGGCAATGGTCGACCAGATGTTTGGCAGCATAGACAGCGAGTGGAAGATTCTTGATGCTGTCCTTATCAGTGTTGCTATCTAGTTGTAGTAAGACGCCGAGGCAAGCCCGAGCGAGGAGTGTATGCGCAAGATGGGGAAGGATATGATAGCGGGAAAGCTCTGGTCTGGCTGTCGCAAGCCGATCGGAGGTCAAGAATTCCTTCACCGAAAAATGTGAAAATTGTACGACCGGTGAACCATCGACATCGACAACCGTGATTAGGCTGGAACATGCTGATAACACGGCTTCGTGGGAATCCTCTGGGCGCCAATCTGCGCGGTATTCTGCAGGGTGTCCGGGGTCAAAGCGGAGGGCAAGAACTTCTGCGAGTTCGTCGACGCGAAGCGGACGGATAGCCACTGTTAGACACTGGAAGAGACGGTATGCAGAGTTTCGTTTCGCCTTCTCGATGTTAAGTAAGATCTGCTCATATGTTTCGTCCAAAGTTTCGGGAAGCTCGTCCAGGGTATGTCGGATTGCCCCAGGAAAACTATGGCGCAGGGTCTCCAGCTGGCAAAAGACCCACCGGAACCTGTCCGACTATGTAAGCGAATACACCGAAAAATCACCACAGGGATTGCTTACATCCCATCTGCTCTCTCAGAAAGGGTATCAATTACCAATTGCTTTTCTTGAGCTCTCCACTTCCGCATTCGACGATCCGAATGGACGACCGTGTTGACATAATCCAGGATGTCTTTCTTCTGCCCGCTTTCGTCGTGAAGCGACACTCGGAACTGCGCTAACGGCTCAAGAACACTCCGGATGTCGAACTCTGGACGGCTGGAAATACATATATGTACATTTAGAAGCTGAGAATCGATGAGATCTTCCAAAAACTCCAACACCTTCTCACGTGCCGTCGGCATCCCAGACGTGTTAGGACATTCGTCGAGAGCGTCCACGATGATATAAATTGCCGGTTGTCCTTCCAATTGGAGCATATCCATGAGACATCGCGCAAGCGCACTATCACTAGGCTCTCGTGTTCCCCCGGCGTGAGATGAATATAGGCGAGACAGAATTTCATAGCAAGGATCTGACTCGGCGCAGAGCTGGCAAAGGAGAGAAGACAGTAATCCACGACGGTGTTGCTTGTCGGCGTCCCTGAAATCGAAATAAAAGTACGCCATCAATGCCAATCCAGCTGCGCACAGGCCCTCGATGTCCTGAATGATCGCGGAGCTAGTGGGGAGTCTGAGTAACACCAAGAGAGGATGACGAGAAGCCACATACAGGAGAATACTTTTTCCTGAGCCCGCTATGAAGCAAGCAAGTCATCAGGATGTGTGACACGGAAGACACAGAAGGACACGCACGTTTGCCATGAATCCACAACAGCGTACCCTTGGCGTTCCACTCAGAAAAGATGCTGCCTTGTAAGAACCATATGGCCGTTCCAGTTTGGTGAGCCTCACAGGCTATGTTGTAGTTCTTTGACGGATCTGGGGGAGAGATCCAATTTCGGGCGTCCTTTTGCAGCTGGTCACCTACGAGCCATTCAGCGTGGGAAATCAAAAGAGGTAGAACAAAGAGGTGACGGACGTTTCATCTTATTTATCTCACTCGCTATCCCTTTCATCGTCACTGGCACAAGTCGTCAGTCGGCACCCATCGGACGACCCAGGCCGTAACATACCCAAAACGTTCCTGACCCCATCCAGTGATGCCCTACCATCTATCCAAATATCAGTTCACCAGAACATCAATACCCATCCGAACATCAGTCACGCACCATCCATCACCACCTTCACATTATTCACCAGACAGTGCACCACTTCTAGTGTCTGCGCAGCCATAACCCGAGCTTCTTCCTGCGTCAGACGGTCCAGCTTCTGCAGCACTACCTCGATCTCACTCTCTCCTAGCAACTTCTTCGCAAACTTCTCTGTATCACGTTGAGATACCGGAACTTAGACCAAGAGCCCACTTACTCAATCTTCCTTGTTGGACCTGTTTAGTAGCAAGTGCGAGCACCGAGAGTAGCTCAGCCAATATCTTTACAATGATGTCCGTCATCAAAGGAGTGAACGGGATAGAAGTGTAAATTTGAAGGCGTTTGAGGAAATTTGCGAGGCATTCAAACAAGTCTACGAGCGAATCGTAGCTCGAGCTGACATCACTGGCTGCCTGGTGTGTCGAGACATCAGTCAGGAAGATGGAGACGGAGAATATAGCAGGTACGTGCCGTGAGGAGAACATCTACGCCGACAAGAACTGCACTCGCTGGTGGGAACGGTACCTAGTTGCAGATGTGTGAAAATGCAAACGGCAGGAATGAAGGTGTTCGACTGACCAGACTAATGGCCTCTCCGAGAACACCCGAAAATCCATGGACGACCTGGACTACCGGTTTTAGCCGGTCTATGAGTGTGCGATCTCCATCTCGATAGTCTTTAAATGCCTGGGCCTTGTCTTGAAGGAGTTGGAGGACAGCGTTGGGAGATTCACAGCGTCGGATTGCGTCGGCGAGTGGGTTCTTTGTGAGGTCCATACCAACCTGGCTGGCGTATTGATCGAAGGCATCGAGGATGAGGCGAAAATTAGAAGGGCATGGGGATGCCTGGGCCGACGACATATGAGGTGTGAATCAATTTGAGTAAAAGACACTGCGCGCTCAGCGCTTTCCTCTCAAGTTGTCGGTTATAAGCGCCAAGCTAGCTCACTCACGTGGATAGGACATGAGGCATCGTTATTATTACCGTCGTGGTTAGCTGGACGTATAAATATCTGAAAGGTTACTTTACTAGCATGGGTGGCAGCTCCGCCGCCCTTGCCCTCTCCGCCCTTGTCCAAAACCACTTGTCTCCTGGTCTCCTACGCACCTGCCTAGCGTGAGGTCCCACGCTGATGTGTCCACACGTCCACGATTCTATCCTCTTCGTCCTTTCCTACCCTTGCAGCGGCTGCTTCTCGTAATATTTGTCCCTCAGCCCGATTTCGCATTTGGGCAGGTACATTGTGTGATTTTATCTTGAAGTGTCAGGGGAAAGCCGCGTGATTTCGCAGGGAGGTGAGCTCGAGTCCCGCGCAGATGGGCCAGAGTACACAGCCAACCCGGGTACCGAGGGCATTGCACAACTTGCATTCGATTCCCGATATCTGCCCGCACCGTCTCGGCACATCTACGGCACGGTAGTAACGTAAACAAGGACGAGGGTGAAGCTTTCGCGGCGAAGAAAAAGACCCGCCGTTATTCGAGGTCCGCGGAGTCGCATATCCATTGCTCTCGGGAAGTGAGTGGCCCGTTTGTCCTTCACGACACGAGCTGACGCTTAGTAAGGACATTGTGTTGTTTGAAAGCTATATTTCACCCTGCGACTTCGCTGACTTTTCCCCCTCCTCCACCGGAACCATACCGGGCCCATATCCGGCTCCAGACGCGTATTTCGACCCATCTCCGCACCCAGATGCCGATGCCCCACGGAACACCCATCACGTCACCCTAAGTTTATCCTCTGATCCTCTTCTTGCGCTATCATTACCATCAGCTCCGGCGCCTCTACACGGACCGCTGGTTATCCCGTCATATACATCACACGATGGCTCTGGTTCCCTATATCGGTGGTTCTCCCTACGGACTCCCACCGCCACATCAGCCAGCGATTGCCTACCCAAGGCTGCATTTCCTGCACACCCGATCACGTGCTCAATTCTATCTCATTGACAGCCGCAGCAGTCGATCGGTCACGGTACACTTGCCGCGCGGATATCATATCACCTCCGCGTAACCTCGCGTGCCCGCACCGTCTCACCTTTCCCGCTCCAGTCGCTCTCGCCTCCGCCAACTCAAGTAGAGGTGGGGTGCTGACGCCAAAGCCGATGCCCTCACTCGTGAGCGAGCCGCTCGACGTAGACACGTTTGCGCAGAGATTCAGGAGGGAACGCGGGCCCGGAGCTTAGGCGTCGTGAGGCTCGAGGAGATGGCAGCGCGTGCTGCAGCAGAGACGGAGGCCAAGGCCACCCCGGACAAGACGCTCCCCGCTCTGCCCGTCCCATCTGGAAAACCGCTGGGACACAGCGAACTTAGGCGCCCAAGCGCCCAGGATATTTTCGGGAAACTCAAACCGTTGGAGCAGGAGTAGGAGACGCTACCGCGCACGCCGTCCCTCCGCGCTATCGCTCCTGTGGCCACCGCAGCGCCATGACCAACCTGTGTTCACGAAGCGGGGACGAAAGACGGTCTGGATGCCCTCGAGCGGCACCTCGTAGAGCAAGTCGGCACGCGCAAATATCCCCCCGCGCCGACCGTCATGGCAGACCCCCCACCTGCACCCATGTCTGTGCTCGTTCCCGTACCCAGTAAAGAGAGGGGGAAGGGGAAGGCGGCGGCGCGGTTATGAATAAGAGCACGATGTCGAGTCTCGAGGTCGGCGCTGAGGAGGACTTGGGCTGGCGTAACGCCAGCGCCGACGTGCTTGCTGGATTGGAGCAGGAGGACGATGGTGAGGGCGACGACGGTGATGGCGTATGCAGCGCCTGAGCAAGGGCGCCGGCCCATCGTCGAGCAGCAAGTACGGCACGCATAAGGTGCGCTCGCGCAAGTCCGCCAAGTCAGACTTGGAGGACAGGGAGAAGAAGACGAAGAAGAAGGGCGAGGTGCGAGACAAGGATGCTAGAGGCTTAAGCATGCTGCGAAGAGCCGGGTCGTGGAGTGGTTGGAGGAACCGGCGCCCCCGGAACCGGAGTGAGAACTCGTGGTGTCGGATGCTGAGGTGAAGCAGGACACCAGCTCGCCCTCTCTCCTTCAGGAACCAGCGCTGCAATCGCCCCAGCGCCCGAGCCTACTGTTACTGCCGACCCCGGGCTCGGGCCCACTCAAGGGCCATTGGCTGCCGTCAAATCGAAACCAAACCCGCGTTCATCTTCGTCGCTACACTCCACCGTGCACCTGTCAGCCTCCCGGTGCCTTAATCTGTGCCAACTGCTCAGTCGAACGTCCCCCCCTGCTGCCCGGCGCAACACGAATAGGTACCGGCCTCCCTCAAGTGGAGATGAAGTACGATGTCAAGTCTGCGCCGGGCGGGCGCTGTGGGCGGGTGACTGTTGTCGCATCTATCTAGGTGGAGGCCACCAAAGCCGGTGCCAGTGCACCGAAGCAGGCAACAAAGGCGACCAAGGCCACGGGAAATCCCGCACAACCCAAAGCCGCGGCTCCTAAGAGCGACAAGAATGTTGTCTCGACCTGAAGCCGGCAGCAGCGCTGCAGATAAAGTTGGTCAGGCCGATGGCGTCCATCATCACGCCGGGAGTGCGTCCTGCCAAGGACGACGACAGATATGTCCTCGTCAGCCACGGCAGATCGGCCGCCCCCGTAGCACCAGTGCCAGCGAAGGCTGAGAAGGAGGATGCGCTGCTGCAGTGGCGCGCGAGCCCCGTGCGCCGTTCAGGCTCTGCGTGACGGCAGTAGGGACCCCCTCCTCACCCGCGCTCTCTTCGTCCATCGTCACGCCCGTCCTTTCGTCTACCCGCCCCTCGCCCAAACGCACAGTGCTCGGGCCCGCGCCCGCGTGCCCCCGCTTACGCCCCCACCAGCCATTGCTGCGGCTGCTTCTCGCGGGACCTCGTCTCCTCAGCCTCCGCCACCCCCGTCCCAGCAGTCCTAGCTTGCTGCTGCGAGTTGGCGGGCGCCGCTTGTGAGTGGCGTGGGTCTTATGGCCGATACTGCGATTGGGCAGGCGCGGTTGCGTGATTCGATCAGGCGGTATCAGGGGCAGGCTGCGTGATTCCTAAATCTACTCTTCCCGATGAGTTTTCACGATACTGGTACAGTATTTGTGGCTTCTGGACGACGACGACGACGACGTCCTTATTTGTCGTTGTTCTGCTGATATACCCATAACCAATTAGTGTAACGATCACATGCAAGTGTTTGCTTGCTTGACTACTTGTGTCGTACTATTTTGTGTATGCTTCACAGGACTTTTTTTTCGGACCCCGGCCGTCGATTGTTCTCCCGCTTTGATGATTCTCCTCTGACTGTTTCGTGTGCAAGACATTAATGTTATTCAAGGCCTTGTAACCTTTACTTATGTAGTCTCGCCGCGCCATGCGAGGTTAGTATCATTGTCTGTCCGTACTACTAGTGAGGCTTGACTGGTTGTTTGTACGCAGCCAGTACGTGTGCGATGCCTTTGATATCGAGTTCATACATACTAATTCCAAGTCACTCAAGTGTAATACTCTCAAGCTTAGGGGATTACTGTTCGCGCGTTCTCGACACACATACTCTAACGACTGACGAAACATCACCGTGACAAAATTTTAAGCTAGTTAAACAGCATTGATAGCAAGCACCATATCAGCGTTCATCGAGTGAATCAAAACATAAAAACAAAGGCATGTAAAGGCTACAAACGGAATCAAAACTATAAGGCACGAATCTGGAATCCGAGTAGACAGTACAGTTATAATACAGAATACATTGAGTGATATCACGCTCGCCGAAGCACTATGGCCCACGAATGCCATAATTTGAAAGTAAATTCGCAGCCCTACGATGCCCATTCGCCACTGCTTCCTGGGCTGGTGTCCTGCCGCTAGCGGTGACCACGTTTATGTTAGCGCCGCGGTCAAGCAGCAGCTCCACAATCTCGGTGTACCCATCTGAGGCTGCGATGTGCAACGGAGTCCGGCGAAACCCATCCGTCGCGTCAACATCGGCGCCACATTCAATCAGCAACCGCGCCACGTCGAGGTGTTTTCCATAAGTTGCCCAGTGTAATGAAGTCCAACCGTAGGCGTCGCGGCAATTGACGTCTGCGCCACGATCGATCAGTAGGCGTACGATCTCCAAATGTCCCCAATTCGATGCCAACACCAATGGCGTGTTGTAGTCCTCGTTCCGAGTATTGGCATCCGCACCACTATCAAGTAACGTGCGCACGACATCGAGGCGTCCGCTGTACGATGCAGTATGCAGCGTCATCCCTTCTGTGCCATTGGGAGTCTCGTCGTTATCCGTAACCGTGCCCTGAAATGCCGTTTCCGGTAGAGCTAACCCCATGCGCTCGGCAAGAAATATCGCGACCTCGTGCTTCTCGTTGCTAAACGCCAGATTAAACGGAGATTCGTCGTTGTCATTCTGCACATCGAGGTCCGCCCCGGACTCCAGTAGCAGCTTCACGATGTTGATATGCCCCTTGTGTACCGCCGTATGTAATGATGTCCGCCCCTTGCCGTCGCGGGAATTTACATCTGAGCCGCACTTAATAAGGAGGCGTGCAATCTCGAGCAGTCCTTGATCTGAGACACGGTGTAGTGGCGTTTCTTGATCCTTGTTCTTTTTGCCAACGTCCGCACCACGTTCGACTAGCAACTCCGCGACTTCGACATGCCCACTCACCGACGCGACGTGTAGTGGAGTCCAAAAATCAACTTCCTGCGAATTAGCATCCGCCCCGTGGTCAAGTAACAGTCGCACGCCGTCAAGACGTCCATTTCGTGAAGCGAAATGCAAAGGAGTCCAGCCCTCGTGGTCGGTCGAGTGCACGTTCGCACCTTGTTCGATTAGAAAGCGTGAAGTATTCACTTGACCATTGAGAGATGCTACGGCCAAGGGTGTCTTGAACTCCCCATTCAGAATATCAGGTTCCGTTCCATGGGCGAGAAATAAACGGACGACTTCGAGTTGGTCGTCCTCCAACGTTCTGTGGACAGGAGTCTCGCCTTCAGTGTCGCGGATGTTGGCATCGGCCCCGTAATCGAGGAGCTGCTTGACGACTTCGGGATGCCCGAAGTTTGACGCTACATGCAATGGAGTCCGGCCGATGTCATCTTGCAGATTCACGTCCGCGCCGTGGTCGAGAAGCAATTGCACGACATCCGGGTATCCCTTCCACGAGGCCATCATTAGAGGGGTCACACTGTCATTGCTTCGCGTGTCCACCTCCGCACCACTATCAAGCAGTAATCGAACAACTTCCAAATGCCCGCATCCACACGCAACATGCATCGCGGTTTCGTCGTTGAGATTACGAGGCTCGACACTTGCGCCGTTTTGTAACAATAGTTTTGCGACTTCGAGTTCTCCCTGCCACGACGCCAGCCAGAGTGGAGTCTGACCATCTCGATTGCGTAGGTTGGCATTCGCGTGGTGTTCGAGTAGTAACTGCACAACATCGACGCGCCCATTCAGTGATGCATCGTGCAACGGACACCAGGCTTGCTTGTCAGGGACATCAACGTCTGCACCGTGCTGTAGGAGTAAAAGAGCGATATCCATGTGACCACGGAAGAGTGCAGTCTGCAAGGGAGTCCCGTATTCGCCACCACTTGAATTGATATCCTCTGGATAAATACTGAGTAGGCGCTCCACGAGGCCGCGAAGGCCACAGAGTACTGCATAATATAGCGGGGTGGTCTCTGGCGGTGTCGGTCGTGCCGTGAATGCGTGTCCCTTCCAAGGATGGTCAATATCGTACAGCCAGATCCACGTGGAAAAGTAGGGCTTGTCCCGGTCGAAAAGACGCTCCATTTCATATAGGATACTAGACGACACATCGCCAAATTGGCAATGGTCGACCAGATGTTTGGCGGCATAGACAGCGAGTGGGAGATTCTTGATGCTGTCCTTGTCGGTGTCGCTATCTAGTTGTAGTAAGACGCCGAGACAAGCCCGAGCGAGGAGTGTATGCGCAAGATGGGGAAGGATATGATAGCGGGAAAGCTCCGGTCTGGCTGTCGCGAGGCGGTTGGAGGTCAAGAATTCCTTCACCGAAAAATGTGAAAATTGTACGACCGGTGAACCATCGACATCGACAACCGTGACTAGGCTGGAACACGCTGACAACACAGCTTCATGTGAATCCTCTGGGCGCCAATCTGGGCGGTATTCTGCAGGGTGTCCGGGGTCAAAGCGGAGGGCAAGAACTTCTGCGAGTTCGTCGACGCGAAGCGGACGGATAGCCACTGTTAGACACTGGAAGAGACGGTATGCAGAGTTTCGTTTCGCTTTCTCGATGTTAAGTAAGATCTGCTCATACGTTTCGTCCAAAGTTTCGGGAAGCTCGTCCAGGGTATGTCGAATTGCTCCAGGAAAACTATGGCGCAGGGTTTCCAGCTGGCAAAAGACCCACCGGAACCTGTCCGACTATATAAGCGAATACACCGAAAAATCACCACAGGGATTGCTTACATCCCATCCGCTCTCTCAGAGAGGGTATCAATTACCAACTGCTTTTCTTGAACTCTCCACTTCCGCATCCTCCTATCAGAATGGACGACCGTGTTAATATAATCCAGGATGTCTCTCCTCTGCCCGCTTTCGTCGTGAAGCGACACTCGGAAACGCGCCAACGGTTCAAGAACACTTCGGATGTCGAACTCCGGACGGCTAGAAATACATATATGTACATTTGGAAGCTGAGAATCGATGAGATCTTCCAAAAACTCCAACACCTTCTCACGTGCCGTCGGCATCCCAGACGTGTTAGGACATTCGTCGAGAGCGTCCACGATGATATAAATTGCCGGTTGTCCTTCCAATCGGAGCATTTCCATGAGACATCGCGCAAGCGCACTATCACTAGGCTCTCGTGTTCCCCCGGCGTGAGACGAATATAGGCGAGACAGAATTTCATAGCAAGGATCTGACTCGGCGCAGAGCTGGCAAAGGAGAGAAGACAGTAATCCACGACGGTGTTGCTTATCGGCGTCCCTGAAATCGAAATAAAAGTACGCCATCAATGCCAATCCAGCTGCGCACAGGCCCTCGATGTCCTGAATGATCGCGGAGCTAGTGGGGAGTCTGAGTAACACCAAGAGAGGATGACGAGAGGCCACATACAGGAGAATACTTTTTCCTGAGCCCGCTATGAAGCAAGCAACTCATCAGGATGTGTGACACGGAAGACACAGAAGGACACGCACGTTTGCCATGAATCCACAACAGTGTACCCTTGGCGTTCCACTCAGAAAAGACGCTGCCTTGTAAGAACCATATGGCCGTTCCAGTTTGATGAGCCTCACAGGCTATGTTGTAGTTCTTTGACGGGTCTGGGGGGGAGATCCAATTTCGGGCGTCCTTTTGCAGCTGGTCACCTACGGACCATTCAGCCTGGGAAATCAAGAGAGGTAGAACAAAGAGGTGACGGACGTTTCATCTTATTTATCTCACTCGCTATCCCTTTCATCGTCACTAATAATAGTCGTCAGCCGGCGCACAAGACACCTGGGTACAAAGGATGGCCCTGGCCATAACATACCCAGAACGTTCCTGACCCCATCCAGTGATGCCCTACCATCTATCCAAATATCAGTTCACCAGAACATCGATACCCATCCGAACATCAGTCACGCACCATCCATCACCACCTTTACATTATTCACCAGACAGTGCACCACTTCTAGTGTCTGCGCTGCCATAACCCGAGCTTCTTCCTGCGTCAGACGG
This sequence comes from Lactarius vividus, assembly GCA_021527035.1. Lineage (NCBI taxonomy): Eukaryota > Fungi > Basidiomycota > Agaricomycetes > Russulales > Russulaceae > Lactarius > Lactarius vividus. The sequence goes on from JAKELG010000011.1 coordinate 44,974, forward strand.
TCCAGCTTCTGCAGCACAGCCTCGATTTCACTCTCTCCTAGCAACTTCTTCGCAAACTTCTCTGTATCACGTTGAGATACCGGAACTTAGACCAAGAGCCCACTTACTCAATCTTCCTTGTTGGACCTGTTTAGTAGCAAGTGCGAGCACCGAGAGTAGCTCAGCCAATATTTTTACAATGATGTCCGTCATCAAAGGAGTGAACGGGATGGAAGTGTAGATTTGCAGGCGTTTGAGGAAATTTGCGAGGCATTCAAACAAGTCTACGAGTGAATCGTAGCTCGAGCTGACATTACTGGCTGCCTAATGTGTCCAGACATCAGTCAGGAAGATGGAGACGGAGAATATAGCGGGTACGTACCGTGAGGAGAACATCCACACCGACAAAGACCGCACTCGCTGGTGGGAACGGTACCTAGTTGCAGATGTGTGAACATGCAAACGGCAGGAATGAAGGTTCTTGACTGACCAGACTAATGGCCTCTCCGAGAACACCCGAAAATCCATGGACGACCTGAACTACTGGTTTTAGCCAGTCTATGAGTGTGCGATCTCCATCTCGATAGTCTTTAAACGCATGGGCCTTTTCTTGAAGGAGTTGGAGGACAGCGTTGGGAGAGTCACAGCGTCGGATTGCGTCTGCGAGCGGGTTCTTTGTGAGGTCGATGCCAACATGGCTAGCGTATTGATCGAAGGCATCGAGAATGAGGCAAAAATTAGAAGTGGAGGATGCCTGGGTCGACGACATATGAAAGTCTGGTTACTGATAATGAGATCGATTGCAGAAGGACCGAGCGCTTGCCTCGCAAGTTCTCGGTTATGAGCGCCAAGCTGGCCCAGGTATGGACAAGAGATCGTTATTTTAATTACCATTGTGGTCACTGTATAGTTCGATCCAGGGTCAGTCCGAGTCAGGGCTCCGCGCGCTCGGCGGGGCTGCGGCGATACCGCCCTTGCCCGCACCGCCCTTGTCCAGTACCATGCCCGTCCTTTCGTCTCCTGCGTCTCCCGCGCACCCCGCCCGGCGTGAGGTTACGCGTTCACGTATCCATGTCCACGGCTTCACCTCCTCGTCTACCCTTGCGGCGGCGGCTTCTCGTAGTACTCGTCCCCTGAATCCGGTCTCCCACTTGGGCAGGCAGGCCGCGTGATTTAGGCCGCGTGATTTAGTAGGGAGGTGAGCTCGAGTCCCGTACAGATGGGTCTTCAGTATCATCGTTGTCGAGCTCGTTGCTATCGAAGGTCTGGTCACCTCTTCCTTATTGTCCTCTGACTGACTTATCCTGTTCCCATCACCACGAGAGTTGACATCCCGGGACCATTCTGCGACATCGACATCCGTACACACCCGCTGTCTTTACCAAGGTCCTGGCCTACCCGAACACGAGGTCCGGCGCGGCCTTACCACCTTCTTCCGCCTCTCTCTCCCACCTTCTTCCCCTCCGTTAACGGCCTTTGGAAATATGCTCAACCGAGTACGATACGCGGTCCGCGCCTCTGTCTGTGCTGCCCGGAGGTACCAGAATTAGGTCGTCACCGCATAAACGACAGGTTCACACATCACACTCAGCAGGCATCTGCATCTACCTGCACCGGGCCAAGGATCCGGCAAAAAGGTGCCGCCACCGCCGCTACAGATCTCGGACACCCTCGCAAGCATCGCCTTTCGTGGTCCAGAGTACACAGCCAACCCGGGCACTGAGGGCATTGCATGGCTTGTATTCGACGTCCCGAGGTCCGCCGCATCGTCTCGGTACATCCGCGTCACGGTGGTGACCTGGACGAGTGCCAAGGCGAAGCAATCGCGGTGAAGAAAATGACCCCGCCGTTATTTGAAGTCCGCGGAGTCGTCTCTTCACGCATATCCATGCCCCTCGGGAGGGGAGTGGCCCGTCCTTCCTTCACGTGAACGAATCACTAACCTACCCGAGTACTAAGGACATTGTGCTTGAGCCACCCATGGCTATGTTACACCCTGCGACTTTGCCTCCTCCACCAGAACCATACTCATATCCAGCTCCAGTGGGCCTATATTTGAACTGGAATCCTTCTTTATCGCCACCACCGCATCTCCCCATCCCCATCCTGATGCCCTACTCGGAACGCGTGCAGTCTCTGCTCTACGTTTACCCCATGACCCCTCTCGCGCTGCAATTACCATCAGCTCCGCCGCCTCTACACGGGCCGCTGGTTATCCCGCCATATGTACGCGTGTCCATATCGAGTTGACACAATTTGATTCCAAGTCACTCAGTCTCAAGCTTGAGGCCTTGAGAGCCTACTTTCGCGCGATCTCGAAAAGCATATTATAACGATCGACGAAACATCACCGTGACAAAATTTTATGCTAGTTGCGCACCATATCAGCGTTCATCGAGTGATTCAACAATAAAACGATAAAAGCTACAAACGGAATCAAAACTATAAGGCACGAATCCGGAATCCGAGTAAATAGTACAGTTATAATGCAGAACAAATTGAGTGAAATCACGCTCGCCGAAGCACTATATCCCACACATGCCATGATTTGAAAGTAAATCTGCAATCCTACGATGCCCATTCGCCATTGCTTCCCGGGCTGGTGTCCTGCCGCTAACGCTGACCACGTTTATGTTAGCCCCTCGGTCGAGCAGCAGTTGCACAATTTCAAAGTGGCGATTTGAGGCCGCATTGTAAAGCGGAGTCCAGTGATACAAGTCCAGCGCGTCGACATCGGCGCCGCGTTCAATCAGCAACCGTGCTACGTCAAGATACCCTCGATAAGATGCCCCGTGTAATGGAGTCCAGCCGCGCGCGTCGCGACAATTGACGTCTGCGCCACGATCGACCAGTAGGCGTACGACCTCCAAATGTCCTGCATTCGATGCCACGTCCAATGGTGTCTCGTAGTCCTCGTTCCGAGTATCGACATCTGCCCCGCGATCAAGTAGCGTTCGTACGACATCGAGGAGTCCGCTATCTGATGCAGTATCCAGCGTCAATTCTTCCGCATCATCGGGAGTCTCGCCGTCGTCCGTACACTCGCTATTAGATGCCGTGTCCGGTAGAACTAGCCCCATGCGCTCGGCTAGAAAGATCGCGACCTCGTGCTTCTCGTTGGCCAACGCCAGATCAAATGGGGATTCGTCGCTGCTGTTCCGCATATCGATTTCTGCCCCAGACTCCAGCAACAGTTTCACGATGTCTAGATGCCCCCCTCGTGCCGCCGCGTGCGATGGTGTCCGCCCCTCGCTATCTCTGGAACTCACATTTGAGCCGCACTTGACAAGAAAACGTGCAATCTCGAGCATTCCGTGAGCAGAGGCGCGATTCAGTGGCGTTTCTTGATTGTTGGTTCGCTTGTGGATATCCGCACCGCGCTCGACTAGCAACTCCGCGACCTCGACTTGCCCATTCGTCGACGCGAGGTGTAGCGGAGTCCAGAAATCGGCATTTTGCGAATTTACATCCACCCCGTTGTCGAGTAATAGACACACGACGTCAAGATGTCCGCTTTGTGATGCGAAATGCAAAGGAGTCCATCCCCGGTCGTCGATCGAGTGCACGTTCGCACCTTGTTCAACTAGAAGGCGTGAGATGTTGACTTGACCATCGCGTGACGCCACAGCCAAGGGTGTCTTGCGCCCTCCATTGAGAGTGTCTACCTCCGTGCCATGCGCGAGCAACAAACGGACGATTTCGAGATGGCCGTCCTTCAATGACTTGTGGAAGGGAGTCTCGCCTTCGCAATCGCGGATGTCGACATCTGCCCCGTGGTCAAGTAGCAGCTTCACAATATCGAAAAAGCCGAAGTTTGATGCTCCATGCAATGGGGTCCAGCCTTCGTTATCTTGAGAATTCACGTCCGCACCGCGGTCGAGAAGTAACTCCACGACATCCGGGTATCCGCACCGCGATGCCGCGTCCAGAGGCGTCCGGCCGTTATCGTCTCGCGCGTTTACCTTCACGCCACTATCGAGCAGCAATCGTATAACTTCCAGGTGCCCGTTTTCACACGCGATGTTCATCGCGGCCCGGCCTCCGACATTACGAGGCTCGACATCTGCGCCGTTCAGTAGCAATAGCCGTACAACTTCAAGTTCTCCCTGCCACGATGCGACCCAGAGTGGGGTCCGACCACCTCCATCAAGTAGGTTGACATCTGCATGATGTTCGAGTAGTAACAGTACAATATCGCAACGCCCATTCCGTGAGGCATCGTGCAGCGGACTCTGCTTGTCCGTCTCGTCTAGGACATTAACGTCTGCATCGTGCTGTAAGAGCAAAAGTGCGATATCGATGTGACCAAGGAAGAGTGCAGTGTGTAAGGGGGTCCCGTAGCTACCACCACTGGAATTGACATCCTCCGGATGAATACTGAGTAGGCGCCCAACGAGTTCGCGAAAGCCACAGAGTACTGCGTAATATAACGGGGTAGTCTTCGGCTGCGACGGCCGTGCCGTAAATGGGTGTCCCCTCCAAGGATGGACAATATCGTACAGCCATATCCACGTGGCAAAGTGGGGCTTGTCCCGGTCGAAAAGACGCTCCATTTCATCCAGGACGCTAGATGATATATCTCCGAACTGGCAATGGTCAATCCAATGCTGGGCGGAATAGAGAGCGAGTGGAAGATTCTTGATGCTGTCCCTGTCGGCGCTGTCATCTAATTGGTGTAAGACACTGAGGCAAGCTTGAGCAAGGAGCGTATGCGCAAGATGGGGAAGGACATGATAACGGGAAAGCTCTGGTCTGGCAGTCGCGAGCCGTTCGGAGGTCAAGAATTCCTTCACCGAAAAATGTGAAAATTGTACGACCGGTGAACCGTCGACGTCGACAACCGTGACTAGGCTGGAACATGCTGATAGCACAGCTTCGTATGAATTCTCTGGGCGCCAATCTGGGCGGTATTCGGCAGGGTGTCCGGGGTCCAATCGAAGGGCAAGAATCTCTGCGAGTTCGTCAACGCGAAGCGGACGGATAGCCACCGTTAGACATTGAAACAGGCGATATGCAGAGTTTCGTTTCTCCTTGTCAATTCTAAGCAGGATCTGCTCATATGTTTCGTCCAAAGTTTCAGGCAACTTGTCCAGAGTGTGTCGAATGGCTCCAGGAAAACTACGACGCAGGGTTTCCAGCTGGCAAAAGACCCACCGAAACCTGCCAATTATGTAAAAAATTCTCCGAACAAACCACCACAGGGATCGTAAGCTTACATCCCATCCGCTCTCTCAGAGAGGGTATCAATTACCAACTGCTTTTCTTAAGCTCTCCACTTCCGCATCCGACGATCCGAACGAACGGCCGTGTTGACATAATCCAGGATGTCTTTCTTCTGCCCGCTTTCGTCGTGAAGCGACACTCGGAAACGCGCCAACGGCTCAAGAACACTTCGGATGTCGAACTCCGGACGACTGGAAATACATATATGTACATTTGGAAGCTGAGAATCGATGAGATCTTCCAAAAACTCCAACACCTTCTCACGTGCCGTCGGCATCCCAGACGTGTTAGGACATTCGTCGAGAGCGTCCACGATGATATAAATTGCCGGTTGTCCTTCCAATCGGAGCATATCCATGAGACATCGCGCAAGCGCACTATCACTAGGTTCTCGTGTTCCCCCAGCGTGAGATGAATATAGGCGAGACAGAATTTCATAGCAAGGATCCGACTCGGCGCAGAGCTGGCAGAGAAGAGAAGACAGTAATCCACGACGGTGTTGCTTATCGGCGTCCCTGAAATCGAAATAAAAGTACGCCATCAATGCCAATCCAGCTGCGCACAGGCCCTCGATGTCCTGAATGATCGCGGAGCTAGTGGGGAGTCTGAGTAACACCAAGAGAGGACGACGAGAAGCCACATACAGGAGAATACTTTTTCCTGAGCCCGCTATGACGCAAGCAACTCATCAGGGTGCGTGACACGGAAGATACAGAAGGACACGCACGTTTACCATGAATCCACAACAGCGTACCCTTGGCGTTCCACTCAGAAAAGATGCTGCCTTGTAAGAACCATATGGCCGTTCCAGTTTGGTGAGCCTCACAGGCTATGTTGTAGTTCTTTGACGGATCTGGGGGAGAGATCCAATTTCGGGCGTCCTTTTGCAGCTGGTCGCCTACGAACCATTCAGCCTGGGAAATCAAGAGAGGTAGAACAAAGAGGTGACGGACGTTTCATCTTATTTATCTCACTCGCTATCACTTTCATCGTCACTGGCACAAGTCGTCAGTCGGCACCCATCGGACGGCCCGGGCCGTAACATACCCAAAGCATTCCTGACCTCATCCAGTGATGCCCTACCATCTATCCAAATATCAGTTCACCAGAACATCGATACCCATTCGAACATCAGTCACGCACCATCCATCACCACCTTTACATTATTCACCAGACAGTGCACCACTTCTAGTGTCTGCGCAGCCATAACCCGAGCTTCTTCCTGCGTCAGACGGTCCAGCTTCTGCAGCACAGCCTCGATTTCACTCTCTCCTAGCAACTTCTTCGCAAACTTCTCTGTATCACGTTGAGATACCGGAACTCAGACCAAGAGCCCACTTACTCAATCTTCCTTGTTGGACCTGTTTAGTAGCAAGTGCAAGCACCGAGAGTAGCTCAGCCAATATTTTTACAATGATGTCCGTCATCAAAGAAGTGAATGGGATGGAAGTGTATATTTGAAGGCGTTTGAGGAAATTTGCGAGGCATTCAAACAAGTCTACGAGCGAATCGTAGCTCGAGCTGACATTACTGGCTGCCTGGATGTGTCCAGACATCAGGAAGATGGTGACAGATAATATAGCGGGTACGTACCGTGAGGAGAACATCCACACCGACAAGGACGGCACTCGCTGGTGGGAACGGTACCTGGTTGCAGATGTGTGAAAATGCAAACGGTAGGAATGAAGGTGTTCGACTGACCAGACTAATGGCCTCTCCGAGAACACCAGAAAATCCATGGACGACCTGAACTACCGGTTTTAGCCAGTCTATAAGTGTGCGATCTCCATCTCGATAGTCTTTAAATGCATGGGCCTTATCTTGAAGGAGTTGGAGGACAGCGTTGGGAGAGTCACAGCGTCGGATTGCGTCTGCGAGCGGGTTCTTTGTGAGGTCGATGCCAACATGGCTAGCGTATTGATCGAAGGCATCGAGAATGAGGCAAAAATTAGAAGTGGAGGATGCCTGGGTCGACGACATATGAAAGTCTGGTTACTGATAATGAGATCGATTGCAGAAGGACCGAGCGCTTGCCTCGCAAGTTCTCGGTTATGAGCGCCAAGCTGGCCCAGGTATGGACAAGAGATCGTTATTTTAATTACCATTGTGGTCACTGTATAGTTCGATCCAGGGTCAGTCCGAGTCAGGGCTCCGCGCGCTCGGCGGGGCTGCGGCGATACCGCCCTTGCCCGCACCGCCCTTGTCCAGTACCATGCCCGTCCTTTCGTCTCCTGCGTCTCCCGCGCACCCCGCCCGGCGTGAGGTTACGCGTTCACGTATCCATGTCCACGGCTTCACCTCCTCGTCTACCCTTGCGGCGGCGGCTTCTCGTAGTACTCGTCCCCTGAATCCGGTCTCCCACTTGGGCAGGCAGGCCGCGTGATTTAGGCCGCGTGATTTAGTAGGGAGGTGAGCTCGAGTCCCGTACAGATGGGTCTTCAGTATCATCGTTGTCGAGCTCGTTGCTATCGAAGGTCTGGTCACCTCTTCCTTATTGTCCTCTGACTGACTTATCCTGTTCCCATCACCACGAGAGTTGACATCCCGGGACCATTCTGCGACATCGACATCCGTACACACCCGCTGTCTTTACCAAGGTCCTGGCCTACCCGAACACGAGGTCCGGCGCGGCCTTACCACCTTCTTCCGCCTCTCTCTCCCACCTTCTTCCCCTCCGTTAACGGCCTTTGGAAATATGCTCAACCGAGTACGATACGCGGTCCGCGCCTCTGTCTGTGCTGCCCGGAGGTACCAGAATTAGGTCGTCACCGCATAAACGACAGGTTCACACATCACACTCAGCAGGCATCTGCATCTACCTGCACCGGGCCAAGGATCCGGCAAAAAGGTGCCGCCACCGCCGCTACAGATCTCGGACACCCTCGCAAGCATCGCCTTTCGTGGTCCAGAGTACACAGCCAACCCGGGCACTGAGGGCATTGCATGGCTTGTATTCGACGTCCCGAGGTCCGCCGCATCGTCTCGGTACATCCGCGTCACGGTGGTGACCTGGACGAGTGCCAAGGCGAAGCAATCGCGGTGAAGAAAATGACCCCGCCGTTATTTGAAGTCCGCGGAGTCGTCTCTTCACGCATATCCATGCCCCTCGGGAGGGGAGTGGCCCGTCCTTCCTTCACGTGAACGAATCACTAACCTACCCGAGTACTAAGGACATTGTGCTTGAGCCACCCATGGCTATGTTACACCCTGCGACTTTGCCTCCTCCACCAGAACCATACTCATATCCAGCTCCAGTGGGCCTATATTTGAACTGGAATCCTTCTTTATCGCCACCACCGCATCTCCCCATCCCCATCCTGATGCCCTACTCGGAACGCGTGCAGTCTCTGCTCTACGTTTACCCCATGACCCCTCTCGCGCTGCAATTACCATCAGCTCCGCCGCCTCTACACGGGCCGCTGGTTATCCCGCCATATGTACGCGTGTCCATATCGAGTTGACACAATTTGATTCCAAGTCACTCAGTCTCAAGCTTGAGGCCTTGAGAGCCTACTTTCGCGCGATCTCGAAAAGCATATTATAACGATCGACGAAACATCACCGTGACAAAATTTTATGCTAGTTGCGCACCATATCAGCGTTCATCGAGTGATTCAACAATAAAACGATAAAAGCTACAAACGGAATCAAAACTATAAGGCACGAATCCGGAATCCGAGTAAATAGTACAGTTATAATGCAGAACAAATTGAGTGAAATCACGCTCGCCGAAGCACTATATCCCACACATGCCATGATTTGAAAGTAAATCTGCAATCCTACGATGCCCATTCGCCATTGCTTCCCGGGCTGGTGTCCTGCCGCTAACGCTGACCACGTTTATGTTAGCCCCTCGGTCGAGCAGCAGTTGCACAATTTCAAAGTGGCGATTTGAGGCCGCATTGTAAAGCGGAGTCCAGTGATACAAGTCCAGCGCGTCGACATCGGCGCCGCGTTCAATCAGCAACCGTGCTACGTCAAGATACCCTCGATAAGATGCCCCGTGTAATGGAGTCCAGCCGCGCGCGTCGCGACAATTGACGTCTGCGCCACGATCGACCAGTAGGCGTACGACCTCCAAATGTCCTGCATTCGATGCCACGTCCAATGGTGTCTCGTAGTCCTCGTTCCGAGTATCGACATCTGCCCCGCGATCAAGTAGCGTTCGTACGACATCGAGGAGTCCGCTATCTGATGCAGTATCCAGCGTCAATTCTTCCGCATCATCGGGAGTCTCGCCGTCGTCCGTACACTCGCTATTAGATGCCGTGTCCGGTAGAACTAGCCCCATGCGCTCGGCTAGAAAGATCGCGACCTCGTGCTTCTCGTTGGCCAACGCCAGATCAAATGGGGATTCGTCGCTGCTGTTCCGCATATCGATTTCTGCCCCAGACTCCAGCAACAGTTTCACGATGTCTAGATGCCCCCCTCGTGCCGCCGCGTGCGATGGTGTCCGCCCCTCGCTATCTCTGGAACTCACATTTGAGCCGCACTTGACAAGAAAACGTGCAATCTCGAGCATTCCGTGAGCAGAGGCGCGATTCAGTGGCGTTTCTTGATTGTTGGTTCGCTTGTGGATATCCGCACCGCGCTCGACTAGCAACTCCGCGACCTCGACTTGCCCATTCGTCGACGCGAGGTGTAGCGGAGTCCAGAAATCGGCATTTTGCGAATTTACATCCACCCCGTTGTCGAGTAATAGACACACGACGTCAAGATGTCCGCTTTGTGATGCGAAATGCAAAGGAGTCCATCCCCGGTCGTCGATCGAGTGCACGTTCGCACCTTGTTCAACTAGAAGGCGTGAGATGTTGACTTGACCATCGCGTGACGCCACAGCCAAGGGTGTCTTGCGCCCTCCATTGAGAGTGTCTACCTCCGTGCCATGCGCGAGCAACAAACGGACGATTTCGAGATGGCCGTCCTTCAATGACTTGTGGAAGGGAGTCTCGCCTTCGCAATCGCGGATGTCGACATCTGCCCCGTGGTCAAGTAGCAGCTTCACAATATCGAAAAAGCCGAAGTTTGATGCTCCATGCAATGGGGTCCAGCCTTCGTTATCTTGAGAATTCACGTCCGCACCGCGGTCGAGAAGTAACTCCACGACATCCGGGTATCCGCACCGCGATGCCGCGTCCAGAGGCGTCCGGCCGTTATCGTCTCGCGCGTTTACCTTCACGCCACTATCGAGCAGCAATCGTATAACTTCCAGGTGCCCGTTTTCACACGCGATGTTCATCGCGGCCCGGCCTCCGACATTACGAGGCTCGACATCTGCGCCGTTCAGTAGCAATAGCCGTACAACTTCAAGTTCTCCCTGCCACGATGCGACCCAGAGTGGGGTCCGACCACCTCCATCAAGTAGGTTGACATCTGCATGATGTTCGAGTAGTAACAGTACAATATCGCAACGCCCATTCCGTGAGGCATCGTGCAGCGGACTCTGCTTGTCCGTCTCGTCTAGGACATTAACGTCTGCATCGTGCTGTAAGAGCAAAAGTGCGATATCGATGTGACCAAGGAAGAGTGCAGTGTGTAAGGGGGTCCCGTAGCTACCACCACTGGAATTGACATCCTCCGGATGAATACTGAGTAGGCGCCCAACGAGTTCGCGAAAGCCACAGAGTACTGCGTAATATAACGGGGTAGTCTTCGGCTGCGACGGCCGTGCCGTAAATGGGTGTCCCCTCCAAGGATGGACAATATCGTACAGCCATATCCACGTGGCAAAGTGGGGCTTGTCCCGGTCGAAAAGACGCTCCATTTCATCCAGGACGCTAGATGATATATCTCCGAACTGGCAATGGTCAATCCAATGCTGGGCGGAATAGAGAGCGAGTGGAAGATTCTTGATGCTGTCCCTGTCGGCGCTGTCATCTAATTGGTGTAAGACACTGAGGCAAGCTTGAGCAAGGAGCGTATGCGCAAGATGGGGAAGGACATGATAACGGGAAAGCTCTGGTCTGGCAGTCGCGAGCCGTTCGGAGGTCAAGAATTCCTTCACCGAAAAATGTGAAAATTGTACGACCGGTGAACCGTCGACGTCGACAACCGTGACTAGGCTGGAACATGCTGATAGCACAGCTTCGTATGAATTCTCTGGGCGCCAATCTGGGCGGTATTCGGCAGGGTGTCCGGGGTCCAATCGAAGGGCAAGAATCTCTGCGAGTTCGTCAACGCGAAGCGGACGGATAGCCACCGTTAGACATTGAAACAGGCGATATGCAGAGTTTCGTTTCTCCTTGTCAATTCTAAGCAGGATCTGCTCATATGTTTCGTCCAAAGTTTCAGGCAACTTGTCCAGAGTGTGTCGAATGGCTCCAGGAAAACTACGACGCAGGGTTTCCAGCTGGCAAAAGACCCACCGAAACCTGCCAATTATGTAAAAAATTCTCCGAACAAACCACCACAGGGATCGTAAGCTTACATCCCATCCGCTCTCTCAGAGAGGGTATCAATTACCAACTGCTTTTCTTAAGCTCTCCACTTCCGCATCCGACGATCCGAACGAACGGCCGTGTTGACATAATCCAGGATGTCTTTCTTCTGCCCGCTTTCGTCGTGAAGCGACACTCGGAAACGCGCCAACGGCTCAAGAACACTTCGGATGTCGAACTCCGGACGACTGGAAATACATATATGTACATTTGGAAGCTGAGAATCGATGAGATCTTCCAAAAACTCCAACACCTTCTCACGTGCCGTCGGCATCCCAGACGTGTTAGGACATTCGTCGAGAGCGTCCACGATGATATAAATTGCCGGTTGTCCTTCCAATCGGAGCATATCCATGAGACATCGCGCAAGCGCACTATCACTAGGTTCTCGTGTTCCCCCAGCGTGAGATGAATATAGGCGAGACAGAATTTCATAGCAAGGATCCGACTCGGCGCAGAGCTGGCAGAGAAGAGAAGACAGTAATCCACGACGGTGTTGCTTATCGGCGTCCCTGAAATCGAAATAAAAGTACGCCATCAATGCCAATCCAGCTGCGCACAGGCCCTCGATGTCCTGAATGATCGCGGAGCTAGTGGGGAGTCTGAGTAACACCAAGAGAGGACGACGAGAAGCCACATACAGGAGAATACTTTTTCCTGAGCCCGCTATGACGCAAGCAACTCATCAGGGTGCGTGACACGGAAGATACAGAAGGACACGCACGTTTACCATGAATCCACAACAGCGTACCCTTGGCGTTCCACTCAGAAAAGATGCTGCCTTGTAAGAACCATATGGCCGTTCCAGTTTGGTGAGCCTCACAGGCTATGTTGTAGTTCTTTGACGGATCTGGGGGAGAGATCCAATTTCGGGCGTCCTTTTGCAGCTGGTCGCCTACGAACCATTCAGCCTGGGAAATCAAGAGAGGTAGAACAAAGAGGTGACGGACGTTTCATCTTATTTATCTCACTCGCTATCACTTTCATCGTCACTGGCACAAGTCGTCAGTCGGCACCCATCGGACGGCCCGGGCCGTAACATACCCAAAGCATTCCTGACCTCATCCAGTGATGCCCTACCATCTATCCAAATATCAGTTCACCAGAACATCGATACCCATTCGAACATCAGTCACGCACCATCCATCACCACCTTTACATTATTCACCAGACAGTGCACCACTTCTAGTGTCTGCGCAGCCATAACCCGAGCTTCTTCCTGCGTCAGACGGTCCAGCTTCTGCAGCACAGCCTCGATTTCACTCTCTCCTAGCAACTTCTTCGCAAACTTCTCTGTATCACGTTGAGATACCGGAACTCAGACCAAGAGCCCACTTACTCAATCTTCCTTGTTGGACCTGTTTAGTAGCAAGTGCAAGCACCGAGAGTAGCTCAGCCAATATTTTTACAATGATGTCCGTCATCAAAGAAGTGAATGGGATGGAAGTGTATATTTGAAGGCGTTTGAGGAAATTTGCGAGGCATTCAAACAAGTCTACGAGCGAATCGTAGCTCGAGCTGACATTACTGGCTGCCTGGATGTGTCCAGACATCAGGAAGATGGTGACAGATAATATAGCGGGTACGTACCGTGAGGAGAACATCCACACCGACAAGGACGGCACTCGCTGGTGGGAACGGTACCTGGTTGCAGATGTGTGAAAATGCAAACGGTAGGAATGAAGGTGTTCGACTGACCAGACTAATGGCCTCTCCGAGAACACCAGAAAATCCATGGACGACCTGAACTACCGGTTTTAGCCAGTCTATAAGTGTGCGATCTCCATCTCGATAGTCTTTAAATGCATGGGCCTTATCTTGAAGGAGTTGGAGGACAGCGTTGGGAGAGTCACAGCGTCGGATTGCGTCTGCGAGCGGGTTCTTTGTGAGGTCCATACCAACCTGGCTGGCGTATTGATCGAAGGCATCGAGGATGAGGCGAAAATTAGAAGGGGACGCGGATGCCTGGGCCGACGACATATGAGGCCCTATATGAGGTGTGAATCAATTTGAATAAATGATGCTGCGCGCTCAGCGCTTTCCTCTCAAGTTGTCGGTTTTAAGCGCCAAGCTAGCTCACTCACGTGGATACGGAGGTGAGGCCTTTAAGGCATCATCGTTATTACCGTCGTAGTTAGCTGGAAGTAATTTACGCGGGGCTGACCCTTAGTAAGGACATTTAATCGTGCTACGACTTTGCCCCCTCCTCCACCAGAACTATACCCGTATCCAGCTCCAGACCCGTATTTGGACCCATATTTCAACCGCAATCCCCACGTTCCCATCTCCACATCTCCCTACCCCAATGCCAATGCCCTACTCTGAACGCATGGGGTCTCCGCTCTACGTTTATTCCATGACCTCTTCTCGCCTTACCATTACCATCAGCTTCGGCGCCTCTACAAGGGCTGCTGGTTATCTTGCCATATAGATCAGACGATGGAAAGCTCTGGTTCCCACCTGCTCATATATTGGCGATCCCTCCTACGGATAGCCCCTGCCACATCGGCCAGCGAGTGCCAACCCGTACTGCTGCAATTCCCCCGTCTGGACTATTTCCGGCATACCTGATCACATGCTCAGTTCTGCTGTAAGTTATCTCATCACCAACATCACCAACAGTACCCGCTGCAGCAGTCGATCGGTCGCCATCCACTTGTGGCGCCACACCACTTCTGCGCAACCTCACGCGCACGCTCCCTCTCGCCTCCTCCCCTGCAAGTAGAGGTGGAGGTGCTGGCACAGATTCCCTCCCTGAAACTCGTGAGCTAGATGCTCGATATAGGCCCCTTTGCGGAGAGTTTCGGAGGGGGTAGGAATGCGCACGCGGAGCTTGAGCAGCGTGACGCTCGATAAGATGGCTGAGTCCACTGCAGCGGAGGCGGAGGCCAAGGCTACTGCGGACAAGATGCTCCCCACACCGTTCATGCTATCTGGGAAACCATCAGGACATAGCGAACCTAGGCGCCCAAGCGCCAAGAACATTTTCGGGAAAGAGGTAAGCACAGAACCGGAGACGGTTGTGGACGCCGTCTCTCTCTGCGTTGTCACTCCTGCGATCACTACCTTATCATGACCAGTCCGAGTTCGCAGAGCGTAGACGGAAGACAGAAGACAGCATTCTAGACGCCTCGAGCGATGTCTTGTAGAGCAAGTCGGCACGCGCAAATATCCCCCCACACCAACCACCATAGCTGACACCCCCACCCGTACCCGCGCCCGTACCCGTTCCCGACAAAGGAAAGGGGAAGGCAGTGGAACAAGAGATCGAGAGCGCGGACGAGGTGCTCGGCCGTGGTGCGGGCGTGAACGAAAGTGCAATATTGAGTCTCGTGCTTGGCGCCAAGGAGGACCTTGGCGAGCGTAATGCCAGCGCCAACGTGCTTGCTAGATTGGAGCGGGAGGGCGATGGTAAGGTCGTTGAGGCCGACAATGCAGATGGGCGCATGCAGCACCTCAGCAAGGGCGTAGGGGGGTCGCTGAGCAGCGAACATGCCCGCCTTTCCCCCTTTTTTGACAGCGCGTAGTATACCATATAGATAATGTACAGCCATGTTGCTATGTATTCGTCTCTGCAACGCAATATTCATGAAGCTTCAATCTGTGTCAGGCTCGACTGCACTCCCTTGATTATGATTATGGCATGCACAAGGCGCACTCGCGCAAGTCAGCCAAGTCAGATGCGAAGGACAGGTAGAAGACGAAGAAGAAGCGGAAGGTGCGGGACGAAGAGGCCGCTCGGTTTATGCGCACGGTGAAGGGCCGGGTTGCGGAGTTAGAGAAACTGGCACCCTGGAGCCCCCGTGAGAGCTCGTGGTGTCAGATGCAGAGTTGAAGCAGGACACCAGTTCGCCATCGCTACCTCAGGAAGCGGCACCTGAGCCTACTGTTACTACCGACCCGGTGCCCGGGCCCGCTCAAGGGCCATTGACTATCGTCGAATCCAAACCGAACCCGGGTTCATCTGGCTTCATTTCCGTCGCTACACTCCGCTGTGCACCTATCACACTCCCCGCGCCTGAATCTGCGCTAACTGCTCAGTTGATCGTCCCCCTTGCTGCTCGGTGCGTCGCGAATAGGTACCAGCCTCCCCTAAAATGGAGATGAAGTACGACGTCAAGTCTGTGCCAGACGGCGGCGGCGGGCGGGTCGCTGCCGTAGCGTCTGGGCGGAAGCCACCAAAGCCGGAGGTGCCGGTGCACCGACGCAGGCCACGGGCAATCCCGCACAACCCAAAGCTGCGGCCCATACAGGCGACAAGAACGTTGTCTCGACCCCCAAGCCACAGACCAAGTCGGTCAAGCCGATGGCGTCCATTGTGCGTGCTGCCAAGGACGATGACGGACATCTTCTCGTCGGCCGCGGCAGACCTGCAGCCTCCGTGGCACCAGTACCAGCGAAGGCCGGGAATGACGACGCACCGCCTGCAGCGGCGCGTATGCCCCGTGCGCTGTTCGGGCTACGCGTGGCGGCAGCAGCGGCGCCCTCCTCGCCCACGCTCTCCTCGTCCATCGCCACGCCTGTCCTTTCGTCTACTGCGTCCCTCGCCCAACCGCTAGGTGCTCGGGCCGGCTCTCGCCTCCCCCCCACCAGCCATGTGTCGCAGTGACCGCTGCTTCTCGCAGGACCCTGTCTCCTCAGCCTCCCCCACCCCCACCCCCATCACAGCAGTCCCAGCCTGCTGCTGTGGGGTTGGCGGGCGCCACTTGTGAGTGGCGCAGGTCTCGAGGCTGATCTTGCGTGCGGTTGCGTGATTTGATCAGGTGGTATCAGGGGCAGGCTGCGTGGTTTCCCAAGTCTACTCTTCCCGACGATTTTTTACGAAATTGGTACGGTATTTGTGTTTTTGTTTCTGGACGCGTCGTCGTCCCTATTTGTTGTTGTGCTGCCGATATACCCACAACCGACTAGTGTAACGATTACATGCAAGTATTTTATTTTTTTGCATACTTGCTTGACTGTTTGTGTCGTACAAAGGCATGTAAAAGGCACAAACAGAATCAGAGCTTTAAGGTACGAATCTGGAGTCTGAGTAAACAGGACAGTTACATTGAGTGATATCACGCTCGCAGAAGTACTATAGCCCACGCATGCCATGAATCGAAAGTAAATTCGCAATCCTACGACGCCCATTCGCCATTGCTTCCCGGGCTGGTGTCCTACCGCCAACGTCGACCACGTTTATGTCAGCGCCTCGGTCAAGCAGCAGTTGCACGATCTCGGTGTGTCCATGTGAGGCTGCGATATGCAGCGGTGTCCAGCGAAATGCATTCGTCGCATCAACATCGGCGCCACGTTCAATCAGCAACCGCGCCACGTCGAGGCGCTTTTCATAAGTTGCCTCGTGTAATGGAGTCCAGCCGTGCGCGTTGCGACAATTGACGTCTGCGCCGCAATCGATCAGTAGGCGTACGATCTCCAAATGTCCTGAATTCGATGCTAAATCCAATGCCGTGTTGTAGTCCTCGTCCAGAGTATCGACATCCACCCCACGATCAAGTAACATCCGCACGACATCGAGGCGTCCGCTGTACGATGCAGTATGCAGCGTCATCCCTTCTGCGCCGTCGGGAGTCTCGTCGTCGTCCGTAACCGTGTACTGAAATGCCGTTTCCGGTAGAGCTAACCCCATGCGCTCGGCCAGAAAGATCGCGACCTCGTGCTTCTCGTTGCTAAACGCCAGATCAAACGGAGATTCGTCGTTGTCATTCCGCACATCGAGGTCCGCTCCAGAATCCAGTAACAGCTCCACGATATCGAGATGCCCCTCACGTGCCGCCGTATGCAATGGTGTCCACTCCTTGACATCTCGGGACTTCACATTTGAGCCGCACTCGATAAGGAAGCGTGTAATCTCGAGCATCCCTTTATATGAGGCATGGTGCAGTGGCGTTTCTTGATCCTTGTTCTTCTTGTCAATGTCGGCACCGCGCTCGACTAGCAATTTCGCAACCTCGGCATGCCCCTTCCTTGATGTGAGATGTAGCGGAGTCCAAAAACCAACTTCCTGCGAATTAGCATCCGCCCCGTGGTCAAGTAACATTCGCACGGTGTCGAGATGTCCGTTTTGTGATGCGAAATGCAAAGGAGTCCAGCCCTTGCGGTCGGTCGAGTGCACGTTCGCGCCTTGTTCGATTAGAAAGTGTGAGGTATTCACTTGGCCTTCGTCAGACGCTACGGCCAAAGGTGTCTTGAACTCCCCATTCAGAATATCAGGTTCCGTTCCATGGGCGAGAAATAAACGGACGATTTCGAGTTGGTCGTCCTTCAATGTTCTGTGAACAGGAGTCTCGCCTTCGCAGTCGCGGATATTGATATCTGCACCGTGGTCGAGGAGCTGCTTGACGACTTCGGGATGCCCGAAATTTGACGCTCCATGCAATGGGGTCCAGCCTTCGTTATCTTGCGAATTCACGTCCGCACCGTGGTCGATAAGCAGTTCCACGACATCCGGGTATCCGTTCCGCGAGGCTGCCGTTAGAGGGGTCACACTGTCGTTGTCTCGCGTGTCCACCTCCGCACCATTATCGAGCAGTAATCGTACAACCTCCAAATGCCCGTGTGCACACCCAACATTGATTGCGGTCCGGCCCTGGATATCACGAAGCTCGACATTTGCCCCGTTCTGTAATAATGATCGTGCGACTTCGAATTCTCCCTGCCACGACGCCACCCAGAGTGGGGTCTGACCAGCCCCACTAAGGAGGTTGACATCCGCGTGGTGTTCTAGTAACTGCACAATGTCGACGCGCCCACTCCTTGATGCCCAGTGCAGCGGACCCTCCTTTTCCACCTCGTCTAGGACATTAACGTCTACACCGTGCTGTAGGAGTAAAAGGGCGATATCCATGTGTCCGCGGGAGAGTGCAGTGTGAAAGGGGGTTCCGTAGTAGCCACCACTGGAATTGACGTCCTCCGGATAAATATCAAGCAGGCGCTCTACGAGGCCGCGAAAGCCACAGAGTACTGCATAATATAGCGGAGTAGTCGCTGGCCGCATCGGGCGTGCCGTAAATGCGTGTCCCTTCCAAGGATGGTCAATATCGTACAGCCATATCCACATGGAAAAGGGTGGTTTGTCCCGGTCGAAGAGACGCTCCATTTCGTCCAGGACGCCAGACGACACATCTCCGGATCGGCAATGGTCAACCCAATGTTGGGCGGCATAGATAGCGAGTGGAAGACTCTTGATACTGTCTCTATCGGTGCTGCCATCTAGTTGTAGTAAGATGCCGAGACAAGCTCGAGCGATGAGTGTATGCGCAAGATGGGGAAGGACATGATAACGGGAAAGCTCCGGTCTGGCTGTCGCGAGGCGGTTGGAGGTCAAGAATTCCTTCACCGAAAAATGTGAAAATTGTACGACCGGTGAATTATCGACATCGACAACCGTGACTAGGCTGGAACACGCTGACAACACAGCTTCGTGTGAATCCTCTGGGCGCCAATCTGCGCGGTATTCGGCAGGGTGTCCGGGGTCAAAGCGGAGGGCAAGAACTTCTGCGAGTTCGTCGACGCGAAGCGGACGGATAGCCACTGTTAGACACTGAAAGAGACGGTATGCAGAGTTTCTTTTCGCCTTCTCGATGCTAAGTAAGATCTGCTCATATGTTTCATCCAAAGTTTCGGGAAGCTCGTCCAGGGTATGTCGAATTGCTCCAGGAAAACAATGGCGCAGGGTTTCCAGCTGGCAAAAGACCCACCGGAACCTGTCTGACTATGTAAGCGAATACACCGAAAAATCGCCACAGGGATCGCTTACATCCCATCTGCTCTCTCAGAGAGGGTATCAATTACCAACTGCTTTTCTTGAGCTCTCCACTTCCGCATCCGACGATCCGAATGGACGACCGTGTTGATATAATCCAGGATGTCTCTCCTCTGCCCGCTTTCGTCGTGAAGCGACACTCGGAAAGCCGCCAACGGCTCAAGAACACTTCGGATGTCGAACTCTGGACGGCTAGAAATACATATATGTACATTTGGAAGCTGAGAATCGATGAGATCTTCCAAAAACTCCAACACCTTCTCACGTGCCGTCGGCATCCCGGACGTGTTAGGACATTCGTCGAGAGCGTCCACGATGATATAAATTGCCGGTTGTCCTTCCAATCGGAGCATATCCATGAGACATCGCGCAAGCGCACTATCACTAGGTTCTCGTGTCCCCCCAGCGTGAGATGAATATAGGCGAGACAGAATTTCATAGCAAGGATCTGACTCGGCGCAGAGCTGGCAAAGGAGAGAAGACAGTAATCCATGACGGTGTTGCTTGTCGGCGTCCCTGAAATCGAAATAAAAGTACGCCATCAATGCCAATCCAGCTGCGCACAGGCCCTCGATGTCCTGAATGATCGCGGAGCTAGTGGGGAGTCTGAGTAACACCAAGAGAGGATGACGAGAAGCCACATACAGGAGAATACTTTTTCCTGAGCCCGCTATGACGCAAGCAAGTCATCAGGATGTGTGACACGGAAGACACAGAAGGACACGCACGTTTGCCATGAATCCACAACAGTGTACCCTTGGCGTTCCACTCAGAAAAGACGCCGCCTTGTAAGAACCATATGGCCGTTCCAGTTTGATGAGCCTCACAGGCTATGTTGTAGTTCTTTGACGGGTCTGGGGGAGAGATCCAATTTCGGGCGTCCTTTTGCAGCTGGTCACCTACGAACCATTCAGCCTGGGAAATCAAGAGAGGTAGAACAAAGAGGTGACGGACGGTTCATCTTATTTATCTCGCTCGCTATCCCTTTCATCGTCACTGGTAATAGTCGTCAGCCGGCGCACAAGACACCTGGGTACA
Source organism: Lactarius vividus (assembly GCA_021527035.1). Classification (NCBI taxonomy): domain Eukaryota; kingdom Fungi; phylum Basidiomycota; class Agaricomycetes; order Russulales; family Russulaceae; genus Lactarius; species Lactarius vividus. Next base: position 65,419 of record JAKELG010000011.1, read on the forward strand.
AAGGATGGCCCTGGCCATAACATACCCAGAACGTTCTTGACCCCATCCAGTGATGCCCTACCATCTATCCAAATATCAGTTCACCAGAACATCGATACCCATTCGAACATCAGTCACGCACCATCCATCACCACCTTCACATTATTCACCAGACAGTGCACCACTTCTAGTGTCTGCGCAGCCATAACCCGAGCTTCTTCCTGCGTCAGACGGTCCAGCTTCTGCAGCACTGCCTCGATTTCACACTCTCCTAGCAACTTCTTCGCAAACTTCTCTGTATCACGTTGAGATACCGAAACTTAGACCAGGAGCCCACTTACTCAATCTTCCTTGTTGGACCTGTTTAGTAGCAAGTGCAAGCACCGAGAGTAGCTCAGCCAATATTTTTACAATGATGTCCGTCATCAAAGGAGTGAACGGGATGGAAGTGTAGATTTGCAGGCGTTTGAGGAAATTTGCGAGGCATTCAAACAAGTCTACGAGCGAATCGTAGCTCGAGCTGACATTACTAGCTGCCTGGATGTGTCCAGACATCAGGAAGATGGTGACAGATAACATAGCGGGTACGTACCGTGAGGAGAACATCCACGCCGACAAAGACCGCACTCGCTGGTGGGAACGGTACCTGGTTGCAGATGTATGAAGATGCAAACGGCAGGAATGAAGGTGTTTGACTGACCAGACTAATGGCCTCTCCGAGAACCCCAGAAAATCCATGGACGACCTGAACTACCGGTTTTAGCCAGTTTATGAGTGTGCGATCTCCATCTCGATAGTCTTTAAATGCCTGGGCCTTGTCTTGAAGGAGTTGGAGGACAGCGTTGGGAGAGTCACAGCGTCGGATTACGTCGGCGAGCGGGTTCTCTGTGAGGTCGATGCCAACTTGGCTGGCGTATTGATCAAAGGCATCGAGGATGAGGTGAAAATTAGAAGGGGACGCGGATGCCTGGGCCGACGACATATGAGTGTGTGGTCACTGATGATGGGATCGACTTGGGTAGAAGATACAGCGCGTTCAGTGCTTTCCTCTCAAGCTGTCGATTATAGCTAGTCCATTCACGTGGATATGGACATGGGCATGAGGCATCGTCATTACTACCGTCGTGGCTAGTTGAAGGTATAATTATATGAAAGGTCACCACCAAAATGACCCTGATCTCCCAGGGGGGGGCAGCGACGCTGTCCTTGCCCACTCCGCCCTTGTCCAATACCACTCGTTTCCCGCGTCTCCTGCGTACCTGCCCTGTAAGAGGTCCCGCGCTCGCGTGTCCATGTCCACGATTCCTTTCGTCCCCTCCTACCCTTGCGGCAGCGGCTTCTCGTTGTACTCGTCCCCTCAGCCCGGTCTCCCACTTGGGCAGGTACGCTCGTATGATTTGATGAGGCAGCGTCAGGGGCAGGCTACGTGATTTCAAAGGGAAGTGAGCTCGAGTCCCGCACAGATGGGCCTCAGTCTTCAGTATCATCGTTATCGAGCTCGTTGCTATCGAAGCTCCGGTCACAGTTAGGTCTCATGCAGTGATATGCATATCAGTGCAGAGAATGCCCTCGCCGGGCCGCGCCTTCACTTCGGCATGTGATCTAATATGACGTGTGAAGAGGGTCGCAGTACTCTCAGTAATGTGAGTTCCGCGTCCGGCTCACAGTCGTCGTCCTTTGGGTCTAGATTGGGTCCCGCCACGGCTTTAGACCCGCACTTATAGTATTATTGAACCGGTTTCAGACCCCGTACTAGGTGGTAATTATGTTGCGGGCAGGTACAGTAAGCCCGCATCCGTCAGGCTTCCTAATCGATTGTACTTATTCGTTAGTAAGTTGATACAGTGCTGTCATGTGAAGTAATTAATATGATGCGCCTATAGTTTCGTAATAGGTTGCATCCTCGAATTCCCCTCAGTCGGGTTCCGGTGGCACATACGGTCTTTTTTTTTTGGATCAAGTATAGACCGGTCTCAGGCCCGGATTGCGTGCGCATTCCCGTGAGCATTCTTCTTTTGGGAGGATAGGTCTGCTTGAAAGGGACGGTGCGGCCGTGTGTGTGGGACCATGCCATAAGCGTGGAGCTGGCAGTAGTATGGTGCGTGGACGCTAGAGCCTGAACGCAGTAGTTCGCTGCATGGGGATCGCAGAAATTTTTTTTTGGGGGGGGGTCTGTTGTTAAAGTGCGTCACGGCGGAGTAGCATATGGGCCGGTGAACATGTTGGTCCACCGCCGACATCTGGAGTGCCATAGGTGATGTGCCTCGAGAAGTTGAACCCCTGAATAAAAATACCTTGCTCCAAGCTCTGCTCCTCTGGTAGGTTCTAGTAGCGTGAATGGGATCACGCCAAAAGTATCTCCACATTCATTGATGAAAAAACACCGCGACGTGCCATCATACATCCTGTCCCCACTAGGTCCCCAATTCCGCATCACCTCTGTTTTGCGCCCAATTGAGAATTATTCTGGGGTCCAATTCAACACCGAAGATGCCCCATTGAGGCTCCCTGGATCGCCACCGACCACGCTACCACCGCCGGTGACAGTGCAAAATCCCCATAGTGGCCAGCAGATGTCGGATGATTTTACGCGAAGACAAGACTCGATTATACTGTAATGGTAGCAAACCTCGAAGCTAGTCCTCGAATCGAGCACCCCCTGCACCTCAAAACTACATACTCATGGAGTCATTCCCGCCGGTACAGCAGCAGGGAACGCCAAAGGCGTGCCTGCCGGTACCGGGCCATCAGCAAAGTTCATTTTACTTGATTTTACCGGGTTCCCGATTAGTAAAATCTTGAGTAAAATACAGTAGGTCCTCTCTCTATCACTATCCCGAATTCCTGCGTACTCACACCCTAAATTACGACGCTACACCTTGCACTACACTGACTTCTAGACTTCCACATTTGCATCAAGTTGTATGTAGGCTCCCATGCTAGTTAACATGTGAGTTTTTATGCTTGTGGGGCCCCACATTTCCGAGTCCACACTTCCGTGCTTCCATACCTGATTCTTGAATCTTGACATACAGTCGAAACCACGATTGTCATGGTGCATGACTCGGAGTTAGTACAGCTGCTTTCAAATCATCAAGGAGCCCTGGCTTTGAATAACCCATTGTGCATTCAGACCGTGACAACTTCGACTATAACTGGTTCTTCCATCTCGGGTCGCAGTCAGGTCGACCGTTCCTGGGACGGAATATTCTAGTAGACCCTGCCCCGCTACTAACTCAAGAAGGCCCCCACTTCCCACTGAACAGCAGACTACATAAAGCCGTATTCTCAAAGACTGTGATACTACAGACTTCCTTCTGTTTGTGGTTTTCGTCATGCGCCTTTCCGTCATCGCTCTTCTCTGTTTGAACTCCGTTTTTGCGGCGGTGTATACCGACCCTTCGAAACTGCCCAATTCCCCTTACACATATATCATCGTGGGATGTGCGTTCGAGCGTCTATGGTCTTATGGTAGCGCTCTCTGACACTTGTATAGCGGGCCCGGGGGGCAGTGTCTTGGCAAACAGGTTGAGCGCAAATCCGAAGGATCGTGTACTTTTAGTCGAAGTCGGACCAAGGTTGGTCAATTTTTCTAATTTTTGTTTCTACGCTCGTCTGCAGTCGGGACTTATATACCCCAGTGATACGGTCAACCCTTTTATTCCCATCCCGTTCCTTTGCACGACACTTGTACCGTCTAATGTCTCTTGGAACCAAACCACTGTCCCTCAGACCGGCTTGGGAGGGCGGACCATCCCGTATCCTCGCGGACGCACTCTCGGTGGGTCCACATCCATCAGTACGTCGGGCTACCTTCAGCGTCCATGGCTACAGACTTAGTATTCCTCAGACTATATGATTTGGACCCGTGGACCAGCGAGCGACTTCGATCGATTGGCCCGTGTTACTGGTGACTCTGGATGGTCCTGGGACTCTCTTCGGAAGACTTCGGTTGAGGTAGTCTCTCCCCTTTCTGGCACTTCACTGCGGCAGTCTGACCGTGGTCCTTAGGTGGAAGACTTAGTTCCTCCCCCGGATGGTCACAACACGACGGGGGAGATCAATCCAGCGATCCACGGTTTGCATGGCCCTGTTAAGATCAGTGTTCAAGAACAAACCGCTCTCGACTCCCGGATCTTCAACACGACTATGGAGCTCCCCGAGTTTCCTTTCAACGAGGATATGAGCTCTGGAAACCCACTAGGAATTGGTGTGTTCTATTCGGCCCACATACATTCTACGGATGTAATGAAAACGTTTGCAAGGATGGTCCCAGTTATCAATCGGCGGTGGTCGGAGGAGCAGTGCCTCGGTCTCATACCTCACACCCGCGCTTTCCAGGCCGAACTTGGACATTTTGGTTAACACACTAGTGACCAAGGTGGTTCAAACTGGAACCCGAGGTGGTCTTCCCATTTTCCGCGGCGTCCAATTTGCCCAATCCGCCTCTGGTATGGAGGCCTCTACTCTTCTCACGACTGTTTCACATGACCTCGTCAGGCCCACTCTTTTCTCGTAATGCTACAAAGGAGGTTATACTCTCCGCTGGTGCAGTCAACACACCACAGTTACTGATGCTGTCGGGAATCGGTGACAGCGCACAGCTCAGTCAGTTCAACATTCGGACGATCGTTGACCTCCCCGACGTGGGCAAGAACATGCAAGACCACGCCCTGATTCCAAATGCGTTCTCGGTTAATTCCAACTTTACCAACGACGACATCGGCCGAAATACAACGTTATTCCAAGATGATTTAGCACAGTGGGAAGCATCCCACAATGGTCCGTTTTCCCAGTCTATCGGGGTTGAATTAGGCTGGTTGAGACTTCCGAAACATTCTACGATCTTCAAGAAAGTGAAAGATCCGTCCTCCGGTCCACAAGCCCCACATTATGAATTTATCTTTGTCGTAAAGCATTCCTGGCAGCTTCATCTCGTAGAATGTCGCTGAGCTTGCGTCCTCAGAACCAGTTCTTTTCGTTATCTGACTCAACACCTACCACGGGCCACTTCATGACGATTTTCACCAATCTGGTAACACCCACCTCTCGTAAGTCAAGTTACTTGATAACGGCGCTCCTAAACGCGGAATGGCGTAGGCGGGTCAATCACCCTTGCTTCTGCGAACGCCTTCGACGCACCTAGCATCGACCCGGCGCTCCTCAACTCGGACTTCGATATCTTCGCTATCCGCGAAGCGGTAAAGGCAGCGCTCCGGTTCGTCGCGGCGCCAGCATGGAGGGACTACGTGATTGGACCATTTGGCGCTCTTGCTGAAGCCAAGACGGATGCTGAGATCGAAGCATATGCGCGGAGCCACGGAGCCAATGTGTTCCACCCGTCGAGCACCGCCCTCATGTCCCGGAAGGGTTCCGCGCATGGTGTTGTCAACCCCGATCTCCGCGTGAAGAAGACAGTTGGCCTTCGGATCGTCGACGCGAGCGTTTTGGTACGTATACTTCGTTAATTGGCCCCCCATGTAACGGCCTAATGCGGTTTTTAAGCCATGGGTCCCAGCGGCCCACCCTCAAGCAGTCATCTACATCATTGCGGAGCGAGCAGCGAAACTGATAGCCGCGGACTACGATTAGCTCATCGCCCCCTAACCTAACACTTGTCCGTTTCCTCACACCCCCATATTCTTTTGCGGTGTAGTTTCTTTTTGTGTCATATTGCTAGAACTTCGGGGCCCGAAGGGCTTCTATTGTCTCACTTTGCGTTGGTCGTATTCAGTAAGAAAATCACCTTAAATAAAAATTTACACCACAGTAATATACACAAGTAAGGCGAATATTTGGTCGGACAGCAGAGGGTCATACAACATCGTGGTCGCGCTAGAAGACCTTTTTTTCGCACACACCGCTTGGCATTTTAATCAAGGGCTTGCAAGCTTATGTCAGCAGAGCAGTTTGAGCAGCGAGAGACTGTTTCAGACAGCGTGGTGGTTACTAAAAATACCTGTTTTTGATCACACATTGGTCGGCTTGCTGATCAAGGTTTGCGGTCGTCCAATTGCTCGTCCAATTGCTCCAGCTCCTTTAATCGACAGAATATAACTTGAAGAACGCGACGGTACTGTTGAGGAAGGCTGATGTCGAGGCAAGCTTGAGCGAGGAGTGCATGCGCAAGATGGGGAAGGATATGATAACGGGAAAGCTCCGGTCTGGCTGTCATGAGGCGGTCGGAGGTCAAGAATTCCTTCCACGAAAATGTGAAAAAATGTACGACCGGTGAACCATCGACGTCGACAACGGCGCAGAGCTGACAAAGGAGAGAAGAGAGTAATCCACGGCGGTGTTGCTTATCGGTGTCCCTAAAATCGAAATAAAAGTACGCCATCAACGCCATCCAGCTGCACACAGGACATCGATTTCCCGAATGATCGCGGAGCTAGTGGAGAGTCTGAGTAACACCAAGCGAGGATGACGAGAAGCTACATACAGAGGATTACTTTTTCCCGAGCACGCTATGAAGCAAGGAACTCATCAGGGCGGATGACACGGAAGACACAGAGGTACATGCACGTTTACCCTGAATCCACAACAGCGTACCCTTAGCGTTCCACTCAGAAAAGGTGCCGCCCCATAAGAACCATACGGCTGTTCTAGTTTGGTAAGCCTCACAGGCTATGTTGTAGTTCTTTGACGGATCTAGGGGAGAGATCTAACTTCGCGCATCCTTTTGCAGTTAGTCACCTACGAAATATTCAGCCTTGGTAATGAAGAAATTGCGGTGACGGACGCTTTATCTTATTTATCTCGCTCGCTATCCCTTGCATCGTGACTGGTACAAGTTGTCAGCTGGCGTAAGACACCTGGGTACATGAGACGGCCCGTGCCGTAACATACCCAGAACGTTCTTGACTCTGTCCAGTGATGCCCTACCGTCTGTTCAAATACCAGCTCAGGAGAACATCAATACTCATCCGGGCATCAGTGACGCACCGTCCATTGTCACCTTCACATTATTCACGAGACAGTGCACCACTTCTAGCGTCTGTAGTGCCGTCGTCCGAGCTTCTTCCTGCGTCAGACGGTCCAATTTCTGCAGCACAGCTTCGATTTCACTCTCCCCCAGCAACTTCTTTGCTAGCTTCTCTGTATCACGTTGAGATACCGGAACTTAGACCTAAGCACCCACTTACTCAATCTACCTTGCTGAACTTGCTTAGTGGCGAGTGCGAGCACGGAGCGTAGCTCAACCAATATCTTTACAATGATGTCTGCCATCAAAGGAGTGAACGGGATGGAAATGTAGGTTTGAAGGCGTTTGGGGAAATTTGCGAGGCATTCAAACAAGTCTACGAGTGAATCGTAGCTCGAGCTGGCATCACCAGATATCAGGAAACAGGTGATGTACCGTGAGAAGAACTTCTACGCCGACAAGGACGGCACTCACTGGTGGGAACGGTACTTGGTTGCGGAAGTGTGAAAATTCTAACGGTAACCTCCAACCTGTTTGCTCTCACCAGACTGACGGCCTCTCCGAAAACACCAGAAGATCCATGGACGACCTGCACTACTGGTTTAAGCCGGTCTATGAGTGTACGATCTCCATCTCGATAGTCATTGAACGCATGTGCTTTGTCTTGAAGGAGTTCGAGAACGGCACTGGGGGAGACAGAGCGTCGGAGTGCATTGGCAAGCGGGTTCTTTGTGAGGTCCATGCCAACTTGGCTTGCGTAGCGGTCGAATGCATCGATGATGGGGCAAAACTTAGAAGGGGAGATGGATGGCAGGGTCGACGACATTTCGCCACAAACGAAGGTTTGGTCATTGATGCTGAGTCTCTTCGCACGCCTCAATCTCATTCAAGGCGAGAGCATATCATGTTACGCCTTCGTCCAAAGGTCAGGAGTTGGGATCGCGACAATGTCACTATCAGAGTTATTTTACAAATCTGCACCCCGGTAAAAGCTATGATTTTCACCTGCCAGTGATATCGAGTCCTGTACAGGCAGAGACTAGCTGATATCTTCGAAGGTCGCAAAGTTATTGTTGTGCCAGTCGGCGGAGGCGGCGACCTGGGCGGGCCCAAGCCTCCGGAGTCACGTGAAAGACCCCCAAACACCACCTTCTAGTTACCGTCTGAGCCTACGTCGCACAGAACACTTCAGGTTCCTCCTATCACTCGTGGTGCCCTGGCAGGTACCAACACCCTTTGACTCACTTATACTGAAAGTACTCGATAAGTGGCATGTGCCACCAGGCCGTTTCTGTCTTGTGGCAGTTCGCCTAGTGCATTGTGTCCGTGTCTGGAGGCAGTGACATTGTGGACTGTTTCGGCTTAAGCCAGAGGCATAACTATAAGTATGGAACACGTTTTTTTCATTCGTGCAAACTCGCTGCGCCCCTGCCTCATTCCCTTTGATTACAGATAAGAGCCTCTCCAATATATGTCTACCATCTCTCATACTACACTCGAAAAATCTGATCACCCCCGCCGCATTTCGTTGCGGGCCCCGCCCGCTCCCAATCCAGTAAATGCCTTTTTAATACCCAGTCCTCATCAATCTAAAGCCCTCCCCCCCCCTATACAGCGTCCCGTCTTGACGATCCCGCCCGGACGCGCCGCGGATTGGCACCAGAGCGTCGGGACGTGGGAGACCCTCCCGCCGCCGAAACGCGCCTCTTGTGGTCATGGTCGTGGCCTGGCCCAGCCTATCTGGGAGCTCCGCCTGAATCCCGACTACGGCACCCTCCCTGGCATTCCGCTACTCGAGGCTCTTCACGGCATCGGCGCCGTTGGCGCACAAGTGCCCATCTACTCTGACCGCATCGTAAAGCTCAACATCTACGTGCGTGCTCGTTCACTCTTTCCCCCACTGGCAGTGCGCTGACGGCGCATTGTTTGTCTCGTTATCGTGCTACCTTTCAGTGGCCGCAGACAGGTGGTGTTGATTACGAAGAGTGGTTCGACAGCGTCGATATTGCATCTGCGCCGCTCGGCGAAGTCGCCTGTGTCATCGCCGAGCTGTACCGCGGCCTCTTCGAGGTATGCGAATCCCCTTTCTTGTCTCCTGACGCATGCTATCACTCACGCGTCGCTGCGGACGTGTAGCGAGTCGGCCCGAAAATACAAGCGTCCAGTCCAAAGTGGCAGATCCGACCCCGTGACGACGCCAGAGGAATCTGCTTTGGCCAGTTGCGTCTCACCCAACTGTACTCCTACGACGGCACACGAATTTACCCCGAGATCGTGGTGGTAACCTCGCGTTGAATACGTTGAATAAAGTGGCCTCCGGCGTCCCGGGCCCTCCCAACAGGCGATTGTTATTGTTGCCCTTCATCCAACTTCCGCTTACTCCACTTTTCTATGTTCTTCGCTTTGCCGAGCCCCTTCACTCTATGCCAAACTCATGATACATATGCCACTTATTTTTATGTCCATGTAACCCTCACTTATGAAATCATTTTCACTACTCGACTGAACGTCCATTTACGCCCCACTTCACCCCTCGGCACCACGACCTTTCGCTCCGGTTGTGCGCCTCCAGATCTAGCTTACCTGGTCAATCCGCAACACGGCACAGACCCTTTGTCAGACTTCGCGTTTCCTTTTCCTACCTTCCGCGTCCGCAGTGACAACCTTCACACTTCTAATACTGACCGACACAAGGCAGACATTGATGCAGACGTTGCGCCACGAAAGGTGCCCCATCTGGCGCCGAGCACCATACTCAAATCGCGCGCCCGTTCACGGGACTCCGGCACTGAGCACGTTTGCGCCTTCGATTTCCTGTACCAAACGCTTCCGATTTCTCCTTTTCTTTTTTTTGTTTTTTTTTTGGAAAGGAGAGTGGCAATCCAGGCAGATGGGGGCTCAGGACACCGAGGTTTCGCTTGCTTGCCGTACTTGCTTGATCACCAGCTATATCCCACGCGCCCCTAAACGCAACTTATCTAGGTTGTTTCACAGACGGGACAGGCGGAACGAGCATGGTAATGGATCAACAAAAAAAAAAAAGGATTTACTATAAGCAGGGTCGATGTATTGGTATGTTTAGAGTTGCCTTAGGCCCTCTTTTCACCTACCTTGCAAACCGGTAATCCGAGGTGACAAGGCGGTGCACATCAATTTCGATAGGAGGCTGTGCTCGTGCAACGAATTCCTTGCCTCTGGTGTTGTGCATTAGGTTACTTTAGCTTATACAGTGTTTTACCATCCTATTCAGGGTAACGTCTGACCATGGATATAATTTCAAATTATTTTATTGTATTATTTTAAGTTACGTGCTCATCGGTGCCGACGCTCACTAGCGCTCACTGGCAGGCTAAAGTTTCGGCTTCCCCACCTAGGCCTGGATGTCATTACCCTTCCCACCTGAAATTCTTTGTGAGATCGCCCTCCATCTTCCTCTCACAGAGGACGTCGTTTCCTTGACCCTCACCAACCGTGCTGTACGCGCGGCCCTATCGACGCCGGCTCTCTTCAAGGCACGTCTATTATTGCAAAAATGGGATATCGACGCATGGCAAGATGAGGACGACAAAGCACAACGCTCGGGGGATTGGAAGCGCTGGATCCGTATCGATCACATCCATAGCAGGACCTTACAACTGTTTGAAGAAGCATCCGCGGGTGGCCTATCACGTCCGTCGGTGGAGGCACCCTCTGGGTCTCGGCCCCCGGGCCCTGAGGTTCGCGACGTTCACGGTATATGGTGCTTCCATCCAATATCATCTCATGGCATTTCACACGACTGAATATTTACTATTTATTTCACTCCAGTGTACACTTTGGAAAGACAGAGGACTGGAGTCGAAGGCTGAGTATTGTCTTTCCGATGCTCATTTCTCATCACCGTAAGTCCCCAACCTTCCGACCCTCTATTGTTCTGTTTTCTGCCAAACCTCATTCCCCAATACCTCCAGGTGCAAATAATATTCTCCGTATCACAAAAACAAAGTATCGTGATGCATTTCGGGCCCAACTTGATGATGGTGACAAAACGTTTCTGCCATCCGCTATCTCAGCGAAGTCGCGAGATTGATCGGTCACCGCTCTCGACCTTCTGTTGGCTGGAACGCGCGTGCTTTGGCTTGGTAGCGTTCATAATGCAATGTGAGTTTAGCCTGCCATCTCAGCGTACTGGTAGAACACCCGCTGACCAACCCTTGACTTCGGTCGCCGTAGGCAACGCGGACACAATTGAATTGATTTTTGGCGGCGCCTGGACGGCGGTGGGATTGCCTGATTTCATAGCTAACATATTTTCGAGATTCCGATTCGACGCCATGTCCTTATTCCCCAGCAACAGTAGTGCGAGTGCCCCCACAGACATCGTCAATATCTCCAGGCGCTACTCTGCGGGCTTCCTTATCCAGCTGAAGATGCGCCTGAATCTACATTTTTACGCGAGGTGCGAACCGCTTTCACTGTTGCCGCCCTCGCTACCTCCGATAGACCCTGCATCCCAATATGATGAGCCATACGAACACAGTTCCCCCGCTTTCGTGTGGCCGTGGCTGCGAGACGGGCTGGCTGGAACTCCCCTTACAGGGCTTTCATCTGCTTCTGGCCAAAGATGGGGGGGCTATTACACCGACGAGGGGGTGGATGAGCCGCCGATGTTCTTCAAATTGTACTCAGCGCCACCCCCTGCGACGGATGCGGGGGCCAACAAGGTGTATTTCCATGGTGATGGGGCAGATCGTGTGGGCCTATTCACGCTCGAGGGGTCATCTGACACGCAAACTGGTGTGGTCATTGCCAGAAAGACCTACGTAGGCGCACATCGGTGGGACTGGCGTGGCGTGATAACACCGTTTGGGATGGTAGGGGTGTGGGGTACCGAGACACAAAACTTCGGGTGGTGGTGGGTATGGCCCCAGGAGTGGTCCGAGAGGAGTCCAGCTCCCCAACCGTGACACAGTACAGTAACTCGATGCAACCCCGACGTTCACCCCCCATCTCGAATTGGCACCGTGATGGTGGATGTTAAAGAGTAGAACATTTACAATCAGTTAGTTGTCTGCTTACGTCCTGCTCTTTTCTCCGGATGCTATTGAGTGTATTTGAATCTCAACAAGCCGAGGGTGTAGAAATAAAAGGCTAGGCCATCATTTCCAAATTAGGAATGTCGGAATTTTTTTGTTCGGCCTCCGGCGTAGCCCAGCCGCAATGCGGGATTCCGGTGTCCTGCCACTCGGCTCGGGCCCTTGTCAGCCTCACAGGTTGGCGCTCTTAGCTGACAACACAATGTCAGGAAGCGCTGAGCCCGTAGAGTTTCTACTCGACAAATCGATCTCATCATTAGTGATCATACTTTCTTAAATGTCGTTGAGCTTGCCATCCACTGGCATGTCCCCTTCTAATTTTAACCTCATTCTCGATGCCTTCGATCACTATGCCAGCCAGGTTGGCGTAGACCTCACAAAGAACCCGCTCGCCGACGCACTCCGACGCTGTGACTCCCCCACCGCTGTCCTCGATCTCCTTCAAGACAAGGCTCATGCATTCAAGGACTATCGAGATGGAGATCGCACGCTTATAGACTGGCTTAAACCGGTAGTGCAGGTCGTCCATGGATTTTCTGGTGTTCTCGGAGAGGCCGTCAGTCTGGTGTGTCCAATACCTTACTCCTTGCCGTTTGCGTTTTTTTTTTTTCACTCTTTTGCAACTAGGTGCCGTTCCCACCAGCGAGCGCAGTCCTTGTCAGCGTAGAAGTCCTTCTCACGGTACGTATCCTGTTATATTCTCCACTTTCATTCTTCCCGATATCTGGACACATCAGGCAGCCAGTGATGTCAGCGCGAGCTACGATTCGCTCGTAGACTTGTTTGAATGTCTCGGAAGTTTCCTCAAACGGCTTCAAATCTACACTTCGATCCCGTTCACTCCTTTGATGACGGACATCATTGTAAAGATATTGGTTGAGCTACTCACCGTGCTCGCACTCGCCACTAAACAAGTTCAGCAAGGCAGATTGAGTAAGTGGGTTTTTTGGTCCAAGTTCTGACGGCTCAACGTGGTACAGAGAAGTTTGCGAAGAAGCTGCTAGGAGAGAGTGAAATCGAGGCTGTGCTGCAGAAGTTGGACCGTCTGACCCAGGAAGAAGCTCGGATGATGGCAGCGCAGACGCTAGAAGTGGTGCACTGTCTGGTGAATAATGTGAAGGTGGTGATGGACGGTGCGTGACTGATGTTCGGATGGGTATCGAGGTTCCGCTGAGCTGATATCTGAACAGACGGTAGGGCATCACTGGACGGGGTCAGGAACGTGCTGGGTATGTTACGAGTGCTTAGGTATCTTGTTCGCGAGCTGAAGAATTGTACCAGTCACGATGCAAGGGATAGCGAGCGATATAAATAAGATGAAGCGTCTGTTACCACTTTCTCTCCCCCTCTTAATCACGCTGAATATATTTTCTAGGTGACCAGCTGCAAAAGGACGCCCGAAACTGGATCTCTCCCCCAGATCCGTCGAAGAACTACAACATAGCATGTGAAGTTTACCAAATTGGAACGGGCTTATGGTTCTTACAAGGCGGTACCTTTTCTGAGTGGAACGCCAAGGGTACACTGTTGTGGATTCATGGCAAGCGTGCGTGTCCCTCTGTGTCTTCCGTGTCACGCGCCCTTATTAGCCCATTGCTTCATAGCGGGCTCAGGAAAAAGTATTCTCATGTGGGTCGCTTCTCGTTGTCTTTGCTTGGCGCTACTCAAGCTCTCCACTAGCTCCGCGATCATTCGGGAAATCGAGGGCCTGTGCGCAGCTGGATTGGCATTGATGGCGTACTTTTATTTCGATTTTAGGGACACCAACAAGCAACATCGCCGTGGATTACTGTCTTCTCTCCTTTGCCAGCTCTGCGCCGAGTCGGATCCTTGTTACGACATTCTGTCTCGTCTATATTCATCTCACGCCGGGGGGACGCGAGAGCCTAGTGAAAGTACGCTTGCACGATGCCTCATGGATATGCTCCGATTGGAAGGACAACCGGCAATTTATATCATCGTGGACGCTCTCGACGAATGTCCTAACACATCTGGGATGCCGACGGCACGTGAGAAGGTGTTGGAGTTTTTGGAAGATCTCATCGATTCTCAGCTTCCAAATGTACATATATGTATTTCCAGCCGTCCGGAGTTCGACATCCGAAGTGTTCTTGAGCCGTTGGCGCGGTTCCAAGTGTCGCTTCACGACGAAAGCGGGCAGAAGAAAGACATCCTGGATTATGTCAACACGGTCGTCCATTCTGATAGGAGGATGCGGAAGTGGAGAGCCCAAGAAAAGCAGTTGGTAATTGATACCCTCTCTGAGAGAGCAGACGGAATGTAAGCAATCCCTGTGGTTATTTTTCGGTGTATTTAATTATAATTGGACAGGTTTCGGTGGGTCTTTTGCCAGCTGGAAACCCTGCGTCGTAGTTTTCCTGGAGCAATTCGGCACACTCTAGACAAGTTGCCCGAAACTTTGGACGAAACATATGAGCATATCCTACTTCACATTGATAAGGAGAAACGAAACTCTGCATACCGGCTGTTCCAGTGTCTAACGGTGGCTATCCGTCCGCTTCGCGTTGATGAACTCGCAGAAGTTCTTGCCCTTCGATTTGACCCCGGACACCCTGCCGAATACCGCGCAGATTGGCGCCCAGAGGATTCCCACGAAGCTGTGCTATCAGCATGTTCCAGCCTAGTCACGGTTGTCGACGTCGACGGCTCACCGGTCGTACAATTTTCACATTTTTCGGTGAAGGAATTCTTGACCTCCGACCGGCTTGCGACAGCCAGTCCAGAGCTTTCCCGTTATCATATCCTTCCCCGTCTTGCGCATACACTCCTCGCTCAAGCATGCCTCGGCGTCTTACTACAACTAGATGACAGCGTCGACAAGGACAGTATCAAGAATCTTCCCCTCGTTGTCTATGCTGCCCGGTACTGGGTTGACCATAACAAGTTCGGGAATGTATCGTCTACCATTCCAGATGAAGTGGAGCGTCTTTTCGACCAGGACAAACCCCACTTTGCCACGTGGGTCTGGCTGTATGATATAGATTATCCCTGGGGGGGACATGTATCCACGACCCGCCCTACTGATCCAGAAGCGACCCCGCTATACTACGCAGTACTCTGTGGCTTTCGTAGCCTCGTAGAGCGCCTACTTGGTATTCGTCCGGAAGATGTCAATTCCAGTGGTGGCTACTACGGGACTCCCTTGCACGCTGCGCTCTCCAAGGGACACCTCGATATCGCCCTTTTACTCCTACGGCACGATGCAGATGTCAGCACCCTAGACGAAGACGATGCAAGTCCATTACACAAAGCAGCACAGAGTGGGCGCGGCGACATTGTTCCGTTACTACTCGAGCACCACGCGGATGTCAACCTACCGAACGGGGATCTTGAGACCCCACTCTGGCTCGCGTCGTGCGAGGGAGAACTCGAAATTGCTCGATTACTTCTGCAGAACAACGCAGATGCCGAGCTCTGTGATAACCAAGGCCGGACTGCGATGAATATCGCGTCGGAAAACGGGCATCTGGAAATTGTACGATTGTTACTCAACAGTGGCGCGAAGGTGGACACGCGAGACAACGATGGCGAGACCCCTCTGAAGACGGCTTCGCGAAACGGATATCCGGATCTCGTGCGATTACTCCTCGACCATGCTGCGGATGCGAATTCACGGGATAACAAAGGCTGGACCCCATTGCACGCAGCCTCAGACGGCGGGTATCTCGAAGTCGTTCAGCAGCTCCTCGACCACGGGGCAGATGTCACCATCCGCGACTGCGAAGGCGAGACTCCCTTCCACAGGACAATGAAGGACGGCCAACTTGAAATCGTTCGCTTATTTCTCGCGCATGGCACGGAAATCCATATTCTGAACGGGATGCACCAGACACCCTTGGCTGTCGCGTCGGGCGATGGTCAGGTCAAAACTTTGCGCTTTCTGATCGAACAAGGTGCGGGTGTTGAGATGAGTGACGACGAGGGCTGGACTTCATTGCATTTCGCATCACGACATGGACATCTCGACGCCGTGCAGCTGTTACTTGACCACGGAGCGGACGTAAATTCCCAGGATGCCGATCTTCGAACTCCGCTGCATCTTGCGTCAGCGCATGGGCATCTCAACGTTGCGGAATTGCTAGTCGAACGCGGTGCAGACGTCAACAAGCCAGCTGAAAATCAAGAAACCCCACTAGACCTCGCTTCAGCCAACGGAACGCTCGAGGTCGCACGCTTCCTCGTCCAGTGTGGCTCAAATACGAACTCCAGAGATAGCGAGGGGCGGACACCATTACACGCGGCGGCACGAGAGGGGCATCTCGACATCGTGAAGCTGTTACTAGAGTCTGGGGCAGACATCGACGTGCAGAACGACAAAAACGAATCTCCGCTAGATCTGGCATTTGTCAACGAGAAGCACGAGGTCGCGATCTTTCTGGCCGAGCGCATGGGGTCAGACTTGCCTAAAACGGTCCCTCAAAGCAAGCGTCCGGAAGTCGTTCACCCTATACCAGAAAGCGAAAGCGTCGACCGTGTCCCAGACGAAATGACGGTGCATGCCGCGTCAGAAAGCGGACGCCTTGAGATCTTGCGAAAGCTACTTGATCGTGGGGTAGGCGTCGACACTCGGAACGAGGACTACGACACACCATTAGACGTGGCAACAAGAGGAGGAAAATTGGAGGTCGTACGCCTACTGGTCGATCGTGGCGCAGACGTAAATAGTCGCGACAGGGAGGGCTGGACTCCATTACACGAGGCATCTTGGGAAGGACACCTCGACATCGCGCGGTTGTTACTCGATCATGGTGCCGACGTTGACGCAACAGATCAGGATCGCTGGACTTCGCTGCACATGGCGGCCAAAAATGGGTATCTCGAGATTGCGCTGCTGCTGCTTGAGCGAGGCGCCGACATAAATGCGATCAATGACGACGGCAGGACACCATCCCCAAAAGCAATTGCGGGTGGGAAACGCGATCTCGCACAATTACTGTCAAATCACGGCGCGCGTGGGATATAGTGCTATGGCGACCATGATATTATATTGCAAACGCGGTGTTTACTGGGATGCTATTATAGAATCGCGCTTTACCAGAACGCCGCCATTGTAGATTAGGTCCATATAAGTCCATATAATAAGGTCTTATGCTTACGCATACCGAGGGATTTGTTAGGAAACGGTTTTGGGTTGTGAAATGCCAAACTATTGAAGTACAACATGAACTGATCTCACGTAGAAGTCATAATAGTAAAACAGCGGTATCAACGACCCCGGAGGACCCCACGCTGCTACATAAGAGAGATTGATGTCATATCATGAGGTCCACAGAGGTGGGTCCGGCCATACAGAACAAGCGTCATTACAAAAATCACTATTAAATCGCAGTCTACGCCGGGCCGGGGCTGTTTGCAGCAGTTTTGCGGCCCGATTACACTAAAGACTTCGGAATCCGGGTGGCCTTAACTGTAGTATCCATGTCAATAATGCGGTATGGATCAAAACTGGGGTAAATAAACTGAACATATAGTACTAAGGTGGTCCCTTGTTCTGCAATGGACTACAGTGCTCTCACGAGCACTATGATGTGACAATAACCCTGCGACCTTACTATCCCGGCGTCGCCCTGAGCTGTATGTTCTAAATCCCTGTCACGCTTCGCAAGCACCTTGTCCCGACAACAACTCTGCAATCGCGGAGTATCCGAGTGCGATTGCCGTTTGCCTTGGAGTCTGCCCATCGCCGTCCCGCACATTCGCGTTTGCGCTACGCTCTAGCAAGAGCTTGGCGACCTCGAGGTGCCCACTGCGGGCCGCGAGATGCAGCGCAGTTGCGTGATCCCTTTTTTTGGCATTTACATCGGCACCATGGTCGAGTAATAACCGCGCGACCTCAAGATGACCATATCGCGACGTTAAATGCAGCGGAGTCCGGCCGTGCCTGTCCCGGGCGTTTATATCCGCTCCGTGCCCGATCAGCAATGTTGCCGCCTCAAGTTTCCCATTCCTCGAGGCCACCGCCAACTGGGGTCTGGCGGACAGTGTTTCTTTCGTTGACGTCCAAACCACAATCAAGCAATGACCGCATGATGTCGAGCTGTCCACTTTCTGACGCAGTACATAGCGGGCTTTTGTCATCGTCAGAGAGTTTTGCCTCGTTTTGTAGCGGTTGCACAACATTTAGACGTGTACTTTGTGGTTTCGGAGGTGACGGAGTTGGGTTTGCCATGCCATCCAGAGACACCGCATCTCTGACGCATCCAGATAGAAAGTTTACGATCTCGAGTTTCTTGTTTTTAGATGCCAGATCTAAAGGCGTCTTGTCGTGGTTGTTACGTACGTCGACATCCGCGCCACGTCGAAGTAGGAGCTTTACAACGTCAAGATGGCCGTTGTTTGCCGCCGAATGAAGAGGGGTCCAGCCGTTGTTGTCGCAGGAGTCCAGGTCTGCACCACTGTCGATTAAGAACTGAACGACGTCCAGATGTCCGCAGTGCGATGCTGTCTTTAGCGGCGTCCAGTTGTTGTTATTTCGGGAATTCACTTCAGCACCCCGCCGGACTAATAACTGTGAGATCTCGATATTCCCCTTTGCTGATGCCAAGTGCAGCGGGGAGTGCAGTTTGTCATTTTTCTTGTCGATATCTCCGCCGTGTTGAATAAGCAGCTCTACGATCTTGACATGCCCTTCATATGATGCCTGAATGCAAAGGAGTCCAGTCCCTGTTGTCACAAGGGTTCACGTCTGCGCCACTGGCAACTAAGAGCCGAGCTACCTCCAGATGTCCAATGTGCGAGGCCGATTTCAGTGGTGTCCAGCCGTTTTTGCTCCGGGAGTTCACATCTGCGCCACTGTCAATTAAAAACCGAATGACATCTAGATGTCCCTGATGCGCCGCTGCCTTCAATGGTGTCGAGTCGTCGTTGGTCCGGGAGTTCACATTGGCGCCGTGCTGAACTAGTAGTTGTAAAATGTCGACTTTGCCATTTGCGGATGCCAAGTACAATGGGGACTGTTGGTTGTTGTTTTTCTTATTGACGTCTGCGCCATGTCGAATGAGCATTTCTCCGATTTTGACATGCCCCTGTCGTGACGCCGAATGCAAAGGAGTCCAGCCTTGGTCGTCACAAGCGTATACAGTCGCGCCATTGTCAATCAAGAACCGAACAACTTCCAGATGGCCGTTTTGTGATGCCGACTTCAGAGGTGTACAAGCTTTGTTATTTGGGGAATTTACGTCGCCCCCACGCTGGTGTAATAGCTGTAATACCTCCATTTCTCCCCTGGCGCAAGCCAGTCCCAGTGGAGTCTGACGGGAGCTGCTCGGTATGTCGACATCTGCATTATGCTCCAGTAGGAACCGCACAATATCAACACGACCACCTTGAGATGCTCGGTGCAGCGGTGCCATACCGTCATTGTACAGGACATTCACGTTGGCGCCTCGCCGAAGAAGCGACAATGCAGTGTCGACATCCTCCTTGACGAAGGCGGCCAACAACGGACTCTCGTAATACCCTCCCTGGGCGTCCACATCCCTCGGGTAAGTGGCAATCAGGTGTTCTATAAGGTTGCGGAAACCACAAAGGACAGCATAATATAATGGCGCTGCCTGGGGTGGTCCTGGGTGTGTCGTAGGCGTGTCTCCTCTCCAGGGGTCGTCTATGTCAAAGAGCCAGACCCAAGCGGAGAAGTGTGGCTTGTCTGGACTAAAAAGCTGTTCCATGGCGACCTGGATAGTTGACGATACATTCTCAAACTGGCCATGATCAACCCAGTGTCTGGCAGCATAACTGGAGAGCGGAAAGCTCTTAATGCTTTCTCTGTTGACGTGCGTGTCAAGCTGGAGCAAGACACTGAGGGAAGCTTGGGCGAGGATGGTATGCGCAGAGTGGGGAACGATGTGATAGCCGGAAAGATCCTCCTTCGCGGTGGCAAGGCGATCTGATGTGAGGAATTCCTTTACCGAAAAGTGGGAGAATTGGACGACCTGGGAACCGTCCACGTCGACGATGCTGATGAGATTGGAACACACAGAGAGTACAGCTTCCTCTGCATCGCCTAGCCGCCAATCGGAGTTAAACTTGGGAAGCGCTCCTGTATCGAACCGAACCGCCAAAATCTCTGCAAGCTCCTCGACACAAAGCGGTCTGATTGATACAGCAAGGCATTGGAAGAGTCGCTGCGCGTACTGTCGCATCTCTTCATCAATCTCCAGCAACGCATGTTCGTATGTTTCATCCAACGTCTTCGGCATATCATCCAAAGCACTTCGGACATGCGCAGGTAAGGTTCGACGAAGGATCTCCAACTGACAGAAAACCCATCTAAACCTGTGGGCTACATTTATTAGGCAATTGTTTCGAGAACCATGAAGGCGGTCACTTACATCCCATCTGCTTATCCGAGAGCGTATCGATCACCGACTGCCTATCCTCTTCTCTCCACCTTCGCATCTTGCGATCAGAGCGCACGGCCATGTTGATGTATGAGGAAATATCCGCCTTTTGTCCGACTTCGTCGTGAAGGGACATACGGAACGGGTTCAAGGGTTCAAGAGTATCTCGAATGTCGATCTCCGCGCGACTAGAGACGCATATATGTACATTCGGAATATTTAACTTGACAAGATCCTCCAGGAACTCGAGCACCTGTTCACGCGCGGTTGGCATCCCGGAGAAATTGGGGCATTCATCGAGAGCATCAATAATGATGTACATTGCCGGCTGTCCTGGCACCTTGAGCATTCTCACAAGACATTGCGAGAGTGCGTCCTCTGAGGGTTCTCGTGTGCCTCCAGCATGGTCCGAATGCAAACGGGATAAAATTTGATAGCAGTGATCAGACTCGGCGCTGAGCTGAAAAACAAGAGAGGAGAGTAGACCGCGCCGGTGTCGCTTCTCGGACTCCCTGAAATCGAAATAAAAGTAGGCCATCGACGCCAATCCCGCCTTGCACCTGCTGTCGATCTCTCGTATGATCGAGGAACTAGTAGAGAGCGTGAATGATTATAAATGAAAGTGGGAAGACACGACCTACAGCAAAATACTCTTGCCAGAACCCGCTACATGACGGGGAAGGAATGAGGATCGTCGTAAGGCTAATGTCGAAAACGCACGTTTTCCATATATCCACAGGAGGGATCCCTTTGCGTTCCACTCAGCAAAGATACTTTGTCGGAAGAACCACGTGGCGGTTCCGTCTCGGTGTACTTGACGCCCAATGTTGTAGTTTTTCGACGGGTCTGGAGGGCAGAGCCAACTTTTGGAGTCCTTTTGCAACTGATCGCCTACAGCTCGCGTAAGCGCCATTGGTCGACAACGGGAGCATCGATCGACAACGAACGTCTCATCTTGTTTATATCACTCGCCATTTGTTGCATCGCGTCTACGTCGTGGTCAGCTCGTGCAACACCGATTCTCGAACGCAGTAAAAACATACCCAGAGCCTTCCGGATGCCATCCATCGACGCCTTACCATCTACCAAGACGATATATCAGTTGCACGTCATTGGTCAAACAAGCAAACATTGCGTACCATTCATGACTATTTTCACATTATCCATGAGTCCGTGGACTACTTCCAGGGTCTGCGCGACAGTCATCCGGCCCTCCTGCGTGAGACGGTCAAGCCTCTGTAGCACCGCCTCAATTTCGCTCTCTCCTAATAGCTTCTTTGCGAATTTTCCTATTCCGTCATGATGATGAACTATCGTGTATCGAATATGATGGCACACATACTGAATCTGCCTTGTTTAATCTGCTCGGTAGCGAGGGCAAACACAGAGAGCAATTCGGCCATTATTGTTGCGATTATATCCACCATCGGAGGGGTCAACGAGATATCGGTATAGATCCGAAGGCGTTTGAGGAAGTTGCCGATACATTCAAATAAGTCAACGAGCGCATCGTAGCTCGAACTGACACCGTTGGCTGCCTGGGTCCGGTATGCGGATTATAAAATATGTAGGTTGGGAATGTCAAGGGATGCGTACCGTGATTAGAACATCCCACGCCAACAAAGATTGGCTTCGCTAGTTGGAACGGGACCTGGTAGCCGGACCGTGAAAGGGTCAACACCAAGCACCAGCACATTCAGCTCATTACAGTAAACTCACGGCTTCGCCAAGAATGCCAGAAAGCGTATGGACGACTTGCACTACTGGGCTAAGCCAGTCGATCAACATGCGATTTCCAGTCCCGATAGACTTTGAACGTGTTCGCCTTGTCTTCAAGTAGCTTCAGGACGTCATCTGGAGAATCACGGCCCCGAAGCTCATCGATAAAAGGGTGCTTGTCGAGTTCTATTCCGATCTGCTCGCGGTAGTCCGCAAAAGCTTTATCGAGGACCCCTCGAAATGATGCAGCGGGCATGTTATATGCGGTTCCCCAAAGAGATACGCTGCGTTAAGTTGACCTACAGTATACGTGATAATAGTTCAGTTACGGGAAGGGATCTGACGCCTACCATATATAGCAACCTTCCATTGTAAGTTACAGACAAAAATAGACGATTTGGTCATGCGGTGCAAATACTAATTGGACCGACCAACCATTGGGTCTTACCTTATAACTTACTGTATTCGACATCATCTTATCCATCAGTCATATTGGCGGTTAATACACTGTAACTGGGAAGACTTACTGCAAGCGTAATGGACATTACACCTAGTCTAGCATTCCAAGTATAGTATACACCCACTACTCATCAAGCAGAGGCCCAGACGTGCTCGAAGAACCGGTTCGTCGCAGCTCTGAACCCCCTGATGAGCCACCGGCCCGTTAACCAAATTTGGTGGAGATCAATAGTCCCATTTCCAAGAATTGGGGGCAAAGCGTAGTGTTTCCCAACTTATGGTGGTCATGTCGCGGGGATACTTCGAAAAAGTTTACCTGAGTACCTGTACTACAACTGACCTTTACAAATCCCTAGAGGCCCGGCTAGTTCGAGAAGGTTCTGACGAGCAGAGGATATGGGTAAGCCAGCCGTGTTCATACTGCGTTCTGCATTCGCTATAGGGGCAACACAGCGGCGTAGAGTGAACAACACGCAAAGTAAAACAGAGTGGGGATGTGAGGATATAGGATTTTGCTATAGGAAGTAATTATGAGCATAGACCCATGAGATATGACAAACTTTTTTTCATCCACCCTCCCCTCCCGCGAACCCCAATAAAAAAAGAGTAAAACCCCACTCTACTCCTCAATCTTCGCCAAAATGTCCGAGTCCTTGAACAGGAAGTACTCCTAAAAAAAAACACACACACATACACATCAGGCCCAACACATTCAAGAGGCAGGGAAAAAGAACGCACGTCTTCTCCGAGCTTGATTGAGTTGCCGCCCCAGCCAGGCAGCAGCACCCGATCGCCCGCCTTGACCGACGTGGGCACGACCCTGCCCTCCTTATTCGGCGCGCCGGGGCCGACGGCGATCACGGTCGCTTCTGGGAGGGGGTTGGACGTCGCCGACGACGGGAGGAAGATTCCCGTTGCCGTTTTCTAACGCCCCCAAAAAAAATTTCAGACGTCGACAGGAAGGGGGGGAGGGAGGGATTTACGCACGGTTTCGGCTTTGAAGCGCTGGACGAGGACGCGGTCCAAGAGGGGCACGAGGGACTTGATAGACTTGAACGTAGCCTGTGCAGCCGCCTTTTGCGACCGCGTATAACACGTCATCATCCCATATCCCTACTCGCCTAGAATCGTGCAATCATGAGAAAATGAACGCACCATTTTATGTTGCTGTAAGGAAGAACAAAGAGGGAGAGAAAGAAAAGGGTAGTGACGACGAACTCAAGCAAACGCGTGTAGAACGAATAAGTTAGGTCGCCAACTTTAACGCACTTTTCTGCCACCGAAGCCGTGTTTGTCCGGCACAAATAATGTCACGTGAAATCACGTGCTGTGTGCTCACGTTCTTTGAAACAGAGAAATATCTCACTCCAAACTCGCACGTTCACAATAACGACAACGAAAGCAAACAAACACATGGATACACTGCAGGGCAGGACAGACAAAGACGGAGACTTGTAACAGACGGATAGACAGCGCTACAACTGAATAGTAGACGGGCGGACGGACAGATTCACGAGAAAAGGAAAAAAAAAAAAAAACCGAAAGCGGGAAAGAGTGATAAACGTACGATCGTGAATGCCATCGCTCATCAACAAAACTCATCACAATAGAAGAGAGGAGAAAGAAGGATAGCACGACAGAAACAAAGTACAGAATTAGTGGAGCTCTTCAAACGCAATGATAAGACTGTAACAATACGTGTTTGTACGCAGCAAGAAAAAAAAATAAAAGAATATAGCCCTCGACAAGAAAATAAGCAGCGGAACCGTTCGTCCAAGTGTCGCGGAGCTCTTAAGTTATACCCTCCTCTCCTGCTTTCTCATTCATTCCTGCAGTCCAATTATCCCAGTGCGCCCACTAGGGAAGCTCATCCGCCTCGTGCGCTCCGCCATCGCTAACCCATGCCCCTGCCCATGGCTGGGGCCCGGACCAGCAAGCCCTCGTCGCTGCAGCAACGGCGCGTCCGGCTCGCCGAGCGTTCCGATGCCGACGCCGAATTCATCACGCGCACCAGAGAGCATGCTCGTCGTCACCATCCGCTTGGCGTACTCCGGCCCAAGGGTCTGCGATGGCAGGCGCTTGAACGTCGGACGTGTGGGATCTTCAACAGCGAGCGACCCTCCAAGTCCGGGTGCAGGAGAGGCGCTCGTGCTACCACGGTCATCCGTGAACCCACTTGCGCTCCTGTCGCTGCCGCTGCCACTGCCACTTCCCACGGGACTCGCACTGGAACCCTTTTCGATTGCAGGTGGAGGAACCCCCGCGGAGGAAGCATCGGTCGGGTGAGGTCCAGTCGATGTAGTGTTTCCACGCCGACGTGGTGCAAGGTGAAGGGTGAGTGGTGCACGACGCGCGAGCACTGCTTGTTCATAGCTCCGTAGGTCATCCGTGTGATTGTGCCCGCGCGAGTATGCGGCATGCCCCCCATATTGCTGCACGTGGTGAGACCCAGGCCCGGCCAGTTGGTGCTGGGGTTGCAACTGTTGATTACCATTGAGACCGCGCATCGGATCGCCCCAGCCAGCCGTTGTGGCAGAGGGTGTCTTGACGCTTGGTAAACTCGCAACGCGTGAGAGCCCACGCTCACGCTTTGGGCTTCCCCCCGGATGGTGCTCAGTGTGCGAGAGGCTGACCACTGAGAGGAGTCCTCATGTACTGCTTCCACATATCCTTGAGTTCCTTTAGACTTGCCGGAGTTGTGGCGGATGTATTTCCTGTCTGTCCTTGCTGCTGCTGATGACGGGCGCCTTTGTCCCCGTTACCGGGAGGCGCATCACGGGGGTTGGCACGGGGTGTAGGACCGTCCCCCCATGATGGGTTATGGGAATTGCTGCTCCCGTGAGTAATAGTGTTGTCGAAGAAGGGTGCACCGTCACTTAGGCCAGCAAGCACGTCGGGATCGTCAAGGGACATCAGTCCAAATGCAGAGGAGAACCCTTCACGATCCTGGACGGTACCATCAGCTGTCTGAGGTCGCGAATAGGACTGAGGGTAATCCGGAGGTAACGGGAGATGGACACTCGAAGAGGTGGCCGAGGAGGGTTGGCTGCGGCTGGTCGTGCTGCCCGTATCGCTCGCACTCGATTCGCAGCGTTGGTGGCTTTGCGTGTCGAGGTTATACGTGAGTGGCTGGTCGTATCCGTTCGTCGCATAGCCCGAGATGTTATTCGAATACGACTCGGACTTTGTGCTCGCGAGTCAATCGGCGAGCGGGGAACGAGAAGGCGGTAAAGTGAAGCGCACCTTATTGTCGACGTTGTAACCATAGTCGATACCATTCGGCGAAGGCGGGAGAGGGTAATCCAAAGGATCGCCGCGGACGTTGTACGACTGGGCATACCTTGCGGTGCCCTGATCATGCGGGGGCTGCGTGTCCTGGTATATAGCCGGAAGGGGCAGGACGCGATCCTGAGGGATCACACCCGTACGAGAAAGAAGTTCCGCCTGGGCGCGATAACGGGCAGTGTATTCATAAGCATTATCATATGCAGGCGCCGAGGCTGATAAAGGCGGTGGGAATGAGAATTGATGATTAGCGTAGAGAGGATTAGTAGTGGATGGTTGGGAGATGTTGGCAGTGGGGCTGAGGCCAGTGCCGTTGCTACCAAGGAGGAAGGGATCTGAGAGACGATATGGATTAGGACCGGAGGGGAGGGGGCCGAGGGATGGCAAGTCGACGCTGGAAGAATCGTTAGGAGGACGGGATGGATGGCCAGGACCAAGGGGAGCGGTCTGGCGATGGAATTTAACATAAGTGCATCTGGCCTTTCGGTGCACGCATTTAGCTGGAAATTAAGGGAGAAAGAGAGAGGATAATGACCGTGTGAGCGCGGGTCAAAGAAGCATAATGAGATAAATTACTGACAGCATGGATTGGCACCGTCACAAGGTAGACTGGACTGGACACATTGGTCGCATGCCTGCTTCGAAGTGGTTGCCCTGCTCGCGGAAGCCGAACCCTTTCGGCGGGAAGGGGCCGAGGAGAGGAGCGGTTTCTCGTTGGGATGGCATTTATTCACATGCCGGGAGAGAAGGTCGCTAACGGCAGAAGTGAGTGGAGCTGTGAGATAGGGACGAGGGGAGAAAAAAAGGCAGAAAAAAAAAAAGAAAAGAGGAATAAAAAAGGGATAGACAAACCTTCTAGCGAACTGATCTCCACAATGCTGACACTTGTATGGACGATCACCGGTATCTGGAGAGAGGGAGGAGCGATTGAGACGGGTAAATGGAGAGGCTGAGGAGCGAGGTGGAACCCCGGAGAGGAGAGGAAATGCTTACGGGAGCGCATATGTCTAGCGACATGCTGAGGACGGGTAAAGGTAGCATTACAAACGGGACATTTGTGGTCACCAGCCATGGTTGATGCGAGTCGAGTGGATAAAAGTCGTTCGGAGTAGTCAAGTAGGTGTGTGTTCAGTTCGTCGCAGCGGAAATAAAATAATAAACGCAAAATGAGTGAGCACGCATACACACACACATACACATAACACGGGACAAGCTGCAGGGACGGGTCATCGCAATGACTCCCCCATCTCCCCCCATACGCTCTTTCGTGAGAATACTGACGTCATCTCCCTTTCCCTCCTTCAGACCCTTCCTCCTCGTTCACGATCGTATCTCCCTCCATCTTTGCTTTGTCCGCCTCCAGTTAGAGTCCATTGCACCCTCATCAAATTTATATATTTTCTTTCGGTTTATTTTATTTTTGCTCTTCGTTTAAACGCTTCATCGGGCGTTAATGGCATACGTCATCGCCTTGAGATCGTGGCGGAGATCAGTCCACTGGCAATGACGTCAGATTGTAATCTTTATTTTCCCGATGTGATGCCGCTCCATCACTCACCTTGGCGCATCAACTGGGGTGAAGACCTCTGCGCGTTGTCTGCCGTAGAATAAAAATCAGTTGGAGCGTTCCTTTTCTCTTATGGCAGCCCATGACAGAGGACGAAGGAACCAGGCATCGATCGAGAAAGAACCAACCCCCGTCGCTCCACATCATCTTCTGCTCCACAACACGAGGCAGATGATATTTCCGGAAGCGGGTTAGTCCCCTCAAATAATATATCCTCCACTCAACCACTCCGGAAACGAATGCGCGAATTTGTACGTACGGCGTCGTGTTGTCCACTCCAATGTACTTCATGTCCACCGGGATGTAGTGCTTGTTTGGCAGCACGTATCGCACCGTTTCCACTCCCGCGTTCTCTGCCAGCACCCGTTGTGCCATCTTGTACAGTGTCGCCTGACCAATGCCGTCAATCGGCCACCACAACCAATCAACGTAACTGTCAATTCATCGATCGGCAATTCCGCGTTGCCACGCACCTGCACGCTTGCGCTCTCGTCCTGTGCGAACACGTCCAACGTTATCTCACGCGATCGCACCCCAACTTTGGCGTCCTCCCACGGGTGAACCCCACCGTTTAGGTTCCCCACCCCAAATACGAGCAGCTTGTCGTCGCTCGGCAGTTCGACGTTCACCTGCCCGTACGTGTACCGCAGGTCGACCGACGTGCTGAAGATCCGGTCATCCACCTCCGGCAACGTCGTGTACTCGTCCCGCACGAAATTCTCGAATGCCGAGCCCGTCGACTTGAGCACTGCACGATCTGGTGAGAAAACGAATTTGAAGCGTGGGATAAACGGCGCACCGAGGAGGTCCCGCAGCCCACCCGCCACCCGCGCCACTGCGCCACCTCCGTCGCCCTTCCGCGCTACCTCGACCTCGACGAAGCGCTTCTCAGCCCCGTCGCGCCAGAATGCGTGCGCGTGGCCCGCTTCGGAACCGGGAGTAGAACTAGAGCTGTCGTTGATGCGCGCCCAGCGCAGCTGCTCGATGGTTACGAATGTCGCGCTGACGTGAGCGTAGCGCGCGAGCAGGTGCGAGCCAAGGTGCAGCGCAAACCGTGCGGGGTCCAGGACGTACGGGGATACCTTCGCCAAGTCTGATCGATTCAGCCTCTCGAACACTTTTTTTTGATGGAAACTGGGACACACAGTTCGTGATGTTTTTCACTGTGATGCTTTCGTATGGGCCGCTGAAGTTTATGCACAAAGGAGAGTGCCACGCACTCGAGTCTGTCGCTACGACGACGGCATTGTTTGCTTGTGTGTAGCTGTTTGTGGTTCGCGATGGAAAGATCAACTCATGAATCGAGTTGCTACTGTTGGCAACGTGCGCACCTCGTCTCGATTGCCCCCTCGAGCAGCACAGTGACGTTGTACTCGACCACGTTGTGCACCTTGCTCTCCGGGTCGCGCACCACGCGGAACACCCGTACCTTGTCCTTTCCATACCGCGCCGTTGCAAGCACACCTGGTTCGGCGGTCGGCCCTGCCATACTGTATCGTCCTGTACTACGTTCGGGGAGCAAAGAATTCCCTTGTGGGAGGAAGTGATGAAGTCGAAGACGTATGACTCACTCGCTCGGAGATTATCTCTGCCCCTCTGTACTGTAATTTGCTTTTCCGCGGTAGACAGGGGAAAAGGGCGTGGGAATATGTGACGGCAATCCCCGAAACCCCGAAATTTCGCGCGTCTCGTCATCAACCCCACCGCGAACGACGAACAACACGACGACCGCGACCGTCCCCTCTTTTCCCCTCCCACTTCGAAAAAGGAAAGCTTGAATTTTTTTTAGAAAGCAAAGTAAGAAAGTATGCGCCACACAGCACTGCGAAGCGTGCGTGCGCTCCGCACGACCGCACCCCGCCGCCTCGCCTCGTCATCATCTCCAGCCGGCGACAACGCAGCCGCAGCCGCACAAAAAAAAGCACAGGATGCGCTCGGCGCAGCCTCCGCCGCAGCCGTGCGCGCGGGCGAGTTCGCGCGCAGCGCGCTGGGTCCTTTCGGCGCGCGTCTCTCGGGGCTTCTCGGCTGTACGTGTTGTCATTTCTTCTGCCTCTTTCTGCGGAAGACTTACGTGCGGTGTAGCGTACCAGCAGCCAGTTCGGTATAATTTGTCCGTGGCGCGAGAGGTGCTCAAGCACGTTTACACGGCGGAGCGGCTGCAGCCGCCTACGTCGCTCGGCGCGGTGTTTGGGACGTATGGGACGTTGTGGGGGTCGCGCGCGCTCGGTCGCGTATTGGCGCCAGGTTGTTGCGAGCGGCGAGTGGGCACGTTTGGGCGTGTATGCCGTCGAGGCATATGGGATCTTCAAGGTAAGCAGCGGCTCCTCTTTGTCTTTTTTATTATTATTGTGTCCCCTTGTTAATGGTCTTGCGTTTGCATTTTAGATCGGGGAGATTGTTGGGCGTAGGTCGCTTGTTGGGTATAACGTGGAGTAGGTTCGCACACCTATTGGTATCCATGCCACTGCTGCAGATCATCACACCACGAACAACGGCATAACAATAGATTCATCTTTCTTTTCTCGTATAGGACTTGCATCGAAAATGTGAAACTCTGCCATCTTCTCGTGAAATTTATCTTTGTTCTTGTCTGCCTCAAGTCCTACCGCAGCGTGCTCTCATGCCTCGGGCTAGCCAGTGAAATATAATGGTGTGTCCGCACCAGCCGACAGTAAGGCCAAGGCACAACAATATGAAACGAGAAGAGGTGTGTCATTCGTCGTCATGGTCCGCGGTAGAATTGTCACTCTCACTAGAAGTTTTGCCTATGCCGTCTCCCACCATAGTTTCCGCTGCGTTGTATCCGCGCGCGAATCGCGAGGGGAAGACCTTGGTCATTTGTGAATGCGAGCCGAAGGCGAAGAGGGCGAAGTTTTCGTAAGTGAAACGGTCCGCCCTAGGAAGGGGAGCATCGTTGGCGTAGCCTGGCGCAGACCTTGAAGCTTGAAGCCTGAAGTTTGAAGCTTGAAATTAATAGGCGCCCATCCGTGTTACTGTAGCAACAAGTAACGTTTTGGCTATCCGCGGTATGACACGTGCTCGTTGCAAGCGCGGAAATATCGGTCGACTGTGACCGCGAACGAACGTTCGTGGCTGTTCCCAAAGGTTCCGCGCTGCTTTCTCGCCGAGGAGCAGCCTGAGTAGGCTGTCTCTCCGGACTCAGCACGCTAGAAGGGCGACGCGACTTTCTGCCAACTCAACTTCCATGGGCGGGAGAGAAGAAGCCAAAGTACGAATTTTTTTTCCACGGACGCGCACCCGCGATTCGCGGAGGCGGCTTCGAGCGCGCTCGTAGAGTACTACAGTGGCGGGGAAACAAGGAAGAAGGCCGTTGGCGCTAGAATTCGACAAGGAAGAGAGAAAAAGTGACGTGGAACACCGACAGTAGTGAGCTGATTCAACGGGGTAAACCAGGCTGGCGCTTTTGTCGCTGCGGCGGCCAGCTGCTGAGACTTCCCGGGACGAGAGCGGCCATTGGACAGCAAAGAAGAGGTCATTTTTTGCCGTTGTGCGCTTGGCTTGCTCGACAGTGGCATGGATGTTTACATGCATGCGCGATAACGATGACTGAGCTGCATCAGAGAATGCGGCCCATCACTTCATGGGCGTATCGCAGTCACGGTTAGACGAGGAAAGAGCCCACATACACTGGCACAATGTGGCGTAGCATTTGACAGATGGGCCTTGGACCGAGAAACGCCACAACACCAAGAATCGGCGTTTTTCTGAGGGAAGCTTGGAAGTCCTACCTATGACAGGCGGCGAAGACGACAGCACGGGCTCAAAGAAAGACCGTCGGTCTCGGCGTCAACGACGGGGAAACGCGGAGGTTTTACGCTTCCCCGACAATCATGACGTGGGCGCGTCATCGGTGAGGGCTGGGACGGCCACCGCTACACTGGGCATCACGACACGGCCGTCTCGGTGTTATGCACGGCTCTTGCTTGATCACGGTGCGGATGTAAAATGAACTTCTGGACCCCTCTACCAAAGCACCATCAGTCCATCGGCACGATCTCTCGAGGTAGTGCGGCTGCTGATTGACAGCGGCGTAGAAGTTGACAATACCAGAAACGCCGTTGGACCTGGCATCGGGGAATGGGTCCTCCTTGGATTTTACGCTCGCTAGTCAAGAGGGGCCCCGAAGTGAATTACAAAGATACCTGTGGCGGTTCCGTCGGCGCTGCACAGCCGCACGGCCCACAGCTCGACGCTGTGGCCTTGTCAATTGAGTCCGTCGCAGGTGTCAACGTGCAGAACAGAAGAACGCCCTTAGAACCGGTACTAGGAACCAAGAACCATGAACCCTTGCGGTGCTTCCTAGAAGGGCGGGAGGCAGATTGGGGACCATGAGCTCGGTTCCCATCAGACCGAACATCACAGGTCAATCTATGCGGTCTTCGATCTGCCACAAGGACTTACTCAGGTAATGAGTTGCGCACTGCAACAGCGAAAAGACCCCGTCGGTTGTATCAATCGAGGAAGATCTTTGCGCAGGCTACTGTATCACGATGTGGACAGCTGGGCACCGCGGGGCAGTTACTTGTCCGCGGAGCCGAGTGCAACCCCGTCTTGGGACTACCGGACCCTATTGCGTCTCGCATCAGATGCACAGCAGCGGCGGGACAAAGTAAAGCCCGGTGGGAACTAGATGACCCAAAGTGTTCAAATGCGATGCCTTTCTTGACTGACACAATTGATAGAACGTGATAGTGCTGCGGTCAGGGATCATATATCATGCATGTGAGGGGACTGAAAACTTTGCGAGCCTGGAACGTATTGATATGCACATTGGTAAGGCTCAGACGAATTGAGCGCGGACGAGTCCGATTTGACCAGAGGGTTGACCAGATGACTTAGATAGCCGATGCTCTGACACATGTTACACGCATATACATGCAACTGTGGTGTGGGTGCAACGCTCACTGGAGAGGGACTTCGACGTTTCGACTCGAAGAAACAACAGCCCCGGCGCGTTTTTTTTTTTTAATACTGTTATTTGGGGATATGTACCGACGACAAAGACTAGTCATTCGAACACTTCCGTTTATCTGTTTTGACTGCAAGGCCAGTTCGGCCGAGCCAGTCCATGCAGACGCGATATCTGGTCTAACTTATGATCCGTAACTTCGGCTGAAAACTATCGTGACTATGACTATCGTAACCAGGACGCGTTGGCGGCGCATCACCAACATCGTGATGTGCGGTATCGCCACGCCTACGTGAGTGCATCCCTCGTCGTTAGAGGCGGCGTAAAGCTATTTTTCATAGACCACCCGTTGGATCTCTAACCGACTGGGTCTGTACGGCAAGACTGACATACGATTACTATGGCCCTGCCACCGACCTACGATGACCCCCTGATGAAGTGTTGAACGACCCGGAAGTGGTGAAACTTGCACGTGTCCCAGCCCAAAACTCGTAGCTTTGATGGCGGTACGGTGAAGGCGATACGAATATCTGCCATTGGCCCACATCACATCTCGGTAAATCGTTGCGCTTCACCTTCCTCGTTCTGTCAGTACGGCTTGTACCAACGAACCCAGGACTAGGACACATGCTTCAAGTCCCTTTTGCCGCGAGTTACCTGCCAGTAGTAGCCGGAAATCCTTCGAGGACAGCTGGAAAAGCCAACTTACAAGTCATGTAAGGTGGGGGGTTTCCAATTCTTCGGAAGACTATACGGTCCTACTGAGAGGAGCAAGATCAGTGTTCGTACGAGCACGGAAGTTACTACCATAAGAAGCAAACTAATTTGAACGTAAATTGGTACCATGAGCGTTTCTTCGATGAACATTGTCAGAAAAACGGGCCTTCACAAGAGCCGCACCGCGTTCACACCACAGTCGCAAAGCGCGCAACTGTACGGCCCTAATTACTTGGTTCGTCTCCCTGATTTCCGTATGTGGGGATCGGAATACAAAAGGAACTGAGATGGCGCCGCGTAAGGATGCGGGCGGGCTGTGCTTCGTCAATCACCCTGGCTTATCGATCAAGATACGTGTTATCGTGCAGGCAGCGCTATTCTCCACGAGTAGACATAAAGGGTTAGAAGGATTTACGCCGAGCGGTTCGAGATTGATAAGTCACTCACACCTTCTGGCGAACGTTGCTTGTCGCATCTTCTTAAGGCCGGAGTCACCCGCACTCCAGGTTCAGTACATGTATATACTCCGTCATCAAAGGACAGACACCCCAGTAGCCAGCTAGGATTCCTCGTATCATACCCGCGCAAAAGCTAGAATACACGCCAGGAAAACCGGTACAGATAAATTATGGAAGAGAAAGAAGAAGAAGAAGAAAGGCATGTAGCTTATGTGTCGCATAGTAAGCGTACCGTTATCTTGGGCGTCGGGCTGGAGCTCTTCTCCTCGACGTTTGATGATTCACTGATGTCGCAGCTATCGAAACACAAGAATTGTTGGATCAGGACTCGATGAGATTATCGATGCTACACTCACCGGCTTCATGTTGTCGAGACGTATCTCAGTTGCCTGCTTTATGTGCATGACTACGGGGTCGCCTCCTGCCGATCCAGGACTCCGTGTCTCGCTGAACGTTTTGCGGCGGGGGCGGGCCGTAGTACGGGTTATTGATGGAACCTTTTGCGGGGATAAAAGAGGAAGAAGTCCCCGAGCTTTTCAGCCCAGGCGCGCACGATGATCAGCGTCGGAGCCAGAGCCTACAACAAGACCTCCCTTGAGGAAACGAAGGAAAGAAGGGGAGCGGGACACGCACGCTGATCTGGCCGAGCGCAGCCGCGAATATCGCGCCGGTGTTCGTCGACGAGAATCCGACTAAGAAGATGGTCGTGACGGTGTAGAGCGCGCCGGACTCGACGAGGATCCAGAAGATGGAGAGACGCGACCCTCGGAGGCCCTTGTAGTTCCAGTGGATGGACTTCCAGAATTGGTAGCCGATCAGCAGCGTCGCCCCGACCTGCGTAGCTATCGAGAAGGCCCACGTTGCGTACAGCCAGTTTTGGAGGCGCGAAAGGAAGACGGTCTCCGTCGGGCTGAGGCTCGCGAGGTTGGCAAAGGCCGCGTAGCCCGTGACTGGTCGGCGCCAATTCGATCGTGAGCTCATCTATGATCACCTAAAGGGGGTGGCCGCCTTACCTGTGGAGGCGGTGCATAAAGCGAACTAAAGAAATAGAACAAAAATAGAATTCAGTATGGACATGCGATGATTGATAGGACTGTACGTACGAATGGGACACCGAGCCAGAAATTGCGGTCCCATATTATCCACATGCGCCAGACCTACGTATGCATTGGGTTGGCCACATCAGCGGGGAGAGTGAAGAGGTGAGGAGAGACACACCAAGATGGCATCCCCAATGAGACTCTGGTGGTGATGGGCAGTTTTTCAGCGTGCTTATGGTGGGGAGTTTTGACTTATCAAAACGCACATTCGTCATGTAAAAGAATCCCTGAGCCAGATGTTCGGGCGTTGACTGATCAAGTAGATAATTCGAAGGCCCGTCGATGGTCCCTGCTGCGCCGATGAATGCTCGAATTAACTGGACGAGGAGGGTGACGACGTGTCCCGTGGAAAGGGCAAATTGGACCGAAGCCACGATCAACATCGTCCTGCGCCTCGTGAGACACTGACAGCCCTACGGACACCAGAGGGAACCGACTCACAAATTTACCCCTCTCAAGCCCTTCATGTACAATACATGAATGCATAATATGTACACGCAGATGCTGTGGGTTCCAGGATATCACCGATGGGAACAAAGAAGCAAAGAAATCGAAGCGCACTTGATCCCTGCTCATCATGACCGCGGTAGGTCCAATCAGGGACCCGTCCATGGCGAGAGCGGCGAGACGTGACACATACCGTACAACGGACCCACGATCCACGAAGACACAAGCGAGGCCATGTTCCATGATAAATCACCTGGGAACCTCTTGGGGGGCATCTCGGTAGGAAGAGGCTTGAGGGGGCGTTCCAAAGGTGGGACATGCAGTGAAGCATCCTGCCCGTTATGTATTCTTCTCGAAACCGTGGGTTCATGGAACTTGTCGGAAGCAGAAAATCATACAGTGCGCGAGATCCCAGCCTTATCCAGGTACGCCTAACTCAAATACGAGCGGGGGATCATTGATGCCACGCTGAGGAACCTGGGTGAGCGCCGAAACCCTGTTGTAAAGACAAGGTGTAGAGATATGACACAACAGATAGTCACATATAGTTGCACATATATGAGGGACGCGAGTGAGTGGGAGTTCCAGAGCAGACCTGTCTCTTCAATATTGTTCATAGCAACCGCGGTAGTATTACGACTACTTGAATGTTGGGTCTAGCCTCGGGTTGTCGGCCAACAAAAGGCGATGAAAGAAAGAGGCAAAACATTGCAAAGGGCGATCAGATACCATAGCTATTATAGTTCGTGCGTGAGTTGCGCATCACCTGTGACTGGTCCTGAGGGAGATTGTGGTGTGATCAAGAGTATGATGTCCATCGGCTACAATTGTGGTAAACTCGGCAATCAATCGGTCCGGGGCGTCAAACGATGGCCAAGAAATCAGATAAGGCACGGGGCATAAGCTACAGGTGACGCCCCATTTTCGCCTGTATGACAAGCCCGGGTCGAGTCCCATGGCTCCCGTCATTAGTACACCATCTCCTCAGCCTTACATGATAGGAAGGCTTCCCAGCCCTCTAGTCACCGGCCGCGGTCCTGAGGGTGGGAGTAGCAGTGGGGAAGGAATCGCGTGTTGTACGACGAGGACGTCGACTAGGTCGACTCAGATCCAGTTCCAAGTAGAAAAAATCGGAATGGACAACACAGCGCGCCGATCGTCGTCTTTCGCTCGAACGCATATGCGATACTATAAAACTGGGACCATTGCTTCCATGGACCGAAACGCTCAGTCTCCTCCTTCCTCGAGACGATCAACGCTGACGTGAACGACAACTTGAACCGTGAGCTTACCGTCGTTTTTCGTCAACGCAAGCTGACTGGTTCTACCTGTAGGACGAAGTTACAAGCAGGCCTTGCATGGGCTCAAGGACCCTCCTCGCTCGCTCGCTCGCCCGCCACAAAACACAGTCTCCCCTTCTCGAGACCAGACGACTTTTTCGCAGAAATGGTTCAAGACAGGTGCGCACGTAGAACGGCATCCGCCGATGTTAGTTAGCTCGAGGAGACTCGAGAGCGTTGGCATCGCGAAGAACGAGGCACGCCGGCGGGAGTGAGAAGGCGGCAATCAAGCAAAAAAAGACACACGGAGGAACTAGTAAAACGACTGTATAGTAGACTGTAAGTTACTACTCACCCATACCATAATCTCGGCCTCCATTTCTCAGCTACTTGCACCCTTGTTTGCAACACGCTGTGATGGTCGCGGTCGCGGACAATGGCGCAAATTGGGCTATGTGACTTCATGCCGGAGATCGACGACGATTTGCTGTCGAGCTTCTTCCTTTTCGTACGTCCAGCCTTCCCTTCTGGCGCATGTCCCTTATGGTTGGCACACTGCAGACCCAAGGGGTAACGGGTGGGATAACTCATGGTGCAGGACGCGTAGTATATCAAAAGTGTAGTGCTACATAGGGTATTCTGCCCTCGGGTGGATTCAAAAAAAAAAAAAAAAACTCATGGTGCGGTGCGGCGCCTCCTAAAGCAAGGGACGAGACTTCGGCTTCGGCTCTGGACTACTCGGACAGCGTGGACAACAATCACCACCACCACCACCACCACCACCACTGAAGGTACTCGACTCCCCGTGTAAGGAATCAGTTTAATCAGTCCCGGCCCTGGTTCGTTGGGAACGGACATCAGTGTGGGCGCAGTTGATGGGAGGTGGTGGCCCCGACGTAGATTTGTTGGGGTCCGGGGTCCGCTTGCAGAAGCGCCACCTTGAGTCAAAACTGCGCAGTGGGTGGGAACGTGTGATACTATCCCATGAAGGCCGCCCGTTGCACAGGCCCAACTAACTTGAATGCCGACGCTCTTTTTTAGGAGACGAAGAAATATTCAAGCCCGTGGTTGAAGGCGCTCAACAACCTAACACATGTCGGGCACCACATTGTGCAGGCAGTGATGGTTCGGAGAAGAGCCTGAGCCTGTGACTGGGCAAAATCTAAACATGCAACTGCCCATTCTCTATACCTGCACTACCACCCTTGAATAAGGGTAGGGGTTTTTCCGGGTATTGTACAGGTACGGGTAGCCCTGGAATACCTGGGCAGGGTTACCCTTGACTTGATAATCCCTAAAACTCACTGTCCGACTTAGTATCATCCGACTCCCGTCGGGTTTCCACAGGTCCGAGTCCATTGTACGGGCACGGTCCACCCACACCGAGTTCACATCACGTCGTCGTCAAACGCGCTGCTGTAGCCTAATTACTTGATTTGTCTTTTTTTTTTGATTTCCTTATGTGGGCTCCATTGAGATCGGAATGATAAGAGGAACTGAGATGGCGCCGCTTAAGCCTCGGCGGGTGCTGTGCTTCGTCAATCACCCTGACTATCGATCAAGATACGTATCGTGAAGGCCGCGCTATTCCACAAGTAGACAAAGAAGGATTAACACCGGGCGGTTCGAGATGAATAAGCGTTTCAAGAGCCCGCACGATATGTGTAAAAATTTTGAAAATTAAAAAGGCTGACTCAAACCTCATTTTTTTCAGGCTGGGGTCACCCACGATACATGTAAACGTCCATAAGGTCAGGCTGGTACCCCATCATCAGAGGGCAGACACCCCAGCAGCCAGCTAAGATTCCTCGTATCGTATCGTACTGCGCAAAGCTAGAATACACGCCAGGAAAACCGGTGCAGATAAATTATGGAAGAGCAAGAAAAAAAAATGTAATGTAGCTTATGTGTCGTATGAGGAACGCAGAGTTCGCTTGGGTGTCGTCGTGCTGGGGCCCCTCTCCTCGACGGTTGATAATTCGCCGATCTCGCGCTATCGACGAAAATACAAGAGTGTTTAATTCAGGACTTGTCGAGATTGTCAACGCCACACTCACCGCCTTCATGTCGTCGAGACGTATCTCAGTCGCCTGCTTTACGTGCACGACCATGGGGTCGTCTTCTGTTGATCCAGACTCTACGTCTCGCCGGAAGTTCGACGGCGGTGGCGGGCCGTAGTACGGGTTATTGATGGAACCTTTTGCGGGGGTAAAGGAGGAAGAAGACCCTGCGCTTTTCAGCCCGGCGCGCACGATGATCAGCGTCGGAGCCAGAGCCTGCAACAAGACCTCTCTTTGAGGGAGGGGAACGAAAGAAAGAAGCGCGAAACACGCACGCTGATCTGGCCGAGCGACGCGGCGAATATCGCGCCGGTGTTCGTCGACGAAAACCCGAGCAGGAAGGTGGTCGTGACGCTGTAGAGCGCGCCGGACTCGACGAGGATCCAGAGGACGGAGAGACGGGACGCGCGGAGGCCCTTGGAGTTGTTCCACTGGATGGACTTCCAGAACCGGTAGCCGATCAGCAGCGTCGCGCCGAGCTGCGTCGCTATCGAGAGGGCCCACGTTGCGATCAGCCAGTTGTGGACGCGCGAGAGGAAGACGGTGTCCGCCGGGGTGAGGCGCGCGAGGTTGACGAGAGCGGTGTAGCCCGTGACTGGACGGCGCCAATCCGATCGTGAGCTCATCTATGATCACCTGAAGGGGGTGGCCACCTTACCTCCGGACGCAATACATAAAACGATCTGAAGAATTAGAACAAAAACAGAAGTTAGCATGCGCGCGCGCGTTGACTGATAGGACCATACGTACAAATGGGACACAGAGCCAGAAATTGCGGTTCCATATTATCCATAAGCGCCAGATCTGCATAGAGTTGGCCACATGCAACGGGCAAGGCGAGGATAGGGGAGACGCACCATGATGGCATCCCCGATGAGACTCTAGTGATGATTAAAGGGCAATCCGTCAGCGTGTTTATAATGTGGGGTTCTGACCACTATCAAAGCGCACATTCGTAATGTATAGGACTTCTTGAGCCACATGTTCCGGCGTCGACTGATTAAGTAGATAATTCGAGGGCCCGTCGATGGTCCCTGCTGCGCCGATGAATGCTCGAATCAACTGGACGAGGAGGGTAATGACGTGTCCCGTGGCAAGGGCAAATTGGATTGAGGCCACAATCAACATCATCCTGCGTCTCGTGAGACACTGACAGCCCTGTGGACACCGGAGGGAACCGACTCACAAATTTAGCCCTCTCAAGCCCTTCATGTACAGTACATGAATGCATAATATGTACACGCATATGCTGTGGGTTCCACGATGTCAGCGAGAGGAACAGAGAAGCAAGGAAATGGAGCTTACTTGATCCCTGCTCATTACGACCCCCAACAGTGGATGGTCAGGACGCCGCTCACGGCAAGAGAAGTGAGACATATATAGCACATACCGTACAACGGACCCACGACCCACGAAGAAACGAGCGAGGCCATGTTCCATGATAAATCACCTGGGAACGCCTTGGGGGGCATCTCGGCAGGAAGAGGTTGAGGGGACGTTCCAAAGGTGGGACATGCAGTGAAGCGTACTGCCAGTTATGTATTCTTCTCGAACCCGTGGGCGCGTGGAGCTTATCGGAAGCAGCACAAGTCATTCGCGCGCATACTTACTGGATAGGGCAAACATCTCCCGGCCCGCCAACTCAAACACAAGCGGGGAATCATATTGATGCCACGCTGAGAAGCCCGGGTGAGCGCCGAAAGCCCTGTTTTGCTGAGTCGATCTTCTAAGGGCCAGTGATGGGAAAGGTGTTGAATGAAAGGCGATGATGAATAGGAAGCGAAACATTGCGAAGGGGCGATCAGATACCACCCCTCGTAGGTAGCCATTTGTGATTCGTGCGTTGGTGTGTCAGTCACTGCCATGCGGCGCCGTTCAGATGCCGCCGAGAGCAAACAAACGCCGCGTGCTCTCACGGCAGGTCGAATAGACTTGGCTTCTGGTGACTCAGCTCGTCACAGGTTGGTCGGCGCTGGTCAGCATTTGGCCTGCCCGTCATCAACACATTAACCCGGGCCCGCCGAGGGAGGACAGGACGCTTGCCCGATTACGTCCAATTGTGAGAAGACTTCTCATGACAACTCGCTGTGTCAGCATTGTGGGTCCCTTGATGCCACCCAAACTGGATCATAGTGGAGACCCGTGTGGTGAGCATCATTGCAGCTGTGACCAACCACGAGGTAAGAACAAATGAAGGTATTTGTCAGTTGATGCAGTGCAACGTACACGGTGACGGCGATAGGTAGCAGCGAGGCGCGACTGGCGACCCGGAATACACCGCTTGTAATAGGTTAACATAACCCCGACTCGACCGGATCCGTTTTGCCAGACAACAATCGTCGCCTCTCTGTACCGCAATTACTGTAATTCCCTCGGGCTTTCGAGGGGCACGCCTCTATGCACTGTACATTCAGCCGCAGCGGGAACTCCTATAACACGGCCGAAGCGACACCATGCGCTTATTCACTCTTGTGCTCTCTGTAGTCTCTTCAAGTTTGTATAACACAGTTGGAAATTCTCTCCATTGATGTTTTCATTTAACGAAACTGACGGACAGATCACGCGCGATGCAAGAGCCCCGGACTCCGGGTTTGGCGAAGTTTCGCTGCATACATGTTCTCAAGCGAAAACCTACCGACCTCAACCCTGACAGCTTCTCGGGGCACATGCATTGGGTATCGGCGAATTCATAAATTACGATACAATACCGTATGATGGGAGATGGAAATGAAGTCGGAGATTACCCCCATTCCTGGTCGTCGTTCCCGCAACGACACTCGGCCGGGAAGCCCGGGCTTCTCGAGTTCAAGTCAGCTAACTTTCCGCTGAATATTGATACGTTGATGACTTGACCTCAAGATGAACCCTAACACGACCGTTGAATATCCTTAAAAAGGCCGTAATGTTCAATTGCCCATAGCCTGACACAGAGCCTTGACATCCTGCGCCACCCGCCGAACCCTCAAGAAGGTCGCAGTTCCATCGTTGAGGACGTCTGCATCGGGCATTGATCCCACGCGGAGTGATTCTCTTGTTGGCAACCACATATTCGTAAAAAGGCCATGCAGATGCCAAATGCGCTGACACCGGTGGAGGCCGTGGCGTAACGAGGGAGTGACGAAGATCGCAGCAAGCTGATCGCGCATCTGGTCCTCCGCTTGCCTACGCTTCGAGTCAAGGGATCAAGGTGGCCGGTTGGCTTGAGTCGAATAAAGTAAACGGGGTGCTTGTTCAGCTCGACGAAGGACTCGTGAGGAGTTTGAGGGACATGGAACTGAGGTGAGGTTTCGAATGGGCCCTCAGTGCCGTCGAAAAGGTAGTAGAGAAGGCAAGCGAGTGTATGGGCCAGTACCGTAGTAGATGCTTTCGTCGGTGGCGAATTGAGGTTGGTTCGCGGACAAAATGGAGTGGACGAGCCACTGAGGGCCAAGGATCGGTCATTGCGTTGTGGGTGAATCATACATATCTCAAACGTGAACCACTACCCAGTAGCCTATAACGTCTTGAAGTCCCTATAGAGGTTATATGGTGTGGTTGTGGGCAGTTCGACTTTCCCCACTGACTGCATGATTCACGGCAGGCAGGAGCGGGTAAGTGGAGTCTGTTAATAGTCAACTAAGGGACCGACTAATAGATTGACGACCAAGTTGACTTTGATTGTTCAAAGAAAACGGGGGTGCTTGTCAAGCTTGACGGGGTGAACAACGCGAAGGAGAGGAGTCACAAAGAGGGTTGAGAGACATGAAATTGAAAACTCGAAATTTGAAAATAGGGTCCTCGATTGCCGAAGAGGTGGTGCGGTGCGTTACAGCATTGCACTGCTCGATATACATCCCTTAGTCGTCAAAACGCGGAACGCGAGCAGCAGGGGGGGGGGGGGTTGCCTCTCAAGAGCAACAAAAAGGACAAGAACGAGGCGCCTCGATCGATTTTCAAAGACTCGGATCTTCACGAGCATGTTCTCGCGGGTGCGTTCTCGCCGGTGGTGGGTAGTGGTGGCGGCGCCAATGGGGTGGGGTTAGGATGGAAGCAAAAATTACATGTGCTGTACGTATCCACACATGTCGCAGAATTTTATTTTATTTTTATACACAGAGGCACACTTGTGATGAAGTGCTGCCTGTTAGGGACACAAGGGGGACTTGCCTAAATCGTCGCCGCCGTGTTCTCATGCGCTATCAGCTGACCCCAACCTAAGGCAGCCATTCGTGCAATGCAAATGGGGGGCGGCGCAATGTGTCAATCAAGACAACAGCCGCCCAATCGGATAGCCTCTAGGCACGCACGCAATGACAAACTTAACACACACAGACACAGGCGTGGCGCTCTTGGTCGGTGTCGGTGGACATGATATGCCATGTCCGGAGTCTTTTTTTTTTTTGCCTTTTGATTGAAAAGGTTCAAAAATAATTTCAAATTCTTGTCTTGTTTGTGCACAAGACGCTTGTACAACCTGAGTCGACTCTGGCCTGGCAGCAGGCCATCTGTCAATCATCATCATCATCATCTGCAATGCATCATTCGTTATTTGCCGTGGAACTTGGGTACCCCACTGCGGACAAAGGAACGACGATACGTGTCGTGACGTGACTTCTAATGAAACGTGATGTGCTGAGCGACGACAGATGGTAAAAGAAAAAAAAAAAAGCTGATTCGACTTGGTTCTATATGTTTACACTTTTGCAATGTATGTATATTCAGGCAAGCAGCATCGTACGTATAAGATTTATTGAGTATCAGTCATTCAAGTCGTGAGGAGGTCGTGTCGTATATCAACAGAGATGATGCAAATAAATGGGGGAGTAAAGGAAATAAAGATCGAGCAAGATGAGGAGGAGGTATCGCAGTGGGTTGAGGGGGGGTCAAGTAAGAGAATGAATGAAATACAGATCTACCGAGCACCAACGCCGCCAATTCACCAGGAGAAAAAACGAAACGCAATCAATACAGTTAGTCTAAGAAAAAAAACGCGGGATCACGCATGGCTCGCACCGTCGCGCCCCGCGATGCGGTTCTGCAATATCCGCAGGTGGCTCGGGCTACTCCAGCCCTCCTCGCCCCACGTGCCCAGGTCCGCCTCCGGCACCGCCGACTCGCGCTCCCGCCCGCCCGTCCACGCAGCATGCGCGACGCGCGACACCTCGCCTGTGATCGGGTCCGTCACCGACGTGTGCGTCGTCACGCTACTGCGCGTCGTGGTCGTCGTCATCGTCGTCGACG
Organism: Lactarius vividus; assembly: GCA_021527035.1. Classification (NCBI taxonomy): domain Eukaryota; kingdom Fungi; phylum Basidiomycota; class Agaricomycetes; order Russulales; family Russulaceae; genus Lactarius; species Lactarius vividus. The sequence continues at coordinate 109,000 of JAKELG010000011.1, forward strand.
TGACCGTCGCGCTCTGCACGACCGACTGCGGGAGCTGCGCGGGGGGCGCCACGACGCGGTGCGCGCGCTGCTGGTGCTGGTGCTGGCGCCCCGTCGCGGACAGTGCGGGCGACACTTCGCCTGGGCTTGGACGCGCAAAGCGGCGGTCGGCAGAGGAGACCGAGCTCGAGTGCGCGAGCGACTTGAGGCTAGCGAGAGTGAACGCGCGCGAGTGCTCCGAGGCCGAATTCGAGACGGGGGCCGAGCCCGCTGCGCTCAGCGCTGAGTGCGGGCTCAGGTGCGACCGCATCGAGTGCAACGATCCCTGCTCGGAGGTCGTTGGGTCGCGCGGGTGGATCAGAGGCTAAGATAACAAAAGTAAGTTAGGTGCGTAAGGACGGCTTTTAGAGGGCCTACCAAGCCAAATGTTGTCCGCCGCTCGTGCAGGCCTGGTAATCCTTGCGCCATCTGCCTCCAGCTCGCACCGGCGGCAGGGGGTGCCTCTTCCAACAGGTCGATATCGATACCGCCGCTCGTGTTGGTGGATGGTGAAGTTGCCGAATCACGCCAGACGTGTGGATTTGGCAGGCTGAGGCCAGGCGGCGGCGACATTCCCTTCGCAGAAGATACGGACGCAAACGGCGACGCGGGACGGGGCACGGGAGCATCCAGATAGTCGGCCAACTCGTCTTTTTTGCTGGAGCCTGATGGAGTAGGCTCGTACGCCGGCGGCTGTTCGCTTTCATCATGCGCGCGCATTGGTTCTCCAGATAGAGGAGAAGGCGTTGCAGGAGCGCTGCGGCCAGTAGATGCGGTTCCTTGAGGAAGAGGGGGAACAGGCGGGGGAGACGGCATTTCCTCACGTGATTGCGCGTCGTAAAAAACGGTGTTCCCTGACCTCGCAGAGCCTGTGCTCAGCCCACTTACCCCCGATACGGGACGAGCGCCGTCACGATAGCCCATCTCCGTATGCAGCAGACCGCGTCCGGCCTCCAGCTCGTTGTCGGTGAGCTGCCGGGTAAGAAGCGATGACTTGGTCGACGGGGTGGTTGGGGTGGCGGACCGCGTCTTAGGGCTGAGCCAGCTCCGTCGCAAGATACTGGATATCCCGATGGCCTCGGGCCATGACGTCCCAGATGACGAGGGGACGGCGTTCTTGCCGACTCGCACACGTTGGGCCGTGTAGAGCATGGCCGACTCTGGATCATTGCCTGGTGTCATTGAGCGTTCGCTGGGTAACAACGATTTTCGTGAGTTATGTGAGACATTGAGATTGAACGCTGGCGGCGGGAGAAGTGGCGCATCGGGACCGAGTTCTGCCTCCTCAGGACTCTGGGGCGAAACCGAGGCTTCAGCAAGCTTCTCGGGCGAGATGATGTGTCGTCCACGATCGGAAGTATCTGACGGGCGGGATGATTTATATCCAAAGGAGGCTGGAGCCTTCGCCGCGCCAGCACCCGCCGCGAGCGCGATGCCAATGGGACGACCAGAAGAGTCTTGCGAAGACCGTGGTGCATCGACAAGACGAGCGGTGGGCTCTCCGTTTCGCGATTCGTCAGGCCGGTCTCCACTCCGACGCAGGAAGGCATCGCCCTCGTCCCCACTGACCACCGGAGAACCTTCTTCACCAGGTGAACGCAGTTGTGCATCGAGATCGGCATCCGGATCGTAGTCGTTTCTATGGACGTCGTGCCACATCCACATCACCTGACCCACTGGAGAGTCTGTGCGACGATTGCGCTGTTGTTGATTGCGTTGGCGTTTGCGGAGGAAGTAAATGAGTAGGAAGAGGAGTAGCAGCGAGCCAAGGACTGAGCCGAAGACTGAGCCAACAATAACGCCCGTGCGGTTGGAGTGGGAGGACAAGTTGCCACCGACTGGCACCGATGAACTGGTAGAAGAGGATGATGCAGAAGACGAGGTGGAGGCTGGAACGGTGGTAAGGGTGGTCGGAGGTACGGGTAGGGTGAGGGTAGAAGGCAGAGTTGGTGAGGTAGTAGAGGGTGCTGTAGGTGTGGAGGAAGGTGTCGCAAGAGTGGAGGGTGTCGCAAAAGTGGGGGATGTTGGGGATGAGACAGAACTGGTGGGTGAAGATGTGGACGATGACAACGTGGGGGGAGTCGACCCTCCATAGACCCAGACCCCGTCGGTGCCTAGAGGAATCTGAAATCAAGTGTAAGTAGACCGGCGATACGACAAAAGTGACAACTTGAGCTAGTGCAAAGAGCATCCAACACGAAAGGCTGAAGAGTCAGGCCCCTTGGCGAGCGATTCATCGCAGGCGCGTTCGTATCGCGGCCAGCTGAACATCTGTCCAAAAACGAGACAACACTCACCGAGGGGCCGTAGTATGTCAAAGGAAGGTAAACGAGGGTCGTAAACGTCGCAGTTGGCTGTCCCGCGGCATTTGTCGCCAGTGACGTCGAGAGCGACAGCCACGAGGGTAATTCTTGGGTAGGCGCAGTCATGCGAGGGGGTAGGACGTCAACAAGTGTCAGTCGTGCGGAAGGTGGGGATGCAGGAATAGGTGCAGCAGTGGTGCGGTGTGAAGAGAACGTGTATAGCAGCAGCCAAGTAGTCGATCGGACCAAATAAACGAGGTAGTGTTGCGGTTAGCAGAACGAAAAAAGAAAGAATCGTGAATTAGCGTGAATAGGGATGAGGAGGGGGTAACCCGGCTAGACCCAATTCACCTTCGCCTTGCACCCTCAAATTCAACCCAACATCACGTGCTGCAGAATTCTCAACAACACTCGTAAGATACCTAATTATGGACTTGACTTTAAAATTGATGCTTGAAGGACTGTATCGAACCCTTCGTTGAATCGATACATGTCAATGCTTCAGAATCACGCTTTTTCCGCGACTGCACCAGATTGTCTCGAGGGCGGCAGGCATCACAGGTGAGTCGGGCATAGAGTGAAGGAATGAAATGCAATACAATGAAAACTGTTAAAGACGGCGGCAGCCGCTTGATTCTACCTCCCACAACCTCAGCATTAATTCGCGTGCGGTCGTACACCCGGCTGAGACGCAACAAGTGAAAGCAAATCTCTGGGGAAGGATCTGCGGTTACTGGCAGGTGGCGGCCGGTCGCAAGTAACGCTTTTGGTCCAACCCAGTGAGTTTTGTATCGGGGCATGAGCCACCACACGCACCAGACAACAAGTAAGGCCTAGTAAGGGCTTGTGATACCAGCCTGGCAGTGTGGCTTGCATACCTCGACGAGGCTGCAGTGATGACAGAGACAACTTTGCTGAGCGGTAGACAACAACCTCGATAGTGTCGGATCACTCTTCGCAATCAACACATCCTCGTCTGTGGCATCTGAGAAACTAAGACCTTTGACTCTTATCACTCATTGTAAGATTGATTGAGAGTTGATTAGGTCACGCGGTCACGGTTCGCCTAGCCCCGCCGGGGCCAGCGCTAGTTCCTCAGTCTGGCACTGCTGCGAGTTGACGCCAAGTCTCGCACACGGCGACCACCACCCAACTTAGTCCAGCGTATCTCTTCAAGGAACCACTCGCAGATGCCTGTTAAATAATTTTGTGCAATACTTGATAAGGCCCTCCCCGACTACCGTGAGCAGATTGGTGTCAGTGTAGTCGATTAGATGGTTGTCCTTAAAACAAGTTTGGATGAGCACAAGGCGAAGGCACAAGCCAAGGTTGCTATCCTCCGGTCATCACTGAGGTTCGTCCAAAAAGGCTGGACGCTAATGTGGTCACAAGGGGCCCCTGTTTTGAAATTCGCTGTACAAATTCGTTTCAAGTCTCATAGGGCCTGACACTGCCCTTTGTCTAGGAGCTCCATATCCGCTTGCTCGGCGAGTTGAATCACGGCTGGCCGGGTCACGGCAACACTAGTTGGTATTCATGGGCTCCAATATGGGCAACGACCCCCCAAACCACTCTACGTCTCGTCTCTCCTAGTATCTGCGAGTTTTTCTGCACCCTCTCGTCTACCTACGTCAACACGTCGAACATGGATTCTCCGAGTGAGTCCTACCCTCTCTTCCCTCGTCTATCCCACTTACTAGCATTTTCTTTAGAAACCTTTCCATTCACTAATGAGGAATTAGAAGCAGCTGGTCTTCGGAGCGAAGGTGAGTCCCATAGTTATTTTGCGCGTCTATCCCACACTTACCATCTCCCTTGTAGGCGTTTCTGAGTTCGTCGTACAGGCAATGAAGAGAATGACAGAGCACCCCGAACTCCTACGCGAGTCCCTTACCTTCTTTCTGCGTCTGTACCACACTTACCACTTCGCATTTAGATCTATCCCTGTTCACGATCGAGTGTATCAACTACTCGGACCATCGCAAGTCCCTTTCCTCACCCAACTCGCCAGCCCTTAGCAAGGCGTCTTCCTACCCCTCTGTCCTCACCATCGTCTCGGATGGCAGCGCTGTCGCCCCATACGTTCTCTCGGATTGGGAGAGAACCACCTACTACAACGGTATCTCTCCCGACCATCCTGAACTTCTCTACCACTCGGATCTCTTCGAAAATCCCTTCCCCATCCCCAAGGGCAGACACCTTCATCTCCCCACCAAGACCGTCTATGGAGTCTTCAACACGCCACTCAACGCTGTCTGGGGCACGGTCGCTCCCCAGATCTGCGAGTTCTTGAAAGCTCGGAAGATTCGCTACTCAGCCATCAAGACAGCTCGTTTCGTCATCCACGGCGAGGACGGGAAGGACACTCTTGGTCCCCGTTGTGGTCTGGATTGCGACTCATCCCACTACCACCACCGCCGACAACGCGCACGACGCTTCCCCAGGTATTCTCGCCATTCTCAAGGCCAATGGAGTCGAGGGTGCGGTGGTCGAATGGTACGAGGGAGCTGTAGAGAAGTTGTCAGGTCCACCCCTGCTGCGCGTCACCGACGACACCAACCCCACCAACTATGCCCGTCGCATCCTCACTTCTGCGCTCGGCATGCCTATCGCCACTGCAGAGGAGGTCACTGATGCTCAGGGTAACGTCAAGGTGTTCTTCCACGAGAACAAAGACAAGCACGGCGCCCCTAGCGCCAAGGTCTTCGGCGTTAGCAACTGCCACGTTCTCCGTGAGGACACTACCGTCAGGTACGAGTTCAAGGGCGCTGGCGCACCTCCCCAGCACGTTCGACTTGCCGGACTCCGTCGATAGTCCAGCGCGGCCTTGACGAGATCAAGGCCTGCGTCGGTGGCTACGGAACTGACGCCGACCTCTTGACTAGGGAGATTGTTGAGTTGGAGGCGAAGCCGAAGAGCGAGGACCCGGACGAGGCGGCCATGGAGGCTATGCGGGAGAAGTTGGCCAAAGTGAAGAAGGATATCGGCGTACTCGAGGCATCCTACAAGGACACTAATACCCAGTGGGGTGATATTGCGCACCGAAACATCGGCCACGTTGATTGGGCTCCCAAGATCTCCGTCGACGTCCAGGGTCGCAAGTATACCAAGGACATTGGTACATTTGAGGTTGATCCGGCGAGGTTCAAGGCCCAGTTCAAGGGCAACGTCGTCGACTTAGCTTAGGTGCGTTTTACCTCATCTTTCTCATAATTACCTCGTCTAATAAAAACAACTTTCAGGAGACAAGTTCACTTCCCGGCAACTCACCGACATGTTCTACGCTCAAAGTGCTGGTAGGGCGGTGTTCAAGTTCCCCACGAATCGCCAGCTCAGGATCGACGGTTGTGTCACGCGCGAGCTCCTGGCTGTTCCCAACTGTTTCGACGGCAACGGTGAGCCCTGCCTTGTCGTCATGAAGGGCGGTAACGCCACAGACCTCACGGTTGGACGCTACGCGGGCCTGGAAGCCTACCTTTGTGATGACCTTGGTGTCGAGTCCATCGAACTTGCCTCTAAAACTACGATAAGCAGTCCGGCCCGTTCTCCGACAAGGGCGACTCAGGCTCGCTCATCTTCGATGGCGAGGATCTATGGTTGGAATTCTCCACTCTGGGATGCCGAAAGGCGGGACCAACCACGTCACCTACGCCACTCCCGTCTGGTGGGCCATCGAGCAACTCAAACCCAAGTATCCGCACACCGACTTCAACCGCACTGCCTTCTAAAAGCGAATACCATCGTTGGCCATCTGATCCTATCTCCCCGCTCTTTCTCTGTCTACGACTCGTTTACTTCCCCGGCACTCGGTTTACACATAGCCAACGACGTTGGGCCTCGAGCCGTTCCACAGCGTCTTCTGCGACTTCTTACTTTCTTTCTGCGATTGTTCTCGTTTCTTAGACCCGGTTGCTTCTACAACTCAGTTACAGGAAAAGCTTCCACTTTTGTTCTTTGTCACTGTCGTCCTTTCATCCTTCTCCCATCTGGTGCCTATGTTCGCGTCCCATTGCCCTACCCATTTGTCAGTGCCGCAGCCTCGTTGCCAATGGATACTGCTCTGGGAGGGAACGATGGTGCCGACCGCACATGCGGCCTTCACTCTCATACGCATCAGTAAGGTGACCGCAGAGTACTGTTGTAATATGACAATAGATTTGTATTTTATTAGCATATATGACGCATAAAAGATCTCCATAACCAATGTATGTGTATATAAATATATAGCCTTTACCAAGTTCGAACTGGCACTAGCAACTCGGAGCACAAATCGTCTGATGGCTCTAGGTGATCATTGTTAGGCACGATGGTATATCACCTCCCCTCAGTGCCTTTTCTTCTTCAAATTCATGTGCACCGTGTTGGTTATCACTGTGGGAAAAAGGACGTTGTAACTTAGAGGATGGACGGGCTTCTCAATCAAACCAATAAGTTAAGATACGTATACAAGCTCTCGATTATTGAATCCATAACCGACACTCAAGCCTCCACCATCAGCACCGCTAGTAAGTTAGTAGAACTTCCATAGATGGCACCGCCCGAACAAGAGAGAGGCAGACATCCCCTGGATGATTTGTTGGAGGTAAAGTAAAGTGGGCGGGTACACCAGTAGTGGTAATACCGACGACACGACTCACGGATTACGGAGTGAACAAGTGTCTTCTCCTTGTCTGTCCCCCAGGATAACGGCTGGACTGTGCCCGAAATAGACACGGCAGCGGATTTGGTAGAAAGTCGAACTGTCGTCTAGTATATAACCCCTATAGACGTTTATAAAACACGCACAACCCAATGGCCAATCCTTGGCCTCAGTGGCTCGTCAATTCCTTTTTGTCGGCGAACCAACCTCAATTCGCCACTGACGAAAGCGCCTACTACGGCCCATACACTCGCCTTCTCTACTACCTTTTTGGGATCGAGGGCCCATTTGAAATCTCTCCTCAGTTTCACATCCCTCAAACTCCTCGCGAGTCCATCGACGTCATTGCTTGGTTCACCGTCGAGCTCAACAAGCATCCCGTTTTCTTTATCAAAGTCAAGCCACCGGCCACCTTATCCCTCGACTCGAAGCGTAGGCAAGCGGACGACCAGATGCGCGATCGCTTCCGCGATCTTCGCCACTCCCTCATCACGCCACGGCTCCCCGGTGTCAGTGCATTTGGCACCCGTATGGCCTTTTACGAATATGTGGTTGCCGACAATAGAGTCACGCCGGGTGCGATCACACCCGATCCAAACATTCTCAACGACGTGGCTCCTATCGAGCGATGGAGCTGCGACCTTCTTGAGGATGAAGGCATCAATCGCATCCGCCAGGTGGTGCAGGATGTCAGGGATATGTGTCCCCCCTTTCAGTAGTCGACTTGTATTTGTATACTCTAGCGGTAGCTGGACGGTCCTTCGAGTCGCCCTTTCCCGCCTACTACCTCCCACCTTTTTTTTTTTTACGCCGAGTAAAAACGAAGTGAATTGATTGAACATGTTTCAGTTTCACTACATCTTCGTCACTTCGGACTCCTTCTGTTTTATATATTCTGCTTCACTGAGGGTATTGTCACTGGTCAATCTGGAACCGCTAACCAAGAGGACATGCGCGACTCGTTCGCCATCTTCACCACTGGAGCAAATGCAAAGAGCAATGGTGAGGTGAGGTGATTGAGGTGATTTCATTGATTGTGAACCGACATAAACAACTCCAACCTTCATGGGAACAGCAGTTTCTTCCTTTTTTTTTTTTGATCCATGTTTATTCTGGGATGTGCGTATCGGAGATACAGACCAGTCGCGACTAGTACAAGCCACAGTTATGAAACGCAGTAGTAGTCCTTGGTATAGTAAGGGTGCCCATGGGTTGTAGGTACATAACTGAAACAAAAAAGCGTTAGTCGAGAAGGGCAGCGGGATACAGCGAACGAAATGGGAACAGCAGTTGTTGCGACATCTTGAGAGAAAAGGGGCAACATTGATCTTTCTTCAAACAAACCAAACCAAACTCGAGGACGGCTCCCTCCTTTTTTTTTTTGGAGGATACCTGCTGCACGCCATCATCGGCGCATCGTAGATGGTTGTCGTGAAGACACACCCAAGCTGTACGCTATGCAGAGTATATCTATTGTGCTATGTTCTATTGACTGTATCACCTTTGTTCCCTTGCTGTAACAATACTGTATGTAATTGCTCACTTCTGGCACTCTTGCTTCCGACTCTTGGAATGATGTGAGTTCACGTGCGAGTTACCTCGGTGTTAGGCCATCGAGCTCGCTTCATGTACGAATGATCAGGTACTCACGAGTTGGTATCGATGAAGGAATATAGATGAAGTACGACTCCATGCGACTCGGAGCGTAGGCTCATACACTCTTAAAACACTCATTTGTGGATATATGATCACTGGCAGCAAGACTGGCAGGGGCTCGGACAATCCCTCAAATCTTTAGTTGAGATGTTCTTCATGATTGCTTATAACGGAGTAAGGCCGTGTATTTACTGTCCTTACGATGTACTTAAGAATGCGTACCAAGTTATACGCCTGGTACCCCAGTCGTTCACGCTCCATCTGGTGTGCCAGGTAAGTTAGTTTATTGTCCAGCGTCTAAGGTAGTGAGTGGTTCACACTGCGTCTGGTGTGCCATTACGTCAGAACCTCATAGCTTAGTACGTTTCAACAGGGATGGGAGCCGCGCGCGCCACAACTAGTTTCGCTGGAGTCTGATAATGCCTACGCCTACATGACCAGTTCAGCTTGGGTGGCTGATGCTAGCAGAAAGAAACGCACGAGTAACATTGTTTACTGCATCCACCATCTCTTGCACTGGAAACCATAGCTGTCAAGCTTGAAAAAAATGATAATAACTACTCACACCGAACAAACCCAGAGCTGGCCGAATGACACTAAGAGACGACTCTTCGTCTACTTACAAAGCAATTTAGCCGAACGTAGGTAATAATAAGTCAGACGAGCGCCGCGTACCGCCTATGGCTGCCTTCATATTGTAAACACGAGATCATGGATCACTTCTGGAATGTGGTCCACCGTCATGCGGGCTTCGTCCTGGGTGGGTCGGTTCAGCCCCTGCATCACGGCCCCGATCTCGCCTGAGCCAAACCGCTTCTCTGCCAAACTCTCTGTAGCGCGTTGAGAAGAGAAAAATGGGAAGTCTGCGGACGAAACTGCACTTTACTACTGAGCTCTCCTCGCTCCACTAGTTTCCGTCGCTATGGAAAGCACGGAGAGTAAGTACTCCAACCATAATTTTCAAGATCACACCCACAGTTAAAGCTGTGATGGGAAATCTCGGAAGAAAAAAAAATCCGGACGGGTTTGAGGAAAATTTCGAGGGGTCCAAAGAGGCCAACGAGAGAGCGTCGTATCCGGGCCTAAATACCCAGCTATTATAGGGATAAAGCGGAAACAAAAAATATGCGCACTGTGAGGAGGGCCTAGACTGCAACGAGGATCATCCTTGCGGGCGGAAACGGCGCCTCGAAGCATAGGTGTTAAGCAGTACGCCCGCAGAAGTCAATCGACTCTCAGTGACGCACTAGAGTAACTGCCATACCAAGAGCGCTACTGAGTACAAAGAGTACACGCACTATAACGAGGAGGAAGTCCGATAACTTTCCTCCCCGATAGTCTTTGAGCCCTTTTGCCTTGGCCTCGAAAAGCCGAAACACTTCATCAGAAGAATCGAGGCCTTGAAGCTCAATGGCGAAAGGGTGTTTGGCAATATCGATTGGAATAGGCATCCAACGCATCTTCCATTAATTGGAAGACATTCCCTCTGAAACTGAAAATACGAGTTCAATGGACAATGTTTGAAAGGGACGACAGACAGGTGGTGGGGTGTAGAACGAGGGCTCAGGCCACGAGCCCAAGAGCTGTTAGTCCATCTGATGAAGTCTCACGACCCACCTGGTTTGGAAAGACAATAGGCGCAGAGGTCCTTGATGTCGTGAAGCATCAAGGGTTGTGGTGTCGAATATACTGTACAGCTGGAGTCCCCGTGGTGGAATGTTTTAGATCCTAAACAATTCCCTCAGAATGCGGAGACAGGCAAACTGAAGGGGGTAAAACGTAAACTACGGTATGATATATCGGCTGTCCTTATGGATTCTTGTACGCAAATAGTGATGAAACGATCGAGAATGTGGCGCGGTCCGTGGCTCCCCCTGCGATACGATGTTGCTCCCCCTGGTACGACAGAATGTATGTGATCAGGATCATAAGATGGATCATAAGATGGACCCCTAAGTCGGAGACCATGGAAATCTTGATAGAAATATCTGAGACTATGCGATTCAAATTCTCCCTTGCCTTCGATTTACGGAAGCTTTAGGGTATTGGCCCACTTTAGGCATGGGACTACCAAAGTATCTGAAGTGAAATAAACTGCCATGATTAGCGAGAGTCGTTAGCGACTTAATCAGCCGTGCTCCGTTCGTGGCACCACAAAAATAGGCACAATAATCAATAATCGATCACCAGCAACAGGGGATCGTACAATGAAGCCCCAAACATTTCCTTGAGCATCTCACTCGCTGCCTCTTCCAATGTGGGATGGCAAAAATTCGGATACGGGGAATCGAACCCCGAGCTGCCGCGTGAGAGGCGGCAATGTTAACCGTTACACCATATCCGATGTGTATAGTGGAGAAATATAAAAGAGTATCATCTGATTACGCTACTAATTTGTGTACTGAAGTTATCAAGACCCTTGATCCGTGTTGTAAATCTTGATGCAATCCGTACATCTGGTACGAATAAGTCCGGGTTTTCGTTTGCGCTCTGAACCTCTTATTGACGGAGAACGTACGCCGAATCAAAGACAGCGCGAGCTGGAGACAACGACATCTGGACCCAAAAACGAAGAACAAGAATTGGACAAGGTACCCAATCTGTACACCAAAGTTTCAATTCTAGGGTTCAGTCTGTTGTTGTTGTTCAACAGGTGAGATGTCGATATCCAAGCCACCGCACAGGAATGCCGTTACGAAAGCGCTCATGGAGCGGACATACCGCAGCGCCATGATGACCCCAGACGAGCTGTGCGGGGTGATAATGACGGTGTTGAGCGTTACAGATGTGTATTGATACGTAGAACGAGTTTGATGTGAGACAATTGTGATGGGACAGACAGGGTAGAAACGAAACGGCTGGCTGCGCTTGAATAATTCATATTCTTTGTCACCCACTCATCTCGGGTATCCCTCATTGCCTCCTTCCTCCCCCCTTCCTTTCCTTTATCTCTACCTCTATCTCTTCCGCTTGAACTCTTTTCCGTCTATCGTTTCCCTCTCTTTCGGTTTGGGCAAACATGTCTTCACCATATCCGGCATATGGACAACAGCCTGGCGCGAATGACCCCTACCTGTACCCTCCCAACGGCTCCTCAGCTCCGTATTCCTTCGACGACTCGTCCTCAACCGTGCATGGCAAGTACGAGTTTGCCTCAAACCGTGTTTCGCGCACCCCCAGTCCTACGCCTAGCGAAGCCGCCGAGCTCGCTCGTAACGGTCTCTTCGATTGGAAGTCCATGACCTCCTGGCGTTTTTGGTTCCGTCGAGAGTGGCTATGTGCGTCGAGAACCCCCTCTGTCGTTCTTAGCTGACACACCTCAGGGTACTATGTGATTGCTGTCATCCTCACTGCGATAACCCTTTTCATCACTGTATTCCACCATCAAATTGTCGACAAGCTCACTCCTATGGCACACAAGGTTAAAAAGTGAGCCTTTGTTCCGTGGTTTTTTTTTCTCGCCAGTCGTGTTCTAGACGACGGGACGCCAAGGCTTTTGGGGCTGCCAAGCGAGGTTACCGACTATCCGCCGTTCCCAACAGTCTTCTTTCGTCCTGCCGTTGCTTTCGGCTCTACGCCTCTTACTGATCGAATCCTCTTCACCAGCCTACCCGGTGGGTGGTCGATTCCGATTGCCATACTCTTCGTCATATCTTTCCCTCCGGTGTGTGCCACCTTTCCACTGCTTGTTCGGATCGCGTCCCGCCCCGCTGACGATTATACCCGGTAGCTCTTCGGCCACGAGATCGTCGCGATTCTGTGTGGTGTCGTCTGGGGTCTTTGGATAGGCTTTGCGATCGTTGCGGCCGGCACGTTCCTTGGCGAGTTAGGCAATTTCTAGTACGTAAAATCCATATCGTCTTTGTCCGCGGGCTGACGACATCTTATGCGCGCATCATAAAGCGCCTTCAAGTACTGTTGTCGCGCTCGTGGTGACAAGCTCGAAAAGACGAACATGCAATACGGGTGTCTTGCGCGAGTTGTCCGCGAGGGTGGTTTCAAGATCGCCCTCGTCGCTCGTTTCAGTGCCATCCCTGGTCACTGTATGTCTCGTTCTCGCGTTTTCCTTGGGAGGCCGGACGGCTGACGTCTCTCGCTGGCAAGTTACCACCGCTGTATTCGCGACGTGCGGTATGAGTGTGTGGACCTTTGCTTTAGCCGCATTCTTGTCCTTGCCAAAGCAACTCGCTACTGTATACATCGGCGTTATCATCGAAGGGTCCGGAAAGGGTACGTTTCGTGCTCCTTAGCTGTAATTTCCATCACTTACGTCCCGCAGCGGAGACGGTTCCCCAGCGCATAGCGAGCTACTCGGTGATCACAATCACCACGATTGTCACCATCGTTGCTGCATGGTACATCTACCGCGAGCTGAATCGCGTCAAGCCCGCAGTGATATATGAGCGTCGTAAAGCCCGGTTCGTCCCTCCGCGCTGTCATTTGTACGCCTTCAGACTTAGAGTGGTGCGCTATTCAGGCAAGCAAAGATGGAGCTCGGGCCCTCTTACTATAACAACAACGAATCGACCGTATCCGCGTTCAACCCGAACCCCTCTGATTCAGATATCCCGCTGCAGCCATACGACCCGGAGAGGGAGGCGGGGTATGGAGGGCCCAGCAATCAACATCAACAATGGGACGAGACGGGCCGCGCTATCGGCTACTCTCCTGACCCCCGTCTGCACGCACCGCGTCCGCGCCCTCCGTCGTTCAGCCCGTCAGCGTTATACGCCTCGCCAGCAGCAGCAGCAGCAGCGACGGCGTCGCAAGATCCAGAGGACGAATGGACCAACGCGCGCACTCCCAAGACAGCGCGTCCACCAGACCCCGCACCCGCCCCGGGAACGTACACATCCCACGAGTCGTCCCCATCTCCGTACGCCCCCGATTCCGCATCGTCCTTCCCGCCACCACCTCAGTCGCCACGCTCAGCTAGGCGCCGCACGCGCTCGCCGCGGCTGAGCACGGAGGCGCAATACGTGACGTACCAGCCGGAGCACTTTACGGATCACTCGGTGGCAGCAGCGCAGCGCCAGCACCCGTACTCGTCGGACCCAACGCCACCGCGCGTGTTTTCCCCGCCTCCGAGTTACCGGTGAACAAGCACCGGAGTTTTGGACGCGAGCGCGAGCTTTCTTTTTTTATTGTGACGACGACTATCGGTATACCAATATGTGTAGTATTGACGAGGTGAAGTATATCTACAGTAATGATGGTATTGTACACTTTACAATCACGGACGTCTCTCCTCTCCCCTTCCCCTTCCCCCCGTCTGCCCCCTCTTGTTTATTATTTTATTGGCTGTTTTGTCTACGCATCGTTTCCCGTTTCCCTTGTTGCACAACAGGACGATATGACCGTGCATGCGATTCAACCTTTTCCTTGACCGGAAGTCTGACACAAGTTGCAGCTAGGGTTTGATAGTCACGTTGACAATCATTTTCGTTTCTGATTGCCGGAAAGTGCCGGGTGCTTGTCTCGGACCGGACTCACAGTGAGCCTCGATAGTTCGGCGGGCAATGCAGGTCACCGCAGAGCATTTCACCGTACAATGACGGCATTTATGATAAGCGAGTAACTTACAGTACGCACACAACAGCAAGATCCCGTCTGCGTCGCCCACGACGCCGAAAACACCGTCGATCACCGGAAAGCCTCCCGATCGACGAGCACAGCGCCAGTGTCCACCTTTTCGCCGTATGGGCCACCCTGCCTCCCCCTGACTTGCGCCCATTATTAAATTCGCCCTGAGAGCACCTCGGCGGCGCCTCGTATTCAGGGCTGCGCGGTGGTTTAACTAGGCCGCGAGGCTGTGGAGAATCCTGCTGAGCTGACTCCCGTTCGGTGATCTCGGTCATTATTTCCTCTTCCTTCCCCCCCCGCATTGTTCGGCGCTGATGCGCTGATGGAGCTGGACCTCAATAGTGGGGAATAAGGTTACTGACGTCGGCATCGCTACGATCTCAATGGCGAAAAAGGTGAATCACGGCGCCATAGCCATTTGCATGCATTCACCTCCGCTGGTCCCTCGCCCCTACATATATATATATTTTCCAAAGTCAGTCCTTCGCAACCTAATACACCACTTGTCCAAAAAAAAAAAAAAAATGAGACAAACAGCAAAACCGAATAAAAGCAGATTGAGCGATACTCAAACGTCCGGATGTCGATGCCGATTTCCAACCACTCTTTCTATCTTCCGGAAAAATAGACCAATTGGCATATGGGGGCCCTCATTAAGCTTCATTGGGTACACCAATCCTAGGGTACTTCCTCTAGTGGGGCCAAACCCATGCGCTCGGCCAGAAAGCTTGCAACATTCCCATTGCGAGACGACACATCGTAGGGAAGTTCATTGTCGCCATCCCGCACATTGATATCCGCTCCAGACTCCAGCAACAGCTTCACAACATCTAGGTGTCCCCCTCTTGCCGCCGCATGCAACGATGTCCGCCCCTCGCCGTCTCTTGAGTCTATGTCTGACCCGCACTCGACGAGGAAACGCGCGACCACGGGCCTTCCGGAACCGGATGCGCGATGTAATGGCGTTTCTCCAGAGCTGTTTCGCTTATTGACGTCTGCGCCATGCTCAACGAGCAACTCTGCGACCTTGAGATGTCCACCGGCCGATGCGTCATGAAGTGGAGACGAAAGATCAGCATCCTCTGCATTTACGTCCGCTCTACGCCCGATGAGGAAACCAGCGAGGTCGAGCATCCCGTCGCCCGATGCGACGTGGAGGAGAGTCTTCTCGTTGACGTGTACGCGCAATTGGTGGAGGACACCATGCTGTTCTGCGTAGTATAACGGAGTGTGGCCATCCCAATCTTTAAACATGAGATTTGCGCGATGCTCGATCAAGAAGCGCGCGACTTCGAGTTTTCGATCGCGCATCGCTAGGAGCAGTGGGGTTACTCCGGAACCGCTCACCCTATCCAAGGGTGAACCGCGTTGGACTAGCAGCTGAACAATGCCGAGGTGTCCAGCAGAAGATGCCAGATGCAATGGAGTCTGATAATTTTCACCCCGCACATCTGGACGAACACGGGTAGTAGCAAGTAAGTACTTGACGACGTCGAGATGCCCATGTTCTGACGCCAGGCACAATGATTTCGATAGATTGTGGCCATAGTAGTGACCATTCTCGATTAAAATGCGCACTATCTCCGCGTGTCCGGATATTGATGCTATTGTCAGTGCGGGTTGTTGTTTGCTGGGGGTATAATCAGATGCACCGTGGTCGAGCAACAATTTCACGACGCGCGAATGCCCGCCCCTTGACGCCGCCTCCAATGGGGACCCAGCACCGCGTTCGCTGACATTTACGGTTGCTCCATGCTCTAGCAATAGCCGGCAGACCTCCAGTTGACCAGTCAACGCCGAAAAATACAACGGAGTGGAGACCACGATGTCGCCGTCCGCCTCCATGCGCTTCTTGGCGTTAACGTTAACGTCTGCTCCATCCTCTAGAAATGGCCGGGATCGAGTCTTCGACGATGGAGTGGAGAACAAGGTGTCGCCGTCCGCCTTCATGCGCTTCTTGGCGTTAACGTCTGCCCCACGCTCTAGAAATAGCCGGGCTCGAGTCTCCGGCGACGGAGTGGAGACCACGATGTCGCCGTCCGTCCCCATGTCGCCGTCCGCCTCCTTGCGCTTCCTGGCGTTAACGTCTGCTCCGGGCTCTAGCGATAGCCATAATTGAGGTGACGGAGTGGAGGCCACGATATCGTCGTCCGTCTCCATCTCACCGTCCGCCCCCATGCCGCCGTCCGCCTCCATCTCGCCGTCCGCCCCCATGTCGTTGTCAGTATCCATACCCTTCTTGGCGTTAACGTCTGCTCGATGCTCGAGTAATAATTTGACTGCGTCAAGATCACCACCCAATGATGCGCTGTGCAACGGAGTGAACCCGTTCATACCCGGGGAATTGATGTCCGCGCTATGCCGAAGTAATACACGAGCGACGTCGTACTCTCGGTTTGTGAGCGCAGCATATAAGGGGGTCACGTAGTGACCGCCGCGAGCATTGACATCCCCTGGGTGGGTAACCACAAGGCGTTCTACAACGCGGAGGAGACCACAGAGTGAGGCGTAGTATAGTGGGGATGCCTTGGATTGATCTGAAGACGTCGTTGTCATTTGTCCTTCCGAAGGAGGATCAATGTCGTATATCCGGACCCATGTCGTAAAGTATGGCGTGTTCCGGTCAAAGAGACGCTCCGTGAGTTCCTGAATACCGGATGACACGCTCTCGAATTTGGCATGGTCGATCCAGTGCCGAGCCGCATAGATAGCAAAAGGATGGCTTCGCACCGCACTGCTGTCGAGTTGGCCATCAAGGCCAAGTAAGACGCGGAGGGAAATCTGCGCAAGAATGGCGTGGGCGGAATGTGGGAGGACGTGGTAGGAAGAGAGGTGCTGCGTCGCATTGGCAAGGCGATCGGACGACAGGTACTCTCTGGCTGAGAAATGTGTAAATTGAACAACCGGTGAACCATCATCGATCTTGACGACAGCGACTAGGCTCGAACAGGCCGACAATAGAGATTGCTGAGCGTCCTCAGAACGCCAATCTATGTAGTCCTCTGAATCACGTCCGGTATCAAATAGAACGGCAAGGACCCCTGCGAGCTCTGCAAGACGAAGTGGGCGGATTGAGACACATAGGCACTGAAAAAGACAGCGGGCATGTTCTCGGCTGTCCTCGTGGATGCCTAGCAAGATCCGCTCATATGTTTCGTCCAAGGTCCGAGGCAATTCATTCAGAGCGCGTGCAATCTTTCCTGGATTGCGGAGGCGCAACGCTTCCAGTTGGCAAAAAACCCATTGGAACCTATGATCAGATGAGAAATAGTTGAGACCCAGGAAGAATGATTCGCTCACATTCCGTCGGCCCTCTCAGAGATCGTATCGATAACTAATTTCTTATCCTTCGCACTCCATTTTCGCATCTTGCTATCTGAATGGACAACAGAGGTGACATAGTGAATGATATCCTGCTGTTGCCCGTCTTCGTCATGAAGAGAAACGGTGCGAGGTTCCAAGGGCTCAAGAGCTTCTAGGATATCGGGCTCGGGGCGACTGGTCACACAGACGCGAAGATTCGGGAGATGTGACCCGACAAGGTCTCTTATGAGTTCAATGACCCGATCGCGTGGAGATACTACGCCAGAGGTGCTGGGACACTCGTCAAGAGCGTCTATGATGAGGTAAATCGCCGGCTGCACAGGAAGCCTCAGCATGTCCTTCAGGCATTTGATGAGCGCTTTATTTTCGGGCGACCGCGATCCATTATCATAGGTGGAATAAAAACGGGAAAGGACTTGATAGCAAGCATCTGATTTGGCGCAGAGTTGCACGAGAAGGGATGACAATAAACCACGGACATCCCGCTTTGCCGTATTTCTGAAGTCGAAGTAGTAATAAGCCGTCAGGCCCAATCCTGTGTCACGTTGGGCCATGGACTCTTCGACTATGGTGGAGCTAATTGACAAATATCAATATGGATAGAGGACGAAGTAAATGGATGTGGCGCGCACCACAGAATGCTCTTCCCCGATCCCGCTATTGTGAGGGGCTCCATCAGTTTCCGAAGGAAGATGTTGGAGTGGAGTCGCGTACGTTTGCCATGAATCCACAAAAGACAACCCTTTGCGTTCCACTCCTTGAAGTTGCTGCCTCGGGTAAACCACACCGCAGACCCATCACGAATATCGCTGCGCGCGATCACGTGATTTTCCGACGGGTCTGGCGGGGAAAGCCAACTTCTAGATTGCTCGTGTAAACGGTCACCTGTAAGGCGAGTTCACCTCAGCTTCGGTCCCATGTATAGTGGACGAGACAACACACGGTTCATTTTGTTTATTTCGTTCAAGGCGTTCTGCATGGTAACTAGCATTTGGGCCGTAAGCGCAGAAAATGATTCACAGGCAGTATTGGACATACCGAGAGTCTGCCGGATCCCAGCGACTGATGCATCGCCGCCTACACAGTCACGGGCAAAGGTCTGATCAGATGTTCGGAATCAACTAAGGGGCTTCGCCTACCATCCATGACCACTTTCATATTGTTCATGAGACCATGGACAACCTCCAAGATGTGCGCGTCCGTCATGTAGGCCTCCTCCTTGGTGAGCCGGTCCAATCTGCGCAGAATATTTTCGATCTCGCTGTCCCCCAACAACCTCCTTGCAAATTTCTCTGCAATAAGCTCAGGAACAATAACCAATAGACACAGTAAAGAAGCGCGCACTGAGTCGTCCCTGTTTGATTTGCTCCTTCGCCTGGATAAGGATGGAAAGTAATTCGATCATTATCTTCCCGATTATATCCTTCATCAAAGGGCTCAAGTAGATCTTGATATAGATTTCGAGGCGTTTGAGGAAGCTTCCGGTGCACTCAAATAGTTCAAGGAGAGCGTCATAGCTCGCGCTGACTCCTTGAGCCGCCTAACAAATTCGGGTATCAGAGGGGCATGGTTGGCTTATGGAAACAAAGAAAACCACGTACGGTGAAGAGGGTATTGATGCCGACGAAGACTAGCTTTGCAGGTTGAAACGGAACCTGGTGGAGAAAGAGTATAAAAATTAAATTAAATTTGACGATCACTTGCGGTTCACCAGGCTAGTTGCCTCGCCAAGAATTCCAGAGAAGGTGTGAACGAATCGTACAACCGGGTCAAGGCAATCGATGAACTTCCGATTCTTGTCTCGATACTCCTTGAACTCATTCTTAGTCTTCTCGAGTAACTCAAGGACATCACTGGGAGAGTCACAGCGCTTGACCTCTTCGGCGAACGGATTATCCCGCAAATCCGTCTTCATTTGTTCGGTATACTTCTCCAATGCGTCGCGGATCGACTGGAAGTTCAGAGAAGACATCGTAGAATAGTCGAGTTCAGTGAGGATGGTTGCTCATTGAAAACGGACACGGGGTATTTAGTGCGTTGGTCAGACACCTTCCTGGAAGGTCCAATTGATCGTCATAGTAATTAGAACAGTACACTAGACGCGGGTTGCGCGCTTACTTGTGATAGCGCACGACACGGTCACCCTTGCTCACCAAGGACTGAGTAGAAATGCCCAACCGATGAAGCTGAGGCACGAGTGGGACGAAGTAGAAATGCCAACTTCGACCTCAATTTCAAGTTCGCGCCCCTTCGAGAATTCCCCGTGGTGTCCTCGCACACCACGTGACCCGATTTTCCCGGGTGTATATAGGAGATATGCTGCAGTTTTTAAGTGCTACATAGGGTAAGCCTAAGCTCGTGTCGCAGCTACATGTCTTTCGCAAGTCGCATGGAATAAGGCGCGTGGTACTTGCGTGGTAAGTAGGGACAGTAGGCTCAGGTCTGTTTGCCATCTTCGTTCCCTCTTTAGATAGATCCGCGCCTCTTACGAGTAGTAGGCTCTCGGAGGGTCATCGATATCCGAGCCAAAACATAAATACAAGGACTCCGTGCGGAGGCCGATTCTGGGATACTTCAATGCCGCTTTGGCCGCGGGCGCCGGCCATTGCCGGCGTCGTCCTCCCATCGCCGCTGGCGCCACGCGCGGTCGCGCTCACGATGCGCGTCCTCCACCTCGAGTTGATTAAACATGTCTGTATAGCCGCCGTGCACAGTGCTCGGCGTCGCAGTGGCGCTTTCTGCGCGCTCGCGCTGCTTGCGCCGCACAAGGGCCAGCGCGCGTTCTCGCTCGGCTGACTCACGTGCCAGGCGGCCCTCGCGCGAGGCGGACGACGCGGCCGGCTGCGGCTGCGGCGGTTGTGGTTGAGATGGCTGTGGATGGCGGCTGCGCGGTGGGTGGTGTCGAGGTGGTGGTGGTAGCAGCGATGAAGGCGCCGTACGGGAGGGCCGCATGAGGTGCGAAGGGATCGAGGCGAGGGGGTCAGCTCGGACTTGGCGCGCCAGATCGCGCTGTCTGTGCAGACGGTAATGGGGCACAGTTCAGGTGGCCGCTCTCGCGATACAAAAAATTTGGGAGCCGCACCTTCGCGCTGCGGCCGTTTTGTCGTTGTCGTTGTCTTTGGGGGTGGATGTCGACGAGTACCATGGATTGAGGTCTTGCTTGGTCGGGGCGAGCGCGACGCCACGGTCTGCGTCGGTCACTGCGGGTTTGGATTTCGAGGCCCGCGCTGCGAGTGCCGTGGTGTGCTCCTCGAGGTCGGCGAATAGATTGATATGGCCATCAGACAAAGGGATTGAAGACCCTGACCCTGATGCGACGGGCGGCGCAGGGCCCTCTGGATCTCTATCGCCTGGAGGTGGGGTGTGTGGAGGGGTAACACCAGCGCGTGAACGTAGCGCATCCAGACGAGACTCGGTGTCCTGCAGGGAGTTATGATTATTACGGGCTTGAGTAGACGTAGACGTACGGCTACGAGTGCGCGGTCAGTGTCCTCTGTCTGCTTGCGTTTTGCGGCTTCTTCATCACGACGGACCCGCTCGATGTTGTCGAGTCGATACGGGTGATACGATTTGTGGTGAGCGATGTTAAGTTTGCCCATCGTTAGTGAGACGAAGAAGGGGGTGACAGAAGGTCTCGAATGGGTGTGTGGTTCCGGGGTCCTGCCACATCAGCCTGGAGCGCATTACCACGTAACTCGCGCGGCTCAACATTGTAATATTTCTTTCTAAGACCCCCTTTCACTCTTCCCTTTCAAGTCGGTTGCAGGTATGGACCCGCATGAGGAGCTCTCGCTCCTGGACAAGATCGACGCTGTTGCACCTGCACCACTCAAGAGTTTCGATGCCTTCCCCAAACTCCCATCGACATATCGTACCCGCTCAAGCGAGCGCGGTTTCCTCACCCTCTTTATTGCACTCATTGCCCTTCTACTCGTCGCGAATGATATTGGCGAGTTCGTATGGGGCTGGCCGGATTACGAGTTTGGCGTGGATCACACACCCGCAAGTTATTTGGACGTCAATGTCGATTTGATCGTCAATATGCCCTGCAGATGTCCGTATCATCCTCTCTTCTCGACCTCAAGATGCTGACTGTATTCTTAGACTTGACGGTCGACCTGCGTGACGTTGTTGGTGACAGACTATACCTCAGCAAAGGATTTCACCGGGACGGCGTATGTAGCATTTACTTCGTCGACACTCCAAACTTACTTCTTGATCCCTGTACAGACCGTGTTTGACATCGGACAGGCCACCACACTCAAGTGAGTCGCTACGGAAATTGGGTTGAACCGGTCTCATATATTCTAATTAGAGAACACGCCGAGGCCCTCACCGCACGGCAAGCCATTGCCGAGTCCCGCAAGTCACGTGGTTTCCTTGCAGACCTCTTCCGCCGCTCCCAAGATTTGTACAAACCTACCTACAATCATGTTCGAGACGGTAGTGCGTGCCGTATTTTTGGCTCGCTTGCCGTCAAGAGAATTAGTGGTGCGCCTCTATGTGATTCAAATGCAGTCCTCATCAATGCGTCCTTGATCAGCAAACCTCCACATCACTACACTCGGCCATGGCTATAACAGTCCCCTTCATGTTGACCACAGCCGTATGTTCCCTTTCCCTTTTTTGTTGAGTTCGTTTTCATAGGCTTCACAGTTATGAACCTGTCTCACGTTATCACGGAATTTTCTTTCGGAAAGCATTTCCCCGAGATCACCCAACCTCTCGACAATTCATTTGAAATCACTCACGATGGTGCGTCGCTCTCTTCTCAACAATCTCTCTGCTGATGTCCCTACAGAATTTGTCGCATATCAATATTACCTCCGCGTCGTCCCAACAACCTATGTTGCCCCACGCACTGCGCCTTTACATACAAATCAGTATAGTGTCACACACTATGAACGGAAGCTCAGCCCCCATTCGGGCGTCCCGGGGATCTTCTTCAAGTTTGATATTGAGCCTGTCCGTCTCACCCTCATCCAGCGCACCACCACACTCGCCCAATTCTTCATCCGGTGCGTCACCCTTCCATCCACATCCTCTTGCTGTCTCATATCTGTACCATAGTTGTGTCGGAGTTATCGGTGGCATATTCGTCTGCGCATCGTGGGGCCTCCGCGCAACAGACCGGGTGATATTGGCCGTCGCAGGGCCAGACGACACGGGTAGCATCGCACCGACGCCCGATTCCTCACGAGGCGGCCTGCGGAGCAAATGGACCGGCGGGGCCCTCCGCGCGCGCCCGAGCAACGCATCGCTGCACCCAAGCGGCTGGGCGGAGGGCGGATCGCCCTACAGTTCGGCTTACAGCGGGGTGTCGAGCTATGCCAGCTCACCCGCGGGCTCGCCGATGCCGTACTCCCCCTACTCGCCTGCCACGGTGCCGCCTCCGCTCTCGAGTCGCACGCCATCCGGCGGCTACCCCGGCCCGCCGTCCGGGCTCGGGCTCTCCCCTGGCCTTTTCCCGCCAGGCGGTGCCAGCGGTGGTGGATTGCGCACGCCGGCGACAGCGGCCACACTGGGCTCGCCAGCGCCCGGACTCGGGACGCCGGGACTCGGTACACCTGCTTTTGGCCATTTCCCGCCCACGCCGCGCTCGCCGTTGAGTGGCTTTGCGGCTCCGCCGCCGCCTCGGGACACGGGGAAGAAGGACGACTAGGTTGGGGCGGGGGGTCGTAGTTGAGCCATGTATGATGTTGTACTTGGAGCGAGTGCGGCGTTCATTTGTCGTTTCCCACCCAAAAAGCTAGACTTTCCGTCTTGTCGTGATGAAGCCATATTTTTGTTTTTGGAAAGTGCTTTTGTTCTCCCCTGGTGTTTATTTTGAGTGTAGACTCAAGCTTTATGACTTTTCCGCAACCGGCGGTGATGATGGGATCGCTAACTGGCCAATCACCAACGCGTGGGAGTTGCCGGGAAGGTCGTCCGTGACACGTGACGCGTGACCTCGTCGCGGCCAACTCGGACTATGATGACTCGGATGATAACTTACTGTAGGTGGACGTTATATTACTGTAGCATCTACGATATGCATAGACTACTGAAGCACCGATTTCAAGTATTCCTGCTCAAGCTGTAGTCCTTGGTGACTGCGTCATTCGAGCCCTATCACAATCATGCACGCTACCGGCGCCTATCGTCCCATTTGTGCTGAGTCTGACCTCGGATTTGGCCGTCCGCCTGACGAACGGAGTGCACGTTGTGATCGATTGCGACTGGCGGCCATTCTCACTGAACTCGTCTACTGCCAACCCTCTCTTCGTTTTCGTTGTCAAAAATGTCTTCCCCGAACCTTCAATTGATTCGCGATGCGTTGGATAATTACGCCGAAAAGATGAAAATAGATATACAAGACAATCCGTTCGCCGAAGAGATCAAGGGCTGTGACTCTCCTGGTGCCATCCTTCAACTACTCGAAAGGAACAGGGACGAGTTCAGGGAATATCGGTACAAGAATCGGAAGTTCATCGATTGCCTCAAACCGGTTGTGCAATTCGTTCATGCCTTCTCTGGAATTCTTAGCGAGGCAACTAGTCTGGTGAGCCGCAGGCAATCGTCGGGTTTTTTTCTTTTGTTTAACACTTTCTCCACCAGATTCCGTTCCAACCCGCAAAGCTGGTCTTCGTCGGCATCAATGTCCTCTTCACCGTGCGTGTTTTTCCGACGTTTTGTCAGCGCACAGTCCCCTCTGATATCCGATTATACCAGGCGGTTGAAGGAGTCAGCGCAAGCTATGATGCCCTCCTTGAACTCTTTGACTGCACCGGAAGCTTCCTCAAACGCCTCGAAATTTATACCAAGATCGACGACTTGAGCCCTTCGATGAAAGATATAATCGGGAAGATAATGGTCGAATTACTTTCCATCCTTTCCCAGGCGAAGAAACAAATCACACAAGGACGATTCAGTAGGCGCTTCCTTACCGTGTTTATAGATTACTGTTCCTGAACTAATTTCAGAGCAATTCGCAAAGAAGTTGTTGGGAGACAGCGAGATCGAGAATATACTGCGTAGATTGGACCGGCTCACCAAGGACGAGGCCCATATGACGGATGCACACATCCTGGAGGTTGTTTACGGTCTTATGAACAATATGAAAGTGGTTATGGATGGTGAGCGAAGCCCCTTCGTTCGTTCTGAACATCTGATCAGGTTGTTGGCCGTGTAGGTGGCGAGGCATCAATCATTGCGATCCGGAGGACTCTCGGTACGTTCAGTATTGTACGAATCATATCCCGCGCTTATTGTCAAACGCCAGTTACCATGCAAGACGTCGTAAACGGAATAAACAAAATAAATCGTGTGTTCTGTTGTCCACTATCTATGGATCAGAAGGGTGAACTCGCTTCACAGGTGACCATTTGCACGAGAGATCTATTAGTTGGCTTTCCCCGCCAGACCCGTCTGAAAATCAAGTGATTGCGCGCAGACGTGTTCGCGACGGGTCTGCGGTGTGGTTTACCCGAGGCGTCAACTTCAGGGAGTGGAATGCGAAGGGTTCCCTTCTGTTGATCCTTGGCAAACGTACGTGATTCCAGAATCTTCCTTTCACGACTGACGCCGGCCCCTCACCATAGCGGGATCGGGGAAGAGCATTCTGTGGTTTGTACCGCATCCCTCCTCGTCTAGCTCTATTCGTATTGACACTTGTCAACTAGTTCCACCATCATCGAGGAGTCCATGGCCCTGCGTGATGCGGGATTGGGCCTGACGGCTTATTACTACTTCGACTTCGGAAATGCGGCAAAGCAGGACGTCCGTGGCCTACTGTCATCCCTTCTCGTGCAGCTCTGCGCCAAGTCAGACCCTTGCTACGAAATTCTCTCAAGCCTTTACTCTAGCTACGATAATGGAGCGCGTTCACCCGACGACAAAGCGCTGGTCATGTGCCTGAAGGACATGCTATTGCTCCCTGAACAGCCGGTGATTTATCTCATCATAGATGCTCTCGACGAGTGTCCCAACACATCTGGGGTACCACCTCCACGCGATCGGGTCCTTGAACTCATAGAAGACCTTATTGAGTCCCGACTTCCGAATCTACGCATCTGTGTGACCGGTCGCCCCGAGACCGATATCCTAGAGGTTCTGGAGCCTTTGGCGTCTCATTCTGTTTCTCTTCACGAAGAAGACGGCCAAAAGCAAGATATAATTGACTATGTCACCTATGTTGTTCATTCGGACCGCAAGATGCGAAAATGGAGAGCGGAGGATCAGAAATTGGTTATCGATACGATCTCTGAGAAGGCCGACGGGATGTAAGTAATCGTTATCACTGGATCTTAACTAAGTCTGATTTACCCATAGGTTCCGATGGGTTTTTTGTCAATTGGAAGCGTTGCGTCTCCGCATTCCAGGAACGATTGCGCGGGCCCTGAAGGAATTGCCTAAGACCCTAGATGAGACATATGGGCGCATCTTGCTAGGCATCGACAAGGACAGCCAAGAATATGCCCGCTGCCTTTTTCAGTGCCTCTGCGTCTCCATCCGGCCACTTCGCCTTGCAGAACTCGCAGAGGTCCTTGCCGTTCTATTTGACGCCGGACGTGATTCAGAGGACCGCATAGACTGGCGCTCTGAAGACGCACAGAGATCCTTAATATCGGCCTGTTCCAGTCTAATCACTGTCGTCAACGTCGATGGTTTCCCGGTCGTTCAATTTGCGCATTTCACGGTTAGGGAATTTCTGGAATCTGACCGCCTTGCCAAGGCAGGAGAGCGCCTCTCTCTCTATCATGTCCTCCCTCATTCCGCACACACTACTCTCGCGCGAGCTTCCCTCAGCATCTTACTTAGCCTTGATAGTCAAGTCGACAAGAGTGTGGTAGCAAAGCATCCACTCGCCATCTACGCGGCCCAGCACTGGGTCAGCCATGCCAAATTCGGGACCGTGTCGTTAGATATCCAGGATCTCATGGTGCGTCTCTTTGACCGAAACGCTCCATCTTTTGCTGCATGGGTCTGGATATACGACCTTGATCATCCCTGGGAGGGACAAGTCGCAACGGAACGCCCAAAGCAACCAGACGGATCCCCATTATATTACGCTTCGCTCTGTGGTTTTCCTCGCATTGTAGAGCAACTCGCGATCACTTGCCCAGGCGATGTCAACGCTAGGGGCGGTCGATACGTGACCCCCTTGCATGCTGCGGTCACCAACCGAGAGCTTGATGTTACTCGTGCATTACTTCGGCATGACGCGGATATCAATGCCGTGGATGTGGAAAATTTCACACCAATCTTTATCGCATCCTTCGGCGGTGATTGCGACGCGATGAAATTGTTACTCGATCACCAAGCAGGTGTTAACATCGCCTCGACCGACGAAACAGACCCAGAGTTGTATTGCGGGGCATTGTATCTCGCGGCAAGCAGTGGTACACTGGAAATTTGCCGGCTGCTAGTAGAGCACGGGGCACGTTCAGAAATCCTAGGGGAAGATCCAATTTCCCCGTTGTGCGCCGCATCAAGGGCCGGGCATTTGGACATCGTAAAATTTTTGCTTGATTGCGGCGCATCCTTAGAGGCCTACGATGATGATGGCCGAACTGCATTGGCGATAGCATCACAAATTGGACATGCGGAGGTTGTGCGGATTTTAATCAAGAGAGGCGCGGATGTAGCATCCCGTGATAACAATCAGTCAACACCATTGCACCAGGCATCAAAGCATGGGCATCTTGATGTCGTCCGGGACTTACTTGTTAATGGTACAGATCCAAATGTGCAAGACAAAGACCTTCGGACTCCGTTACATCTGGCATCATGCACCGGATACCTCGACATTGTTCGGTTGCTGATCCAATGCGGTTCAGCCCTGGATAGGACGGACTATCACCAAGAAACCCCATTACACCTAGCGCTGCGTGACGGAAACCCCGAAGTGGCGCGCTTATTAATCGAGCATCATGCCAATCTCACGCTCAAAGACAGGGACGGCCAGACTCTGTTGCACCTTGCATCGCTACACGGACTCCTCGACCCCATAAGAATGCTGCTAACAGGTGGAATAGACGTCAATATACGGAATGCAAAAGAAAAGACTCCCTTACACCTCGCATCGGGCAGCGGGAAGCTCGACGTTGTTGCTTTCTTCATTGAGCAAGGAGCGGACGTAAATATTGAGGATGATGACCTTTCGTCCCCACTTCATGATGCATCGGCCAATGGACGACTCGACATCGCGGAGTTGCTGGTTGAGCGCGGCGCAGACGTTGATAGCCAAAACAGCTCCCAGGAAACGCCATTACATCGCGCATCGGGTAACGGAAAGCTTGAGGTCTCGCGTTTCCTCATCAAATGTGGCTCAAATGTCGGCTCAAGAGATTGCGAAGGGCGAACACCATTACACGCAGCGGCTTTCGGGGGGCACCTAGATGTTGTGAAGCTGTTACTGGAGCTGGGAGCGGATATCAATGTGCGTGATCGCAACGACAAACGCCCCTTCGACGTGGCGTCTCGCAACGGGAAGGTCGAGGTCGCAAGGTTTCTGGCCGAGCGCATGGGTTTGGCCCTACCAGAAGGGGCATTTCAGGACGGTCCAGATGACAATCAGTCGTTACTAGATGACGAAGAGACCCCGGCCCCCGATGGCGGAGAGGAGATGACACTGCATGTTGCATCGGCACGCGGACGCTTGACTATCGTTCAATCTTTACTAGATCGTGGTATTGATGTCAATTCTGTGAACAAGTCCCGCAAAACCTCGTTGCACGTGGCATCCACAAAAGGAAGATTGGAGGTTGCACGCCTGCTGATTGATCGTGGCGCAGAAGTGGGTTGTCGTGACCAGTTTGGTCATACTCCGCTAGACAAAGCGTCTGAATATGGACACGTTGACCTCGCTCAATTGTTGCTCGATCATGGTGCCCTTGTTGACACGAAATGTTACCATCGTTTCACTCCATTACACCACGCATCGAGCAATGGGCATTTCGAGGTCGTGCGACTACTAATCGAACGAGGGGCCAATGTCAACTTGGTTGGCGATTACGATTTGACACCACTCCGAATCGCACGTTCGGCGACGGGGGATCATCTGAACCATAATGTGATACGTTTACTGATAGAGCATGGTGCGACTTGAACTGAATCGCACCTACTGTACTACGAAGTTACTTGGGCGTCCAACTCATGCGTTATCCCTACATGCGTTAGCCGATGAGTACTAGTACGGTCAAGAATACGATACTTACTTTTGAATTATCATTGACCTTTGCGACGTCGCGTCAGCCGTTCGGGACATTGTCCGTCGGGAATATAACCAATCATAAGCCGCTTACTATGATTGTAAATATACCTGTATCTGCCTGCTCATATCATTTTATTAGGGATTTTACAATCGGTTATAATTCTTGTATTGCCGACGACATTATCTTCGGGTAAACTTGAACTGAAACCAATCGTGTCCGGACTATTGTAGTAAATGCACTACCTACTCCAGGCCTCCAGCTGAGTCGGTCTCCGACAGCGAGCCTTGAGAACGACGTTACATGCGAGCATACTACAAAACCAAAGAATGCATGTAAAGCGCGTGGCAACATCGCCCGCAAACTCCGAAATACAAATGACACAAACAGTGTATTACTATAAAGTATTCTGGAAATTAGGTAGACCCGATTATGCTGAGGGTTTCGCACCGATGGGCCTTGAGGCGTACTGGAGTACGAGAATGTGGCCTGCATCGTGCCACTCTTCAGAAGAAACCCTTACTTTGCTTACGTCTACCAATCCTATTTATCTCGCTTTTGTCCCTGGGGCTTGGTACACATACGACTGCCTAGCATGCCTGAAATGTCAAGGAGGGCGTATAGGTTATGTGAATGTCTACACCTCCGTAGAGTGACATCAGTTGACATCGACGCTGTTTTCCCCGGCGCGCTGCTTCCTCCCTTGTCGATCAAAGCCCAGTCAGCGATACCTCCACGAATGTTTAAGAAAGCCATATCAGCCCTCGAACATGAGTTATACACTGATGAACGGCTGGCACGTGCAAGCAGCTAATGCCTGCACGTTCGCACTGCTATCAAGAAGTTGGCACAACGTCAACTCTGGAACACGACCACGTGCCCACTCAGCTTCCATTTACCCCGTGCGCAAAGTATCGCGCGTCGTCAACGCTGAGAACGAATGACCGGCTTTACACGCGTCATTAGCAAGGTGTTGAATACCCTACCAGCTGCACACATATGTAAGTTATCCTAAACGTATGCAAACAAGAGACAACAATAAGCTTCTTGTCGCTGACCCCACAGCTTGAAAACAACGAAGTAAGTGTACGTACACGAATCAACGATGACCGCAGCGCCCCCTTCGCCGCGATTTCTGGCAGTATAAATAGCGCGGGGGCCAACCCCAATCCAAGAGCCATGTGTCCAGGTCGTGCCAGAGAGCAACGAATGTGAAGGTGAGGGGGCTGCTGCTGGGTGCTGGTGTCACGTGCGCCAGAAACTGAGCGCCAAAAAATCGGCGTCAACGACGAAGCGTATTATATTCCTAGCCAAGTCAAATCCCTCCGCAAGTGCCCATGGACGGAAGAAAGATCTTGGCAGTAGGAACTGTGTCGGATGCCGACAGTGCCAGTGGATATATGGGTGAATGGGGACGAACAATCGCAAACTGAAGATGCTGTTCCAAAAGTCACGCGTGGAAAGTAGGGAGAGGTTGTATGACTCAAAGTATGCATGACGTGGACCGCAACGGCGTGCGTGGTGTGAACGAGTGTTTCCATGGAGAACAGAGAGAAGGAAGAGGGAAAACAGAGCACATAGAGCGCTGCTACCCTCGACGCAATATCTTGTAAAGTCGAGAGCTACACCAAAATAACTACAGCTCAAGCTGGGAAATTGTTGAAGGTGTGCCCCCCAATGTCGAGTCGCGTGAAGAGCGCAGACGCAAGACACTTCCGCGGAGTGGATGGAATGCGTCCTCTTAGCGCTTAGCGACCCCCCCTCCGGGCGTAGCCACCACACGAACATTTGGGAAGATCTTCTACATCTGCGGTCACGGTGCAAATGCTGGCTAGTACGGCGATCTCATGGCCAGCGCGCGCTAACCCCGCTCCAGCAGTCCTCTAAGACCTGATCAGAACCAAGACGGTGAGAGAACTAACGAGTGCGTGCAACATACCAGTAAGGGGAATCCCGGGGTTATAGTTATATGAGGAGGGGCATGAGCGGTACAAGGAGATAGAACGGGAGGGAGGTGGTGCAAATTATCAGGAGGGGAGGAGCCAAGGAGTCAGGGGCGCATGTACTCGCATTAATGGGGGAAGAGGGCTGCGCACTGAGTATCACTAGCATTCACCGAATGCGTGTCAGACAGTTTGGATTTGCGAATGACAACTGGAGGAATGAAACCGGCCAAAGCCCTCAGGTCACCGGTCACCATAGAGAGTAGACAGTCGAAGGAGGATTTCTGCACGTCATTGTTACTGCGGGTTTGGTCCCGAAAAAAGTGACGTTGTCAAATGGGAATAGGGAAGAGACGAGGGCCGGTGTGAGAATGAATTGGCGTCATCTCTAGCCATGTCGAAACGCTCATCTCCACAAGAGCGATGGCAGGTACTCTAGCTAGTCCTTCTTTTCCTCGTCTATCTCACCTCCCTCCTCTTCATGGGAGTTGACAGACCCCGTACCTTGAGCTTTTCACCTAGAGTAACCGTGGGCCATCCACAACATGATGGCATGCGTCCAATGAGCTGGTATGGCGATCAACATAACTACGGTTGGGTTGGGTTTGGGTTTGAGCCGTTCATGTATCGTTGGATTATAATCAACGAGTTCGGAAGCTAGCTGCACAACTGTCAGGTAGCTATGGCTATAATGGTAGCGTTCGAGTTGACTACAACTGTATTTTTTTTTTTTTTGATCGATTTATATTCCGGGGCAGTACATAATACAAATCCTGTCTCGTAGCGCAGAGCGGCAACAAATTACGAAGGTATAGAAGGCGAGCCTCACGTGTGGTCAGTGTATGTAGTGGGTCATAGGGTACCCTCCCAGAGGGGACTAAGTATGTTCGGAAATGAGAGTATGTAAATGCACAAAGATCGAGCAGGCAGGTCGTGCATTCAAGACAAATGGGTTAGCACTTACGGGGAGCGATTGACTAATCGCAGACTTCTCACGCGCCGGTGAGAATGGACCGCTGTACCGCAACTCAACTTCAACCTCCGAAATCTCTACTTTTAAATATCGTTTTGTGTCTTTTCTATTATGTAACTTACTGTAGTAAATAACGCGTAAACAACGCGTGTGATTGGAACGCGAGGGGGGGGGACACATCCTCCTCCTCCCAATTTGACATGCCTGCTACTTTTGAAATCCCCGTCTGTCCCTCTATTACCGAAAACCTTCGCACGTTCCGGACTCCTGGATCCGACAGGTGGCTAACCGAAGACCCCGCTACGTCACACCGGTACGGGAGCAATACGCTAAGCGATGGCCCGTCTTCCTCACCAGGGACCGTCCGGAGTCTTCGGCTGGTGGAGCCGCGTCTCACAGCGGTAATTCAAAATTCACGCGCTTCCCAGAGTCCACTTCCGGATAGGGAAGACCTCCCGCCTCACCAGCGCACCTGGACCGAGACCGCCGCGCGAATGGGGGCAAACCCACCAACAGTTCATCGCCCGGTCTGTTACGGTCGGAGGCTTATGGACTCACAGTACTGTAACGTCTACCACGGACGTTCGTCTGACTTAGACGCTGTTGTGACGTGGGTTCCCTCGGGGGTAAAACCTGTGATTGTCCGAGTGCTCGGGGAATACTGCGGGGTGAGGCCAATACGTGCCTGTGGAATCTCGGTAGGTGTACAATGTCTCTGCGATGGGTACGTTCGGGGGAGGACAGGGGACTTTGCGGATGTACTCCCACTGAAGGTTGTTGACAATGTAGTAACAATGAGTAGGGCGAGCGGTTCGAGAGTTGAGATACTCGAAGACGAGATGACACGTGGTACCAGGCGGGTAAGTCACAGTCGGCTGATCTACCATTCACGGAGGAAGATGGAGATGAGGTCACGGGGATCCCCCTTGGTCTCGAAGGGATATGCCGGAGCTAGTTCACTTAAGGGCGCTGCGAGCCCCTTAGCACAGAAGACGAGTAGAAGTGGTGGTATTGGAAGAAGACCAAGATGGGGATCCTGGTCCGTACTACTGTGAACTTAAATACAAGTAAGGGAGCCAGTTCTAGCTCCGCTCGAACTCGTAAGTAACCAATAGCGTAAGTAGCATATTCTAATAATAGAATGCGCAGTCACCATCGTAATCCAAAGCACGTACAACAATAGGAGTCCTCAGTCAGCATAGTAATCATCATCTCGTACAACAATAGCGAGCATCAGTCATCCAAACACGAGGCAGCAAGATCCGAAGTCCATGACGTATTACTGCTTAACATGCCGAGTCATTACGAACACGTCAGAGTCCACAACCGGTCCGGGCAGCCCGGGACGAAACGTAACATCACCCCCTTTTCAGCGTCAAGCCCCAGCTTGACCACGCATGATGGCGAGCGGGTTGGTGCCTACCTCGTGGAGGGCCCTGATGCGGGCGATCTCCTCAGCATCCTGTTCCGCTTTGGGCCCCTGATGAAGTGAGGCCCGGACGTTCTCGATGCGGTCCACCGCATGCGCTCGCTGAAGTCTGGCGACACACCTGTTGCGCTCGATCTCTATGCGCTCCAGCTTCATCTGTTCTGCCGCCAGTCGATGTTGCTGTGCCCGCCATCCCAACGTCATACAGCGGTAGCGATGGACTTCGGCCATGAGAGTTGCGTCCTTCATGTGGAGGAGCGCCTGGTCGACTGAGTCGACTAGTCCCGCGCCGGAGAGCAGGAATGTGAGGTCGTCGTCGGTGTAAGTGGGGGAAGAGGACTGTTTGTCGTAATAGGGGATGGCGTGGACGGGCTTCCCGTATTGCTGGTTGCACCCGGCTCTGAAAGCCAGAATGAAGGGGTCGGCGGTGAGGATGAGCTGAGTATACCGGGCGGGCCAAAGACGTTCCTGAGCGTCGCGAATCTGAAAGGGAATGTAATGGACTCCCCTGTTGAACTGGTACCCCCTTGGAGGGGGTGTCTCCGCACGACTCTCGGTCTCCTGCACAGATTCCTCTTCCGAATCGCGGCGAAGCGCGGATGGATGTGGCGTCGGTAGTGTGATAGCCTCCCCGGTGGGTCCGCAAAGCGGGGGGGTTTCCGAGTGTGTCGTGGTGAGATGGGTGGCGTAACGTAGATACTGATGCGCCTCGAGGCGCTCTGCCGGGTCGTACGGGTCCCCCGAGTCGTCGGGGCCCGCTGGTGAAGTGGGTCGGCTGGGTACGTACCCTTGCTGTTCGTCGCTCGCTGGAGTGGGCGCTCGGGTTGGAACGTAGTGGTCTCCGAGGTAGTTGGGCTGGTTGCTCTCGGAATAAACAGTGGGGGTCGGCGAAGGAACTGGGGATGGCCCGGGGGAAGGAGGACAACTTCCTCGCTGGTGAAGGGCGAGGGTAGACGACAGGGGTGACGATGGCGTGGACTGTACTCGGTAAGGTGCTGATAACTCGGTGTTGACGACATAGCGGAAGTTTACTGGGGAAGAGGGCCTCATAAGTGGGGAGTGAAGTGAAAGAGGGAGATGGAGACGTCTCTTGGGAGTTCCCTGCGTTTATATGCGTTTCTCTGGCGGGGTTGGAATTTTTGAACTCCCTTATCGCGTCGTCGGCGAATACGTCATCTTTGTCGACCCACTGATTGTCCGAGTCGGGGTATCCCCTTCCATTTGACCAAATACTGTAGTTTGCGACTTCTGCCGAATCGCCGAGAGTCCAGAATCTTCTCGATTTCGTATTCTTCTTCGCCTCCAACTAGATCCGGTGGTGGGCGCTGATAGTTTGGTCCGTGCGTGGGTGTTTCGCGATAAGGCGTTAAGAGGTCCACATGGAACACTGGGTGGATCTGCCACTGTGTGGGAAGTTCTAATCGGTAATTGACTGCGGACATCACCTGAGCGACCTTAAAGGGGCCGTGGTGTCGCGCCGCTAGTTTCGCCGTTGGTTGATGCGTGCGTAAGTGGCATCCCTCCAGCCATACTTGATCTCCTATTTGGAACTTGGGCGTATCTTTGGCCTTGATCCACCCCTGCTGCGCTTTGATCATCAGTGACTGTGCGCGCTGGCGGAGTTCCTTGAACTGTTTGACCCTGAGCGCTACTTGTGGGATTGGCGATGGCCTATCGGTCCAATCAGCGCGTGGGTTGTATCCCATGAGGAGCTGAAACGGAGATTCTTTAGTGGTTTCACTGGGCCAATTGTTATGCGTGAACTCAGCCATAGGGAGGTAGTGGATCCAATCGTCCTGTCGTTCGTTGACCCAGAATCTCAGGTATTGCTCTAGCCATTGATTTGTGCGTTCTGATTGTCCGTCGGTTCGTGGGTGGTAGGCCGTGGAGATGTTTTGTTCGATCCCCAATATTTTGCATAATTCACGTGTGAACTTGGAGGCGAATCTGGGGTCTCGATCGCTGATTATCTTTCCTGGTAGTCCGAATCGAGGGAACACGTGTTTGACGTATAGTGCTGCTGTGCCTTCGGCGGATATCTCTTCTTGGCACGGGATGAATAGGGACATCTTTGTGCAGTCATGGTCCGTTATCGTGAGGATCGTGTCGCAGCCCTGTGTTTCGGGAAGTTTAGTGATAAAGTCGAGCGCGATGGTTTCAAAAGGCATAGCTTCGGGTTTCGGAAATATTGGGCGCAGTGGCGCTTTGATGGCCCTGGTGTTGACTTTGATGCGCTGGCAGTCGGCGCATCCCTTGACGTAGTCCATGACGTCTTTTCTGAGCTCCGGCCACCAGTAGTATCGTTCTATGAGTTTGATGGTTCGGCTGATTCCTGGGTGTCCGTACACGGGGGGGTCGTGGTGATTCTTGACGAGTTCTCGTTTTTCCAGGAGTCCTCCCGTGACTACTCGTCGTCCGTCCTTGTACCAGGTGCCTTCGATCTTCTTTAGTCCGTGTGGGTCTACCCAGGGGCAAAGTTTGTCGTCTTCTTGGGCGTATACCGGATTTGTCTTCTCCATTTCTTGTACAGAGATAGTGGCGCTGATTCGAAGGGGGTCTTCCGTTGTGTCTATTGCTGTGGCCCTGACGAAGATGTCATCAGGTAATACTGTGACTTGGTCGTTATCTCCTTCCCCTTGATCGTAGTCTGGGTGCCTAGATAGGGCATCGGCTCGTCCGTTCGCCGTTCCCTTGATGTGGTGAATCTCAATGTCATATTCTGAGAGTTCTAGTACTTCCCTTGCTACCCGGCGACTTATCTTTTGCGGGGAGCGCCAATACTGGAGGTTCATGTGGTCCGAGAACACTTTGATCTTGTGTGGGGATCCTGCCAGGTAGTGATGCCAGTTTCGAAGTGCTTTTACAATTGCTAGAAGTTCGAGGTCGTAGATATCGTAGTTCCTTTCTGCCGTGCTGAGAGTGTTCAAGTAGTAGGCGATGGGGTGTCTTTTGCCATCTTCTTTGCGTTGGAGCAGTACTGCTCCTACTGCGAATCCTGAGGCGTCTACTTCGAGTTCGAATTGATCTTCTAGTTTGGCGTGCGCGAGGACTGGTTCTTCCGTGACGAGCTTCTTGATTTTGTCGAATGCTTCCTGTTCTACTGCTGTCCATGTCCATTCCGTGTCTTTTCGCGTGAGTTTGTTAAGGGGACGAGCATGTGTGGCAAAATTTCGAATGAAAGCGCGGTAGAAGTTGCAGAAGCCTAGGAATGATCGCACCTGTTTGACGTTTTTGGGGTTTGGCCAGTCTCTGATGCCGGAAATTTTGACGGGGTCCATGCGTGTCACCCCCTTTTCAATGATTACCCCCAGGTAATCGATGCTTGGTGCGTGGAAGATGCACTTTTCCGGTTTGAGGAATAGGTCGTTTTCTTCTAGTAGGTCCAGGATGTCGTGTACTGCGTCGATGTGTGCTTGTTCCGTGGATCGGGTTGCTATGCCTATGTCGTCCATGTATACTCTGATGGTCGTACCCTTTGTTTCGTGATACGCGATGAGATCCTTGCAGATTTCATTCATCATAGTTTGGAAGGTCGCCGGAGAGTTGGTTAGCCCGAAGAACATTACCGTTGGTTCGAAAAGTCCGTATTTCATTTTGAACGCGGCTTTTTCCTGGTCCCCTTCTTTGATCCTTACGTTGTTGTAGCCCCAACGAATGTCCAATTTGGTGAATATGAACGCTCCGCTTAGATCTGCGATGAGCTCCGGGATGAGCGGGAGGGGGTATTGGTTACGTATAGTCCAGTTGTTGATGTTCCGGTAGTCCTGTACAGGGCGTAGTTTTCCGTCCTTCTTTTTGATGAAGAAAAAGGATGATGCGTACGGGGATTTAGAGGGTCTGATATACCCCTTTGCCAGTTGTTCGTCAATCCATTCCTTGAGCGCCTTGTCTTCCGTTTGACTCATTGGGTAGATTTTGCAGTCGATCGTATCCGGTGCGTTTGGTTTGAAGTCGATTGCGTGATCCCAGGGTTTCGACAGCGGGAAGCGATTGGATTCTTCTTCGCTGAAGATCTTGACGTGCCGTTGGTATTCTTCTGGGACCGTTTTCTTCTCCGTGTATTGCTTGGCTTCTATGGCCATTTCGGTCGACATCGTCGCGCGCAAACGCGTGTCTTCGAGGTCACATTCCCGTCGTAGTTGCTCTTCAATTTTTTGTTTGTTGGGGAGCAGTAACTTTTCGAGTATGAGTCGTGCTATGATCGGATCTATTCGTGGCCTTGTGGGGTTGATGGTGCGGAGGACAACTGGATACTCAGCTTCGTTAAGCGTAGCCGTTGCCCATTGGATATCCGGTTGGAAGGTCGCCAACCATGGGTACCCTAGTATTATGTCTTCCCCTCCTA
This sequence comes from Lactarius vividus, assembly GCA_021527035.1. NCBI lineage: Eukaryota > Fungi > Basidiomycota > Agaricomycetes > Russulales > Russulaceae > Lactarius > Lactarius vividus. The sequence continues at coordinate 146,405 of JAKELG010000011.1, forward strand.
CGTCGGTTACTAGGAATCGCATTTCTTTGATGACTCCTTTAGTTTGTACTTCCAGATCTACGCAGTGGGTGATCTTGCCCCCTTTGTTGTGCGTGCCGTCGATGTTCCAGATCTTTCGGTGACGGTCTAGCTCCTTGAGGCCTAGCCTCATTCTTCTAACGAAGTCCGGATGTATGAAGTTGTTAGTGGCTCCGGAATCCACTAGTGCTCGTTTGTCGGCCATGGCGTAACTTGCGCGCAATGAAACTGGAACATGCATAGATTGATAGCGCGTTATGAACACAGAATTACACCGTAATGCCCTCACCCAGGCCGTTGGGTTCAGGCGCTTTGAAAATCCTCTCGCCCCAACAGGTCCCGAACTACCAGATCCCTGGCTTCATCGTCAAGGTTTCGAACTCCGTTTATCCAGCTGGTCACCCGTTCTTGTGGCGTATCAGTGGTGGCGCAGGTGCCACGGCTGCTGCCGCCATCATCTTCGAATTGGATCAGAGGTTCGTCTTGGATGCTCTGGACTTCCTCTATGAATGCTCCCCTGCCTTGGCGGGGTTGCCAGTTCGTGTTGGCGCGTGGTTTGCGGGGTTGGTGACAGTCGCGCGACATGTGCCCGAGCTTTCCACAATTGTAACAGTTGATATTCTTCATGTCCACGACTCCTTTTCCTTGGGAGCGTCCTCCTTGAGTCGTGTACGGGGGCTTGGCGTAGTCGATCTCTTCGGAGCCTGCGAGTCGTGCGCGGACTCTTCCAGGAGTGGTGTCCATGGCGTCCAGATGATTCCGGAATGCCTGCCATCCTTGACGCGGCTGTTGAGGTCGGTTTGGAGCATTGAAGGTTCTGAGAGAAGTATTGCCCGGCTTACCGGGTCCCGGGGGTTTACGTCCCCCCAAACGCGTTTGTATATGCATCCACTTGCGCTGCTGCTCAAGCGCGGCTGTCTTCCATTGGGCGTACGTGTTTGGGCTGTGGAAGTTGTACGCATTCTTGTAAAGTTCTACCGGGAGTCCGCTGGTGAACTTGTCGAGGACTAGGGAGTCATCGAAGCGATAGCCGGCTTCTCTGACCGCTTTCTCGAATTTGGCAACGTAGGAGTCGATGTCTTGTCCTTCCATTCGGAAGCCTTTCTGAAGTTCTTGCTGCGCCCTTTCCTTCTCAAGTGTGTCGGCGAACGTGTTGCGGAAGCCGAGTTCGATGGCTTCCCAGATCCATTTGTCGTAGGGTCCGTGTTTGGCTTTGTATGCCTTGACCCATTTGGTGGTGGATAGGACCCATTCATTGACGTGGTCCCCTTGAATGTAGGTGAGGAAGATCAGCGCTTTTCGGTAGGGAAGGGTGAACGCAGGGTTGTCATAGTTGGTTTCTACGAACAGTTCCCATTGAGTGAGGAACTGCTGGACTTTGGTGCGGTCTCCGGTGAATACGAGGGGTTCTTTGCCCATGAATTTCTCGGGCTTGGTTCCGCTTGATACGTTTGGTCCGGTAAAGAGGGGTCCTCCTGGGTCTCCTCCTCCGTCGTCTCCTCCTCCTCCTCCATGCCCTCCGGGTGGGGGTCCTCCACCGCGACTGATGCGCGTGGGCTCCTGGAATGTGGTGGGTTGTTCGGTGATCGTGGTGGTCATGTCTGTAGGGATGGACTCAGCTAGTAATCCCAGTTGTGCCTCTTCTTCCTCTGCTTGTGCTTCGAGGATACGGATTTCTTCGGGGTTGCTTCCCAAGGATGGGGAGGGTGCGGGTGTCTTTGGAGTAGGGGAGCGGACTGGTTCTTCTTCTTGTCCGTCGATAGGTCCCCACTGATCTCTGGTGGTTGTTTCGCTTTGACGGATATCGAGGTGAAGTCCTGATCCTGCGGGTCTGACGACTTGTAATTTGCCGTGGAGTTCGTCCCACCTGATTTCTGTCCAACAAGTGTGGTCGAAGTTGAATTCTACCGGGATGAGTCCGGTTTTACCGTCCTTGTAAGTGTAAAGGACTACGTAGCCTGGGTCTCCTTGTTCTGTCTGCCAAAAGGCTCCTTTGAGATATTGCTTAGGGACGTTGCGTTCCCCTCTTCTGTCGATATGATACGGTCGGAATGGGATCCAAAGATCGCGGGTCGTTACTGCGGAAGCCACGTTGAAGGATCTTGGTCTTAATGTAACGTCTACCACGGACGTTCGTCTGACTTAGACGCTGTTGTGACGTGGGTTCCCTCGGGGGTAAAACCTGTGATTGTCCGAGTGCTCGGGGAATACTGCGGGGTGAGGCCAATACGTGCCTGTGGAATCTCGGTAGGTGTACAATGTCTCTGCGATGGGTACGTTCGGGGGAGGACAGGGGACTTTGCGGATGTACTCCCACTGAAGGTTGTCGACAATGTAGTAACAATGAGTAGGGCGAGCGGTTCGAGAGTTGAGATACTCGAAGACGAGATGACACGTGGTACCAGGCGGGTAAGTCACGGTCGGCTGATCTACCATTCACGGAGGAAGATGGAGATGAGGTCACGGGGATCCCCCTTGGTCTCGAAGGGATATGCCGGAGCTAGTTCACTTAAGGGCGCTGCGAGCCCCTTAGCACAGAAGACGAGTAGAAGTGGTGGTATTGGAAGAAGACCAAGATGGGGATCCTGGTCCGTACTACTGTGAACTTAAATACAAGTAAGGGAGCCAGTTCTAGCTCCGCTCGAACTCGTAAGTAACCAATAGCGTAAGTAGCGTATTCTAATAATAGAATGCGCAGTCACCATCGTAATCCAAAGCACGTACAACAATAGGAGTCCTCAGTCAGCATAGTAATCATCATCTCGTACAACAATAGCGAGCATCAGTCATCCAAACACGAGGCAGCAAGATCCGAAGTCCATGACGTATTACTGCTTAACGTGCCGAGTCATTACAAACACGTCAGAGTCCACAACCGGTCCGGGCAGCCCGGGACGAAACGTAACAGTACGGTGCGAAGATTGAAGTGGACGCTTACTATACGGTTATGACTACGATAGTAAGCGAGTATTAGTCATGGACCATTCGTATCAGTCAGCACAAGTCGTACTAACATGTGATAGTTAGTATGACTCATTACTAGGATAGCTGTAGTAGGGTTCGAGCTACTTACGCTACGGGACACAACTCAAAGAGGAGCTTTAAAGCTGCCTCTGAAATATGTATAAATAGTGGCCTGCGAAGACCAAGAAGAGCATCTTGGTCTTCTTCTCCAATACCACTATTCTCACTCGTCTACAAGGAGACTTTCGAACCTTCCTACTTCTAAGGAGGACGCCCTCTTCTGAAGCCTGACCTTCGAGTCTAGGATCCTGGCCCTTTCGACACGACAAGTCGGAGTTGCCTTAGTGCTGCTAGGACGAGTACTGTGGATTGCCTTAGCCGTATTCTACGGCCTAATCGAAACCCTACGGACGGGTCGACAACCAGCTAAGTCGTGAACGTCGTTATACGAGTTCAAGTCGAACTAAACGCTGTGGTAGCGTTACATTAAGACCAAGATATCCAACCGTGGCGTTCACAACAAGAGATCAGTGGAGAAACTTTAGACCCTATAACCTCGAAACCAGAGGAGAACGATCAGTACCACGACGATTCCTAGGCACAGCCCGGTGGAGAGAATACCGGGGAGACACCGGATACTTTGTAGACTTCCCAGGAGAAGCCATCAGATACCGGCCAGTTGAGTTCAACTACTCTAACTTTTGCTGGACGGAAATTACGTGGAACCCCATAGACAATCGGTGGGACGTCGTAAGACCAGCCGGACGACACTACCGGTGCGACATAGACTCAAGAGAGCTTCAAGGAGACGACTGGGGATCACTAGACGGAGATAGCAGCGAAGACGAAGACGACCAGCCCAGAGAACAGGCCCCGTCAGAATCAAGCCACGAAGAACAAGCAGAGGAACATACCGCAACAGAGAGCGAAGCACGACCCGGGACAGGAGACGATTCGAGCCTACTAGCTCACATAGCTGAGTCTTTACACATCACCGTCCCAGAGGAAATTCACATTCGAAGCCCTATGGCCACAGTAACCGAAACACAAGCAATGGAGGAAGTACACCGCATCAGAGAAGAAGCGGAAGCTATCCTCAACCCCATCAACCCCAACACCGGACACCGAATGACAGCAGACGACGCAGCTCTATTCCGAGCAATAGGGCCAGACCACCCAGACCCACCAGAAGGACCTCCACCACCACCAGGAGGACTCCCCAGGGGATTTCCAGGACAAGGCCCAATGGGAGGAGGATTCCCAAGCGGAGGAAGACCACCAGGGGCAGGAGGACCGCCAGGAGGAGGACCGCCAGGAGGAGGACCAACAGGTGGAGGACCACCGGACGCGGGACCACCAAGAGGAGGACATGGGTCAGACAGACTATCAGGTGAACCCCCAACAGTCTTCGACGGAGATCACACTAAATACGAGGCCTTTCTCACACAATGGCACGTATACTGGGGGATGAACCTGGACGCACCAATCATGCAAAACGAGTATCAACGATCCCTTCTCTTCCTGGGATACGTAAAAGGAGTTAGCGTTAGCGAATGGACGCTGAGCATACTAGAATGGCTCAACAGGGAAGTACGACGAGGAGTCAGTCAATACTCCCAGACCCTATGGAATCACGTAGCGGCCGAATTCGCTAAAAGGTTCTCGAATATCCTCGAGGAAGAACAAGCGCAAGCCGAACTACAGAAAGGAATAAAGATGTCAGGAGAAGATATTGATGCGTACGTGGTCAAGTTTGAGCAGCTCGCAAGGAAAGCTCACTACAATCTAAATGACCGACAAACCATCGATCGATTCACCGCGGGACTACCACGAGCCCTATTCATGAAAGTCTACGAATTGGATGAACCGCATACATTCGAAGACTGGAAGAGATGCGCTTTAAGGAGGCAGAAGCAATACATACACATGAAAGCACGACTCGACAACTTCAAAACTAAGACACCACCGTCGTCAGCCCAACCCTGGTGGAGGCCACAAGCTCCCAACTGGGGTCCGCCAAGGGGGCCACCTCCGCCCAGATACGACCCAAACGCCATGGATACCTCCGCCGATCGAACACGGGCTCGAGTAGCGGAAGTAGGAGACGCAAACCGCCCCTTTACCCCACGACCACAACGGGGAGGATACGGAAGAGGAGGAGGACCACCTCAAGACATGAGGACAGTCATTTGCTATAATTGCAATCAACCAGGCCACTTTTCACGAAATTGTTCACAGCCTCGTTCGCGACCAAGTACCAGTCGCATGTCGGAAACGGACTACTACGCACAGGAAGAACCTCCGACCCAAGCAAGGGTGGCCAACACAGCCCCACCACAGCAAAGAGCCAAAGACTGGCTAGCAGGAGTAGCGGGGGAATCGGATGACGTAAAAGACCTCATCCTCCAAGAAATGTGGGGGAAAGAGGGTTTTCAGAACGCCTGAACCCATCGGCCTGGGTGAGGGCAGTTAATTGTAATTCTGTAATCATGACTCGCTATCGGTCCCTTAGAATTCCAGTCTTGATTCGCACGAATTACGCAATGGCCGACATCAGAACATTGGTGGACTCAGGGGCAACAGACAACTTTATACGCCCCTTGTTCGCAAAAAGAATGGGACTTGGACTCCAGATCTTGGACCATCCCAGAAAAATATGGAATATCGACAATACAGAAAACAAAGCGGGCAGTATCACCCACTTCGTCGACTTGGATGTCCAGACTAACCAACGATGACAAAAGATGCGCTTCCTGGTCACGGACCTTGGAAACGAAGACTTAGTACTCGGATGTTACGTCCTAGCAGGGACGCAGGTTCGAAGGGTTCGATATCACACAAGTATCAAGCGAAGACGTCTATTGTCTTATTGCTATGAAATACAAGTGGTCTGGGGTGTGGCACGATATGTGCCACTACTCTGTAACTAAGGCTCCTCGCCCGAAGTGTCTAACACTTCTCTATACTCAGTCTTGCAAGTATACAGAGTTTAACAGGTGTGACGCGTTGATATAGTTCAACTGCAAAGACTTCGAGGGTGTCCAGGTTAGGGACAGAGGTAGGGGATGCACAAGAAGAGGAGAGAGGCTGAGTCACACCAAAGAGCGAAGGCAAGGTTGCTAGATTGCAAACGAAGCCAAGTCTGGCTTCCTACAAAGTAAAGTACAGCTTTAAATAGGACGGGGTTCCAAACAACATGAACACAAGCCCATACAGAAGCAAAGAGTCAAAACAAGTCAAGGCACTGATGTGGAAGCGGAGTCTAGGGTGGCTAACAATGATAGCCCCTTTGGTAACAAAAATAGAAGACAAATGGAGCGAAGTGAAACAAGATAGCAAAGATACACACAGAGAAAGTCCGAAGCGTCGGATCATAACATGAGCCCCTCTCTAAGTCAGCTCTTCCTAGAGTGCTTCGAAGTCTACAAGGTCGTATACATCAGCGTCCCTATCGTTGTAAGGGGTAGGACTTTGAGGGGATTGACAGCGATGGGTGCGAAGGAAATTGAAGGGACCATAGGTCCCACAGCGTCGGCAGAGCTCATACTTGGGACACTTGATTTCTTCGTGGCTATTGCTGGTCTGACACTTGCCACACCACTTAGTGCGTTCTTCTGGAGCTGGCCAGAGGCACTGGTAGGCGAAGTGGTCTGTGCTTGAACACCTCCAGCAGTACCTTCGTTTGCGGGGGCAGGCGAAAGAGAGGTGGTCTTCAGATTGACATCTGAAGCAGAGCTTGATGGTGCCATTCTTGTTTTTGCGCTTCTTCTTCCTTTCTCCCGAAGGGCTAGGTCCCTCCGGTTCATCGTGGAGCTGTGGCATAGTATGAAAGTGAAGGAGGCCTGGTGATGGGGTGATGTAGAGTGTGGGTACCAGTGGGGAAGGGGGTGAAGGAGGGTGGAGGGTGTTCCACCGGTCAGATATGCGAACCAGCGCTTTGTGTTCTTGTAGGCGTCGCCTAGCACTGGTTAGTTGCATGTCAATGTCTAGTAGGTGTCTTTTGAGGGGGGCCATTGTGTTGTACAGGTCATTCACCTGCTTCTGGATGGTCTCTTGATTCCGCAAGAGTCTGCGGACCCGATGGACTTCGGCAGTGAGGCGGTCGTTGTTCAGGTCTTCTAGTACCTCATCTACTTTGGTAGCTAGAGTGTGTCCTTCTTTGAAGTTCTCCATCTGTGCTGGAGAGATGGGGGGTGCCGGGTTCTCTGGGTCATCATCACGAGGGAGGAGGAAGAGGGGTAGTCCATAGCGAGGGAGGCCTTTGCCTAAGGTGCCGATGGCATCTTCTTTGTTGTCGCTGATCTGGATGTATTTGGCGTCTTTGTGTTGGAAGGAGGAAGGGTTGGTGTCGTCTGGGATGAGGAAGTGGACGTAGCGAGTGCTCCAGGGGTCATTGACAAAGAAAGGGAACCCTGGGTCATCGTCACTTTCCTGGATGTGCATCCTATCATAGTTGATAGGTAGAGCGTCCATTGCTGGGTCATTGATGATCTCCCTGATTCTGAGGATAGCGTTTCTGGGGTCTGGGGGGGAGGTGTTGGTGCGTTGGACTTCTGGGGTAGGAGGAGCAGTGAACCCTGGGGGAGGGACGCGGAGAATTGCTCCTTCTTCTGTTTCTATGACGCTTGGCATAGTGGGGTCGATGGGCTGAGGGTGGTAGACAGTGGGGGACAAGGAACGCATGCGCTGGGGGGAGTGGTCTGAGGAGGAGGAGACGGATGGGGTCTCGTCGAAGGATCCTCTTTCCATGGCACGAGCAACGAGGCGTTCTACAGAGGAGGAGCGAGAGGGCATTGTGTTTGAGTGAGTGGGAAGTGTGGTGACTGTTTGCACAACCACTTCTTTTCGTTTTAACCAACTTTTTGCTCCTTCGCTTTTGGGGTTGTGCTCAAAATGTTCCTGAATAAGTTCTGGGGCATTGAGGTTCTTCTCCGGTTCCCAACTGTTGTGTGCATCGGAGTATCCCTTCCATTTGATCAGAAACTGTAACTGGTTCCTGTGGCGTCTTGTTTCTAGTATTCCTTCAACTTCCCACTCTTGTTCTCCTTCTATCAGATCTGGGGGGGGTTCCGTAAAGCTTTTGCCATGTATGGGTGTTTCTTTGTGTGGCATGAGAAGTGACGCATGGAATACTGGGTGGATCCTCCACTGATGGGGAAGCTTCAGGGCATATGTAGTAGCGGAGATTCTTTTTGTGACTTTGAAGGGTCCATATCTTTTTGGGGATAGTTTGAAACTGGGGTGCGTTGTCTTCAAGTTCTTGGCATCAAGCCACACTGTATCTCCTTCAGTATATTGTTGGAAACGAGGGGAGTCTTTGTAGAGTGACTGGGCATGGGTGATTGCCGCTTGTGCTGCTCTTCTGGCTTCTTGGATTTGTTCTAGCCTTTTTTGTGTTCCTGAGACTGTTGCTATTCTTTCTGGTTGGTGTATCCTTGGGATGTATCCCAGAATTAGTTCATAGGGTGCTTTCTTTGTGGTTGTGCTTGGCCAGGAGTTGTGGGTGTATTGTGCTAGTGGTAGCAGTTCTGTCCAGTTGTCTTGTTGGTAGTTTATGAACATCCGGAGGTACTGTTCTAGCCACTGGTTTGTCCGTTCTGATTGTCCATCTGTTTGGGGGTGGTATGCGGTGCTTATGTTTTGTTCGATGTCAAGCACTCTGCATAGTTCTTTGATGAACTTTGCTGTGAATCTGGGGTCTCTGTCGGAGATGACCCTTCTTGGTAGGCCATAGTGTGGTAACACTGTCTTGGCATATAGTTTTGCTACTCCTTCTGCGTCAATTGTTTCATTGCATGGGATAAAGAAGGCAGCCTTAGAACAGTCATGATCCGTGATGGTGAGAATGGTGTCATGTCCTTCTGATTGTGGTAACTTTGTGATGAAGTCTAGAGCGATAGTTTCGAAGGGGAGGGCTTCTGGGTTTGTCTTAATGGGGAATATTGGGGGTTTCGGGTTTCCAGGGAAGTTCTTGTTTGCTTGGCAGGTGGCACACCCTTTTACATATGCGGATATGTCTTCTTTCATGTTTGGCCACCAGAAGTCTTGTGACACTATCCAAAGGGTCTTTGTTATTCCGGGGTGTCCTGCGGTCTTTGTGTCATGAAACAGGGAAATTACCCCCCTCTTTAGCGGTGTGTTGTCCACAACCACAAGTTTGTCCCCTTTCCACCAGTACTTTCCATGTTTCACCAGTTGAAAGGGGGCAGCCCATTCGTCTAGAGTGGCGGGGTGGTCCAATTGGTGTGCCATGACACGGTCATCTATCCGTATGGAGAGTACGGAGTTTGCAAAGATGGTTGGGGCTAAGACTGTTATGTTGCTGTTGTCCTCTTCCCCTGTGTCGTGGTCTGGGCGTCTAGATAGGGCATCTGCATGGTTCTGGGTTCCGGGTTTGTGGTGGAGTTTGATGTGGTAGTCTGCCAGTCTGGGAATGTATCTTGCGACTCGCCTGTTGATTTGGCGAGGGTGTCGGTAATATTCTAGGTTCTTGTGGTCCGTAAACACCGTGATTTCGTGGGGTGATCCCAGAAGTAAGTGTCTCCAGTGTTCTAGGCCTCGGATGACCGCTAAGAGCTCCCTATCATGGATGTCATAATTGCGCTCCGCTTCTGAGAAGGACTTTGAGAAGTAGCCTATTGCCTGGGGTTTGTTTCTGTCATCCTTCTGTGTGAGGATCGCTCCTGTGGCAAAAGCGGAGGCATCCACTTCTAGTTCAAAGGGTTTGTTCATGTCTGGTTGGCACAGGACTGGGTCTTCGCATACAAGTGCAATGAGGGTTTCTAGGGCCCTTCTCGCCTCTTCTGTCCATTTGAATGGGCCTTCTTTTGTTTTTATTGTGTCTGTGATAGGCCTCGCTAGGTGGGCGAAGTTGGGGATGAAGGGGCGCTGGTAGCTCAGTGTCCCTAGTATGCTTCTTGCTTGTTTGACCGATTTGATGTCTCTTGGCCACTCTTTTAATCCCTCTACTTTCTTCGGGTCTATTTTGACGTTTGATCCATCTATGACAATTCCTAGGTAGTGGATCTTTCTTTGTTCGAATACACATTTGGACGCTTTGAGGAAATAGGATTCCTTTTCGCATATTTCCAGGAACTCGTGGACAATCTGTCTGTGGCGTGTGGTGTCTTCTTCTGTGGCTATTAAAACATCGTCCATATAGACAAACAACTCTTTTGGGTACTTGTCCATGAGTGGTCGAAGTATTCTGTTCATTGTTCTTGCAAATGTGGCTGGTGCGTTTGTGAGGCCAAAGGTCATAACTCTGGGTATGAACAATCCTCTGGGTGTTTTAAAGGCCGCTTTCCATTGGTCTTCTTCTTTGATGCGGATGTTGTGGTATCCCCACCTGATGTCGAACTTAGAGAACAGTGTCTTCCCATGTAGGTTTGTTAGGATGTCGGATATGAGTGGTAGGGGGTAAGTGTCCTTCACTGTCCATGCATTTAGAGGTCTATAATCGAGGATGGGGCGCAGCCCTCCGTCTGTTTTCTTTCTGAAGAAGAAGGATGACGCATAAGGGGAGCTTCCTTCGTAGATGTATCCTTTGGCTAGGTTTTCTTCTAGGTACACTTTTAATGCTTCGTCTTCTTGTGGGGGAAGCGGGTATATTTTGCAGTTGATTTTATTAGGCGCATCTGGGCGCAGTGTGATGGGGTGGTCTTCTTCTCTTTCTGGGGGGAAGCGTTGTGCTTCTTCGTCAGAGAATACTTTATGGTGGAGTTGGTATTCTTCTGGTATTTCCGTTTCTTTTACTGGGTCAAAGGTTGTGGTAGTTGTCGCAATTTTCGCTTCTTGGTGTCGCTTTCTTCTAAAGCGATATCCTCCAGTTAGGATAGTGATAGGTTCTCCTTTTAGCTCTTGTTTCTTCCAGTTGATGACTGGATTTTCTTGTTCGAACCATGGGTAGCCAAATATCATTCTATCTTCTCCTAGGCTGGTCACAAAAAATTGGAACGCGGTTTCTTTTTCCCCCTTTTTATCCATAGTTGGCACTTTTCTGTTATGGTGCCATCTTTGTTTAGTGATCCATCTACGTTTCGGACTATCATCGGGGGTTGTAGGGGTGTGGTTCCTAGTCCTAGTTTCTGGATCAGGTTTCGGTCTATGAGGTTGTCTGTGGCTCCACTGTCTAGGAGTACATTTACTCGAGCTTCTTTGTAGTATAGGCGAACAAGGACTTGGATTGTCATGGCACTATCGCGAACACTATACATTGAATCAGCCTTCCTATCAGCTCTCATAGGTCGGCATCGCAAAAATCCTGGTCGAGGGCATAGTAACGTCTCTTTTCTTCTTCTGTCATGCCTTGAATGAGTGCATAGGCTTGTCGGACTTTGTCTTCTGTTGTGGCAACTGACACTGATGATGTGCTCGCTTCTTGGGTGTAGGGGGGTGCTGTGTCTGCTTCTTGGGTGTCTGTGGTTCGGACTTTTGTCTGACTTGGGGTGTTTTGGCGTTGGCAGTTTCTGGCCATGTGTCCTTGTTGTCTGCACTTGAAGCAGCGTCCCTCCTTCATGAGCGTCTTCTTTTCTTCTTCGGTGAGTTTCTTAAAGGGTGTAGTGGTCATGGCGTCGACATCCATGGCATTGGGGTCCCTTCTGGTTCTGTTTTGGTTCTGGCTTACGCTTTGTGTGGGGCCAGTGTTTCTAGTTCCTGGTCCTGACTTCAGGAGCTGCCATCGTTGGTGTTCTGCTCTGGCAGCAGCTTGCCATTCGTCCATGGTGTTTGGTATGGTGGTCCTCATGAGGCAAGCACGATATGCGCCTGTTGGTAGGCCTCTTTTGAAGAACTCTATTGTTCCTGGTGCGTTTCTGTCCCATCCTGCTATTCCTGCAAGGTTTTCAAAGTCAAGGATGTAATTGTCTAGTGCTCCGCCTTGCATCTTTAGGTTGATCAGCTTTTGGTAAGCTCTTTCTTTGTTCAGGGTGTCAGTCCAATCTCTGTCGAAGGTTCTGGTGAACCCGTCCCATAGGTCTTCACTGTCTTTTGTGAGGGTTTTGGTACGGTCTGCTAGTGCCGCTTCCATGTTATCTTCTGTTTGATTGACCCATAGTTGTACTCCAGGTCCCTTGAATAGTGTGAGGGCGAACAGGACTCGTGAATAGGGTTGCTTGATGAGCTCATGTTCGCTATTCAACTTGATGTATCGTAGTAGTTCTCTTTTGAACTGGCTACTCTCTGTCCTGTTTCCGGTGAAGGCAGTAGGCGCTACTCCTTTGAGTCCTCCACTGGCACTGGTATGTGGGGCCGCTGGGGTGGTTGTTGTGGACATGGTGGGTGCTGTTTGATCGTTGTTGGGGTTCTGTGATGGTTGGACTGGTGAAGGTACTCTGATGGGTGGTATCGGGGTTGGGAACGCTTCTGGTTGATCTGGTTCTAGTGGGGATGGTTCTATCCAGATGGGGATGGTGGGGCTGGCGTGAGATGAAGCTTGTGGAGGTACAATGAGGGTGAGGTGATTGTTAGAGGAGTGGGAGGATACTGAGTTTTGGTCTTCTTCGTCTGAGCTTTCTGGTTGACTCTGTCGGAGTCCGTATGTTCCCTTAGAGCTTCCTGCTGTAGGTGTGTCTGGGTTTTGTTCGTCTGTTTCGTTCCACCAGCCGAGTCCTTCAGTGTATCTTTGTGGGGTGACACTTGAGGTTGATGTGTGGTATGCGTTTCGGAAGTATCTGAGGATGTACCAATTGTTGTTGATGAATTCTACTGGTTGGAGTTTGTTTCGTACAAGGCACTTGTAGCAAGGTGGTCGGTCTGGTTCTATGGTCCAGCGAGCTCCTTTTCCTAGTTGGCTGCTTTTAACGTGGTGTGGGAGGTCGTCTTGGGTTCTGGTTTGGACTGGGGTCCAGTTATTGTCTGGTTCAAGGGTGACACTGATGCTAGCCACGATTGTGGTCTGTTTCTGGGTTTTGTTTCGTGTGGGGAGTTGCTGAAGTGGCCTCTTGTGTCAGAGAGGATCCGCCGCCTGGTTTGTTGTTCTGGGGGTTCTGTGGTTGTTCTGGGCGTTGGCTGATGCGTCCTCTTGGATCGTCGCTCACCCTACTGTGAGGTAGTGGTGTCCCTGGTGTGTCGGGGTTGTAGACTTGGCTTATGTTACGTCCTAGCAGGGACGCAGGTTCGAAGGGTTCGATATCACACAAGTATCAAGCGAAGACGTCTATTGTCTTATTGCTATGAAATACAAGTGGTCTGGGGTGTGGCACGATATGTGCCACTACTCTGTAACTAAGGCTCCTCGCCCGAAGTGTCTAACACTTCTCTATACTCAGTCTTGCGAGTATACAGAGTTTAACAGGTGTGACGCGTTGATATAGTTCAACTGCAAAGACTTCGAGGGTGTCCGGGTTAGGGACAGAGGTAGGGGATGCACAAGAAGAGGAGAGAGGCTGAGTCACACCTGTAACGTCTACCACGGACGTTTGCCTGACTTAGGCACTATTGTAACGTGGGTTCCCTCGGGGGTGAAACCTGTGGTTGTCCGAGTGCTCGGGGAAGACTGCGGGGTGAGGCCAATACGTGCCTGTGGAATCTCTGTACGTGTACAACGTCTCCTCTACGGGAACGTTTGGGGGTGGACTCGGGACTTTGCGAATGTATTCCCAATCGAGGTTGTCGACGATGTAGTAGCAGTGAGTGGGGCGAGCGGTGCGGGAGTTGAGGTACTCGAATACGAGATGACACGTGGTACCGGGCGGGTAGGTCACGGTCGGCTGATCTACCATTCACGAGGGAAGATGGAGATAAGGTCACGGGGATCCCCTCTTGGTCACGGAGGGATATGCCGGAACTAGTTCACTTAGGGACAACGCGAGTCCCTAGCACAGGAGACGAATAGAAGTGGTAATTGAAGAAGACCAAGATGGGGATCCTGGTCCGTACTACTGCGAACTTAAATACAAGTAAGGGAGCCAGTTCTAGCTCCGCTCGAACTCGTAAGTAACCAATAGCGTAAGTAGCGTACTCTAATAATAGAATGCGCAGTCGTCATCGTAATCCGAAACACGTACAACAATAACGGGCATCAGTCATCCAAACACGAGGCAGTAAGATCCGAAGTCCATGACGTATTACTACTAACGTGTCAAGTCATCACGAACACGTCAGAGTTCACAACCGGTCCGGGCAGTCCGAGGCGAAACGTAACATCACCCCCTTTTCAGCGTCAAGCCCCAGCTTGACCCCGCATGACGGCAAGAGGGTTAGTGCCAACTTCACGGAGGGCTCGGATGCGGGCGATCTCCTCGGCGTCCTGTTCCGCCTTCGGCCCCCGGTGGAGGGAAGCTCGGACGTTCTCGATGCGGTCTACTGCATGCGCCCGTTGGAGTCTGGCGACACACCTGTTGCGCTCTATCTCGATGCGCTCCAACTTCATCTGCTCCGCTGCCAACCGGTGTTGCTGTGCTCGCCATCCCAGCGTCATGCAACGGTAACGATGGACTTCGGCCATGAGAGTCGCGTCCTTCATGTGAAGGAGTGCTTGGTCGACTGAGTCGACTAGTCCCGCGTCGGAGAGCAGGAATGTGAGGTCGTCGTCGGTGTAAGTGGGGGAAGAGGACTGCTCGTCGTAGTAGGGGACGGCGTGGACGGGCTTCCCATATTGCTGGTTGCATCCCGACCTGAAGGCCAGGACGAACGGGTCGGCGGTGAGGATGAGCTGAGTATACCGGGCAGGCCAAAGGCGTTCTTGAGCGTCGCGAATCTGAAAGGGAATGTAATGGACTCCCCTGTTGAATTGGTATCCCCTTGGAGGGGGAGTTTCCGCCCGACTCTCGGCCTCCTGCACATGTTCCTCCTCTGAATCGCGGCGAACCGCGGGTGGATACGGCGTCGGTAGTGTGATAGCTTCCCCGGTGGGTCCGCATAGCGGGGGGGTTTCCGAGTGTGTCGTGGTGAGATGGGTGGCGTAACGTAAATATTGATGCGCCTCGAGATGTTCCGCTGGGTCGTACGGGTCCCCTTCTTCGTCGGGTCCCGGCGGAGAAGTTGGTCGACTGGGTACGTACCCCTGTTCGTCGCCCGCTGGAGTGGGCGCTCTGGTCGGGACGTAGTGGTCTCCGAGATAGCTGGGCTGGTTGCTCTCGGAATAAACAGTGGGGGTCGGCGAAGGAATTGGGGATGACCCGGGGGAAGGAGGACGACTTCCTCGTTGGTGAAGGGCGAGGGTAGACGACAGGGGTGACGATGGCGCGGATGGTACTCGGTAAGGTGTGGATAGTTTGTTGTTGACGACATAGCGGAAGTTGATGGGAGACTGAGAGCGCATTAGCAGTGAAGGTAGGAGAGGGGGATGGAGACGTCTCTTGGGATCTTCCTGCGTTTATATGCGTTTCTCTGGCGGGGTTGGAATTTTTAAACTCCCTTATTGCGTCGTCAGCAAATACGTCATCCTTGTCGACCCACTGGTTGTCCGAGTCGGGATATCCCTTCCATTTGACCAAATACTGCAATTTGCGACTTCTGCCGAACCGCCGAGAGTCTAGAATCTTCTCGACTTCGTATTCTTCTTTGCCACCAACTAGATCCGGCGGTGGGCGCTGATAGTTTGGCCCGTGCGTGGGTGTCTCGCGATAGGGCGTCAGGAGGTCCACATGGAACACTGGATGAATCTGCCACTGCGTGGGAAGTTCTAATCGATAATTGACTGCGGACATCACCTGAGCGACCTTAAAGGGGCCATGGCGTCGCGCCGCTAGTTTCGCCGTTGGTTGGTGCGTGCGTAAGTGACGTCCTTCTAGCCATACTTGATCTCCAATTTGGAACTTGGGCGTATCCTTGGCTTTGATCCACCCCTGCTGCGCTTTGATCATTAGTGACTGTGCACGCTGTTGGAGTTCCTTGAATTGTTTGACCCTGAGCGCCACCTGCGGGATCGGTGAGGGTCTGTCGGTCCAATCGGCGCGGGGGTTGTATCCCATGAGGAGCTGGAAGGGGGATTCTTTAGTGGTTTCACTGGGCCAGTTATTGTGCGTAAACTCAGCCATGGGAAGGTAATGAATCCAATCGTCTTGTCGCTCGTTGACCCAGAATCTCAGGTATTGTTCTAGCCATTGGTTGGTTCGTTCCGATTGTCCGTCCGTTCGCGGGTGGTATGCTGTAGAGATGTTTTGTTCGATTCCCAGGATTTTGCACAACTCGCGTGTGAACTTTGAGGCAAATCTGGGGTCTCGGTCGCTGATTATCTTTCCTGGCAGTCTGAATCGGGGAAATACGTGTTTGACGTATAAGGAGGCCGTGCCTTCGGCTGATATCTCTTCTTGGCAGGGGATAAACAGGGACATCTTCATACAGTCATGGTCCGTTATCGTGAGGATCGTATCGCATCCCTGTGCTTCGGGGAGTTTAGTGATGAAATCAAGCGCGATAGTTTCAAACGGCATAGCTTCGGGTTTTGGGAATATTGGGCGCAGTGGTGCTTTGATGGCCCTGGTGTTGACCTTGATTCTTTGACAGTCGGCGCACCCTTTGACATAGTCCATGACTTCGTTCCTAAGACCTGGCCACCAGTAGTATCGTTCTATAAGCTTGATGGTTCGGCTGATTCCCGGGTGTCCGTATACGGGCGGGTCGTGGTGATTCTTGACAAGTTCCCGTTTCTCTAGGAGTCCCCCTGTGACTACTCGGCGTCCGTCTTTGTACCAGGTGCCTTCAATCTTCTTTAGTCCATGTGGGTCTATCCAGGGGCGGAGTTTGTCATTGTCCTGGGTGTATACCGGGTTGGTTTTTTCCATTTCTTGTACTGATATGGTGGCGTTGATTCGGAGGGGGTCTTCCGTCGTATCTATTGCTGCGGCCCTGACGAAGATGTCATCGGGTAGTACCGTGACTTGGTCGTTATCTCCTTCTCCCTGGTCGTAGTCTGGGCGTCTAGATAGGGCATCGGCTCGTCCGTTTGCCGTTCCCTTAATGTGGTGAATTTCGATGTCATACTCCAAGAGTTCTAGTACTTCCCGTGCCACCCGGCGACTTATCTTTTGCGGGGAGCGCCAGTATTGAAGGTTCATATGGTCCGAGAATACTTTGATCTTATGCGGGGATCCTGCCAGGTAGTGGCGCCAGTTTCGAAGTGCCTTGACAATTGCTAGAAGTTCGAGATCGTAAATGTCGTAGTTCCGTTCCGCTGCACTGAGGGTGTTTGAATAGTAGGCGATGGGGTGTCTTTTGCCGTCTTCTTTGCGTTGAAGTAGTACTGCTCCTACTGCGAATCCTGACGCGTCCACTTCGAGTTCGAATTGGTCTTCTAGTTTGGCGTGTGCGAGGACTGGTTCTTCCGTGACGAGTTTCTTGATCTTATCGAATGCTTCTTGTTCTACCGCTGTCCATGTCCATTCCGTATCTTTGCGTGTGAGCTTGTTGAGGGGGCGGGCGTGTGTGGCAAAATTTCGAATGAAAGCGCGGTAAAAATTGCAGAAGCCTAGGAACGATCGCACCTGTTTGACGTTTTTGGGGTTTGGCCAGTCTTTGATGCCGGAAATTTTGACAGGGTCCATGCGTGTCACCCCCTTTTCAATGATTACCCCCAGGTAATCGATGCTTGGTGCGTGAAAGATGCATTTCTCCGGTTTGAGGAACAGATCGTTTTCCTCTAGTAGGTCCAGGATGTCGTGTACCGCGTCAATGTGTGCTTGTTCCGTTGATCGGGTTGCTATACCTATATCGTCCATGTATACCCTGATGATCGTGCCCTTGGTTTCGTGGTACGCGATAAGGTCTTTGCAGATTTCGTTCATCATGGTTTGGAAGGTTGCCGGAGAGTTGGTTAGCCCGAAAAACATTACCGTTGGTTCGAAGAGGCCGTATTTCGTTTTGAACGCAGCCTTTTCCTGGTCTCCCTCTTTGATTCTTACGTTGTTGTAGCCCCAGCGGATGTCCAGTTTGGTGAATATGAATGCGCCGCTTAGGTCTGCAATGAGTTCCGGGATGAGTGGGAGGGGGTATTGGTTGCGTATCGTCCAGTTGTTGATGTTCCGGTAGTCCTGTACGGGGCGTAGTTTTCCGTCCTTCTTTTTGATGAAGAAAAAGGATGATGCGTACGGGGATTTAGAGGGTCTGATATACCCCTTGGCCAGTTGTTCGTCAATCCATTCCTTGAGTGCCTTGTCTTCCGTCTGACTCATTGGGTAGATCTTACAGTCGATTGTGTCTGGTGCGTTCGGTTTGAAGTCGATCGCGTGATCCCAGGGTTTTGACAGCGGGAAGCGGTTAGATTCTTCCTCACTAAAGATTTTGACGTGTCGTTGGTATTCTTCTGGAACCGCTTTCTTCTCCGTGTACTGCTTGGCTTCTATGGCCATTTCGGTCGACATTGTTGCACGTAGACGGGTGTCTTCGAGGTCACATTCCCGTCACAGTTGCTCTTCGATTCTCTGTTTGTTAGGGAGTAGTAGCTTTTCGAGTACGAGTCGCGCTATGACCGGATCTACTCGTGGTTTTGTAGGGTTGATGGTGCGGAGGACGACTGGGTACTCAGCTTTGTTAAGCGTGGCTGTTGCCCATTGGATGTTGGGTTGGAAGGTCGCCAGCCATGGGTATCCCAGGATTATGTCTTCTCCTCCTACGTCCGTCACCAGGAATCTCATCTCTTTAACGACTCCTTTGGTTTGTACTTCTAGGTCCACGCAGTGAGTTATCTTGCCTCCTTTGTTATGCGTGCCGTCAATGTTCCAGATCTTTCGATGACGGTCTAGTTCTTTGAGGCCCAGCCTCATCCTTTTGACAAAGTCCGGATGTATGAAATTGTTAGTGGCTCCGGAGTCCACTAGTGCTCGTTTGTCGGCCATGGCGTAACTTGCGCGCAATGAAACTGGAACATGCATAGATTGATAGCGCGTTATGAACACAGAGTTACACCGTAATGCCCTTACCCAGGCCGTTGGGTTCAGGCGCTTTGAAAATCCTCCCGCCCCAGCAAGTCTCGAACCACTAAGTCCCTGGCTTCGTCATCAAGGTTTCAGGACTCCGTTTATCCAGCTGGTCGCCCGTTCTTGAGGCGTATCAGTGGTGGCGCGGGCGCCGCGGCTGCTGCCGTTGTCGTCTTCGAATTGGATTAGAGGCTCGTCTTGGACGCTCTGGACTTCTTCTATAAACGCCCCCCTTCCTTGATGGGGTTGCCAGTTCGCGTTGGTGCGCGGTTTGCGTGGCTGGCGGCAGTCTCTTTGGAAATGGCCCATTCTGCCACAGTTGAAACATTTGACGTTGCTGGCGTCTATAATCCCCTTGTTGGGTCGCCCCCTGTAACGCTACCACGGCGTTTAGTTCGACTTGAACTCGGACAGGGACGTTCACGACTTAGCTAGTGACCGACACGTGTACAGTGTCTCGAGAATCCCGTAGAATACCACCAAGGCGAACCAAAGGGCACGCCCAAATAGTACGAAGGCAACTCCAACTTGTCGTGTCGAAAGGGCCAGGGTCTTAGACTCGAAGGTCAAGACTTTATGACAGGGACTCCCCCTTAAAGGCAAGAAGGCGTGAAAGCCTTTAGCAAGAGAAGAGGAGTAGAGTGGTATTGAGAAGAAGACCAAGATGCTCTTCTTGGTCTTCGCAAACCACTATTTATACATATTTCAGAGGCAGCTTTAAAGCTCCTCTCTAAGTACTGTCCCGTAGCGTAAGTAGCTCGAACCCTACTACAGCTATCCTAGTAATGAGTCATACTAACTATCACATGTTAGTACGACTCGTGCTGACTGATACAAATGGTCCATGACTAATACTCGCTTACTATCGTAGTCATAACCGTATAGTAAGTGTCCACTTCAATCCTCGTATCGTAATATGAGTCCGTGAAGCTCCCACCGTAACATCACCCCCTTTTCAGGAGCGACGCCCACGTCGCCGGCGGTCGCCGGCTCCTCCCATCCATCCCGACTGTACTTCCTCGATTCTGTCCATGGCGTTGGCCATCTCCAGCCGGAACTGGCTTCGGGACAGCTCCGCCTCGATACCCCCCAATGCGGCGGCGAGTTGATGAAGCCGCTGCTTCATCCGCTCAGCCTCGTACGCATACGACCGGTACCGGTGCACCTCGGCCCTAAGGCTTACGTCGTGCAGCTCTCCGAGGGCGCGATCGACGCGAGGGCGGTCGTGATATCCGCCGGCGAAGATCATTAGGTCTTCTTGAGGGTATCGGGGCTTACCTCGGGCCCGGATCTGCGGTTCCGCATAGAGCGGCTTCGAATACACCTTCTCGCTGTCCTCCGTCAGTCCCAACACCAGGGGGTCCGCGTTCATGATGACTTGGACAAACGCGGCCTGGCGGGTACGCCCCTGGCCGTCGGTGATCGGGTAGTGCACGAAGTGCTCCCCGCGGTTGTGTATGTAGCCATGAGGGGCTGGCCCTAGGGCTCGGTGTCGTAGTTGAAGGAGGGGGAAGAGGGGAGGAGCGTCTGCTCGAACTCCTCCTCGGTACAGGGGGCGTCCTGTGGTGTCGCATGCGTAGGGGGTCTCGTTGGGGTGGTCAGTGTCGGTGGCGGTGACGATGAGCGGGTGCTCATCTGGGTAGTAATCGTGGAGACTCCCTCGCGTCTGCTCCAATATCGTCTCATGCGCTCTACGGCTCCTGCTTTCCTCCGCGCCATCATCTCCGACCGTCGTTCCGTCGCCCTCCGAAGCTGCTCTTCCTTCCACGCCCTCGCCACTTCCAGCCACTTGCGTTCCCTCTTCCAGTCTTGCCATCGTAATGTCGCTGGCGACGGGCTCTTCCGTCCACTGCTCCACTCGGACCGGGAGAGGTCGAGGTGAGGACACCTCACTGTCGCAGAGAGCTGCACGAAGCCTGTCAACTTCGGGCGTCGTGAGTGGTGATCGGTTGAGGCGCTGGCCGTCTTCGGTGACCAGCCACCAGCTTGCTGGGTTGCTGGTGTCGGGGGTGTGCTCGGCTGGGACGAGGCTTTGAAGGGCTTCGACGAGCTCTTGGTGGGTGATGGGGCTCGTGTTTGAGGCAACACGAGCGACGGCCTCGGTGGCAGTGGGAACGGACATTGTTGCGAGTAGGGAAGAGAGGAGGCCAGTGTAGCGAGTGAGAGAGGATGATGGGGTTTTCGACGAGATCCTTCGGGCTTTTAAGTCCCTTGTAATGCGGGGGTTTAATCTTTGGTACTCAGCTAGTGCCTCGTCTGCGAACACGTCATCCTTATCAACCCACTGATTCTCCGAGTCGGGATACCCCTTCCATTTGATCAGGTATTGGAGGCGCTTCTTTCTGCCGAAGTGCCGATGGTCCAGGACCTCTTCGACTTCGTACTCTTCTTCTCCTTCTACCAGTTCCGGTGGTGGGCGTTGGAAATTTTCTCCGTGCATGAGCGTCTCACGGTAGGGTGTGAGAAGATCGATGTGAAATACGGGGTGTATACTCCATTGCGTGGGAAGTTCCAGCTGATAGTTTACCGCCGATAGAACCCGTGTGATCTTAAAGGGTCCATGTCGTCTCGCCGCCAGCTTGGGCGTTGGTTGGTTGGTCCGGAGATGTCGTCCTTCTAGCCATACGTAGTCTCCGATTCGGAATCTGGGCGTATCCCGGTGTTTGACCCACATGGATTGTGCCTTTTTGATAAGGTCTTGGGCTTCTTTCCGCGCTTCTCGGAATTGTTCTATCCTCGTGGTAACCTGTGGGATAGGAGATGGCTTATCGAGCCAATCAGCGCGTGGGTCGTATCCCATAAGGAGGGAGAATGGGGACTTCCTTGTCGCTTCATGGGGCCAGTTATTGTGCGCGAACTCTGCTATTGGCAGGAGAGCCGCCCAGTTATCTTGACGCTCGTTTGTCCAGAAACGTAAGTACTGTTCCAGCCATTGATTGGTGCGTTCTGATTGTCCATCAGTTCTAGGGTGATAGGCCGTGGAAATGTTTTGCTGAATTCCCAAGATCCGGCACAGTTCTCGCGTGAACTTGGAGGCAAATCGGGGATCTCGATCGCTAATGATTTTCGAGGGTAGTCCGAATCGTTTGAAGACGTGGGCGGCGTAGAGGCCAGCTGTCTCTTCTGCTGTGATTTCCTCGTTACAGGGAATGAAGACCGAGGCTTTGCTACAGTCGTGATCTGTCACGGTCAGGATGGAGTCGTACCCTTGGGATGTTGGGAGTTTGGTGATAAAGTCGAGAGCGATGGTTTCAAATGGTAGGGCCTCTTCCTTTGGCGTGATAGGTATGAGCGGGGCTTTTGTGGGGCGCGTGTTAACCTTGTGGCGCTGGCATTCGGCACATCCCTGTACGAAGTTGCGGACGTCGAGTTTCAATTCTGGCCACCAGTACCTTCTTTCCACTAGTCTCGTAGTTCGTGCAATTCCGGGGTGTCCATGTACCGGGGGGTCGTGGTGTGCGGCGATTAGTTTTCGTTTTTCGTCTAGCGATCCCGTGATAACGTACTTCCCTTGCCTGTACCATGCTCCGTTTACGAGTTTCAACTGTTGGGGATCTACCCAGTACCGTAGTATGATCTCGGTTTGTGGAGGGTCCTGTTCCGCTTGTACCGTGGTTGTCCGTGCGAATACGTCTTCCGGTAATACAATCACGTCTTCATTGTCTCGTTCTCCTTGGTCGTAGTCGGGTCGTCTGGATAGGGCGTCTGCGCGGCCATTCTTCTTTCCTGGGATGTGGTGAATCTCAAAGTTGTACTCCATGAGCTCCAATACTTCCCTAGCGACTCTTCGGCTGATCTTCTGTGGTAGTTTCCAGTACTGGAGATTCATGTGGTCGGAGTAAATCTTGATCTTGTGAGGTGACCCTGCCAGTAGGGGTCTCCAGTGACGTAGTGCTTTGACTATCGCTAGCAGTTCTAGGTCGTATATATCGTAGTTCCGCTCCGCTTCGCTGAGTGTTGCCGAATAGTAGCCGAGTGGGTGCCGTTTGCCATCTTCTTTCTTCTGGAGTAGTACTGCGCCAGTTGCGAACCCCGAGGCGTCCACCTCGAGTTCGAATGGGTCGTCGAGTTTTGGGTGTGCGAGTACTGGTTCTTC
Organism: Lactarius vividus; assembly: GCA_021527035.1. Lineage (NCBI taxonomy): Eukaryota > Fungi > Basidiomycota > Agaricomycetes > Russulales > Russulaceae > Lactarius > Lactarius vividus. The sequence continues at coordinate 169,340 of JAKELG010000011.1, forward strand.
CGTGACTAGGGCTTTGAGTTTGCGGAATGCCCTGTCTTCTTCGTCCGTCCATCTCCACTCGGTGTCCTTTCTCGTGAGTTTGTTAAGTGGTTTGGCGTGTGTGGCGAAGCCGCGAATGAAGAGTCGGTAAAAATTGCAGAATCCCAAGAATGACCGGACGTCACGGACCTTAGTGGGCGTAGGCCAGTCCTTGATGCCGGAAATTTTTACCGGGTCCATGCGTGTTACCCCCTTTTCAAGGATTACCCCCAGGTAATCCATTCGCGGCTTGTTGAAAAGGCATTTTTCGAGCTTGAAGTAGAGGTCGTGCTCCATAGCTACCTGTAACACGTCGCGGACTGCTTCTTCGTGTTCCTTTTGTCCCGCTGGGTCCCTAGTTGCGATTCCTATGTCATCCATGTATACGCGTATGATCGTTCCCTTGGCCTCGTGTTTGATGATCGTGTCTCGGTAGATAGTGTTCATCATGGTTTGAAACGTTGCCGGGGAGTTGGTGAGTCCGAAGTACATGACTGTGGGTTCAAAGAGACCGTACCGTGTCTTGAAAGCCGCTTTATGTTCGTCTCCCTCTTTGATGCGTACGTTGTTGTACCCCCATCGGACGTCGAGTTTCGTGTATGTGTGTGCTTGGCTGAGGTCCGTGATAAGGTCCGAGATGAGGGGAAGGGGATACTGGTTGCGGATGGTGACGGCGTTGATCTTTCTGTAGTCTTGTACTGGTCGCAGTTTTCCGTCCTTCTTCTTAATGAAGAAGAAGGATGAAGCGTATGGGGATTTGGACGGGCGGATATACCCTTTCTTCAGTTGTTCGTCTAGGAATTCCCTGAGCTTGCCGTCCTCCTCTTGCGTCATGGGGTAGACTTTGCAGTCGATTGCCGATGGAGTGCCTTCTTTAAATTCGATAGCGTGGTCCCATGGTCGAGAAGGTGGAAACCGGTTGGATGCTTCTTCGCTGAAGATCTTTGCGAATTGTTGGTAAGCCGGAGGAAGTTCTACTTTATCATGGAACTGCTTAGCTTCGATGGCCAGTTCCGTGGCCGTGGTTCGTAGGTTGCTTTCTTCTTCTAGTTCTGCCATCGCGTTCTCCTTTTCTTCCTCTGTGAGGATGCTTCCAATGACATGATCTTCCTTGTTGGGGTTAATTGATCTAATAACAACGGGGAGCATTTTCTCGTGTATGGTGGCGTATCTCCAATTTATCGTGGGTTCGTAGGTGGCCAGCCAGGGGTAACCGAGTACGAGATCTTCGTTTCCGAGGTCGGTAACTAGAAATCGCATTTTTTGTCGTCGCTGATTAGTTTGTACGTCCAAGTCTACGAAGTGAGTGATACTGCCCGCTTTGTTTTCCGTGTTGTCAATGTTCCATATTTTCCTAGGGTGTTCCAATGTTTGGAGCCCGAGGCCCATCCTTTTCGCGAATGTGGGGCGTATGAAATTGTCCGTGGCTCCGGAGTCCACTAAAGTTCTGATGTCGGCCATTGCGTAATTCGTGCGAATCGATACTGGAATTCTAAGAGATCGGTAGCGAGTCATGATTACAGAATTACAGTTAACCGCCCTCACCCAGGCCGATGGGTTCAGGCGTTCTGAAAACCCTCTTTTCCCCACATTTCTTGGAGGATGAGGTCCTTTACGTCATCTGATTCCCCCGCTACTCCGGCTAGCCAATCTTTAGCCCTTTGCTGTGGTGGTGCCGTGCTTGCTGCTCTGGCTTGTGCGGGTGGCTCTTCTTGTGTGTAGTAGTCGGTGTCTGCCATTCGACTGGTGGTAGCTCGACGACACGGCTGTTGGCAGTTTCGTGAGAAGTGTCCCGTCTGATTACAGTTATAACAGATGACTGTCCTCATGTCTCGAGGTGGCGGGCCCCCTCCTCTTCCATATCCTCCTCGTTGTGGTCTGGGGATAAAGGGTCGGTTCGCGTCTCCAACTTCTGCTACTCGTGCGCGTGTTCTATCGGCCGAGGTGTCCATGGCGTTTGGATCGTATCTAGGAGGTGGTGGTCCCCGCGGTGGGCCCCAGTTCGGAACTTGTGCCCTCCATCGGGGTTGCGCCGATGATGGTGGTGTTTTCGTCTTGAAGTTGTCGAGGCGTGCTTTCATATGTATATACTGTTTCTGCCTTCGCAGCGCGCACCTTTTCCAGTCTTCAAAGGTATGCGGTTCATCCAGTTCGTAGACCTTCATGAATAGGGCTCGTGGCAGTCCCGCGGTGAATCGGTCGATCGTTTGCCGGTCGTTTAGGTTGTAGTGAGCTTTTCGGGCTAGTTGCTCAAACTTGACCACGTACGTGTCAATGTCCTCTCCTGTCATCTTGATTCCTTTCTGCAATTCGGCCTGCGCTTGTTCCTCTTCGAGTATGTTGGAGAATCGTTTGGCGAATTCCGTTGCGACATGATTCCATAACGTCTGGGAGTATTGGCTTACCCCTCGTCGTACCTCTCGGTTGAGCCATTCTAGAATGGATAGCGTCCATTCGCTGACGTTGATTCCTTTGACGTACCCCAGGAAGAGGAGCGATCGTCTGTACTCGTTTTGCATAATGGGAGCGTCGAGATTCATCCCCCAGTAGACATGCCATTGTGTGAGGAATGCTTCGTATTTAGTGCGGTCTCCGTCAAAGACGGTCGGGGGTTCACCTGATAGCCTGTCAGATCCATGACCTCCTCCTGCGGGGATGCCTCCTCCTGGCGGTCCTGGTGGTCCTGGAGGCCCTCCTCCTGGCGGTCTTCCTCCTCCTGGGAATCCTCCTCCTGTTGGTCCTTGGCTCGGGAATCCGCCTGGCAATCCTCCTGGTGGAGGTGGCGGTCCTTCTGGTGGGTCTGGGTGATCTGGGCCTATTGCTCGAAAGAGCGCTGCGTCGTCTGCGGTCATTCTGTGTCCGGTATTTGGGTTGATGGGGTTGAGAATGGCTTCGGCCTCTTCTCTGATGCGTTGCACTTCTTCCATTGCTTGTGTTTCGGTAACTGTAGCCATAGGGCTTCGAATGTGAATTTCTTCTGGTACTGTGATGTGCAAAGACTCAGCTATGTGTGCCAATAGGCTTGCGTCGTCTCCCGTTCCTGGTCGCGCCTCACTTTCTGTGGCTGTGTGTTCTTCTGCGTGTTCTTCGTGACTTGATTCTGATGGAGCTTGTTCTCTTGGTTGCTCCCTTTCTTCTTCGCTGCTGCTACTGTCTCCGTCTAGTGATCCCCAGTCGTCTCCGTGGAGTTCTCTTGAGTCAATGTCGCAGCGGTAGTTTCTTCCTGCTGGTCTGACGACGTCCCACCGATTATCTATCGGATTCCACGTAACTTCTGTCCAACAGAAGTTGGAGTAGTTGAACTCAACTGGGCGATATCTGATCGCTTCCCCTGGGAAGTCTACGAAATATCCGGTGTCTCCTCGGTATTCTCTCCACCTGGCTGCGCCTAGGAATCGTCGTGGTACTGATCGTTCTCCTCTTGTTTCAAGGCTGTAGGGTCGGAAATTCCTCCACTGGTCTCTTGTTGTGAACGCCACGATTGGTTATATCTTGGTCTTAATGTAACGCTACCACGGCGTTTAGTTCGACTTGAACTCGGACAGGGACGTTCACGACTTAGCTAGTGACCGACACGTGTACAGTGTCTCGAGAATCCCGTAGAATACCACCAAGGCGAACCAAAGGGCACGCCCAAATAGTACGAAGGCAACTCCAACTTGTCGTGTCGAAAGGGCCAGGGTCTTAGACTCGAAGGTCAAGACTTTATGACAGGGACTCCCCCTTAAAGGCAAGAAGGCGTGAAAGCCTTTAGCAAGAGAAGAGGAGTAGAGTGGTATTGAGAAGAAGACCAAGATGCTCTTCTTGGTCTTCGCAAACCACTATTTATACATATTTCAGAGGCAGCTTTAAAGCTCCTCTCTAAGTACTGTCCCGTAGCGTAAGTAGCTCGAACCCTACTACAGCTATCCTAGTAATGAGTCATACTAACTATCACATGTTAGTACGACTCGTGCTGACTGATACAAATGGTCCATGACTAATACTCGCTTACTATCGTAGTCATAACCGTATAGTAAGTGTCCACTTCAATCCTCGTATCGTAATATGAGTCCGTGAAGCTCCCACCGTAACACCCCCCTTGTGGGGTGTACGGGGGTCGAGCGTAGTCGATTTCTTCGGAGCCTGCGAGGCGGGCTCGCACCCTTCCTGGGGTGGTGTCCATGGCATCTGGATGGTTTCGGAATGCCTGCCACCCTTGACGCGGCTGCTGAGGACGGTTTGGAGCGTTGAAAGTCCTGAGAGAAGTATTGCCCGGCTTACCGGGTCCCGGGGGTTTACGTCCCCCCAAACGCGTTTGGAGATGCATCCACTTGCGCTGTTGTTTGAGCGCGGCTGTCTTCCATTGGGCGTACGTGTTCGGGCTATGGAAGTTGTACGCGTTCTTGTAAAGTTCCACCGGTAGTCCACTGGTGAACTTGTCGAGGACTAGAGAGTCGTCAAAGCGGTACCCTGCTTCTCTGACCGCTTTCTCGAACTTGGCAACGTAAGAGTCGATGTCTTGTCCTTCCATTCGGAAGCCTTTCTGAAGGTCTTGCTGCGCTCTTTCTTTCTCGAGTGTGTTGGCGAATGTATTGCGGAAACCGAGTTCAATGGCTTCCCAAATCCATTTGTCATAGGGTCCGTTCTTGGCTTTGTAGGCCTTGACCCATTTGGTGGTGGAGAGGACCCATTCGTTGACGTGATCCCCTTGGATGTAGGTGAGAAAAATCAGCGCTTTGCGATATGGGAGGGTGAACGCAGGGTTGTCATAGTTGGTTTCCACGAACAGTTCCCACTGGGTGAGGAACTGTTGAACCTTAGTGCGGTCTCCAGTGAATACGAGGGGTTCTTTGCCCATGAATTTCTCGGGTTTGGTTCCGCTTGACACATTTGGTCCGGTGAAGAGAGGTCCTCCTGGATCTCCTCCTCTGTCATCTCCTCCTCCACCTCCATGTCCTCCGGGTGGGGGTCCTCCGCCACGACTGATGCGTGCGGGTTCTTGAAATGTGGTTGGTTGCTCAGTGATTGTGGTGGTCATATCTGTAGGGATGGACTCAGCTAGTAATCCCAACTGTGCTTCTTCTTCCTCTGCTTGTGCTTCGAGGATGTGGATTTCCTCAGGGTTGCTTCCCAAGGATGGAGAGGGTGCGGGTGTCTTGGGGGTAGGGGAGCGGACTGGTTCTTCTTCTTGTCCGTCAATTGGTCCCCACTGATCTCTTGTGGTTGTTTCGCTTTGGCGAATGTCGAGGTGAAGGCCTGATCCTGCGGGTCTGACGACTTGTAGTTTGCCGTGGAGTTCGTCCCACCTGATTTCTGTCCAACACGTGTGGTCGAAGTTGAATTCTACCGGGATGAGTCCGGTTTTGCCGTCCTTATAAGTATAAAGGACTACGTAGCCTGGGTCTCCTTGTTCTGTCTGCCAAAAGGCTCCTTTGAGGTATTGTTTAGGGACGTTGCGTTCCCCTCTTCTGTCGATATGATACGGTCTGAACGGGATCCAAAGATCGCGGGTTGTTACTGCGGAAGCCACGTTGAAGGATCTTGGTCTTAATGTAACGTCTACCACGGACGTTTGCCTGACTTAGGCACTATTGTAACGTGGGTTCCCTCGGGGGTGAAACCTGTGGTTGTCCGAGTGCTCGGGGAAGACTGCGGGGTGAGGCCAATACGTGCCTGTGGAATCTCTGTACGTGTACAATGTCTCCTCTACGGGAACGTTTGGGGGTGGACTCGGGACTTTGCGAATGTATTCCCAATCGAGGTTGTCGACGATGTAGTAGCAGTGAGTGGGGCGAGCGGTGCGGGAGTTGAGGTACTCGAATACGAGATGACACGTGGTACCGGGCGGGTAGGTCACGGTCGGCTGATCTACCATTCACGAGGGAAGATGGAGATAAGGTCACGGGTGTTACGTTCGGCCCTCCGAAACGCGCCACTACGCCACCACGTGACTCGTCTCCAGTGCAATTCGTCGCATGGAGTCCAGCAAAAGATCCTTTGGATGCAGAAGCGCAAGCAGCCGAAGAAGCCGAGGCTAGGGAACGCCTCTGGAAGTTCCATCAAAGTCGCGCTCTACACCTGCGCGCAGCTATACTGGCCACCCAGTATATGTTCCCCCAAGACCCGCCGCAACGTCCGGAAGATTAGCGCCGAATGACGTCATTGCCCGTCACGTGACCCTGGCACGTGACCTGGCCCAGACCGCACCAGAAGAGTCCAGATGAGCTTGTGCCTGGATTGGAACGTGTGTTATTGATTGTGCCTGGTTTGTGATCCGTTACTATATTTGTCCTGACTTTCCCGTGCCTCGTCCCTGTGGCTTGATGCGCCCATGGACTGTATGTTTCAGCCACCATCAGTGGCGTTGGACATGTGCTTTCCGCAGTTCCGCAGTTTCCGCAGCATTCATGTGACAGTTGTATTAGGGTTTCAGCTGAGTTCCAATAGCTCTCCCTACAAGTATAAGTAGCACGTAGAAGCGACCTTAGACGGTAGCTTTGACTTCTTGTATCTTCCGTACAACCTAGTCCGAGTAGTACCCCCAGTCCCCTCTGCTCTCAATCCATCTTCTCTCCTCTCTGCCCTACGTGCCCTCGGAGTTAGTCCAGCATCACAGCGGCGTTCGTACCCTACGCAGACCTCGGAGTTAGCCCCTCTGCTATAGCGGTGTTCCCCTCCCCTCCCTATCACGTGACCGATTGATTGAGCGAGCTAGCTCAGCGTATACGAGCGAAGTCATTCATTTCTTCTACCTTTTTGTTGCTATCCGAGTCCTGCAGATTGTCCGTTTCGGACTTATCCTCGAAGACCAGGAACGACAGCAAGCGCTAGCTCAAGCAACAGAACAAGAGCAAGTCAACACCTAGGTCGTTAGGAACCCCTGAAGACCGGTCGAGTGCGATCTCCCGAAGTGCGCCCTACGGAGCGTAACAACGGGGATCCCCTCTTGGTCACGGAGGGATATGCCGGAACTAGTTCACTTAGGGACAACGCGAGTCCCTAGCACAGGAGACGAATAGAAGTGGTAATTGAAGAAGACCAAGATGGGGATCCTGGTCCGTACTACTGCGAACTTAAATACAAGTAAGGGAGCCAGTTCTAGCTCCGCTCGAACTCGTAAGTAACCAATAGCGTAAGTAGCGTACTCTAATAATAGAATGCGCAGTCGTCATCGTAATCCGAAACACGTACAACAATAACGGGCATCAGTCATCCAAACACGAGGCAGTAAGATCCGAAGTCCATGACGTATTACTACTAACGTGTCAAGTCATCACGAACACGTCAGAGTTCACAACCGGTCCGGGCAGTCCGAGGCGAAACGTAACAACACCAAAGAGCGAAGGCAAGGTTGCTAGATTGCAAACGAAGCCAAGTCTGGCTTCCTACAAAGTAAAGTACAGCTTTAAATAGGATGGGGTTCCAAACAACATGAACACAAGCCCATACAGAAGCAAAGAGTCAAAACAAGTCAAGGCACTGATGTGGAAGCGGAGTCTAGGGTGGCTAACAATGATAGCCCCTTTGGTAACAAAAATAGAAGACAAATGGAGCGAAGTGAAACAAGATAGCAAAGATACACACAGAGAAAGTCCGAAGCGTCGGATCATAACATCGGATATCCGTGGCTAGCAACGTACGAACCCACTATAAACTGGAGATACGCCACCATACATGAGAAGATGCTCCCGGTCGTTATCCGGTCAATCTACCCCAACAAGGAAGACCATATCATAGGAAGCATTACTACCGAGGAAAAGGAGAGCATAATAGTGGAACTAGAAGAGGAAACTCACCTGCGCACCACGGCTACGGAATTGGCTATCGAAGCTAAGCAGTTCCACGATAAAGTAGAACTCCCACCAGCTTACCGCCAGTTTGCGAAAATCTTCAGTGAAGAAGCGTCCAATTGATTCCCTCCTTCCAGGCCATGGGACCACGCCATCGAATTCAAGGAGGACACCCCATCGGCAATCGATTGCAAGGTCTACCCCATGACACAGGAAGAAGACGGCAAACTCAAGGAGTTCCTAGACGAGCAGCTGAAAAAGGGGTACATTCGTCCATCAAAGTCCCCTTACGCTTCATCCTTCTTCTTCATCAAAAAGAAGGATGGAAAACTACGACCGGTGCAAGACTACAGAAAGATCAACGCTGTCACCATCTGCAACCAATACCCGCTACCCCTTATTTCAGACCTTATCACCGACCTCAGCCAAGCCCACACCTACACCAAGCTGGACGTCCGCTGGGGGTACAACAACGTACGCATTAAGGAGGGCGACGAACACAAAGCAGCCTTCAAAACGTGGTATGGTCTCTTCGAACCCACCGTCATGTACTTCGGACTCACCAACTCCCCAGCCACATTCCAAACCATGATGAACGCTATCTACCGAGACACGATCGCCAAACACGAAGTTAAAGGGACGATCATACGCGTGTACATGGACGACATAGGCATCGCGACCAGGAATCCGGCAGGACAAAAGGAACACGAAGAAGCGGTCCACGACGTCCTACAAGTTGCCATGGAACATGACCTCTACTTCAAACTCGAAAAATGCCTCTTCAACAAACCGCGAATGGATTACCTGGGGGTAATCCTTGAGAAGGGGGTGACACGCATGGACCCAGTAAAAATTTCTGGCATCAAAGACTGGCCCACGCCCACGAAGGTCCGTGACGTCCGATCCTTCCTAGGCTTCTGCAATTTTTACCGGCTTTTCATTCGCGGCTTTGCCACGCACGCCAAGCCCCTCAACAAACTCACGAAGAAGGATACAGAATGGAGGTGGACTGACGAGGAAGACAGAGCATTCCAAAAACTCAAAGCCCTAGTTACTGAGGAACCGGTACTCACTCATCCAAAACTAGACGACCCATTCGAACTCGAGGTAGACGCCTCAGGATTCGCCACAGGCGCGGTACTACTCCAGAAGAAAGAAGACGGAAAACGGCACCCGATCGGATACTATTCGGCCACACTCAACGAAGCAGAAAGGAACTACGACATATACGACCTAGAACTACTCGCTATCGTCAAAGCACTCCAACACTGGAGACCACTACTGGCCGGATCACCACACAAGATCAAAATCTACTCCGATCACATGAACCTTCAGTACTGGAAACTACCGCAAAAGATAAGTCGAAGAGTCGCAAGGGAAGTACTTGAACTCATGGAGTACAACTTCGAAATTCACCACATCCCAGGAAAGAAAAACGGACGAGCGGACGCACTATCCCGACGACCAGACTACGACCAAGGCGAACGAGACAACGAGAACGTGGTGGTGCTACCCGAAGACGTCTTCGCGCGAGTAACAACAATACAAGCCACTCAAGACCCCCCACAAACGGAAATAATCTTGCGCTATTGGGTGGACCCCCAGCAGTTAAAGTTTGTCAACGGAGCATGGTATCGACAGGGAAAGTACGTGATTACCGGATCCATGGACGAAAAACGGATGCTCATCGCCGCACATCACGATCCACCGGTGCACGGACACCCCGGGATTGCACGAACTACAAGATTAATAGAGCGAAGGTACTGGTGGCCCGAACTGAAACTCGATGTACGAAACTATATACAGGGATGCGCCGAATGCCAAAGACACAAAGTCAACACGTGCCCAATCAAAGCCCCTCTGGTACCCATCACTCCAAAGGAAGATGCACTCCTGTTCGAAACTATCGCCCTGGACTTCATCACCAAACTCCCGGAATCGCAGGGCTATGACACCATCCTAACTGTAACGGATCATGACTGCAGCAAAGCATCGGTCTTCATCCCCTGCAACAAGGAAATCACGGTGGAAGGAACCGCAGGACTATACGCAACCCACGTCTTCAAGCGATTCGGACTACCGTCCAAGATCATCAGTGACAGAGACCCCCGTTTCGCTTCGAAGTTCACACGAGAACTATGCCGAATCCTGGGAATCCAGCAGAACATATCCACGGCGTATCACCCCAGAACAGACGGACAATCCGAACGGACCAATCAATGGCTAGAACAGTATCTCCGCTTCTGGGCCAACGAACGGCAAGATAACTGGGCGACCTTCTTACCAATAGCTGAATTCGCGCACAACAATTGGCCTCATGAAACGACAAGGAAGTCTCCGTTCTCCCTCCTCATGGGATACGATCCGCGCGCTGATTGGCTCGATAAGCCGTCTCCAATTCCCCAGATCACCACAAGGTTGGAACAGTTCCGAGAAGCAAGGAGAGAAGCCCAGGAACTCGTCAAAAAGGCGCAACTCATGTGGGTCAAACACCGGAATACCCCAAAGTTTCAGATAGGGGATTACGTATGGCTGGAGGGACGCCACCTGAGGACCAATCAACCAACACCCAAACTAGCGGCCAGAAGGCACGGGCCCTTCAAGATCACACGCGTCCTATCGCCGGTAAATTATCAACTGGAGCTTCCCACGCAGTGGAGTATCCACCTGGTGTTCCACATCGATCTTCTCACACCTTATCGCGAAATGCTCATGCATGGAGAAAATTTCCAGCGCCCAGCACCCGACCTGGTGGAAGGGGAAGAAGAATACGAGGTAGAGAAAGTCCTAGATCACCGGCATTCCAGCAGGAAAAGGCGCCTTCAGTACCTGATCAAATGGAAGGGATACCCCGACTCGGAGAATCAGTGGGTCGATAAGGATGACGTGTTCGCAGATGAGGCACTAGCTGAGTATCAAAAATTGAACCCCCGTGTCGTGCGAGACTTAAAAGCTCGAAGGATCTCGTCAAAACCCCCATCATCCTCTCTCACTCCTCACGCTGGCTTCCTATCTTCCTTACTCTCAACAATGTCCTTTCCCTCTGCCGCCGACGCCGTCGCTCACGTTGCCTCAAACACGGGCCCCATCACCCACCAAGAGCTTGTCGAAGCCCTTCAAACCCTCATCCCCGCCGAGCACACCCCCGACACCAGCAACCCCGCAAGCTGGTGGCTGGTCACCGAAGATGGCCAGCGCCTCAACCGAACCCCGCTCGCGACGCCCAAAGTTGACAGGCTTCGTGCAGCTCTCTGCGACAGTGAGGTGTCCTCACCTCGACCTCTCCCAGTCCGAGTGGAGCAATGGGCGGAAGAGCCCGTCGCCGGCAACATTACGATGGCAAGACTGGAAGAGGGAACGCAAGTGGCTGGAGGTGGCGAGGGCGTGGAAGAAGGAGCAGCTTCAGAGGGCGACCGAACGGCGGTCGGAAATGATGGCGAGGAGGAAAGCGGGGGCCGTAGAACGCATGAGACGATACTGGAGCAAGCGCGGGGGAGCCTCCACGATTATTACCCAGATGAGCACCCGCTCATCGTCACTGCCACCGACACTGACCACCCCGACAAGACCCCCTACGCATGCGACACTACAGGACGCCCCCTGTATCGAGGAGGAGTTCGAGCAGATGCTCCTCCCCTCTTCCCCCTCCTTCAGCTACGACACCGAGCCCTAGGGCCGGCCCCTCATGGCTACATTCACAACCGCGGGGAGAGCTTCGTGCACTACCCGATCACCGACGGCCAGGGGCGTACCCGCCAGGCCGCGTTCATTCAAGTGATCATGAATGCGGACCCCCTGGTACTGGGACTGACGGAGGACAGTGAAAAGGTGTACTCGAAGCCGCTCTACGTGGAGCCACAAGTTCGGGCCCAAGGTAAGCCCCACTATCCTCAGGAAGATCTGATGATCTTCGCCGGTGGGTATCACGACCGCCCTCGCATCGATCGCGCCCTCGAGGAGCTGCACAATGTGAGCCTCAAGGCCGAGTTACATCGGTACCGGTCATATGCGTACAAGGCTGAGCGGATGGAGCAGCGGCTCCACCAACTCGCCACCGCATTGGGGGGCATCAAGGGGGAGCTGTCCCGGAGCAAGTTCCGGTTGGAGATGGCCAACGCGATGGATAGGATAGAAGAGACACAGGCGGGATGGATGGGAGGAGCCGGCGACCGCCGGCGACATGGGTGTCGCTCCTGAGAAGGGGGTGATGTTACGGTCGGAGGCTTATGGACTCACAGTACGGTGCGAAGATTGAAGTGGACGCTTACTATACGGTTGTGACTACGATAGTAAGCAAGTATTAGTCATGGACCATTCGTATCAGTCAGCACAAGTCGTACTAACATGTGATAGTTAGTATGACTCATTACTAGGATAGCTGTAGTAGGGTTCGAGCTACTTACGCTACGGGACACAACTCAAAGAGGAGCTTTAAAGCTGCCTCTGAAATATGTATAAATAGTGGCCTGCGAAGACCAAGAAGAGCATCTTGGTCTTCTTCTCCAATACCACTATTCTCACTCGTCTACAAGGAGACTTTCGAACCTTCCTACTTCTAAGGAGGACGCCCTCTTCTGAAGCCTGACCTTCGAGTCTAGGATCCTGGCCCTTTCGACACGACAAGTCGGAGTTGCCTTAGTGCTGCTAGGACGAGTACTGTGGATTGCCTTAGCCGTATTCTACGGCCTAATCGAAACCCTACGGACGGGTTGACAACCAGCTAAGTCGTGAACGTCGTTATACGAGTTCAAGTTGAACTAAACGCCGTGGTAGCGTTACACGGTCCCCCAGCGGCAGAACGAATTGGGATGCTCAATCGCAAGCAACCCCGCGTGAAGAACACCGACCCCTACAGTGGAGGGCTTCGGTCTGGCAAGAACGCTGCCCCAGACGCGCGGATGGCAGCCCAGAACACGGACGCACGTGCCCGCGTCGCTAGCCCTCCCAACCCACCAAACAGCGTCGCAAACGCGCCAGTACCCCACCTCTACCGCCCTCTTCCGCGCCTGTGCCAGGGCCCTCAGCTCAGTTCGCGTGGTACCCCAACACTGCGTATTCTCAGGTCCCGTATCACGCGACATACCCAATATGCTTGCCTTATAGCCACTTCCCCCCCTCCCATCCTTACTACCCCAGCACACAGTAGATTACACACACTAGAATACTGATTACACACTAGAATACCGACTTGTAAAAAAGCGCGTACTTTTTTTGATTAGTTAATGTAATTCCTTTTTTGTGCTTTACTCAATCACCTGACTTGAACCAAAAAGCGTTCATGTAATCAAATTTATTAGCTAACTATTTGACTTTACTTCGAAGGAAAACGAAGTGTTGAAGCGGAGACTTAATTCGTGTTTGACGGGAAAGCGGACTGGCGCGTGGGAAGTCTGCGAAAAGTACGCAACTCTTACGGGGCGGTGTGGGTGAGTGTCACCGGGTATAGCCGGTATTGTGGTCGAGAGCTCCTTCATCCAGGACTACAACTGTATGTTCTCTCGTCCTTCCGTTAGCCCTCGCAGTGAACTCGTCAAATTTCGTCCAGTGCAGTGGTTGTCTTGGTGGTTGTCCAGCTTCTCGGTGATCTGTTTCTGGTGGTGCGTTGTTTCCTCCTCGAAAGTCACCTCCCCTAATATCTCACAGAATTTTTTGCATCTCATTATTACTACCACCTCGTCCCAACGTCCCATTCTCCAATTCTTGCCTACGAACCAGTACAGTTACAGAAATTGACTACCATCTGTGGATTATGGAAGTCTGCTTTGGGTCTGGCGTTGAGCTTGTCCGCCTCACTATCTTGCATTTCATGACTGCATTTACCTGATTCCTCGGCCAGCACGCAACACCTCCCCCGATTTAAACCTGTCGTGCTCTCATACGAACCACAGGTTGGGTAGAGCTCGACTTAACGATCAGCATTCTCTATCTCGCATTTGTCAACCACTTCATCGTAACGGATCCGCTCGATATTGTTGATTTGACACGGGTAACATGGCTCATAGTGAGCGATATTGAGTTTGTCCGTCGTTAGTGGCAAGGTCGGACAAGACGGGGAGTGGGTGACAGGGTCTCGAAAGGTGCGTGGTTCCAGGGTCCTGCCACATCAGTAACACGTAACTCGCACAGCTCAACGTTGTAATATTTCTTTCTAAAACGTCCTTTCGCGCTTCCCTTTCGAGTCGATATGGACCCACATAAGAAGCCTTTTCAGAAAGATAAACTATGACAAGAGGTTAACATTCCCCTGACTGAAATTTGAAAACTTGAAAGACTCTGCTCTGCATGCAGTGCATCTCGAGCCAAGCCAGCTCGCCCGCGGACTCGCCAATGCCCCCTTAGCCCCCTTAATACTCGTCCGCCACACCACTACCTCTGGTACCATCCAGCGGCTTCCTTGGCACCCTCATCCGGGTTTGCTGGCCTGTTTGGGACAAGTCAGAGGTGGCGGGTTCCGCATACCAGCAACGGGGGCTACGCTGGGTTTGCTAGCACTGGGACTTGGCGTGCTCGCATGTGGCCATTTCCCTCCCACGCTGTGCTCGCTGTTACGTGGCTTTGGGGCTCCGCTCACCCCAAGAGACGTGGCGAAGAAGGATGACTAGATCAGGATGGGATTCGTAGTTTAGTGTATGATGTCATACTTGGAGCAAGTGCGACGTTCTTGTCATTTCCCCCCAAGAAACGTTTTCCCAGGCTCTTGTCTTTGCGTCAATCTTACCTGGTGACGAATCCATTGTAATTTGTTTTGGAACGTCCTTTTGTTCTCTCCTAGTAGAATATTTATTCTAAGTGTGGACATGTTTCATGCTCACCGTCCTCGTGCCGGTGGTGATTGGATTGCCATACAATAACTCGCGTAAATCGCTACAGCATCAACAAGCTCGTGGGAGTCTTTGGAAGATGTGACCACTGGCAAAACACTGAATTTGACCCCATTGACCGCTCTTCCTGCAGTTCATATATTACAGCCGTTTTCATATTGATAGAGTGGTTGGTTACCAACTCAATCCGTGAAACAGTTGAAGGTGTGCCCAGCAATGTCGAGCCGTGTGAAGAACGCGGACGCAAGATACTTCCGTGGGTAGTGTGGGACAAGCCTCTTGGCGCTTAGCACTCCTCGTGCGTGGTCACGACGTATGAACCCGACAAACTGCCAAGCACTCGAACACGCGCGAAGATTCCAGATTATATGAGAAGGACGTCAAGGATTCTTGTTCCAGATGGAAGGGCATGGGTGGTACGAGGAGATAGAACGGCAGGTCGAATCACAATGTGCGCATATTTCAGGGAGGAGGCAGCGCACCAATGGAGGAAGGTGGTGTGAAAGGAGCTGTGCTTTGTATGACTGGCATTCTTCGATAGTGTGTCAGACGATTTGCATGTACGAATGACCACTGGTGGAAAGAAACAGGCCAGAACCGGAAGTCCGAATATGTACTGTACCATTAGTCAGCGCTAGTCAGCTACCGATCGATGGCTGAGGAACGTCTGCGCGATCTCTCCAAAATGTCTCAGTGCCCTCTAATGCCCTCCGTCCAAGATGCCAGCATATGGCGTGTGAGGTGTAAGGCAAGTGTTCCTTCTGCCTAACTCTCTAGGACCGAACCATTGATGGAACCACATTCAGCCTGGTCGTGAGCGGGACCTTGTCTTCAGCCTCATGCGCAAGTCGCTTGATCTTGAATTCTCCCACCGTCCCTTGCAGATCACTTCCGCATTTGAGCGCGACTCCCTCCCTGGCACAATATATGTTGAAGCCCGAAGTCAGAAGCAGGTCAGCGAGGCTTGTAATGGGCTTGTCGGAATCTATCCCAGTCGCGGTGTCACCCTGGTACCTATTGACGAAATGGCCAGTCTACTCTTAATCAAGAAGCAGGAAACGACCACGGGAAACTGGGTCCGCATTAGGCGAGGCAAATACCAAGGGGATCTTGCCTCAGTGGTAGATATCGCCGAAAACGGGGAGGAGGTTAGACTTAAGTTCATCCCCCGCATCGACCTCAACCCGAAAGATAAAGTTGCGGTCGATGGCAAAAAGCACAAAAAAACTGGTGACCGCCTGCCACAGCGATTCTTCAACTACGAAGAGGTTGTCAAGGTCTATGGTCGTAAGATGGTGTCGAAATGAAGCACAGCGTACTTTTTTCAAAATGACACGTACAAAGATGGTTTTATCGAGAAAGACTTCAAACTCAGTGCGATAGTGACAGAAAGCGTCAACCCTACGCTGGACGAATTCATACGATTTGCAGAGAGAAAACAAGAAGGCGAGGGTTTAGTAAACAGCGTTGACCTTTCTCTCGTCGCCGAGGCCTCGCGCAAGGCGGGAATCGCAGTGTTGCAGCCTGGCGATCACGTCGAAGTGTTTGAAGGTCAACGAGCTGGCGTCCATGGTGTCGTCGAATCCATCAAATTAGACATCGTCACAGTCAATCCAGTTGATTCAATCGATCTTGAAGGACAGAGGGTGCAGGTCCCAGTGCAAAACGTCAGGAAGCGCTTCAAACCGGGTGACTATGCTGAAGTCATGTCTGGGAAAGATGCAGATGAGTCAGGCCTCGTTGAATCCATCGCGGGCAATACCGTCACCTTAATGTCTAGCGCGTCGATGCAGGAGGTTAGTTCTGTTCAACCTCTGCACATCACGCCAAAACATTTGGCAGGTTTCCGCATTCTCTAAAGACCTTCGTGAGGTCGCCGAAGTTGGCATGGGTACGAACATCGTGGGCAACTACCAACTCCATGACTTGGTCCAGTTGAATAGGTATCCCTTTCTATTGTAACGTTACCACAGGAACGTTATGTGCGACGTGCACGTCACTAAGTCGTTCAAGCCGAGGTAACGGGATGCGAGTTAGCCGGTTAAGGCCGAGTTTGAGGGTGAACAAGCACTGCACGGTCTCCTCAGACGCGTGAGTGGTAATCGGGAGTTCTGGGGTTCAAGCGCAAAGGCGAACCAAAGTCGTGCTCAAGCGAAACAGCGAGCCAAAGTCGTTCGGGGATTAACTGCAATGTGGTATTACACAAGAAGTCAAGTCTACCGTACAAGCTAGGTAGCGTGCAACTTATATACTGTTACAAGATGTTTGTATGCAACAAACATATGGTGCGATATGTGGAGTCCAAAGCGAAAGCAGAACAAAGGCAGAACTACAATAGGAAACGAGGTGATTGCGCGGGGTCATGTGGAAGTCAGATGAGACCGGAGCGCCGTGAACTTTGATATACAAGGAAGGGGGCGTGAAGGCGTATCGTGCGGCGAAAAGATCATGGGAAACGGTTGGGCGCGTGGTGAATTATGGGCGTAACAAAGTGGGGTACGGAAGCAAGAAACAAGGAACGGAAGCGTCCACGGGAAATAGAAGGAAAATCGTAACATTACCCCCCTGTTAGAACTGGAGTCGCCACGACTTCAGTCACTGCCAACGTAATCATATACGTCAGCGCTGGGGTCGTTAGTTTCGTCGTCCCGGTCATCCACCGGGCACACATGTCGGCGCAGGAACAAATACCTGCCACGCTCTCCACACCTCCTACACGCTTCGTACTGGGGGCACTCAATCTCGTCATGGCGTGCATCGAACCTCAGGCACTTCCCGCACCAACGAGGACGCTCCGAAGGTTCCTCGAACGCCGGGGTGATGGGCGCGAGGCGGTGAATGAGACAGTTCTCGGAGGCGTGAGCTCGGCTTGCGCACCAGGTGCATACCCCCACGGGCGGTCGGTTAGGACACTCGCCCATCTTGTGACCCCGCTTCTTACACAAGTAGCACTTGCGTCGTTTTTGGGTCCGACTAGGTCCATCCACGAGGCGGGGCATCTCCAGCGGTCCGCCTGGTCGCGGTACAAGGGGGAGTTCGGGGAAGTAGTGACGGGGACGTATGGGACGGGTGGTAAGCTCGACAAACTTGTCGGTAATAAGGGGGACGGCGCCCGCGTATTGCATGCGCTTTGTGACACCCTGTAATTTGGCGTCTAAATGGAACTGGTCTCGAACGGCCTCTTGTTCGAGTCGACGAAGGTCCGCCCTGCGCGCGTCCAGAGCAATTTTGTCTCCGAGGCATTGCCGCAATCTCGCAACCTCCGCCGACAGGCGAGGGTTTTTGAGCTCGCTTAACACCTCGTTAATGGTGACGGCGCGCGGGTCCTGAGGGCTGAACACAGCGAGCTGATGAGGCGAAATAGCAGGGTGCATGGCAGTAGGGTGTGGCGTGGACAAGTAGACCTCCTGGCAGTAACACGGCCTTCCCCTTCCCTGGGTTCCGATAACCTCTCGATAGTCCCGGCGATAGTAAACATACTTTGCCAAGACCTTCGTGGTATCGTCCTCCAATGGGATCATCAGGGGGAAAAAGAACGGGGTGTCGGGGGTGTTACGGAAAAACGGGAGTCCGGGGTCATCAGACTCTTCGTCATCCCCCTCGTTGACTGGTTCCTCGTCATCGTCTAATGACGCTAAACGAGGGTCTGGTCGTAACTGACGAGGGGGTGCCGCTGGAGTCAGCGAGTAGGGATGGGGAAGCTCAGATGCCAGCTGTGACAAGGGGACCACAGGCGTGATGCCAGGGGGCGCTTCCAGAAGGGGGGCTACTGCGGGTTCGAGAGGGGGAGGGGACGATGGTGGAGGCGTTGGGCTTGTGGGGGAGATGTTGAGTGCTATGGCGAGGACTGGAGTTGGTGGTCGTGTGGTGAGGGTGGAGTAGGGTGTCCGAGATACGAAGGGAGTGGGGATTCCCTCTGACTGTGATGGGACTGTGAGTCGTTCGAGGATGAGGGCGGATGGTGGTCGGGGGCGGTCGTTGGCTGGGGCCGTGTTTGAGGTGGTAGTTGTCATGATGGATGATGAAGTTTCGCCCCTTCGTTCGTTTGCTCTTTATAGCTTTCGTCCTGCTCCGTCAGCTGTGGGGTTGCGGCGATAGAAGTCGGCGATTGTGTTCGGCGCGTGTTTAACGTGGTCAGCCGGCTCCCACGAGCTATCGCTCATGGGAAAGCCTTTCCACTTAACCAGGAATTGCAGTTTGCGCCCTCGCCCATGGAGTCGCGACCCCATGATCTGCTCCACTTCGAATTCTTCTTCTCCGTCCACGAGGTCAGGGGGAGGGCGTGTGAAGTTCTCCCCATGCAGCTCCGTCTCCTTATACGGCGTGAGGAGGTTCGCATGGAACACCGGGTGTATCTTCCACGTGGTTGGTAGCTCCAGTTCGTACGTCACTGCTGATAAGGCTTTCTTGATTCGGAAGGGGCTGTGGCGTTTGGGGGCTAGTTTCGCGGTGGGGTAGAAGGTTTTCAAATTCATCCCTTCTAGCCAGACCTGGGCCCCTTCGGCGTAGGGGATAAAGCGGCTTCTTCCCTTCTTTGCCATAAGCCCTTGCGCGTGCTTGATGCAATCTTGCGCGTGTTGCCGTCTCGTGGTCATCTCATCTAGGCGTTGGTCAACTGATGGTATAGGGGTGGGCTTTGAAACCCAAGTGGTTCGTGGTTCCCATCCCATAATGAGTGAGAATGGGGAATGCTTCGTTGTGGCGTTTGGCCAAGAATTATGCGCGAATTGTGCTACTGGCAGCGCTTCCGCCCAGTTGTCCTGTTGCACATTGCTCCAGTGGCGCAGGTATTGTTCCAACCATTGGTTGGTGCGTTCCGATTGGCCGTCTGTTTGGGGATGGTATGCGGATGAGATATTTTGTCGTATTCCGAGCGTACTGCATAATCCTTTCATGAATGCAGATGTGAATCGTGGGTCTCGGTCCGTGATGAGTTTGCGGGGGATCCCATAGTGCGGGTAGACATGTTGGAGGTATAGTCGTGCTACTCCCTCAGCGGTGATAGTTTCATGACAGGGTATGAAGATCGCAGCTTTCGAGCAGTCATGGTCGGTGATCGTGAGGATGGAATCAAATCCCTGGGACGGAGGTAGTTTGGTGATAAAATCCATAGAAACGACTTCGAATGGTTCTGCCTCCGGGTCGGTGGATATGGGAAATAAGTGGGGTTTTTTTTGGTGGGGGTTAATTTTGTTGGCCTGACATACGGCACATCCTTTGACATACTCTTCGACATCTTCTCGTATAGTGGGCCACCAGTAGTCGCATCGTACTAGTTCGCGTGTGTTGGCAATTCCAGGGTGGCCCATGCTTGGAGAGTCGTGAAAGAGAGTGATTACCCCCCGCTTAAGATCGTTGTCCCCGACAACGACTAACGCGTCATCTTTCCACCACAACCCATCGTGCTTTTTGAGGTTATGGTGTTCGGCCCATCGTGCCGCTTCCTCCTTTCCAGCGTTCTGAGCCACCCGGGACCAGATATCCATATCACATAATGACATTTGGGTGGCTCGGATGAACCTTTCCGCTGGTAGGACGATGACGTCAACGTTGTCCCCTTCGCCGGACTCGTAGTCCGACCGCCTGGACAGGGCGTCTGCGCGCGCGTTCTTCGTTCTGGCTACGTGTCTTAGGATGAAGTCGTACTCTGATAATTCTAGGAACTCGCGCGCGATCCTTCGGTTGATCTTCCGGGGTTCTTTCCAATATTGGAGGTTGGCGTGGTCGGTGTGGATAATGATTTTATGAGGGGATCCTACGAGGTATGTTCTCCACGCTCGTAGTGCTTTAACCACGGCTAGTAACTCCCTGTCGTAGATGTCGTAGTTTCGTTCCGTCTCTGTAAATGATTCGGAGTGGAATGCTACCGGGTGGAACTTTCTGTCGGAGCCTAATTGATTTAGCACTGCTCCGACCGCGACATTTGACGCGTCAACCTCTAGTTCGAACGGTTTGGTAAGGTCTGGGAATAGGAGTACTGGTTCCTCGCATATGCGCCTTTTGATGTCTTCAAAGGCGTTCTGCTGCGTGTCACCCCAGTGCCATTGGGTCTCCTTCTTTGTGAGGTCGTGAAGGGGTCGGGCGAGTTGTGAGAATCCTCGTATGAACCTCCTGTAGAAGTTGCAGAATCCTAAGAACGCGCGAACTTCTTTGAGACTTTTCGGGGGTTGCCATTCCCGGATTCCTCGGACTTTGACGGGGTCCATTCGTAACCGCCCGTGACCAATGATAAGGCCTAAGTACTCTGTTTCGTGGACTTTGAACTCGCACTTCTCCGGTTTCACATAGAGATCGTGTGCCTCGCAGAGTCGTAGTACTTCATGGAGGACTTTCCGGTGGTGTTGTTTGTCGTCCGCAGTGGCGATAAGGATGTCGTCCATGTAGACAACAACTTCATTCGTCAGGATGAGGTCGCGGAAGATAGTATCCATCATGGTTTGGAAGGTGGACGGGGAATTAGTGAGGCCGAAGAACATAACGCGTGGTTCAAACAGGCCTTGATTGGTTTTGAATGCCGCCTTCCATTCATCTCCTTCTTGGATGCGAACGTTGTTGTATCCCCATCGGATGTCCAATTTTGAGTACAGCCGCGCGACTCGGATGCGATCGACGAGTTCTGGAATAAGCGGGAGGGGGTAGTGGTTTTTTATGGTGAGTTCGTTGAGACGTCGATAGTCCTGTACCGGACGCAGCTTTCCATCCTTCTTTTTGATGAAGAAGAAGGGTGACGCGTAGGCGGATTTCGAGGGGCGAATATATGTTACGTTTCATCTCGGACTGCCCGGATCGGTTGTGAACTCTGACGTGTTTGTGATGACTCGGCACGTTAGCAGTAATACGTCATGGACTTCGGATCTTACTGCCTCATGTTGTGCTGACTGATGACCCGCTATTGTTGTACGCGATCGTGATTATGCCTGCTGACTGATGTTCTATTGTTGTACGTGTCTCGGATTACGAGGACGACTGCGCATTCTATTATTAGAATACGTTACTTATGCTATTGGCTACTTACGAGTTCGAGCGGAGTTAGAACTAACTCCCTTACTTGTATTTAAGTTCGTAGTACTGTAGACCAGGATCCCCATCTTGGTCTTCTTCGAATACCACTCTCCACTCGTCTTCTGTGCTAGGGATTCGCGACATCCCTAAGTGAACTAGCTCCGGCATATCCCTCTGTGACCAAGAAGGGATCCCCGTGACTTCATCTCCATCTTCCTTCGTGAATGGTAGATCAACCGACCGTGACTTATCCGCCTGGTACCACGTGTCATCTCGTCTTCGAATATCTCAACTCGCGTACCGCTCGCCCGACTCACTGCTACTACATTGTCGATAACCTTCAGTGGGAATATATTTGCAAAGTCCCAAGCCCGCCACCTAACGTCCCAGTCGAAGAGACGTTGTACACCTACAGAGACTCTACAGGCACGTACTGGCCACATCCCGCAGTCTTTCCCGAACACTCGGACAACCACAGATTCTATCCGCGAGGGAACCCACGCCACAACAGCGCCTAAGTCAGGCAAACGTCCGTGGTAGACGTTACAATATACCCCTTCTCTAGTTGTTCGTTCAGGAAGGCCGTAAGCGCCTCTCCTTCGTTTGCAGTGAGTGGGTACACCTTGCAGTCGATTGCGGTGGGTGCGTCAGGGAGTAATTCGATAGCGTGGTCCCATACGCGGGACGGGGGAAATCGATGTGACGCTTCTTCGCTGAACACCTTGCGGTGTGTCCAGTATTCTGGAGGAACCATTTCCTCAAACGTTCGGACCTGTCGTTTTGCCGCTTCCTGCTGTGCGAGTTCTGATGCCGTCGTTGTTTTCCGCAGGAAGGCAATCCTTGGCTCCGGTTCTTCGTTCACAACCTGTTCCCATGCCTCCTCGTCGAGCTTATATGCTTGCAAGGCCTTGATGGCGGCCTCTAGTGGCATTGCGTCGCTCTGAAGGTTCAGGCTGGAGATCACGACCGGTTGGAAGTCTTCGTTCAGCGTGGCATTCCTCCATTCTATCTCAGGCTCGAAGGCCGAGAACCAGGGGTAGCCCAGGATCGCTTCGTCCTTTCCTAGGTTGGTAACCAGGAAACGAAGCGTCTTCGTGCGCTCACCAGTCCGCACCGCTAAATCGGTGTACTGGGTTATCGCGCCGTCTCGGTTGTAAGTTCCGTCAACGTTCCATATGGTGATGGGAGCGGAGACGGGTCGGGTTCCGAGATGCGTTCGTTTGAGCAGTTCCGTACAAATAAAGTTGTCGGTTGCTCCAGAGTCCAATAGGACCTGTCGTTCGGCCGTCGCGTTTGCAGATTTGAAAAGAACTGGGATTCGCATAGATCGATATCTGCTATAATACACGTGTAACGCCTTTGCCCAGGCCGACGGGTTTAGGCGTTCGGAAAATCCTTTCCTCCAAAAAGCTTTTCCACCAAGAGGTCCCGCACTTCTTTTGGCTGAGCGGCCAGCGCTGCGATCTGAGCGTCAGCCGCTTCATCATTCGACAGTACGCGGTTTGCTGATATGGCGACTCGAGTAACGAGGGGGGGAGGCGATATTGCGGGGGTAGTGGGGACGGGAGGAGGCGCTCCTCCGTCGCTTGTGGTCTGAGCAGCGCGAGTGCCTTTTTGTGGGCAATTACGCGACACATGACCCTTTTCTCCGCATCGAAAACATCTCCCCTCTGCGACCATCCTTTGCTTCTCAGCGTCTGTGAGGGTGGCACGGGCTCTAGTGCGGCTAATGTCCATGGCGTTTGGGTCACGCGCCTTGTTAAGGGCTTGGACCCACTGGTCTCGGGTATGACCTCCTCGTTTTTCGTTTTGTCGGTTGCGCGTGAGGCGAGGCTTCAGCATAAGGTACTCGGCTTGTTGAAGCCTTGCCGCCGCTTTCCATTGATCCCATGTTACGCTCCGTAGGGCGCACTTCAGGAGATCACACTCGACTGGTCTTCAGGGGTTCCTAACGACCTTGGTGTTGACCCGCTCTTTGTTCTGTCGCTCGAGCTAGCGCTTGCTGCCGTTCTTGCCTGTCGAGGATAAGTCCGAAACGGACGATCTGTAGGACTCGGATAGCAACGAAGAGGTAAAAGAAATGAATGACTTCGCTCGTATATGCTGAGCTCGCACGCTCGATCAATCGGTCACGTGATGGAAGGGGAAAGGGGGACACCGCTGTAGCAGGGGGACAAACTCCGAGGTCTGCGTAGGGTACGGACGCCGCTGTAATGCTGGACTAGCTCCGAGGGCACGTAGGGCAAAGAGAAGAGGGAGTGGATTGAGAGCAGAGGGGGACTGGGAACTACTCGGACTAGGTTGTACGGACTATACAAGAAGTCAAAGCTACCGTCTAAGGTCGCTTCTACGTGCTACTTATACTCGTAGGGAGAGCTATTGGAACTCAGCTGAAACCCTAATACAACGGTCCTAGGAAACTGCGGAACTGCGGAAAACACATGTCCAACGCCACTGATGGTGGCTGAAACATACAGTCCATGGGCGCATCAAGCCACAGGGACAAGGCACGGGAAAGTCAACACAAATACAGTAACGGATCAGAAACCAGGCACAATCGATAACACACGTTCTAATCCAGGCACAAGCTCATCTGGATTCTTCTGGTGCGGTCTAGGCCAGGTCACGTGCCAGGGTCACGTGACGGGCGCTTGACATCTTCTTCGGCTATTCCCAGGGCGCTTGCCAGCCCGGGTCATGCTCGTAATATAGGATGTTTCCGGGGTCGATGCCCTCGCTTCTGGCGGCTGCAACCCATTCGGCGCGATATTGCTCGGCGGTGCTGCACGAGTCCGTACTGGTGGCGCGTGTTACGTTTCGTTCTCAGACTGCCCGGACCGGTTGTGAACTCTGACGTATTCGCGATGACTCGGTATGTCAGATGTAATGTGTCATGGACTTCGGATCATGTCGCCTCGTGTCTGGATGACTGATGCACCCCATTGTTGTACGTGATCGTGATTAGGCTTGCTGACTGATGTTCCCTATTGTTGTACGTGTTCTGTGTTACGATAACGACTGCGCATTCTATTATTAGGATACGCTACTTACGCTATTGGTTACTTACGAGTTCGAGCGGAGCTGGAACTAGCTCCCTTACTTGTATTTAAGCTCGTAGTAGTACAGACCAGGATCCCCATCTTGGTCTTCTTCGAATACCACTTCTAACTCGTCTTCTGTGCTAAGGGCCTGCAGCAGCCCTTAAGTGAACTAGCTCCGGCATATCCCTTTAAGACCAAGAGGGATCCCCGTGACACTATCTCCATCTTCCTCCGTGAATGGTAGATTCGCCAGTAGTGCCTTATCCGCCCGGGACTACCTGTCACCTCGTCTTTGAATACCTCAACGCCAGGACAGCCCGTCCGACTCACTGTTACTACATCGTCGACAACCTTCAGTGGGAATACGTCCATACCGTCCCAAGTCCACCAGCAGGAGTCCCCGTAGAAGAAACTCTTTACACGTATAGAGACTCCACCGGCACGTATCAGCCTCATCCCGCAGTTTTCCCGCTATCGGACATACACAGATTCTACCCCCGAGGGAACCCACGTTACAATAGTGCCTAAGTCAGGCAAACGTCCGTGGTAGACGTTACAGCGCGGGGTTCAGGTCGAAGCGTAACATCCCATGTAACTGGGTGTTGGAAGCGTATAGCGTTGATTACGAGGTTGTCGGGGAGTCCCGCTTGGAATTTCTCAATGACGTTGGCTTCGTCTGGATTGTAGCCGGCTTTTGTTGTGAGGTTCTGGAACTTTGCGATGTACGTGTCAATGTCTTCACCAATCATCTTCAGTTTGTCGATGTCTTGGCGCGCTCTGGTTCGTTCGGTGGTGTCTGTGTAGGCGTTCGTGAACCGATCAAGGATCGTGTTCCATAGGTTTTCTTCGTTGTGCAGTACTCCTCCTGCTAGTTGGGTGTCTAGCCACGCGGTTTGCTCATCTACCCAATCGTCTACCAATTGTCCCCTCATGTATGAAAGGAAGGTCATGGCTCGCGAATAGGGTACTGTGAGCTGGTCCATGGTTGGGTTCATTCCTCGATAAATTCGAAAGGATCGAAGAAAGTTTCGACTCTCCTCTCGATTTCCATCGAAGATGGGTGGTGGGTTGCCCCCAAGTTTGCCCCCTCCCGGTGCTGGTATTGCCCCGGCTGGGCCCACGGGGAGCGCACCTCCTCCTGGGGCGCCGCCACCTCCGCCTGGGGTGCCGCCACCTGGACCACCTCCGCCGCCACCAGGGGCACCACCGCCCGGTGGGCCTCCACCGCTACCATGTATGCCTCCACTAGGTCCAGCAGTTGGGCCACCGCTTGACCCCGTCGGCGGTTGGGTACTAGAGCTATGAGGCGCTCCGCTCGTCTGAGCAGTCGGTCGACCTCCTGTAGCATGTGTTCCTCCACCGCTCGCGCCGGAGGTTCCCGTGGTAGTAAGACTGGTGGCGACCTGAGTGTTGGTGGCCATCGCTGGCTGTATGGGAGTGAGGGTGGTTGATTCGTCTGGGTCGACGTTGATTCCGGTAATGTTTGTTGACCCAAGGGGTCCTGCGCCGAATTGTGGAGGGACAGCTTTGTAGGCGTACCACCGTCCTTGCTTTGGGTCGTAGTCGATGTAAGCCCAAAGGCGAAGATCGTCGAAGTAGTGGACTTGGTGATATTCCTGGTTTTTGGCGTCAAAGATAAAATACCCCTCTTGGTTGCGGATCTCTTCCCAGATTACTGTGCCCTTTTCGTGGCTGGAGAGTTCGTCGGTGGAGTACCGATCGATGTACTGCGGTTGGAATTTCGTGCGACTCCTACTAGTCGCCAGGGTTGCGAGACTTGACTTAATGTAACGTTACCACAGGAACGTTATGTGCGACGTGCACGTCACTAAGTCGTTCAAGCCGAGGTAACGGGATGCGAGTTAGCCGGTTAAGGCCGAGTTTGAGGGTGAACAAGCACTGCACGGTCTCCTCAGACGCGTGAGTGGTAATCGGGAGTTCTGGGGTTCAAGCGCAAAGGCGAACCAAAGTCGTGCTCAAGCGAAACAGCGAGCCAAAGTCGTTCGGGGATTAACTGCAATGTGGTATTACACAAGAAGTCAAGTCTACCGTACAAGCTAGGTAGCGTGCAACTTATATACTGTTACAAGATGTTTGTACGCAACAAACATATGGTGCGATATGTGGAGTCCAAAGCGAAAGCAGAACAAAGGCAGAACTACAATAGGAAACGAGGTGATTGCGCGGGGTCATGTGGAAGTCAGATGAGACCGGAGCGCCGTGAACTTTGATATACAAGGAAGGGGGCGTGAAGGCGTATCGTGTGGCGAAAAGATCATGGGAAACGGTTGGGCGCGTGGTGAATTATGGGCGTAACAAAGTGGGGTACGGAAGCAAGAAACAAGGAACGGAAGCGTCCACAGGAAATAGAAGGAAAATCGTAACATCTATGCTGTGCGTTGCGAGGATCTCACTCCGAACTCAGCAACCAGACCGCCGGTGTCATCGTTAAGACAGAGCGAGACTCTTTCCGTGTGTTGGACCAGAATGGGGAAGTGCGTTTAGTGAAACCACATCAGATATCTATGTGTCGCGACTCCAACTGCGTTATGGCAACGGACGTGGAGGGATGTGCACTAGTGGTCGGTAACAATATGAAGGAAAACGACGGCGAAGTGAGAGGCATACCTCCTTTCCCCGTCACTTTGTCTACATCTTATATGCTCTGATAGGGTCGGAAAGGCTGCATTCTTCACGTTCACCAGTCTTTCTTCGCATTCTTGCACAATGGTGAAATCATGGAAAACGGAGGGGTGTTCGTGACACGAGCAAGGTCCCTTGTCTCTCTTGCTCCAAAAGGCATCCAACCTGGCACCGACCTTTCTGGAGTGAACCCTACCTCGAGCAGGGGCGTTGGGTCAGGCATGGGCTGTGATTCGTGAGACCGGCTGATTGGTGTCCTCGTCACTGTGGCCAAAGGTCCTCAAAAAGGTTATATTGGTACTATCAAGGACACGAATGGTCCAATTGCTTGCGTACAGCTTAATACCAATAATGAGGTCATAACGATCGAAAAAGAAAGGCTCAGTCGTAGAAAGTGAGTCTATTGGTTTCTCCCTGAAGTCACGCGTACCCATTGTCATCCAGCAAGGATGGGAAGTTAGAACCACTCGAGGGTGACTGCAGCAGACCTATTGACAAAAGCGCTAATAACCCCAAGCACAAGAAGCATATGGAGGACATGGGATCGATCACGACATGAAAATGTAGGGGGGAAAGCACCAAATAAGTATTATGTACTGCTCTGGAATATAAACTGTTACGCAACGTCTGCTCTCCATCTCTCTCTCTCTCTTTCTCTTCTCAGATTACATTCCCGAGGACATGTTCTCTTACCTTCTTCGAAGTCCTATATGACGTAGACCCAACATGTTGTTTGCTACTCTGTATGACTCGGTCACATCCACATCCTTCTCTTACCTTCCAGTAGCTTCTCCGTACAACTCTCGTAGTACTTAAGGACCATCTGTAACCCTCCAGAGCTCTAAGTTCGACCTACTGTATTCAACTGCAGTAGCTTCCCGAATACGATTCCTTTTAGCTTCACGAACCCCGAACCCCGAACGATTCCCTCTCATCTTGTAAATCACCGCTCCGCCGTCTTGTTGTCGGCAGTCGCCCTCTGAATTCTCGAACTCCGACTGAACCTCGAATCCGAGTGACTTGATCGTCCTCGCTTGCCTATCGTTGCCTGATTGCCTCGTCGTCGGCAGTCACCTTTGAACTTTCGAACCCCAAACGAACCCCGAATCCGAATTTGAACGATACACCTGTTGAGCTGGCAGCACTAACAGCGAGATAAAGCAAGAGCGGCTAAGACAAACAAGTAAACTTCAGAGGTGAAGAAAACTCTATATAGCAGCGCTACACACCTAAGACAAACAAGTAACTATACTAGTGTCAGCGTAAGGTAGAGAGGCTTAGTAGTAAAGGGACTTACACTTCAGAGGTGAAGAAAACTCTGAAGTGTGAGGGCGAAAACAGCAGACCTTATATACAGGACGCTTAGCTAATAATGGTCTGTGCGCACTGGTGACTCAAACAAAATGCACCTGGTCTGTGCGCCAGAGGGAGAAATGCCATTGGAGGGCAGAGAACAATAAAACCGCCTAATGCGGATGTGATCGGTATCTTAACAATAAGAACAAGGAGAACCTTATAAGGAACTACAAAATAAAGATAAACAATAACCGGTCCGTACAAGTCCGGAAGTCCATAATCTAACCATAAGGGCCAGATACCGTATAAGGAAGGGAATGACTCAATCATATCCCACGAGACATGTGACTTGAATCAGTCACGTCTCAACATCCCTCCATGATAGAGGCAGTCCATTCTGGAGATAAGAATAGGTGGTAGATGGTGATGAGAGCGTGTGTCAAGTTTCAACAAGTTCTCAACATGAGAACTGTGTGAGAGTCCTTTGCAAGTTCTCAACATAAGAACTGTGCAAGAGTCTAGGAGTTCGGGATTGAAGTCCCTTGAACACCTTTACTTCATTCGTCATAAAGGACGACTTTTTGAAGTGCAGGGTACTACTCCATATAAGACAGAGAGAAAGGACTCTCTTCTGCAGAGATAAGAGCGAATCTTATTCTGCCTTGACACTTCATCGGCAACCTTATAAAAGGTCCATCAACCCGAATTTCTGATAGATGTGGATCCTATCCACACTTTTCTCCATTACACTAACCCAACATCATTAACCAGCTTCTCGAAGGTTTCCCTTGGTAGAGACTTAGTAAGTCCGTCTGCTACCATGTCCTTCGTTGGAGTACGTATCAGGTGTATCACCTTGTTTTCTACATACTCCCTAACAGCGTGGTGTTTGATGGGGATGTGTTTGGACCGTCTCCCTGTGACTGGATTCAGGGCTAAGTCTACAGCGCCCTTGTTGTCACAGTGAAGAGGTATGGGGGAGGAGACCTCGTACCCCAGTTCCTCCAGGAACGTCCTATACCACTGAGCTTGGTTTGCAGCCTCTGCGAGGCTCATGTACTCAGCTTCTGTGGTGGACTGTGCTACCGTCTTTTGCTTTCTGGTGCACCATGAGATGGCACCATTCGCAAGTAGGTAGACGTAGCCAGTGGTGGAGTGGCGATCTTCCTGGTCACCCCAGGAAGAGTCGCAGTAGCCATGAAGGCCTTCTCCACCATTCCCTCCAGAGTAGCGCAACGCGTAGTCCTTTGTAGTATTAAGGTATGCTATCACGTATTTAGCAAGGCGCAGGTGCTGCTGAGAGGGGTTGGAAGCGAATTGGCTGAGGCGCGCAACAGCGAAGGAGATATCAGGTCTGCTTCCAATCTGCGCATATAGCAGAGACCCAATTATCTGTTGATACTTCTTAATCTCAGAAGTAGAGGCTTGATCTTCGTATTTGATCAAGTGAGCCTCCGCACCAGAGGGAAGAGGGGTATATACTGGGTTGGAATCCCTCATTCCAAACCTTTCAACCACATCAGAGATGTAATCTGACTGGTTGATGGTCATAGTGCGGTTAGCACGATCTCTGGTGATGTTAACACCGAGATATGACTCAATTTCTCCCAGATCGGTCATCTCGTATCGACTTGATAGAGATGCCTTCAGATCATTGATCTTATCTAATGAGTTGCCCAGTATAGTGATATCATCTACATATAAGATGACGAAAAGTGCATCACCCCCCTCTTGGAGATGATACACGTATACTCCTGCATCAGAGTACGTCCGCGTAAAGCCGAGTTCACTAAGAACTCCATGGAACTGTAGATTCCATGCGCGGGAAGCCTGCTTCAGACCATAAAGGGCTTTCTGAAGCCGGCACACCAAGTGTTCTTGGCCAGCTGTGACGAAACCTACAGGCTGCTCCATATAGATTTCCTCGTCCAGTTCTCCATGAAGGAAAGCCGATTTGACGTCCATCTGGTGGATCTCCCAATCCTCCAGAGTGGCTAACGCCAATAGTAGTCTTAGGGACTCAAATCGGGCGACTGGACTGAAGGTTTCGTCAAAGTCCACCCCCTCTAGTTGGGTGAACCCTTTTGCCACTAGCCTAGCACGAAAGCGTCCATCCGCTTTCTTCTTAAAGACCCACTTGCATTTAACCACCTTCCTTCCAGCAGGAAGGGGCTCCAGCCGCCAGACCTGTAGCTTATCCAGGGCATCCAGCTCATACTGGCATGCCTCCTGCCACTGGTCGGCGTATTCAGACTCCATGGCTTGCCTGAAGGTCTGAGGATCCCTGTAGCCAGGGGCCTCTGCCACATTCAGCAAGTCCATCATGGTAAGCCTACTGCTCCCTTGCATAAACTCGTCATTATCCTCATTGTAGTAGCGAGGATTCTGACGCCTCGTCCTTGTGCTCCGCCTGGGGCGAGGAGGCGAAGACACCTGTTCAGTCCTAGGACTCCTAGGAGTCTCAGCTGGAGGACTGATATCCCTATTGAAATTAGGGGCAGGTATCGGCTGGGACACCATGGGTGGCCAGTTGCGCCTAGAGCGCGAAGGACGAGGAGGGGTAGACGTAGGGGGTGCAGAGGGTGGGGTCTGATATATAGTCTGATCTTCTGGAGCGGGGTGAGTGCTGGGTGGGGTGCTAGGCTGTTGTCCCTGCGGAGGGGCTTCCTCCGGCACCTGTATAGCAGGCGGGGCCACAGTGATTGGCGGCGCCTGAGGTGCTGTGGCAACAGCTGGTAGAGGCTGATCAAGCACTCTTATATAAATTGTACCGCCGGTGGAGTCAATTACTTCCTGTTCCGGCACTGGTGTAGTGTACTGGTGAGGGATCAGGTCACCGCGGGACGGGAAGACGCTTTCGTCAAACGTAACATCTCGAGAGGAGACGAAGCGTCGGCTATGTCTGTCCCATAGTTTATAGCCCTTAGAAAGAGCTTCATAGCCCACAAACACGGCCTCCTTTGCTTTAGGATCTAATTTTTGCCGGTTGTGTTCTGGTACGTGATAGTAGGCTTTGCAGCCAAATACTCTAAAGTAAGAGACGTCTGGAACCGTACCGTTCCAGAGCTCCAGCGGAGTCTTCCACTTGTTAGAACGAGTGGGAGTGCGATTGTAAATGTGCACAGCAGTTTCAACTGCTTGTTCCCAGAAGCCAAGGCTAAGGCCCGCATGATGAAGCATGCTGGTGCCTTTTTCCATAACCGTACGGTTAAAGCGCTCAGCTCTCCCATTCTGTTGTGGAGAATAAGGCATTGTGAGACGATGCTCAATGCCCGCTTCCAGAAGTATGTGCTTTAGATCGTGATTGACATACTCGCCACCTCGATCAGAATGTAAGGATTTGATGGGCTTGTTTAGTTGTTTTTCAGCCCACGCCTTGTAGTGTAGGAAGGCGTCCTTAAACTGATCTTTTGTCTTCATGAAGATGACAACTGCTGCTTTTGAGAAGTCATCTATGAAGGTGGCGAAGTATTTGTTCCCCTGGATAGAGTTACTCTGGAGGGGTCCAACTAGGTCACTATGGACGATCTCGAGGTGATCCTCGGCACGCTTCATGGAAGCAGGAAAAGGAAGACGAGTGGATTTGCCAAGCTCGCAGCCGTGGCATGGTCCCGCTTCCTCTGGATCATTGTTTATAACGAGGCCTTTAACAGCCTCGGGAGCATGTGTCTTCAGCGCTTCTTTGGACATATGTCCCATGCGCTTATGCCAAACATCAAGGCTAGCAGATGCAGGTGCTTTGACAGTGTTTAGTTTATGACTGTCAAGCCAATATAAGTTGGCAGCCTTATGTCCTTCCGCTATAGTTTCCCCTTTGTAGCGAATTGCGAAGGAGGTAGAGTCAAATGAAACTGAGGCGCCCTTTTCTGTCAGGGCACTTGTGGAGAGGATGCGCGAATGCGTGTTTGGGAGATGCAACACATTGGAGATTTTGAGGTCGTAGCCTCTGTTGGTTCGGATTGTTATAGTACCCGTTCCAACACTCTTTAATAGAGAACTATCTCCTAGTAGAACTTCGATACCTTCGTGAGGTGTATAGGTATCGTAGTCTTCAATGTATGGTGTGAAATGTGTTGAGGCTCCACTGTCCATCATCCATCTTGACTCTATATGCGCGGTTTTGTCACGCATCATGTAAAGGGAAACTTGAGGTGCTTCATGCACCTCCTCTATTTTGCCAGAGCCATTGACTATGGTAAATAGTCGGCTCTTTGGTACTGGTACTGTAGTATTTAGTCTATCTGCCGGAATAGCCTCCGGTGCGGCGACAATGAAGTTTTGGGCAGCTTTCCTCAGCTGCCCAGCCTTCCCCTTCTTGGCATTCTCTTGGTCCCTTTTTAATTTAAAGCAGTCCGGCTTTTTATGGCCGGGCTTGTGACAGTAATGGCAGATTATATCCGCTGAAGCGGAACTGCCGGGATTGGGCGATGATTGCGCCTTTGGGGGGCGCGAACCAGAGGCCCGGTTGATAGGGGCCACCTTGTTAAGGGTGGCGGAGGGACCGGAGAGTCTTGATTCCTCATTGATGAACCTATTGATCAGGTCCTGAGGTTGTAGGTTGGCAGGGGGGCCTGCGGCCAGTATGGTGCCGGCGATGGTAGAGTATGAAGGAGGGAGGGCGTCTAACAAGATGAAGGACATTTGCATGTCCGAGACCGCCATTCCGTTCTCCTGAAGGGTATTCTTCAAATCCAGCATTTTTTGGAGTTGAGGGAGGAAGGGGCGACCTTCCTCTAGCTTGGTGTTGACCAAGCCTACCCATAAATTGAAAGTGGCCATAGAGCCAACAGCACCATACAGGGCTTCCAACTGCACGAACTTGTCGTGGACGCTGGGGAAGAGGACTTGGGATGTGATCCCTGATAGTACCTCTGTTGTGACGGATAGATATAAGAGGCCAATAATGACCTCCTCTTGTTTTTGCCACATGGCCAACATGGCCAGGCCAGCGTCCGTGGGTCCGGTGGGACCAGCAGCACCTGCTGGCAGAGCAGGGTGCTGGGGAATTGCACCGGGGTTGTCGTGAGTGAGATGCCTGGAGCAACCATTCATGAGCATGAGAGACGTAAACGTCTGAGCCCAGGTTTGCCAATTGGTTCCATCCAACTTGGCGAGTTGGACGGAAGGGGGAAAGACGAGAGTGAATTGAGCCATTTGAGATGTTTTGAAGTGTTAAAAATCTGGTTCCGAGGAGCAGTCAGAACCAGTCCAGATCTTGAGAGGAAAGATAGCGGTCCAGCCATAAGAGCGCTATACTCCGTAACACTCAAGGTGTCATGCCCCAGGTGTGCGACTTTGGAGTACCAACTTGTAAAAAGTACTAGGTAGTTTAAACTAAACCCCTTCTTAGGACTAGCCTGTTACCACGTGGATCTTGCAAGAAGAGCAAGCAGTCTTAGTGATAGCTTTAATCAGGGTCAAGCAGAGTCACGTCTGGGGTACTTCCCGGCGAAGGGTTTCCCGGAGATCGTGTCCTAACCTTTAGGCAGTCCTCAGGGGCTACTCAGGTTCACTGGTAGCCCTAAGAGGGGCAGTGCCCTAGAGAGGAGCCAACAGCGAGTTCCAAGAGGAAAGATGAGGATCAACTCCAACATCATTTCCAATTGCCGTCTGTGGAGTCTCTAGACCAGACCAATAAGGGTCTTAGCACTGATGTATAGTGCTTTTACTTATAGTAGCGACCCCTAGTTGTGTCAGAGGGAAGGACTTCTGGGTTTGACTATTAACCAGGCCTTCACACCCCTTAAAGAGACCCAGGTATTAACCGAGTATCTCCCAACCATTAAGGTGGCCTATAGCCGCAAGGGTCTTCCCCTATTGGCCTAATAAATCCGGACGAAAACCGGGAGGTAGAAAATAAGTAGTGAGGAAATGCGCACAGGGGAACTTAAGGACGCGTCTGCTGACTTAACAGCTCCCTAGCGCCTTTCGCGAGAACCTTCATAAGAAGGCTAGCCAGTATTGGCACGACATTTAAATAATGCCGGTGGACAAGAAAGGAATGTGTCGAAGGAAGAGGATAGAGGATGCTCACTGAGTGGGAGAGATGCAGGAAGAGTGTAGTTGCAGAGTGAGCAAGTGACACGAGGTAGATCTGGAACACGACTGTTAGTATGAGCGTCCAGGGCCCATAACCTGTTGAGCTGGCAGCACTAACAGCGAGATAAAGCAAGAGCGGCTAAGACAAACAAGTAAACTTCAGAGGTGAAGAAAACTCTATATAGCAGCGCTACACACCTAAGACAAACAAGTAACTATACTAGTGTCAGCGTAAGGTAGAGAGGCTTAGTAGTAAAGGGACTTACACTTCAGAGGTGAAGAAAACTCTGAAGTGTGAGGGCGAAAACAGCAGACCTTATATACAGGACGCTTAGCTAATAATGGTCTGTGCGCACTGGTGACTCAAACAAAATGCACCTGGTCTGTGCGCCAGAGGGAGAAATGCCATTGGAGGGCAGAGAACAATAAAACCGCCTAATGCGGATGTGATCGGTATCTTAACAATAAGAACAAGGAGAACCTTATAAGGAACTACAAAATAAAGATAAACAATAACCGGTCCGTACAAGTCCGGAAGTCCATAATCTAACCATAAGGGCCAGATACCGTATAAGGAAGGGAATGACTCAATCATATCCCACGAGACATGTGACTTGAATCAGTCACGTCTCAACAACACCTTACTGCGCGTAACATAAACTCATTCAAGCACCAAATAAGTAGCTAATGTACATTACAACCAAAAAAAGCCGCATACCGAGACATGCTTTGTATCCCTAGCGTTCTTCGACTTGGTCAGAGTTGAGTTGAATTCGGGGGCAGAAATGTCAGAACGGAAATAGGAGGACAACTGCGGAGCTACCATCATTTGTGTGATTTTCGCAATTGCTTCGCTGGGTTTTTTGCGCATTCGTCAACTCGAATCGCTCTGACCGTTTTTTTTCGCAACCGAGCTGTGTCCTGGTCGGACTAGATCCAATTGGTGGCGTGAGATCAAGGATTCGATATTACTAGGCGATAAATAATCTCAGGGCGGAATAGGAGCCTACATACAGTACGGGTCTCACTCATTCGGGGTATCTCATCTTCAAGTTGCGCGCACGCATTACTCTGCTCATTCGCTCCATAACTGTGGGATGGGGTTGGGGGACTTGCAAGTTATTTCCTTTATTAAAGTTTGGTTTCCTTCCGCATGTTGAATTTAGTATTTCCCCATACAAATAGAAAAACAAGAAACTTGACAAGAAACGTAAAAAAAAGGAAGAAACCGGACCTTTCGAGTTGTGCGACAATAATTTATGCTCACTTGGGAAGAAGGCGTGGGAACTTTCCCAATAACTTTTCAGGCCGACTGTCCACATTAGATCCTGCAATACCTTACTGGCAGTTACCCAGATGTATACCGATGTTGGTCAGATGTGTAGATTTCTGGATAATGATCTCCGTGAAGTCTCTGATGACTGCTGCACCCATCTCGTCAAGCGATTACGGTATTGGAATCAAAGTTTCGGCTTGAACCAAGCGCCAGGCTAACCAAGCACTCTCCCACGTCAATCGTTGTGTTATGGTCTTGTACGTGAGTTGGTCCATGACCTTCGGTCTTGTAGTTGTTCCAAAGGAGCGATTTAGTTTGGGCGCTACCATACACTCTATAAGTGTGCGCGAGGTTCTATTGTTCTCTCGAACACTACCAGCCTATCTTTCTAGTCAACCATGTCCAACTCAGGCTTTCAATCGATTCTTGATGCATTCGATACATACGTGGAGCAGATGGGGATAAATCTAAGAGAAAATCCGTTCGCCGACAAGGTCCTTGGCTGTGACTCCTCCGATGCCATCCTCCTACTACTTCAAGAGAACGCGAATGCGTTCAAAGACTATCGGGACAAAAATAGGAAGTTCATCGACTGCCTTGGCCCAGTGGTACAATTCGTTCACGCCTTCTCTGGAATTATTGGGGAGGCCGCTGGTATGGTGAGCCATGAACAACGCTTTGTTCTCTCTTATTATTATTTTGACTCTTCCTCTTTTTCCTACAAGGTGCCTTTCCAACCTGCAAAACTAATCTTCGTTGGCATTGATGTTCTCTTCACTGTGCGTATCTCCCTCATTCACTGATCAGGTCCATCTGATATCTGAGTAATGTGAGGCGGCCGCTGGAGTCAGCGCGAGCTACGATGCACTCCTTGAACTTTTTGAATGCCTCGGAAACTTCCTCAAACGCCTCCGTATTTACACCGAAATCTCCTTCGACCCTTTGAAGGATATAGTCGCGAAGATAATGGTTGAGTTGATCTCCGTACTTACCCTAGCAAGGAAACAAATCACCCGAGGACGACTTAGTAAGCAGGTTCTGGCTATAAATAACTATACGTGACGACCTCTGAACATGCTGTAGAGCAGTTCACGAAGAAGTTGTTGGGAGATAGCGAGATCGAGGCCATACTGAAGAGATTAGACAGACTCACGCAGGAGGAGGCACGCATGACCTTGGCGCAGACCATGGCTGTTGTTCACAGTCTTTTAGATAATATGAAGGTGGTCATGGACGGTGAGTCAAGCTACCTGAATGCTGATCATATGATTGGACTACTGTTGTGTAGGTGGCGAGGCGTCGACGAGTGCGATCCGACAGAACCTTGGTGAGTTCAATTGTGCGCGTAAATCTGTGAATCTCGGTCACATGGAAAATATTAGTTACGATGCAGGAAATGGCAAGTGACATCAACAAAATGAAGCGTGCGTTATCTCATTAAATATAGGTCATCTTGATGAGCAAACCTCGTCCCCAGGTGATCAGTTCCAGAAGGATGCAAGGGGCTGGATCTCACCCCCAGATCCGTCTAAAAATCACATCATTGCACGCAGAAGCTACCACAGTGAATCTTCAGTGTGGTTTACCCGTGGCTGCACCTTCAACAAGTGGATTATTGCCGGTGGCCTCTTATGGATACGTGGCAAACGTATGTGTTTCCCAAACTACCCACCCTCTCAGACGCTGACGGAAAATTGTGACTGTAGCGGGATCAGGGAAGAGCGTTTTATGGTAGGTGCCGTATATGATATACATATCTTCTACTGGCTCTATATTGACGCATGTCGATCAGTTCCAGCATCATTGAAGAGGCCAAGGCCCTACGCGACGCGGGACTGGCTTTGGTGGCTTATTACTACTTTGACTTTAGAGATACCGCAAAGCAGGACGTCCGTGGCTTGATATCCTCCCTTGTTGCCCAGCTCTGCGCCAACTCGGATCTTTGCTGCGACATCCTTTCTCGCCTATATTCCCAGCACGGTGCCGGATCGCAGCTGCCTGATGACGAAACGCTTACGCAATGTTTGAAAGACATGCTCGAGCTACCAGGACAACCCCATATTTATATCATCGTAGATGCTCTCGACGAGTGCCCCGACGCCTCAGGGGTACCATCTCCACGCGAGGGCGTCATTGACCTCCTAGAGGACTTGATCGAGTCGCATCTTCCGAATCTTCGGATCTGCGTGACTAGTCGTCCCGAGGCCGATATCCAGGAAGTTCTTGGGCCGTTGGCATCTTATTCGGTTTCTCTTCATGACGAAAATGGTCAAAAGCAGGGTATCTTTGACTACGTCAGTTATGTTGTCCAGCATGACCGGAAGATGCGAAAATGGAGGGCAGAAGATAAGGAACTGGTGATCGAAACTCTCACGCGAAGGGCCGACGGGATGTGAGTTATCACCATGATTTATTTTTTCAATCCTTTTCATTTGGCTACAGGTTCAGATGGGTCTTTTGTCAACTCGAGGCATTGCGTGATTGCTATCCCCATGGGCTCCGGCGTGCTCTTGACGAGTTACCCGACACCTTGGACGCAACATACGAGCGCATCCTGCTAAGCATAGGGAAGGCGAAACGAGAATACGCATACCGCCTCTTTCAGTGTCTTGTAGTCTCTATCCG
The DNA here is from genome assembly GCA_021527035.1 of Lactarius vividus. Lineage (NCBI taxonomy): Eukaryota > Fungi > Basidiomycota > Agaricomycetes > Russulales > Russulaceae > Lactarius > Lactarius vividus. The sequence continues at coordinate 207,873 of JAKELG010000011.1, forward strand.
CCCGCTCCGCGTCGAAGAGCTCGCAGAGGTTCTTGCCGTTCTTCTTGACACTGGAGAGGATTCAGAATATCACGTTGACTGGCGCCCCGAGGATGCTCACCAGGCTGTGTTGTCAACATGTTCCAGTCTGGTCACGACCGTTGTGAATGCGGACGGTTCATCTGTCATCCAGTTCTCACACTTCTCCGTGAAAGAATTCCTTACATCATCTCGCCTCGCCAACGCGGGAGAGCTTCTTTCCCGCTTTCACATCCTCCCCTATTCCGCCCACGCCGTTCTCGCCCGAGCCTCCCTCGGCGTCCTACTCGATTTTGGCGACCAAGTTGACAAAAACACAGCAGAACAGCGCCCACTCGCAATTTATGCTTCTCAGTACTGGGTCGACCATGCGAAATTTGAGGGTGTATCATCAAGTATCCAGGACCTCATGGAGCGTCTGTTCGATCCAGACATGCCATATTTTGCGACATGGATCTGGTTGTACGACGTGGACCGTCCTTGGGAAGGACACACGGCAACAGTTCGCCCGATGCAACCGAGGGCAACGCCATTATACTACGCCGCACTGTGTGGCCTCCGCCATCTTGTAGAATACCTCGCCACAAGACACCCAGGGAGCGTCAATGCTAGCGGTGGGAGTTACGACACCCCGTTGCATGCTGCATCTGCCAAGAGAGAGGTCGATACTGCTCTAGCGTTACTTGAGCATGGCGCGGATATAAATTTCCTAGACGACAGGGGCCGAAGCCCTTTGCACACAGCGTCACGAAGCGGTCGTCGTGACGTAGTGAAATTCCTACTCGAACGCCAAGCGGATGTCGACATCCGGGAAGACGACACACGCTGGACCCCGTTGCATTTAGCGACGCAAAATGGAGAACTGGAGGTCTGTCGGCTACTGGTGAAGCACGGGGCGGCCCTTGAGGAGACGACTAAGAACCGAGAAACGCCACTACACGTAGCGTCCCGTTTCGGGACTCTCGAAGTTGCTCGCTTCTTCATCGATCAAGGGGCAAATACGATGTCTAAAGATCATCGCGGCAGGACTCCGTTGCACAGTGCATCAAGATACGGGCATCGCGACCTTGTGAAACTATTTCTCGAAAGCGGCGCGTACGTCAACGCGCGAGACGTAGGTGGGGGGACTCCCTTGGACCTTGCGTCGGCCCATGGGGACCTCGAGGTTGTCCGCTACCTAATCAAGCGAGGAGCGGATGTGAACTGCAGCGACAAGGGAGGCTCGACTCTTCTCCACACAGCGGCACGAAACGGCCACCTCGACATCGTGCGGCTTTTACTCGACTCTGGCATTGGTGTCCAGGTCCGAAATCAGAAGCACGACACTCCGCTGATGCTGGCATCACGGGGCGGACATATAGAAGTATCACGCTTTCTGATCGGGCATCAAGCCGACGTTAATTTGGTCAGCGATGGTGGATGGACGTCGCTACATTTCGCATCACGAAACGGTCATGCAGACGTTGCGCAGCTCTTACTAGACCATGGGGCAGACGTAAATGTCAAGAATGCGCGCCTCTGGTCTCCACTCCATCACGCATCAGCGGATGGACATCTCAGAGTCGTAGAGTTGCTAATAGAACGCGGCGCAGAACTCGACGCACCGAATGAGGACCAGGAAAGTCCACTGGACCTGGCATCGGGGAAAGGGCACCTCGAGGTTGCACGCTTGTTAATCAAGTGCGGATCAAATGTCAATTCACAAGACTGCCAAAGCTGGACACCGTCACATTCAGCAGCACGAAATGGACATCTCGAAGTTGTGAAGTTGCTACTTGATTCCGGCGCAGATATTGACATGCGGGACAAGAATGATAAAACACCCTTCGACATTGCCCTTGAATACGGGAGGCGCGACGTCGGGAGCTTCCTAGCCAAGTACGACGGTGATCAACTTGGAGACTCCGCGCGCTCAACTTCGTTGGAAGCGGAATCGCAAAGCAGTCTCGCGGATATTGTGGAGCCGCATCTGTATGTTGGCGACTCCTCCGACGAAGAGAACACATCGTTACTCAGCGCGGTGGCGAATGGACGCATTAGTATGGTCCAGAGACTACTTGATCACGGCGCAGATGTTGACGAACGGGATGAGCTGCTCCAGACTCCGTTGTACATAGCATCGAAGAAGGGGAAACTCGAAATTGCGAAGACATTGATCAAATACGGCGCCAGCATACACTCTCGAGATACCATTGGCTGGACCCCGTTGCACAAAGCAGCACGACATGGGCACATCAAAGTCGTGCGGTTGTTGCTTGACAATGGCGCCGACGTGAACGCCTTGCAGCGGAACTACCAAACTCCGTTGCACATCGCATCGTGTAACGGATACATCGAAGTTGTACGGTTGTTACTAGAACAGGGAGCAAATGTGCAATTACGGAATGCGTACGGCAGGACACCATCTCAAGAAGCGTCAACAACGGGATATCAGAAGATTGCGCAGTTATTGTCAGAGTATGGCGTACGTGGTGCATAGGGGGTTCAGCTAATGTATGTCGTGGTTACAGTAAAGTTACGGTAATGTAACTTTGTTGTGGAATTTTTGATTCAGACTTTCGGACCGAATCGGGGCCGAGAACTGTCATTGTCCTCGGTAATTGGGACTCGGAATCATAATAAGTAGGCCAACTGTCCCGTTTAATCCGCAGGACCTCAGAGGTATCGTTGCTAGTTGGATGTGTATATTTCTGGATGATCTTAGCTTGGTAGACTCGCATTTGATGACTGGCCATCTGTGATTCTGTCTCGACTCTCGTGAGCCGATTACGGCGTTGCCATCGAGCGCCCTACTAGCGTCTACTGTATCGTATCCGATAAGGTATCTGAGTTCGTTTCTCTCCAGTCTCGAGTACTCTCCTTTCAGCCAACGATGCACAACTTTCAATTGATTCTCGACGCACTGGATAAATATGCGGAGCAAACTGGGTCAAATCTAAAAGAAAATCCCTTCGCCGAAAAGGTCCGTGGCTGTGACTCCCCCGCTTCCATCCTCCTACTACTTCAAGAGAACGTGAAAGTGTTCAAAGACTATCGGGACCAAAATCGGAAGTTCATCGATTGCCTTAGCCCGGTGATACAATTCGTTCACGCCTTTTCTGCAATTCTTGGCGAGGCAGCTGGTCTGGTAAAGCCGCGAATAATCCTTCCCTTTTCTATTTTTTTTCACTCTCCGCCAGGTTCCGTTCCAACCTGCAAAACTTATCTTCGTTGGCATCAATGTCCTCTTCACAGTCTGTATTTTACTGGCTTATACCGGGTCGCCGACCACCCGTCCCTCTGATACCAATTCATGTCAGGCGGCTGACGGAGTCAGCGCTAGTTATGACGCTCTCCTTGAACTCTTTGAATGTGTCGGGAGTTTCCTCAAACGCCTCGAAATCTATACCAAGATACCTTTGAGCCCTTTGATGACGGAGATAATTGCTAAGATAATGGTTGAAATACTTTCCATCCTTGCCCAGGCGAAGAAACAGGTCAAACAAGGGCGATTCAGTGAGCGTTTTCCTTAACGTATCTATAGGTTACTATTACTGAACTCCTTACAGAGCAATTCGCAAAGAAGCTTTTAGGGGACAGTGAGATCGAAAGCATAATGCGGAGATTAGACCGGCTCACACAGGACGAGGCCCGCATGATGGATGCGCATATCTTGGAGGTCGTTTACGGTCTTATGAACAATATGAAAGTGGTTATGGACGGTGAGTGGAGCCCCATAGTTGATTCCGAGCCTCTGATCGAACTTCGTCCCTTTAGGCGGCGAGGCATCAACCAGTGCAATCCGAAAAACTCTTGGTATGGTCAAATTATGTGGATAATTCGTATCCCTCGCTCATGGACGAATGGTAGTTACCATGCAGGATGTGGTGAACGAAATAAACAAAATGAACCGTGTGTCGTCTCACCTATTATACGTGGTTCTGATGGGTGAATTCGCCTCGCAGGTGACCGTTTGCATGATAAATCTAGGAAATGGCTTTCCCCGCCAGACCCGTCAGAAAATCAAGTGATTGCGCGAAGAGAAAATCTTGATGGATCTGCGGTGTGGTTTACCCGAGGCAGCACCTTCGAGAACTGGAATGCGGACGGTTGCCTACTATGGATTCATGGCAAACGTACGTGATTCATCCTTTTGTCTCTAACAACTGACGGCAGCTCGTCACTGTAGCGGGATCGGGGAAGAGTATTCTATGGTAGGGGCTACCGTATACCTTGGAAAGCCCGATTCATATTAATATTTGTCGTCCAGTTCCACCATTGTCGAAGAGGCTATGGCCTTACGCGACGCGGGTTTGGGCTCGACCGCATTTTACTATTTCGACTTCAGAAATACGGCAAAGCAGGACGTCCGTGGTTTACTGTCGTCCCTCCTCGTGCAACTCTGCGCAAAGTCAGATCCATGCTACGAAATCCTTTCTCGCCTCTATTCCGCCTGCGATAATGGATCGCGGTTGCCCGATGACAAAGCGCTTGTCCAATGCCTGAAGGACATGTTGGAGCTCCCAGAACAGCCGGTGACTTATCTGATCGTAGATGCTCTGGACGAGTGTCCCAATACCTCCGGAGTAGTGCCTCCACGCGAACGGGTCCTCAAACTTATCGAAGACCTTGTCGAGTATAATCTTCACAATCTTCGTCTCTGCGTCACTAGCCGCCCTGAGGCCGATATCCTGGATGCTCTTCACCCCTTGGCATCTCATACTGTTTCTCTTCACGACGAAGACGGACAAAAACAAGATATTAACAACTATATCACCTCTGTTGTCCGGTCAGATCGAAGGATGCGAAGATGGAGAGCACAAGATCAGAAATTGGTCATTGATACTCTCTCGCCGAAGGCTGACGGGATGTATGTAATCTCATTACTTATTTTGACCCTTTTTTCATTTCGCTACAGGTTCAGATGGGTTTTCTGTCAACTCGAAGCATTGCGTGGCTGTTATCCCCAGGCACTTCGGCGTGCTCTTGACGAGTTACCTGAAACCTTGGACGCAACATACGAGCGCACGTTGCTTGGAATCGAGAAGGCGAAACAAGAATACGCATACCGCCTCTTTCAGTGCCTTGTGGTCTCTATCCGCCCGCTTCGCGTCGAAGAGCTCGCAGAGGTTCTGGCCGTCCTTCTTGACACCGGAAAAGATTCGGAATATCACGTTGACTGGCGCCCCGAGGATGCTCATCAAGCCATATTGTCGACATGTTCTAGCCTGGTCACCATCATGAATGTGGACGGTTCATCTGTCGTCCAGTTCTCACACTTCTCCGTGAAAGAATTTCTTACGTCATCTCGTCTCGCCAACGCGGGAGATCATCTTTCTCGCTTTCACATCGTCCCCTATTCCGCCCACGCCGTTCTCGCCCGAGCTTCCCTCAGCGTCCTTCTCAATCTTGGTGACAGAGTTGATGAAAGCACAATAGAAAGGCACCCACTTGCAAGATATGCCTCTCGGTACTGGGTCGATCACGCGAAATTCGAGGGTGTGTCATCAGGTATCCAGGATCTCATGGAACGTCTGTTTGATGCGGACAAGCCATATTTTGCGACATGGATCTGGCTGTACGACGTAGATCGTCCTTGGGAAGGACACATGACAACACTTCGCCGGATGCGGCCGACGGTAGCTCCGTTATACTACGCCGCACTGTGTGGTTTTCGCGACCTTGTAGAATACCTCGCAACAAGACACCCAGGGGACGTCAACGCTAGTGGCGGGGGCTATGACACCCCGTTGCATGCTGCGCTTGTAAAAGGAGAGTTCGACACTGCTCAGGTATTACTTGAGCATAGTGCAGATATAAATTCCCTGGACACAACGGGCCGAAGTTCTTTGCATACCGCGTCGATAAACGGTCGTCGTGACGTAGTGAAATTCCTACTCGAACGCCAAGCGGATGTTGACATCCGGGAAGACGACACACGCTGGACCCCATTGCATTTAGCGACGCAAAATGGAGAACTGGAGGTCTGTCGGCTATTGTTGAAGCACGGGGCGGCCCTTGAGGAGACGACTAAGGACCGAGAGACGCCACTACACGTAGCGTCCCGTTTTGGGACTCTCGAAGTTGCTCGTTTCCTCATCGATCAAGGCGCAAATACGATGTCCGAAGATCAGCGCGGCAGGACTCCGTTCCACACTGCATCAAGATACGGGCATCTCGACCTTGTGAAAATATTTCTCGAAAGCGGCGCGTACGTCAACGCGCGAGACGTAGACGGGGGGACTCCCTTGGGCCTTGCGTCGGGCTGCGGGAATCTTGAAGTCGTTCGCCTTCTTATTCAACATGGAGCGGATGTTGGCTGCCGCGACAAACAAGGCTGGACCCCTCTGCACAAAGCCGCACGAAACGGGCGTCTCGACGTTGTGCGGCTCTTACTCGACCTTGGAACCGATGTCCAGTCCGGGAATGGGAACAACGACACACCATTGATCCTGGCGTCATATGGCGGTCATGTGGAGGTATCGCGCCTTCTGATAGAGCACCGAGCCAATGTGAGTTCGGTCAACAGTGTGGGCCGGACGTCGCTACACTCAGCATCACAAGGTGGTCATGCCGATGTTGTGAAACTCTTAATTGACCATGGGGCGGACGCGAATGTCCAGACAGTGGATCTGTGGTCTCCACTCCATCATGCGTCGGCTAGTGGATATCTCAAAGTTGCAGAGTTGCTACTAGATCATAGCGCAAAAGTCGACGTGCGGAACGAAGACCAGAAGACTCCATTGGACCTGGCATCAGGGAATGGGAACCTCGATGTTGCACGACTGTTAATCAAGCGCGGATCAAATGTCAGTGCACAGGACAACCAGAGCTGGACGCCGTCACATTCAGCGGCAAGAAACGGACATCTCGATGTTGTGAAGCTACTACTTGATTCCGGCGCAGATACTGGGATGCGGGATAGGAACGACAAAACAGCTTTCGACGTTGCCGTTGAAAACGGGAAGCGCGACGTTTGGAGCTTCCTAGCCGGGCATGAGGGTAGTCAACTCGGAGATTCCGCGCTCTCGACTTCGTTAGAAGCGAAGTCGCAAAACTGTCTCGCGGATATTGCAGAACCACATCTGAATGTTGACGACTCTTCCGACGAGAACACTTCGTTGCTTAGCGCAGTGGCCAAGGGACACATTAGCACAGCCCAGAGACTACTTGACCGCGGCGCTGACGTGGACGAGCGGGACGATCTGTTCCAGACACCGTTGGACATAGCATCGAAGGACGGGAAACTCGAAATTGCAAGGACATTGATCAAATACGGTGCGGACGTGAACGCTCGAGATACTATTGGCTGGACCCCATTGCACACGGCCGCACGATACGGGCACGTTGATGTTGCACGGTTGCTGCTCGACAATGGCGCCGACATAAATGCCATGCAACGGAACCACCAAACCCCGTTGCACATCGCATCATTGAACGAATTCCTCGAGGTTGCGCGGTTGCTTCTCGAACGTGGAGCAAACGTACATTTACGGAATGCGTATGGCAGGACGCCTTCTCAAGAAGCATTAACCAGAAGGGGGCCAGTTGCGCAGTTGTTCCTAGAGTACGGTGTGGGTGAAGCATAGGGATTCAATGGACCAATGCTATGGTACTGGCTTAAACGTACGACTCGAAGGTTTTTACTGTAGTCAACTCCTCGCTATGTCGTTATGTGATAGACACAGTTGGATTGCACCATCGCGAGCGAAATGGTACAGATTGGACACCAACGAGGGCTCGGGTTTGGAGACCACATAACATCTTCGTTTCCGTGTGCCTCGCTTACAAGATGAGACGGTGGTGGCTGCCGCGAAAAGAGACTTGGAAGAGCGACGACGCGTTATCGCGCCGGATGGCTGGCTGTGCTCCTGCACCCGGCCGGGGGCCGGATTGGCTCGGTGTCGAACGGTGAGCACGCATGGACGCAAAGCAGTTCGTCGCGGGGTTCGAACCGTACCTTGGCGACCGTCAATGCGTCCAGAGCAGTCGGTCGACGTATCGATCAAGGTCACAAAACGGGCGAAATTCGGTCAAAAAAGGGCGCATACATGCACCTTCCCGTATCATGTAGCCTTCGGTCGGCCCGCGGAAGTGCGTCACACACGCAAAGCACGAGAAAGCGATCGATTTAAATATTTCGAAAACAGAAGGGACAAGAAACGGTGGGAGGACATCAACTACTGGGAACCCATCATGCACCCACTCCGCCCAACCGCTCGCGGGAAGCGCGGTACCGAGCAGCGAGCGCGTCGGCCGCTTCTTTGCGCGTGTCGAGGCTCTCCGCATCACGATACTGCTCGCGACCGCGCGGCGGCTCGACATCCTGCTGCTGCGACTGTTGGACCACCGGTCCGGCAAAGCCGGTGCTGTCGGGGGGACCTGTGCGTCTGCCGCCAGAAGACGTTGCTAGAGTAACAATTCGGGTCAGAGGGGTGCACCGCATACATCTGGGACGTAACTTACTGTCGCCGGGAGGGGGGTAGTTCTTCGTTGCGTAGTCGGAGAATGGTGGGTAAGTTTCTCGTTGGCGGGGAGGCATTATGTCGTTGATGGCTATGGGAGCGCGGGAAGGGGGTTCAGCGACTGCGTATGAAGAGAAGAGAGCACGCACAAGGGTTGACGAGGGAGCCTTTGAAACCGGAGCTCGCGTATTCGTCGCTCATTGTCGTTTTGGTTGAGGGAGAGTGGGGTGTAAATGTAATGTAAGTGGGGTCTTGGAGTATTTATTGGGAGGGAGAGGGGGGGGGCAGATCAGGTGGTAGTGTAATTTATCAGGCCGGAGACATGAGACATGCGTAAGAGCACATGATGTGTCGCGTTCGTGGCTGTTGCATATGATTCTCACTCCAAGCCTTGTTTGGAAACCAAATCAACATGTTTGTATACGTAACTGCACGGACACGAACAACTTATGCACGCATCCGTGCATCCATGAACACGATTTAGGATGAAAGCCAGGCCCCGATGTGTCCTCTCGTGGCGTGCATCCCGCTGCAGTGCCGCTCTTCACCGCATGTCCACCTTAAAGGACGTCGACTCAATTAGAGCCCCTTTTCTTGCACCATCAACCCATTGTTTCTCCTCTTCCATTCCTTTCGAATCACGGCGATACGGCGCTGTTTAGCGATCGTACCTGTCCCCGGTCCGATCTGAGACGCGGGGTATTACGTAGCGCTAATAATAGCCCCGGCAAACATTAGGTCAAACAAAAGTGAAACACGAGTGAAGCTGGTTTCAATCTGCGAGTTACATATCTATGTTCTCTTTGCATCAGTTCCCCATCGGATATGGTGTAACGGTTAACATTGCCGCCTCTCACGCGGCAGCTCGGGGTTCGATTCCCCGTATCCGAATGCTTTTTTTTCGATAATGCGAGTCAGTCGATGGCGTCGAGGTGGACGTATCGATTGTTCCGGAGTAGTTCCGCGTCGTCGTTTGGCAACATGGAGCAAAGGCGATACCCGTGAGCTCTGTACGCTTCATGGGGATCATCACGTATCACACACAACCCCATTTGCTCAGACATTTCATATAGTATGTGCCACGCGCGCCTCCAATTACTGCCACGCCCAGGAGTACAGATACGCAGGGGTTACAAGGAATGAGTATATGGATAGCAAAAAGTATATTATCTCGAGTCTAGTATCCGAGTACCTCATCGATCACTCCTCCTTCTTGGCGCCAATGCGTTTTTCTGCCTCCTCGATGGCAGCCTTGTCTGTCTGAGGGTCCGCAGAAGCTATGCAAGTTTCGGTGTTGAGATGATGTGGGGGGTAGGGGTAATGTGGAGAAGGAATCACGCACCACCAAAAAGGCCGGCGCCAGCTTTAAACGGCCGCTTGAGGTCGCCGTCGGCATTTTGACCAAGCACGTGAATCTTGACGGTCTTGGCTTCGTAGAGCGACTTGATGGCCATGATGGCCTGCACGAAAAGCGGTTGGGTATATTTGAGGTATAAATGAAGGAAGCCCATCATCGCGACGGAAGTGAATACGCCCTTGATCTGCGGAACGAGGGCGGGGTAAGTCTCACCCAGACAAAACATGCAGAAGGACACTGCGCACGAGCTTCGATGTTTCGGAAAGATCATAGTCTCGCACTGTGGTCGTCACGAGCTTGCCTGGCTCTTGTGACTATAAGGTGAAACAACAGACGGGTCAGCGAAGCGAACAGTCTAAGTTTGTTTCGCCCGAACCATTGGATTTCCCGCTTCCACTGAGAAAGAAGGTGTGTCAGAAACAACAAAGTTCGAAACCGGCGCAGATGCGCACCATATTTGAGCATTGTCTGGTCATTCTTTGCCTTTATCTGGACCACGCGTACGTGAGGCCTAGGTTGGGCTAGCGAGGGAAGTGTCGCACCTTGGAAGAAGTGTAATAATACACGACAAGAGAAATGGCCTGGCTCGCGACGTATGCTATCCGGACGTAGTCGAGCACCTGGGGATCCTCGAATGGTATTTTTCGGGCGACTGGGCGGACACGTATGAGAGGTCAGAAAAAAAAAGGACAGGAGAAGGATGACAATACGTTGCATGACGCCGAGTGAAATGGCGAGGCTTTGCATTGGGCCGTTCATGTTTGCGACTCGGAACCGGAAGAAGTGATGAGAGGTGGTGAAGATCAAGGCTAGGAGTTGCGGGAGGCCCAGGTGGCACAGTCACACGGGGTCCTGGAGTGACTGGGGTCTGGTGACGTCGCCGCGTCCGAGTCGCGTTGGAGCTCAGATTATATTAACCAGAGGACCCTGTCCTTGCCCCTCTCGCTCTTCTCCACCAACCACCAACATGAACGACACCGCCTCTATATCTAGAGCGACATCCATCTCCCGTGCTAGTAAACAGGGCTCGACCATCTCGCGCTCTCAATCTTTGATCCAGAAGAACATCGCCCCTCATGACCTTCGCCCCTCAGACGTGCTCATCGAGCGTTTCGTCGCATGGAAGGCCATTGTGAAGCAGCTTGTAGCCTACTTTGAGGTGGGACTCTTGTTTTAACTGCATGCTCGCCCTGGTTCACCCTCTGCTGATGGTAGGGTATCGCCGACATCGAGAATAATACCGCAAAGGAAATGACAAAACTCGCCGCCGTCATCCAAGTACCATTCCGCTCTGCCAATCAATTCCTTGGCGAGGGAGGGCTTCAGGTGAGGGACCATTTGTTTCCACAGTTTCTAACCTTGTACTTACCCGAGTATACCAGGACGTCTACTACGGCATACGGGACAAGACTCGTGTCATTGCGGATCAGCACGCAAATCTGGGCCGTACTATCGATGGCTCTATTGTACAGCACCTGCAAAAACTGCGCGTAGAGATCAAGGCCCACATCAAGGTCCGCAACTGCTGCGCATCCAAATATTGTTCCTGTATTAACGTAACAACGCTCTAGAACGTCCAGAACGATACCGGACGACTTGCCACAAGTGTCGCAAAAGAGCGTGAACTATCGTCGCGTCTCGTCGCAGATCTAACCAATGATATTTCCACTTTCAAGAACACACCCCTTCAAGTCACCGCCAAGACGGACCCGTGCGTATTTGCCACCGCTTATCCTTGCCTTGCACCTAATTCCAAGCAGCTACGTCGCCAATCTCGCCGTCGTCCGTCAATTACACAAGCAAGTCAACGAGGAAAATGCACTTCAAAAGTCGATCATCATCATGCAACAGAATTCCGCCCACTTTGAGGAAGGAATCGTCCGCGCCATCCAGTCTGCTTGGCAGACATTCGACGAGTGGCAGTCCCGCATGTCCGCTTCTGTCCAGGATACATGGCGTTCACTTGGCGCGCATATGGCTTCCATTCCCGCTGACCAAGAATGGATCTCGTTTTCTGCTCGCTCTGACCACCTCCTCGATCCCGAGACGCCACTCCGCAATCCAGAGACTATCAACTACCCAAGTAAGGAAGACCCGTCCGTGATTGCGGTACACACGGGTTATCTTGAACGCAAGAAACGGTTCACACGCACGTACCGCGAGTCTTACTTTGTCCTTACACCGTCCGGCTTCCTGCACGAGTACAGTTCGTCTGATCCGGCACAGGCGGCCTCGCCCCTTTTCTCCCTTTTCCTCCCCCTCTGCACCCTCGGCCCCGCCGCGGGCTCTAGTGCCAAGTCGCACAAGTTCCACATAGAGGGCCGCAAGGACGGCGCGGGCTCGATTAAGACCGGGTCTCTGCGCATCGGGCGCCCCGGGCAACACGCGTGGAGCTTCCGGGCGCGCTCGCACGAGGACATGATGGAGTGGTGGAACGACGTTCGGATGCTTTGCGCGCGCTACCTTGTCGCGAGCGACGCCCTGGAGCGGTCGGGACCCGTTGCTGCCGCGGTCCGCGCGGCCGGGTACGCCTCGGAGGAAGAAGAAGAGGGCGAGGAGGAGGGGAGCAGCGTCGAGGAGGAGCGGCACGCCGCGGAGGAGGAGGAAGTGCTCCCGCCCGGCGCGTACCGCGACATGCACGACGGCGACGAGGTCACCACCGAGCCGCCGTCGTACCGCGGGCACCCGCATGGCGTGTCGGAGCACGCACAGCCGAGGTACCTCGTGCGTCTTCCTCTCCGCTTTCAATTGAATTGTCACTGATGTTTTGGACAGAACGATAAAAAGTCACGTGGCACACCCTCGCCTGAGGACGGCGCGAACGTGTCGCGCCGCCCCAGCCAGCGCCAGCAGGAAAAGTCGCCCGAGAGCAGCGCGCCGCATACTGGCGTCGACGCAGTTGCAGACGCGGAGGATGAGACGAACGGGGCGGGGCCTGCTGAGGACGCGGGCGTGGGTGTTGGTGGGAGTGCTGGTGGTGACAACACCCGGTTCCACGAGGACGTGTGAGAAGTACTTCAGGTTTCCTTGTCTCCCGAGATCGCACCCAGATGATGACCGCCGTGTATTTTTTATTTTAGTTTCTCTTAAACTCACGATTTACATTAACTCTTCCCCCTGGCGCCTAGTCTAGAGACGCCTTTGCGTTTGGTACTGTTTGTTGACTGCTATACTCTCTACTTTACTTTACGACTCGAGTTGGCTTTGTAAGGTGTACAAGCCATATGACTGTATTATGATTTTGTGTAATGCGTAAGCTCTGTCCTAGTAAAGTGAGCGAGCGTGTCCCGGCCAACATCGGCACCAGTGCGCAGTCGGATTCGACTTGCGACCTTGCGGCCTCTTCCCCGGAGCATCGAATCGGGAAGGAGTCCGTACTTCTCTATTTGGAAAGCGGCAGATTGAATTTGAGCGACGAAATAAAGTCTTTTTCCTGATGCGGCCTCAGGAAATACGGAAACGCAGAGACGCAGACAAAGACGTGGGCGCGGACGCAGACAGGTTTTGTTGACGTGGGGTATATCCAAGAATATATCATTACTAGTACATAGAAGACGTATAAATGCGCTCCGAGGTGCGGTTCACTAAGCGTTGTCCGTTCGAAGTTCGAGCTCGAGCTCGAATATTCAAAGGCGATTGCCGACAATCGGATGGCAGAGCGATGGTTCACAAGACTGGGAGGGAAGGTGGGGGTGTTCGCGTTCGTGAAGCCAAGGAGGTTGTATACGAGAAAGCAACTGCAGTTGAATACAGTAGGTCGAGCTTGGGGCTCTGGGTGATTTCATGTTCATGCGGTCTGTAGAATCGAGTCATGACTCAAAACGAGTCCGTCACCTTTATCTACTAGTATACTTTTCTATGTATTTATTTTTGGAAAGCACTTGCTGCCAGTGTATTTTTCCGCTAGCCGGGTTTCTTCAGTCCCTTCAATCTGTACGGTACTATGTCTGCCTTAACACAAGCCTTAACAAGAATATCTTCCCTCTGGTACTGGAACTCCGAATCCGTATCTCGATGAGATAATCGACGACATTTGACAGTTTTGCCAGCGCAGCAATCACCATCGCATCAATGCCCCTTGCGGCGGCGGCCTCTCCCCCTCCCTTACCCCTAGTATTCGCACATTTTATGCCATGTTACTATAAGTACAAACTTATACTCTTTATTTTCAATACAAATCCGATCGAACATTCCTAAAATCAATCATCCCCCTCCCTGGGGCAACGTCTTCCAAAAATGCTATTGTGGCGTTATTGTAATGGCGTCCTTGGTTGCTTCTCCCAAAAACTCGCTTTTCTCACAGTAATTTGCCTACTCGGAATCTGTCGAGTCTGAATTAATATGATGGTGGCTTAATGTTCACATGACCGTTCACGTGCTTTCCTCTTCAGCGCTTCAGCCCGTGCTCTCTGGCGCGCTGTCACGGTTTCTCACGGGCTGCCGCCCCTGTTCTTCCCCTGGTTCCCCATTTTCCGCTGTTTACCATGGCCGACTATGTAACTGTCTTCGTCGAATCGCATGGCTACCCACGCGATCCGCTAGGTTGTGTGTCCGATACAGTGATGTAAAGTCCAACTGGTGACTGACTGTATGTAAATGAAAAACCATCGATTCCTCACATAAAGGCCGGTTACGACCCGGAGCCTAATGTACGGTCTCCAGTCAAACAGACAAACAAACAAATTCTGTCTTCGCTCGAAGCTGGTGCTGTCGAGGATTGTAATCGTGTGATCTGACCTAAGCACACGAGTCGGAACAACCTCATATCTTAGTATACAACTTGGCCTCTACTGATAGGACCGCGGCGCGATCCTATTGTACGAATAAAGACTTTGAAACCTGTCGACCCCGGGCCCCACCTTCGCTAAACCCTTACCCTCCACCCATGCCGTACTCGGACAACAACTGCGCAATCCTCCGATACCCATACGTCAATGCGTCGTGATAGGGTGTCTTGCCGTAAACGTTCCGTATTTGTACATTTGCTCCCCGTTCAAGTAGCGACTGGGCAACTTCAAATCGACCATTGATCGACGCCATGTGCAGCGGAGTAAGGCCTCGCCGCTGAGAGGCATTCATATTGGCGCCGTTGTCGAGCAACGACCGCACAACGTCGATATGCCCATTTCGCGCTGCCGTGTGCAACGGTGTCCAGCCACTCCCCTCCTGTGAGTTCACATCTGCGCCGTTGTCGATCAACAACCGCACGAGGTCGATATGCCCAAATCGTGCTGCAGTGTGCAATGGAGTCCAGCCGTCAGCGTCCCGTGAATTCACATCCGCGCCATATTTGATCAACGTCCTCGCAATATCGAGTTTCCCATCTTCCGAGGCTACGTCCAATGGAGTCCGGAAAAGCTCGCCCCGTTCATTGACATCTGCACCGCGGTCAAGTAGTCTCTGAAGTACATCAAGATACCCGCTCGCCAATGCGCTGTGCAACGAATCGCTCTCCTCATCATCAGATGATTCACCTGTGTACAGTTGCGGCTCCACAACCTCGGGGAGACTGTTTTGTGACCCTGCTTCCCATAAGGTCGAGCTCCTCATGTGCGGGGCTCGTAAATATCTTAAACGCCTCTCTAAGAAGCTCGCAACGTCGCGTTTCCGGTTTTCACGAGAAAGATCTAAGGGTGTTTTTCCGCTGCTATTCTGAATGCCAACATTTGCGCCAGAATCAGCAAGCAGCTCCACGAGACTGAGATTTCCATTCAGTGCCGCTGAGTGTGACGGACTCCACCCCTTGTTATCCTGTGAATTGACATTTGAGCCGCACTTGACCAACAGGCGCGCAACCTCGAGTTCCCCATTTTTTGATGCCAGGCCCAACGGAGTCTCCTGGTCTTCGTTACGCACGTCGAATTCTGCGCCGTGTTCGATTAGCAACTCTGCAACTTTGAGATGTCCATTAGCCGATGCGAGATGGAGTGGGGCCCAGAGAACTGCCTCCTGGACATTTGCACCAGCCCCATGGCTAAGTAAGAGCCGCACGACGTCTACATGACCATATCGTGATGCTGAATGCAGCGGTGTCCAGCCCTTC
Organism: Lactarius vividus; assembly: GCA_021527035.1. Classification (NCBI taxonomy): domain Eukaryota; kingdom Fungi; phylum Basidiomycota; class Agaricomycetes; order Russulales; family Russulaceae; genus Lactarius; species Lactarius vividus. The sequence goes on from JAKELG010000011.1 coordinate 223,735, forward strand.
TCGCCGATTGAATTAACATCTGCTTGATGCTCGATCAGAAAGCGTGATACCGCTATATGTCCGCACAGCGACGCCAGGATTAATGGAGTGTCGTGATTCCCAGTCCGGGAGTGGATATCGGCCCCAAGGTCTAGTAGAAGCCGTACGATGTCCAGGTGGCCATTTCGTGCCGCTATGTGGAGTGGAGTCCAGCCTAGCCTGTCGCAGCAGTTCACATCTGCTCCGCGCATTATTAGGAAGCGAGCGATATCAAACTTGCCGTGGCCCGACGCAAGGTACAAGGGTGTCACCTCATCTGCGCTTCGCGCGTTGACGTCCACGCCGTCTCTGAGTAGTATCTCTACGAGGTCGAGAGGCCCGTGTAGTGATGCATTGTGCAACGGTATGTAGCCGTCTTCATCTTTGGACACCATATTTGCCCCTCGCTCGACTAAGAAGTGCGCGATTTCGAGATTCTCGGAAAGGGAAGCGATGTGTAGTGGCGTTTCTTGTACCACAGTTGTCTTGTCGACTGCTGCACCATGTTGGACTAGCGACTTAACAACCCCGAGGTGTCCTGCAGATGATGCCAGATGCAGTGGAGTCCAAAGGTTTTCTTCTTGCACATTCGCGTCGGCGCCGTGGGCGAGGAATTCTTGAACGATTTCGGGATGTCCACGGCGGGATGCCATGTGCAAAGGAACCCACCCACTGATATTTTCAGATACCAAATTTGCCCCGTGTTTGAGTAGCAGCCGACAAGCATCCAGTTCCCCACTCCGCGCCGCCAGATGCAACGGGGTCTCGCGCTTGTCTCTTGTATGGACGTTGACATCTGCCCGGTGTTCGAGTAGTAACTCTATGATGACACAATGACCACCTATTGCCGCTCTATGCAATGGACTCATGCCCGCGGCACCCAAGGCATTTACATTCGCTCCATTCTGAAGTAATGCCAGAGCAATCTCTATATCTCCCTTGATGAACGCAGCATCCAACGCAGTGCCGTAGTTCCCGCCCCTAGCGTTGACATCCATCATACGCGTAATAGTGAGGTGTTCCATGAGGCTGCGGAAGCCACATAGTGCCACATAGTATAATGGCTCGGCCTCTGGTTGCGTTGGGTGTACTGTCGCCATCGATCCTTTCCAAGGACGGTCAACGTTATATATCCAGACCCATGTCGCAAAATAGGGCCTGTCTGGGTCAAAGAGACGTTCCATCAGATCATGGATGCTCGACGAAACGCCTTTGAATTTGCCATGGTCGACCCAGTACTGAGCCGCGTAGATTGCGAATGGTCGTTTTTCTACGGCGCGTTTGTCGACTTGGTCACCAAGGTTGAGCAGGACGCTGAGGCAAGAACGGGCGAGAACGGCGTGGGCAGAGTGTGGGAGGATATGGTAGCGAGAAAGATGCCCCGTTGCAATGGCAAGGCGAGGGGACATGAGGAATTCTTTCACGGAGAAGTGTGAAAACTGTACGACTGGCGAACCATCGACATCGACGATTGTGACAAGACTGGAACACACAGATAACACGGCTTGTTGTGCGTCCTCGGGACGCCAGTCACCACGATATTCTGAATCCTCTCCGGCATCAAGTCGAACGGCAAGTACCTCAGCGAGCTCTTTGACGCGAAGCGGGCGAGTGGAGATTGCGATGCACTGAAAGAGGCGATAGGCATATCTTTGTTTCGCTTTCTCGATGCCTAGCAATGTACGCTCGTATGTTACATCCAAAGTCTCGGGCAACTCCTCGAGAGCACGCCGAATTTCTGGAGGAAAACAGCCACGCAATACTTCTATTTGGCAATAAATCCATTGGAACCTGTGGTGGAAAGAAAATAAATAAATAATTATCGATAAAAAAGTAGTGATTGGCACAGATTGCTTACATCCCGTCAGCCCTCTTCGAAAGCGTGTCAATGACCAATTGCCTGTCGTCTGCTTTCCATTTTCGCATCTTTCTATCTGACTGCACAGCAGAGTTGATGTAGTCCATAATATCCTGCTTTTGTCCGGCTTCGTCGTGGAGAGAAACCGAATGCGATACCAACGGCCCAAGAGATTCTTGTATATCCGTCTCGAAACGACTCATGACGCAGATGCGAAGATTTGGAAGATGTGACTCGACAAGGTCCTCTATCAGATCAAGGACGAGTTCACGTGGAGATGGCGCCCCACACGAGTTGTGACATTCGTCGAGGGCATCAACGATGATATAGATTGGCGGCTGGTCTGGGAGTTCGAGCATGTCTTTCAGGCATCGCTTGAGCGCGTCATCATCGGGTAATAGCGATCCGGCATCGTGCTTAGAATATAGGTCAGAAAGGATGTCGCAGCAAAGATCGGACTTGGCAGAGAGCTGAGCGATGAGGGAGGATAGCAAGCCACGGACGTCTTGCTTTGCAGTATCTCTAAAGTCAAAGTAGTAATAAGCCACCAAGCCTAGTCCCGCCTCACGTAGGGCCTTGACCTCTTCAATGATGCTGGAACTGATCGACAAGTGTTAATATGAATAGACAAGGTCATTTCTGTGGCGCCTACCATAAAATGCTCTTCCCCGATCCCGCTACAGTCATGAATTGCCATCAGCGGCTAAAAAAAGTATGGAAGGTTTAGGAAAACGCACGTATACCATGGATCCAAAGTAGGCAGCCCGTCAGATCCCAATGTTTGAATGTGGGGCCTCGGGTACACCACACCGCCGATTCTCCAAAATGGATTCTGCGCGCAATGATGTGATTTTTAGACGGATCTGGAGGTGAGATCCAGCTTCTGGCTTCCTTTTGTAACTGTTCGCCTATAGGGAAGGTATACCTCACATGGTATGAAGAACATACGAGGCGACACACGCTTCATTTTGTTGATCTCATTCGCAACCTCTTGCATGGCAACTAGCATTCTCCATAAGACCGGGAAACCCCAATTCACGTGTGAAAGTTTAACACACCAAGAGTCTGTCGGATTGCAGTCGTCGACGCCTCGCCGCCTATATGGACAACAGTCTGATCAAATAATTCGAATTCGTGAGCTTCACTCACCGTCCATGACCACTTTCATATTATTCAAAAGGCCGTGTACTATAGCCAAGGTCTGCGCCACCGTCATGCGGGCCTCTTCCTGCGTGAGTCTGTTCAATCTCTTCAGTATCGTCTCAATCTCGCTATCTCCTAACAACTTCTTTGTAAATTGCTCTGCAGGGTGTTTAGAGGTTGTCGAGTATAATCGTAGCAAGGCCCCGCTTACTGAGTCGTCCTCGACTGATCTGTTTCTTCGCTAAAGCAAGTATCGAGATCAACTCGACCATTATCTTCGCGATTATATCCGTCATTGAAAGATCCAGAGAGATCTCAGCACAAATATGGAGGCGTTTCAGGAAGTTTCCGAGGCATTCGAAGAGTTCAAGGAGTGCATCATAGCTCGCGCTGACCCCATCAGCTGCCTGCGATTTCTCGGATATCAGATAAAGTCGGCAAGTAGTTAGGAATACATGCACAGTGAAGAGAACATCGATTCCGACGAAGATGAGTTTTGCAGGTTGGAACGGCACCTTTTGGAGAAAGAGTAGCCTAAAACCACCAGTGAACGAAAAGGTTTTCCCAACTCACCAGTCCTGCTGTCTCACCAAGAATCCCAGAGAAGGAGTGCACGAATTGTATTACTGGGCTAAGGCAATCGATGAACTTCCGATTTTGGTCGCGATAGTCTTTGAACGCTTTCAAGTTGTCTTGAAGGAGTAAGAGGACGGCATTGGGAGATTCGCAGCCCTTGACCTTGTCGGCGAACGGATTTTCATTTAAATTGATGCCAGTATGCTCGGCATATTTATCCAATGCATTGAGAATCGATTGAAAGTTAGACATTGGGTAGAATCAGAGGATTGGTGAATTGAATTCGAGGTTATGTGGAACGCTTGAAGGGAGTACCCAGGCCAGACCACCGGGCCGGATGATAGATACCAGTATAGCACGTGAGTCCCAGTGGGAAGTCTGTGGTTTCGGGTAGGTTTTCTTCGACCGTCGTAGATACTATCGGCTGCTATCAAAGATCGATATTCCGTTCGTAATACTATACCAAAACACGATAAAAAAATATTATCTACGACTGCCAGCGTTATTCTCTCAGCAAATCGAAAAAAGACGAACTGAAACGATTTGATCAGACTCGAAACCACCCAGAATATAATCTACATAGATCGACTATTATCGAACTGTTCGTTTCTTTATGTTTCTGTTTGATAAATTTAACTCGACTATTATCAAATCATTCGTTTTTTTATGTTACTAGCTAATAGATCTAAAACGACTGTTATTGAACTGTTTAGATTTTTTTGGTTTCTGTTCGATAATTTTAAACGACACATCAATTTCCATTGTTATTTGTGATTACAGGGCTTTTACACAAATGCGGTCACAGGCTTGTTGTATGGGTACAGTACAAGCGCGACGTGAACCGGACAGGGGATAGGGGACAACTTGACAAGCAGAAAGCACAGAGGGATCCGACATCTGGGTTGGGCTGACGACGGGCCGGGTAGAAATACAAGAGTCCAGGAAACTTGAAGCTAGGTGTGCGAGAGCAGGTGTGCAGACTATGCAGTCGAGAGGGAATGGGGGTAGAGGCCAATGGCCTGTTGCTTAGTTTGCGCTGAGCGTGTCATTGGCCCTCTTTTTGGCCTTCCTCTATGGGGATGTGAGTGCCAGTAGATCTGATGAGATGGGAACCTACCGCTGTGACTTGAGCAATGCGCAGTTCCTTCTTGAAGGGCTTAAAGAGCATCAGGGTGTTATATCCCATTGAAATACTGTGAACATACCTCTTTATCCGCATCAGTAAGGGACGTGAAGTAGACGTCAAACTCCGAAAGGCGGCCCTGTCCCCCGGGTTGTTCTTCGTTCCAATGATGCATACAGATATTTCTGGGATGGAAATCAGTGTCCTACTGTGTCAGAAGCAACTGGTATGAGACATACCTGATAGAGTTTCCTTCCGTGGGTATGGCCATGGCATTTGACACTTTCTGTCGCTTGCTGGTTGTCGTTGATGTGTTGCTACTGTTGGGCTTTCTCTTCTTGTCCACTTTGGCTTTGACATGTGAGATGGGGGGGGGTGTTATGGGCAGCACGTCAGGAAGAGGTCTGGCATTCTGACCGACGCAAGTGGGGTTGGTGCCATTGGTCGTTGTGGTTCTGTGTGTTGCTGGGGCCAGAGTAAGAGCGTCCTTGTCTACCGCATCGGACGATGATTTTCTGGGTGCACGCATTTTCAGCTTGAATCGGAGTCCACTTGTGGTATCTGGCATCGTATTGTTTGCGGTCTTCACTGTCTCTCCTGCGTTGCTGGTGCCCACAGAAGGGACGAGCAAGTCGGATGGCTCAGGGGCACTGTAATCGGTCTCGTGTGAGCTATGGCCAGCCTCGTAGAGAAAAAAAAATACAATGGATTGACAAGGGCTGATGTTGTTGAAGCATGTGTGTTTGTGGACTGGAAAGGGATCCATATAACCAAATGAGATGACTGTGACGAGCTAAGCCCCAATTGAGACTTACTGGACCCATTGGCAGTGTGGGAGTACCCTGTGTCCCCCCTGTCACGGTGGTGGGGCCATCTGCTCCAACGAGGGCCGATGTTGTTGAAGTGCGTGTGCCTGTGGACTGGGAAGGGGTCCGCATAACCAAATGAGATGACAAGCTGGGCAAGTGAGACTTACTGGACCTGTTGTCTTGTTGCCATTCTCGATGTGCTGCTCTGAGTCTCTCGCATCGGGATTGTCATTCTCGGCATCTGATTCGGGATCATCATCGTCCTTGGCATGTTCATTGGGATCGTCGTCACTGTCATCTGAGTGGTGTTCTTCTGCTTCGGGATTGTGGCAAACCTTATCCTCACCTTGCGAACTGTTGTGCGACTTCATGTGGATAAGCTTGGGATCCTCGAGGACTTGTTTACGGAGGTCGTTCTCATCTTTTTCCTTGTCTGCACTGGGGTCCGAGTCCTTGACCAAATTGGTGGAATTCTTTTCTGTCTTGGGTGTGACTGGTAGGTGTCGGTTTCGATACCAGGAAGGGTAAGACTTTGTTGACCATTCTCGGAGCTTCCATTCCCCGTCGTCACAGAGAAGGAGAAAGTCGTGGGCCTTGTCAGCGAGGATCGTCCGGGAGAAGTAATCCCAGGCCCTGTTCTCTATCTTGCCGAACGTCTCCAGCGCCAATCCACTTTTGTCCAAGGTGCGCCACAGCATTCGCGCCTTCCTACTCATCTCAGTGATCACTGATTTGTCAATTGGGGTACCATCCTGGTTCTCGAGGTAAAAGTGTGCTGAATGGTCTTCCTTGTCCTCACTGTCTCGAGGAGGACACCCTGGCTTCCGCTTGGCTTGCACCGATGTCGCATTACCATCGGTCTCTCCTCGATTTTGTTTTTGGGCCGCTCGGCGGTATTCTTTCCTCAGCCAATAAACAACTCCTGGGTTGTCAGTTTGGATTCTAAGCGCTTGCCGTGGTGGGAGATCCAGGATCTCCGGTGTGATACTCAAGATTCCACCGTTAGCACCTCCTTGTCTGTTGTGGTAGTCCTTGGTGAAGAGCCCCAGTGCTTCCCTGGATGGCACATGTCACGCATATATGTCAAAATCTCACGTGAATACACTTACTTGAGAGTCTTGACTTCCACATTCAAGTGGTCATTTTCTTTAGTCAACTGGTCAGTCTCTTTGGTCTTGCTAGCGAGAGTTTCTTGGAGTTTCTCAATCTCCGTGGCTCTCTGGTCGGCGATCATCTTAACGCGAATAAAATGTCCATTCACTTCAAGTGCCTTTGCTGATGCGTTTGAGATTACTTCTGAGAGATCAGGAGACTATAATGGTCCATCAGTAAGGTGTGTAGGATGCCCAGGGGAGGACGCACGTAGCTTCCATGTGTGTTAGAACCGGGATTGGCAGTACCAAACTGCCATTGGCCACGAGAATCATATGACATATTCCCATGATCCCTGGTCAGTGCAGGGTCTATGTTACCCAGGAAAAAGGACGCAGGCTGTTACGTTTCGTCTCGGACTGCCCGGCCCGGTTGTGAACTCTGACGTATTCGCGATGACTCGGTACGTCAGAAGTAATGTGTCATGGACTTCGGATCTTGTTGCCTCGTGTTTCGGCTGACTGATGACGCCTATTGTTGTATGTACTGGTGATTACGCCTGCTGACTGATGACTCTATTGTTGTACGTGTTGTGGATTACGATGACGACTGCGCATTCTATTATTAGGATACGCTACTTACGCTATTGGCTACTTACAAGTTCGAGCGGAGCTAGAACTGACTCCCTTACATGTATTTAAGCTCATAGTACTACGGACCAGGATTCCCATCTTGGTCTTCTTCCAAATACCACCACTTCTACTCGTCTTCTATACTAGGGACTCGCAGTGTCCTTACGTGAGCTAGCTCCGGCATATCCCTCTACGACCAAGAGGAGATCCCCGTGACCGTATCTCCATCTTCCCTTGTGAATGGTAGATCAGCCGACCGAAACTTACCCGCCTGGTACTACGTGTCATCTCATCTTCGAATACCTCAACTCCCGCACAGCACGTCCAACCCATTGTTACTACATCGTCGACAACCTCGAGTGGGAGTATATTCGCAAAGTTCCCAATCCACCTCCCAACGTCCCCGTCGAAGAGACGTTATACACCTATAGAGATTCCACAGGCACGTATTGGCCGCATCCCGCAGTCTTTCCCGAGCACTCGGACAACCACAGATTCTATCCCCAAGGGAACCCACGTCACAACAGCGTCTAAGTCAGACGAACGTCCGTGGTAGACGTTACATTAAGACCAAGATCCTTCAACGTGGCTTCCACAGTAACAACCCGCGACCTTTGGATTCCATTCCGACCCTATCATATCGACAGAAGGGGAGAACGCAACGTCCCTAAACAGTACCTCAAAGAGGCCTTTTGGCAAACAGAACAAGGAGACCCAGGCTACGTAGTCCTTTATACTTACAAGGACGGCAAAACCGGACTTATCCCGGTAGAATTCAACTTCGAACACACCTGTTGGACAGAACTCAAGTGGGACGCACTCCACTACAAACTACAAGTCGTCAGACCAGCAGGATCGAGCCTCAAACTCGACATCTTACAAAGCGAAACCGTAACCAGAGATCAGTGGGGCCCTATAGACGGACAAGAAGAAGAACCAGTCCGCTCCCCTACCCCGAAAACACCCGCACCATCCCCTTCCTTAGGAAGCAACCCAGAAGAAATCCGCATCCTTGAAGCACAAGCCGAGGAAGAAGAAGCACAGTTGGGACTATTAGCTGAGTCCATCCCTACAGACATGACCACCATCACCGAACAACCCACTACGTTCCAGGAACCCACCCGCATTAGCCGCGGGGAAGGCCCCCCTCCCGGAGGGAATGGAGGAGGAGGAGGAGACGATGGAGGAGGCGATCCAGGAGGGCCTCTCTTCACCGGACCAAACGTATCAAGCGGAACCAAACCCGAGAAATTTATGGGCAAGGAACCACTCGTCTTCACCGGAGACCGCACCAAAGTTCAACAATTCCTCACACAATGGGAGTTGTTTGTCGAAACCAACTACGACAACCCTGCGTTCACCCTCCCTTACCGAAAGGCGCTGATCTTCTTGACTTATATCCAGGGGGACCATGTCAACGAATGGGTCCTCTCCACGACCAAGTGGGTCAAAGCGTATAAAGCCAAACACGGCCCCTACAACAAATGGATTTGGGAAGCCATCGAACTTGGCTTCCGCAACACCTTCGCCGACACCCTCGAAAAAGAACGAGCCCAGCAGGAGCTTCAGAAGGGATTCCGAATGGAAGGGCAAGACATCGACTCGTATGTCGCCAAATTTGAGAAGGCAGTCAGGGAAGCCGGATATCGCTTCGACGACTCCCTTGTCCTGGACAAATTCACCAGCGGACTACCGGTGGAACTCTACAAGAACGCCTACAACTTCCACAGCCCAAACACATATGCACAATGGAAAGTAGCAGCGCTGGAGCAACAGCGTAAATGGATGCACCTGCAAACGCGTTTAGGGGGACGTAAACCCCCAGGACCCGGTAAGCCGGGCAATAATTCTCTCAGGACGTTCAACGCCCCAAATCGTCCACAGCAGCCGCGCCAAGGATGGCAGGCATTCAGGAATCATCCTGACGCCATGGATACCACACCGGGAAGAGTCAGAGCCAGACTCGCAGGGTCCGAAGAAATCGATTACGCCAGACCCCCGTACACCCAACAAGGAGGGCGCCCAAATCAGGGGATCATCGATAAGAAGAACTTGCTCTGCTACAATTGCGGCAAAGCAGGTCACTTCCAACGTGACTGTCGCCAACCCCGTCGCCAACGCACAAACGCGAACTGGCAACCCCGCCAAGGGAGAGGAGCATTCATAGAAGAAGTCCAAAGTGTCCAAGACGAGCCTCTGATCCAGTTCGAAGATGACGGCGGCAGTAGCCGCGGCGCCCGCGCCACCACTGATACGCCGCAAGAACGGGCGACCAGCTGGATAAACGGAGTATGAAACCTTGACGATGAAGCCAGGGATTTGGTAGTTCGGGACCTATTGGGGCGAGAGGATTTTCAAAGCGCCTGAACCCGACGGCCTGGGTGAGGGCACTACGGTGTAATTCTGTGTTCATAACGCGCTATGTAACGTCTACCACGGACGTTTGCCTGACTTAGGCGCTGTTATGACGTGGGTTCCCGCGAGGGTGGAATCTGTGTACGTCCGCTAGTGGGAAGACTGCGGGGTGAGGCTGATACGTGCCAGTGGAATCTCTATACGTGTAGAGAGTCTCTTCTACTGGTACTCCCGTCGGTGGACTTGGGACGGTATGGACGTACTCCCACTGGAGGTTGTCAACGATGTAGTAACAGTGAGTCGGACGGGCGGTGCGGGCGTTGAGGTATTCAAAGACGAGGTGACACGTGGTACCGGGCGGGTATGGCACGACAGGCGAATCTACCATTCACAAGGAAAGATGGAGATGAAGTCACGGGGATCCCTCTTGGTCACGAAGGGATATGCCGGAGCTAGTTCACTTAGGGACACTACGAGTCCCTAGCACAGAAGATGAGTGAAGAGTGGTATTCGAAGAAGACCAAGATGGGGATCCTGGTCCGCAGTACTATGAACTTAAATACAAGTAAGGAAGCTAGTTCTAGCTCCGCTCGAACTCGTAAGTAGCCAATAGCGTAAGTAGCATATCCTAATAATAGAATGCGCAGTCGTCATCGTAATCCGAAACACGTACAACAATAGAACATCAGTCAGCAGGCCTAATCACGATCACGTACAACAATGGAGGGTCATCAGTCAGCACAACACGAGGCGGTAAGATCCGAAGTCCATGACGTATTACTGCTAACGTGTCGAGTCATCACGAACACGTCAGAGTTCACAACCGGGCCGAGCACTCCGAGAACGAAACATAACATCACCCCCTTTTCAGCGTCAAGCCCCAGCTTGACCACGCATGATTGCCAGCGGGTTGGTGCCTACCTCTCGCAGCGCCCTGATGCGCGCGATCTCCTCCACGTCCTGTTCGGCCTTGGGTCCTCGATGGAGCGAGGCCCGAACGTTCTCGATGCGGTCCACTGCATGCGCCCGCTGAAGTCGGGCAACGCACCTGTTGCGCTCTATCTCTATGCGCTCCAGTTTCATCTGTTCCGCCGCTACTCGGTGTTGTTGTCCCCGCCACCCGAGTGTCATGCAGCGGTATCGGTGGACCTCGGCCATCAGGGTCGCGTCCTTCATGTGAAGGAGCGCCTGGTCGACCGAGTCGACTAGACCGGCGTCGGAGAGCAGGAACGTGAGGTCGTCGTCGGTGTAAGTGGGGGCAGAGGACTGTTCGTCGTAGTAGGGGACAGCGTGGACAGGCTTCCCGTACTGTTGGTTGCAGTTGGCCCTGAAGGCCAGGACAAAGGGGTCGGCGGTGAGGATGAGCTGAGTATACCGGGCCGGCCAAAGACGTTCCTGAGCGTCTCGAATCTGAAAGGGAATATAATGGACTCCCCTGTTGAACTGGTACCCCCTTGGAGGGGGTGTCTCCGCACGACTCTCGGTCTCCGACACAGATTCCTCTTCCGGATCGCGGCGAAGCGTGGATGGATGTGGCGTCGGTAGTGTGATAACTTCCCCGGTGGGTCCGCAAAGCGGGGGGGTTTCCGAGTGTGTCGTGGTGCAATGGGTGGCGTAACGTAGATATTGATGCGCCTCGAGGCGCTCCGCCGGGTCGTACGGATCTCCGCCCTCGTCGGGGCCTGGCGGTGAGACTGGTCGACTGGGTACGTAGCCTTGTTGTTCGTCGCCCGAGGGAGTGGGCGCTCTGGTGGGGATGTACTGGGAGGCGAGTCGGCTGGGCTGATTGGTCTTGGAATAAACAGTGGGGGTCGGCGAAGGAACTGGGGATGGCCCGGGGGAAGGAGGACGACTTCCTCGTTGGTGAAGGGCGAGGGCAGTCGACAGGGGTGACGATGGCGTGGACTGTACTCGGTAAGGTGCCGAAAGTTCGGTGTTGACGACATAGCGGAAGTTGACTGGGGATGGAGAGCGCATGAGTAGATGTGCTGGTGAAGGAGGGAGATGGGGACGTCTCTTGGAGTTTTCCTGCGCTTATATGTACTTCTCTTGCGGGGTTGGAATTTTTGAACTCCCTTATCGCGTCATCGGCGAAGACGTCATCCTTATCGACCCATTGGTTGTCCGAGTCGGGGTATCCCTTCCATTTGACTAGGTATTGGAGCTTGCGACTTCTGCCGAAGCGCCGCGAGTCCAGAATCTTCTCGACTTCGTACTCTTCTTCGCCACTAACTAAATCCGGTGGTGGGCGCTGATAGTTAGGCCCGTGCGTGGGTGTTTCGCGATAAGGCGTCAGGAGGTCCACATGGAATACTGGGTGTATCTGCCACTGCGTGGGAAGTTCTAGGCGGTAGTTGACTGCGGACATCACCTGAGCGACCTTAAAGGGGCCGTGGCGTCGCGCCGCCAATTTCGCCGTAGGTTGATGTGTGCGTAGGTGGCGTCCTTCTAGCCACACTTGGTCTCCGATTTGGAATTTGGGCGTATCTTTGGCCTTGATCCACCCCTGCTGCGCTTTGATCATCAGTGATTGCGCGCGCCGTCGGAGTTCCTTGAACTGTTTGACCCTGAGCGCTACTTGTGGGATTGGTGAAGGTCTGTCGGTCCAATCGGCGCGAGGATTATATCCCATCAGGAGCTGGAACGGGGATTCTTTAGTGGTTTCACTGGGCCAATTGTTGTGGGTGAACTCAGCCATGGGTAGGTAGTGAATCCAGTCGTCTTGTCTTTCGTTGACCCAAAATCGTAGGTATTGCTCTAGCCATTGATTCGTTCGTTCTGACTGTCCATCGGTGCGTGGGTGATAGGCTGTGGAGATGTTTTGTTCGATGCCGAGGATCTTGCATAGTTCTCGTGTGAATTTTGACGCGAATCGAGGGTCTCTATCACTGATGATCTTCCCAGGCAGGCCGAATCTGGGGAACACGTGCTTAACGTAGAGGGTTGCCGTCCCTTCTGCCGATATTTCTTCTTGGCATGGGATGAATAAGGACATTTTTGTACAGTCGTGGTCCGTTATCGTGAGAATCGTGTCACAGCCCTGTGCTTCGGGAAGTTTAGTGATGAAATCAAGCGCGATAGTTTCAAATGGCATAGCTTCGGGTTTCGGAAATATGGGGCGTAATGGTGCCTTGATGGCTCGGGTGTTAACTTTGATGCGTTGGCAGTCGGCGCATCCCTTGACGTAGTCCATGACTTCGCTTCGAAGACCTGGCCACCAGTAGTATCGCTCCACGAGCTTGATCGTTCGGCTGATCCCTGGGTGTCCGTATACCGGGGGGTCATGGTGGTTCTTGATGAGTTCCCTTTTTTCCAAAAGTCCCCCGGTAACTACGCGACGTCCGTCTTTGTACCAGGTGCCTTTGATCCTCTTTAGTCCGTGTGGGTCTATCCAGGGGCGGAGCTTATCTTCGTCCTGAGCATACACCGGGTTCACCTTTTCCATTTCCTGTACTGAGATGGTGGCGTTGATACGGAGGGGGTCTTCTGTGGTATCGATTGCTGCGGCCCTGACGAAGATCTCGTCTGGGAGTACTGTCACCTGGTCGTTATCGCCTTCTCCTTGATCGTAGTCTGGGCGTCTAGATAAAGCATCGGCTCTTCCATTTGCCGTTCCTTTGATGTGGTGAATTTCAATATCGTATTCAGAAAGTTCTAGTACTTCCTGAGCTACTCGGCGGCTTATCTTTTGCGGGGAGCGCCAGTACTGGAGGTTCATGTGGTCTGAGAAGACTTTGATCTTGTGTGGTGATCCAGCTAAGTAGTGTCGCCAGTTTCTTAGTGCTTTAACGATTGCCAGCAGTTCGAGGTCGTAGATGTCATAGTTCCTTTCCACCGCGCTGAGAGTGTTGGAGTAGTAGGCTATGGGGTGTCTCTTGCCGTCCTTCTTGCGTTGGAGTAGCACCGCTCCTACCGCGAATCCTGAGGCGTCTACTTCTAGTTCGAATTGATCTTTTAGTTCCGCGTGTGCCAGTACTGGTTCTTCTGTAACTAGCTTCTTGATCTTGTCGAACGCTTCTTGTTCCGCGGTTGTCCATTTCCATTCGGTGTCCTTGCATGTGAGTTTGTTGAGGGGTCGTGCGTGCGTGGCAAAATTTCGAATGAAAGCGCGGTAAAAGTTGCAGAAGCCTAGGAACGATCGCATCTGTTTGACGTTTTTGGGGGTTGGCCAATCTTTGATACCCGAAATTTTGACAGGGTCCATGCGTGTCACCCCCTTTTCAATGATTACCCCCAGGTAATCGATGCTTGGGGCGTGGAAGATGCACTTTTCCGGTTTGAGGAATAGGTCGTTTTCTTCTAACAAGTCCAATATGTCGTGTACCGCGTCGATGTGCGCCTGTTCTGTTGACCGAGTTGCTATACCTATGTCGTCCATATAGACCCTGATGATCGTTCCTTTTGTTTCGTGGTATGCAATGAGATCTTTGCAGATTTCGTTCATCATGGTTTGGAATGTCGCCGGAGAGTTGGTTAGCCCGAAAAACATCACCGTTGGTTCGAAAAGTCCGTATCTTGTTTTGAACGCCGCTTTTTCCTGGTCTCCGTCTTTGATCCTTACGTTGTTATACCCCCAACGGATATCCAGTTTGGTGAATATGAATGCTCCGCTTAGGTCGGCGATGAGCTCTGGGATCAGTGGGAGTGGGTATTGGTTGCGTATAGTCCAGTTGTTGATGTTCCGGTAGTCCTGTACGGGGCGTAGTTTTCCGTCCTTCTTTTTGATGAAGAAGAATGATGATGCGTACGGGGATTTAGAGGGTCTGATATACCCTTTTGCCAGTTGTTCGTCAATCCATTCTTTGAGTGCCGCGTCCTCTGCTTGGCTCATGGGGTAAACCTTGCAGTCGATGGTGTCTGGTGCGTTTGGCTTGAAGTCGATCGCGTGATCCCATGGTTTCGACAATGGGAATCGGTTCGACTCTTCCTCACTAAAGATCTTGACATGCCGTTGATATTCTTCTGGTACCGTTTTTGCTTCCGTATATTGTTTTGCCTCGATTGCCATTTCCGTCGACATTGTAGCGCGTAGGCGCGTTTCCTCGAGATCGCATTCCTTTTTGAGTTGTGCCTCGATCTTCTGTTTGTTAGGTAGTAACAGTTTTTCGAGTACAAGTCTAGCGATCACGGGATCTATCCGAGGTTTTGTGGGATTGATGGTACGGAGGACGACTGGGTACTCAGCTTCGTTCAGAGTGGCCGTGGCCCATTGGATGTCGGGTTGGAACGTTGCCAACCATGGGTAACCAAGTATGATGTCTTCTCCTCCTACGTCGGTGACTAGGAATCGCATTTCCTTTTTGACTCCTTTGGTTTGTACTTCCAGATCCACGCAGTGGGTAATCTTGCCCCCTTTGTTGTGCGTGCCGTCGATATTCCAGATCTTTCGATGACGGTCTAGTTCTTTGAGGCCTAGCCTCATTCGTTTAACGAACTCCGGATGTATGAAGTTGTTAGTGGCTCCGGAATCCACTAGTGCTCGTTTGTCGGCCATGGCATAATTTGCGCGCAATGAAACTGGAACATGCATAGATTGATAGCGCGTTATGAATACAGAATTACACCGTAATGCCCTTACCCAGGCCGTCGGGTTCAGGCGCTTTGAAAATCCTCTCGCCCCAATAGGTCCCGGACTACTAGATCCCTGGCTTCGTCGTCAAGGTTTCGAACTCCGTTTATCCAGCTGGTCGCCCGTTCTTGCGGCGTATCAGTGGTGGCGCGGGCGCCTCGGCTACTGCCGTTATCGTCCTCAAATTGGATGAGGGGTTCTTCCGTGACGCTCTGAACCTCTTCTATGAAGGCTCCACGTCCTTGGCGCGGCTGCCAGTTTGGGTTTGTGCGCTGGCGACGAGGTTGGCGGCAGTCACGTTGGAAGTGGCCTGCTTTGCCGCAATTGTAGCAGAGCAAATTCTTCTTATCGATGATCCCCTGATTTGGGCGTCCTTGAGTGTACGGGGGTTTGGCGTAGTCGATTTCTTCAGATCCCGCGAGTCTGGCTCTGACCCTTCCCGGCGTAGTGTCCATGGCGTCAGGATGATTCCTGAATGCCTGCCATCCTTGGCGTGGTTGCTGCGGGCGATTTGGGGCATTGAAAGTTCTGAGAGAAGTGTTGCCCGGCTTACCGGGTCCCGGGGGTTTACGTCCCCCCAAACGTGTCTGTAGGTGCATCCATTTGCGCTGTTGTTCCAACGCTGCCACCTTCCACTGGGCATACGTGTTTGGACTGTGGAAGTTGTAGGCGTTCTTGTAGAGTTCTACTGGTAGGCCGCTTGTAAATTTGTCCAGGACGAGGGAGTCGTCGAAGCGATATCCTGCTTCTCTAACCGCCTTCTCGAATTTGGCGACATATGTATCGATGTCTTGTCCTTCCATCCGGAATCCTTTCTGTAGTTCTTGTTGAGCGCGTTCTTTCTCGAGAGTGTCGGCGAATGTGTTGCGGAAGCTGAGCTCGATAGCTTCCCAGATCCATTTGTCGTAGGGGCCGTGCTTGGCTTTGTATGCCTTGACCCATTTAGTGGTCGATAGGACCCATTCGTTGACATGTTCCCCCTGGATATAAGTGAGGAAGATTAGTGCTTTGCGATAGGGGAGGGTGAACGCGGGGTTGTCGTAGTTGGTTTCTACGAATAATTCCCATTGAGTGAGGAATTGCTGGACTTTGGTGCGGTCGCCTGTGAATACGAGCGGTTCTTTACCCATGAATTTCTCGGGTTTGGTTCCGCTGGAGACGTTGGGTCCTGTGAATAGGGGTCCTCCTGGATCTCCTCCCCCGTCGTCTCCTCCTCCTCCTCCGCCTCCATGTCCTCCGGGCGGTGGTCCTTCTCCGCGACTTATGCGCGCGGGTTCCTGGAATGTAGCGGGTTGTTCGGTGATGGTAGTAGTCATGTCTGTAGGGATAGACTCAGCTAGTAATCCAAGTTGCGCTTCTTCTTCTTCTGCTTGGGCTTCTAAAATGCGAATTTCCTCTGGGTTGCTTCCCAAGGATGGGGATGGTGCTGGTGTCTTCGGGGTAGGGGATCGGACTGGTTCTTCTTCTTGTCCGTCTATGGGACCCCACTGGTCTCTGGTGGTGACTTCGCTTTGTAGGATGTCAAGCTTGAGGCTTGATCCAGCCGGTCTGACAACTTGTAGTTTGTAGTGGAGTGCGTCCCACTTAAGTTCTGTCCAGCAAGTGTGTTCGAAGTTGAATTCTACCGGGATGAGTCCGGTTTTGCCGTCCTTGTAAGTGTAAAGGACTACGTAGCCTGGGTCTCCTTGTTCTGTCTGCCAAAAGGCCTCTTTGAGGTATTGCTTGGGGACGTTGCGTTCCCCTCTTCTGTCGATATGATACGGTCGGAATGGAATCCAAAGGTCGCGGGTTGTTACTGCGGAAGCCACGTTGAGGGATCTTGGTCTTAATGTAACGTCTACCACGGACGTTTGCCTGACTTAGGCGCTGTTATGACGTGGGTTCCCGCGAGGGTGGAATCTGTGTACGTCCGCTAGTGGGAAGACTGCGGGGTGAGGCTGATACGTGCCGGTGGAATCTCTATACGTGTAGAGAGTCTCTTCTACTGGTACTCCCGTCGGTGGACTTGGGACGGTATGGACGTACTCCCACTGGAGGTTGTCAACGATGTAGTAACAGTGAGTCGGACGGGCGGTGCGGGCGTTGAGGTATTCAAAGACGAGGTGACACGTGGTACCGGGCGGGTATGGCACGACAGGCGAATCTACCATTCACAAGGAAAGATGGAGATGAAGTCACGGGGATCCCTCTTGGTCACGAAGGGATATGCCGGAGCTAGTTCACTTAGGGACACTACGAGTCCCTAGCACAGAAGACGAGTGAAGAGTGGTATTCGAAGAAGACCAAGATGGGGATCCTGGTCCGCAGTACTATGAACTTAAATACAAGTAAGGAAGCTAGTTCTAGCTCCGCTCGAACTCGTAAGTAGCCAATAGCGTAAGTAGCGTATCCTAATAATAGAATGCGCAGTCGTCATCGTAATCCGAAACACGTACAACAATAGAACATCAGTCAGCAGGCCTAATCACGATCACGTACAACAATGGAGGGTCATCAGTCAGCACAACACGAGGCGGTAAGATCCGAAGTCCATGACGTATTACTGCTAACGTGTCGAGTCATCACGAACACGTCAGAGTTCACAACCGGGCCGAGCACTCCGAGAACGAAACGTAACACGCTATCAATCTATGCATGTTCCAGTTTCATTGCGCGCAAGTTACGCCATGGCCAACAAAAGAGCACTAGTGGACTCCGGAGCCACTAACAACTTCATACATCCGGACTTCGTCAAGAGAATGAGGCTAGGCCTCAAAGAACTCGACCGTCATCGAAAGATCTGGAATATCGACGGCACGCATAACAAAGGGGGTAAAATTACCCACTGCGTGGATCTAGAAGTGCAAACCAAAGGAGTTGCCAAAGAAATGCGATTCCTAGTGACCGACGTAGGAGGGGAAGACATAATACTAGGATACCCATGGTTGGCGACCTTCCAACCCGATATCCAATGGGCAACGGCTACGCTTAACGAAGCTGAGTATCCAGTCGTCCTCCGCACCATCAACCCTACAAGACCACGAATAGACCCGGTCATAGCACGACTCGTACTCGAAAAGCTGCTACTCCCCAACAAACAAAAGATCGAAGAACAGCTACGACGGGAATGCGACCTCGAAGACACGCGTCTGCGCGCAACAATGTCGACCGAAATGGCTATAGAAGCCAAGCAGTACACGGAAAAGAAGGCGGTCCCAGAAGAATACCAACGACACGTCAAGATCTTCAGCGAAGAAGAATCGAACCGCTTCCCACTGTCAAAACCCTGGGATCACGCAATCGACTTCAAACCAAACGCACCGGACACGATCGACTGCAAAATCTACCCAATGAGTCAAACGGAAGACAAAGCGCTCAAGGAATGGATCGACGAACAACTAGCCAAAGGGTACATCAGACCCTCTAAATCCCCGTACGCATCATCCTTCTTCTTCATCAAAAAGAAGGACGGAAAGCTACGCCCCGTACAGGACTACCGGAACATCAACAACTGGACTATACGCAATCAATACCCCCTCCCGCTCATCCCGGAACTCATCGCAGACCTAAGCGGAGCGTTCATATTCACCAAACTGGACATTCGTTGGGGCTATAACAACGTAAGGATCAAAGAAGGGGACCAGGAAAAGGCTGCGTTCAAGACGAAATACGGACTTTTCGAACCAACGGTAATGTTCTTCGGACTAACCAACTCCCCGGCAACCTTCCAAACTATGATGAACGAAATCTGCAAGGACCTTATCGCATATCACGAAACGAAGGGCACGATCATCAGAGTATACATGGACGACATAGGCATAGCAACCCGATCCACGGAACAAGCACACATTGATGCGGTACACAATATCCTGGACTTACTGGAAGAAAACGACCTATTCCTCAAACCGGAAAAATGCATCTTCCACGCACCAAGCATCGATTACCTGGGGGTAATCATTGAAAAGGGGGTGACACGCATGGACCCCATCAAAATTTCCGGCATCAAAGACTGGCCGAACCCCAAAAACGTTAAACAGGTGCGATCGTTCCTAGGCTTCTGCAACTTCTACCGCGCTTTCATCCGAAATTTTGCCACGCACGCCTGTCCCCTCAACAAACTCACACGAAAAGACACAGAATGGACATGGACGACTACGGAACAAGAAGCGTTCAACAAAATCAAGAAGCTCGTCACGGAAGAACCAGTTCTCGCACACGCCAAGCTAGAAGACCAATTCGAACTAGAAGTAGACGCCTCCGGATTTGCAGTAGGAGCAGTACTCCTCCAACGCAAAGAGGACGGCAAAAGACATCCCATTGCATACTACTCAAACACACTCAGCACAGCGGAACGAAACTACGACATCTACGACCTGGAACTCCTGGCAATCGTGAAGGCACTTCAGAATTGGCGCCACTACCTAGCAGGATCACCGCACAAGATCAAAGTATTCTCAGACCACATGAATCTCCAATACTGGCGCTCCCCACAAAAAATAAGCCGCCGAGTAGCACGGGAAGTACTAGAACTCTCCGAGTATGACATCGAGATTCACCACATTAAGGGAACGGCAAACGGACGAGCCGACGCCCTATCTAGGCGCCCAGACTACGACCAAGGGGAAAGAGATAACGACCAAGTCACGGTGCTACCCGATGACATCTTCGTCAGAGCCGCAGCAATAGATACGACAGAAGACCCTCTCCGAATCAACGCCACCATATCGGTACAAGAGATGGAGAAAACCAACCCAGTATACGCTCAAGACGACGACAAACTCTGCCCTTGGATAGACCCACACGGACTAAAGAAGATCGAAGGCACCTGGTACAAAGACGGACGACGCGTAGTGACGGGAGGACTCCTTGAAAAACGAGAACTCATCAAAAACCATCACGACCCCCCAGTATATGGACACCCAGGGATTAGCCGAACCATCAAACTCGCAGAACGATATTACTGGTGGCCAGGGCTCAGAATGAAGTCACAGACTACGTCAAAGGATGCGCCGACTGCCAAAGGATCAAGGTCAATACCAGGGCGATCAAGGCACCGCTGCGCCCAATATTCCCCAAACCCGAAGCTATGCCCTTTGAAACCATCGCACTTGATTTCATCACTAAACTTCCAGAAGCACAGAACTGCGATACGATCCTCACGATAACGGATCATGACTGCACGAAGATGTCCCTGTTCATCCCATGCCAAGAAGAAATATCAGCCGAAGGCACGGCCGCATTATACGTCAAACATGTGTTCCCCAGATTCGGCCTACCTGGAAAGATCATCAGCGATAGGGACCCCCGGTTCGCGTCAAAGTTCACGCGCGAATTGTGCAAAATTTTAGGCATCGAACAGAACATCTCCACGGCCTATCATCCCCGCACTGACGGGCAATCAGAACGTACGAACCAATGGTTAGAGCAATATCTACGATTCTGGGTCAACGAACGACAAGATGATTGGATACACTATCTCCCCATGGCTGAGTTTACCCACAACAATTGGCCTAGCGAAACCACTAAGGAATCTCCTTTCCAGCTCCTTATGGGGTACAACCCCCGCGCCGATTGGACCGATAGGCCATCACCAATTCCACAGGTGGCGCTCAGGGTCAAACAGTTCAAGGAACTCCGACAACGCGCGCAGTCACTGATGATCAAAGCGCAGCAGGGGTGGATCAAGGCCAAAGATACGCCCAAGTTCCAAATCGGAGATCAAGTATGGCTAGAAGGACGCCACTTACGCACGCACCAACCAACGGCGAAATTAGCAGCACGACGCCACGGCCCCTTTAAGATTGTTCAGGTGATGTCCGCAGTCAATTACCGCCTGGAACTTCCCACGCAGTGGCAAATTCACCCAGTGTTCCATGTGGACCTCCTGACGCCTTATCGCGAGACACCCACACACGGACCCAACTATCAGCGCCCACCGCCGGATTTAGTCGGCGGAGAAGAAGAATACGAAGTCGAGAAGATTCTAGACTCTCGGCGATTCGGCAGAAGTCGCAAGTTGCAATATTTGGTCAAGTGGAAGGGGTACCCCGACTCGGACAACCAGTGGGTCGATAAGAATGACGTATTCGCAGATGACGCGATTCGGGAGTTTAAAAATTCCAACCCCGCTCGAGAAACACATATAAGCACAGGGAAATCCCAAGAGACGTCTCCATCCCCTTCTCCCATCTTCACTGCTAATGCGCTCTCAGTCCCCTATCAACTTCCGCTATGTAACGCTACCACGGCGTGTAGTTCGACTTGAACTCGGATGAGGGCGTTCACGACTTAGCTGGTCATAGACACTCGCGTAGTGTCTCTGTGATTCCGTAGAATACTACTAAGGCAATCCACAAAAGGCGCCCCAATAGTACTAAGGCAACTCCGACTTGACGCGTCGACAGGGCCAGGGTCTTAGACTCGAAGGTCAAGACTTAGAAGGGTGTCGCCCCTTGGAGGGAGACAAGGGAATAGGAACTTAGATAAAGACGAGTGAAGGGGTGGTATTGAGAAGAAGACCAAGATGGCGTGTCTTGGTCTTTGCAGCCCACTATTTATACATATTACAGAGGTAGCTTTAAAGCTCCTCTTCAAGGTGACTACTACTAGCAATAATAGCTCGAACCCTACTATCACTATCCTAGTAATGAGTCATAGCAACTATCACATGCTACTACGACTCCTGCTGACTGATGAGTCCATGACTAATCTACTCTTACTATCGTAGTCATAACCGTATAGTAAGCGTTCACTTCAACTCTCGTATCGTAATATGAGTCCGATCGTAACATCACCCCCTTTTCAGGAGCGACGCCCACGTCGCCGGCGATCGCCGGTTCCTCCCATCCATCCCGCCTGTACCTCTTCTATCCTGTCCATCGCGTTGGCCATCTCCAGCCTGAACTTACTCCGGGCCAACTCCCCCTTGATGCCCCCCAACGCGGCGGCGAGTTGGTGGAGCCGTTGCTCCATTTGCTCAGCCTCGTACGTGTATGACCGGTACCGGTGGAGCTCGGCCTTGAGGCTCACGTCGTGCAGCTCTTGGAGGGCGCGATCGACGCGAGGGCGGTCGTGATATCCGCCGGCGAAGACCATGAGGTCTTCCTGAGGGTAGTGGGGCTTACCTCGGGCCCGGACCTGCGGCTCTGCATAGAGCGGCTTGGAGTACACCTTCTCACTGTCCTCCGTCAGCCCCAGCACGAGAGGGTCCGCGTTCATGACGACTTGGATAAACGCGGCCTGGCGAGTGCGCCCCTGGCCGTCGGTAATCGGGTAATGAACAAAGTTCTCCCCGCGATTGTGTACATAGCCGTGAGGGGCCGGTCCTAGGGTGCGGTGTCGTAGTTGAAGGAGTGGGAAGAGGGGAGGAGCGTCCGCTCGAACTCCGCCTCGGTACAGGGGGCGTCCCGTGGTATCACAGGCATAGGGGGTCTCGTCGGGGTGGTCAGTGTCGGTGGCAGTGACGATGAGCGGGTGCTCATCTGGGTAGTAATCATGGAGACTCCCTCGCGCCTGCTCCAGTATCGTCTCATCCGCTCCACGGCCCCGGCCTTCCTCCGTGCCATCATCTCCGACCGCCGTTCGGTCGCCCTCTGAAGCTGTTCTCGCTTCCACGCCCTCGCCACTTCCAGCCACTGCTTCTCCCGTTTCCATTCTTGCCATCGCGACGTCGCCGGTGATGGGTTCTTCCACCCACTGCTCGATTCGGACCGGGAGAGGTCGAGGTGAGGACACCTCACTGCTGCAGAGAGCTGCGCGAAGCCTATCAACTTCGGGCGTCGTGAGCAGGGTTTGGTTGAGGCGTTGGCCGTCGTCGGTGACCAGCCACCAGCCGGCGGGGTTGCTGGTGTCGGGGGTGTACTCGGCTGGGACGAGGCTTTGGAGGGCATTGATAAGTTCTTGATGGGTGATGGGGCTCGTGTTTGCGGCAACACGAGCGACAGCTTCGGCGGCAGTGGGAAGAGACATTGTGGTGAGTAGGGAGTGAAGGAAGCCAGAGTGAGGAGTGGTAGAGGATGGGGAATCGAGCGAAACCCTTCTGGCTTTTAAGTCTCGTGTCGTGTGGGGGTTTAATCGTTGGTACTCAGCTAGGGCGTTATCGGCAAACACGTCATCTTCATCGACCCACTGGTTTTCCGAGTCGGGATATCCTTTCCATTTGATCAGATATTGGAGTCGCCTTCTTCTGCCGAAATGCCGGTGGTCCAGAATCTTTTCGACCTCGTATTCTTCTTCCCCTTCTATCAGATCTGGTGGTGGGCGCTGGAAGTTTTCTCCGTGCATGAGCGTTTCGCGATAAGGTGTGAGAAGATCGATGTGGAACACCGGATGTATACTCCATTGTGTGGGAAGTTCCAATTGATAGTTCACTTGTGACAGGACTCGTGTGATTTTGAAGGGTCCATGCCGTCTTGCCGCTAGCTTGGGCGTCGGCTGGTTAGTCCTTAAGTGACGTCCTTCTAGCCACACGTAGTCTCCAACACGGAGTTTGGGCGTGTCCCTGTGTTTTACCCACATCGATTGTGCCTTTTTGATAAGGTCCTGGGCTTCTTTTCGGGCTTCTCGGAATTGTTCCAATCTCGTGGTGACCTGTGGAATGGGGGATGGCTTATCGAGCCAATCAGCGCGTGGGTCGTAGCCCATGAGAAGAGAGAACGGAGACTTCCTTGTTGTCTCGTGGGGCCAGTTGTTGTGCGCGAATTCCGCTATGGGAAGAAAGGCCGCCCAGTTATCTTGACGCTCATTTGTCCAGAAGCGGAGATATTGTTCCAGCCATTGATTTGTACGTTCTGATTGCCCATCCGTTCTGGGGTGGTAAGCCGTGGAAATGTTCTGTTGTATTCCTAGTATTCGGCATAGTTCGCGCGTGAATTTGGAGGCAAATCGGGGGTCACGGTCGCTGATGATCTTTGACGGTAGTCCGAATCGTTTGAACACGTGGGTGGCGTAGAGTCCGGCTGTCTCTTCCGCGGTGATTTCCTCGTTGCAGGGGATGAAGATCGAAGCTTTGCTGCAGTCGTGGTCGGTCACGGTTAAGATGGAGTCATACCCCTGTGATGTCGGGAGCTTGGTGATGAAGTCAAGAGCAATAGTTTCGAATGGGAGGGCGTCTTCCTTTGGCATAATGGGTACGAGTGGGGCTTTTGTAGGACGTGTGTTGACTTTATGGCGCTGGCATTCGGCGCATCCCTGTACATAGTTGCGGACGTCAAGTTTCAGTTCTGGCCACCAGTATCTTCGTTCTACTAGTCTTGTGGTTCGTGCGATTCCGGGGTGTCCGTGCACCGGGGGGTCGTGATGCGCAGCAATCAGTTTTCGCTTTTCGTCCGTTGATCCCGTAATGACGTACTTCCCTTGTCTGTACCATGCCCCGTTTACGAATTTCAGTTGCTGGGGGTCTACCCAGTATCTTAAGGTGATTTCCGTCTGTGGTGGGTCGCCGATTGCCTGTACCGTCGTTGTCCTTGCGAATACGTCCTCTGGTAGTACCACTACGTCCTCGTTATCCCGTTCTCCTTGGTCGTAGTCGGGCCGTCGGGATAGTGCGTCTGCACGACCGTTCTTCTTTCCTGGGATGTGATGAATTTCGAAGTTGTACTCCATAAGCTCGAGTACTTCCCTAGCGACTCTCCTGCTTATCTTCTGCGGTAGTTTCCAGTACTGGAGATTCATGTGATCGGAGTAGATTTTGATTTTGTGTGGCGATCCTGCCAGTAGTGGTCTCCAGTGTCTGAGGGCTTTGACGATTGCGAGAAGTTCCAGGTCGTAGATGTCGTAGTTTCGTTCCGCTTCGTTGAGTGTAGCCGAGTAGTAGCCTATGGGGTGCCGCTTTCCGTCTTCCTTTTTCTGGAGTAGTACTGCGCCGGTAGCGAATCCCGAGGCGTCCACTTCAAGTTCGAATGGAGCGTCTAGTTTTGGGTGAGCAAGTACTGGTTCTTCCGTGACTAGGGCTTTGAGTTTTTGGAACGCTTTGTCTTCTTCGTCCGTCCATCTCCACTCCGTGTCCTTTCTCGTGAGTTTGTTGAGTGGTTTGGCGTGTGTAGCGAAGCCGCGAATGAAGAGTCGGTAAAAATTGCAGAAGCCCAGGAAGGAGCGGACGTCACGAACCTTGGTGGGCGTGGGCCAGTCTTTGATGCCGGAAATTTTTACCGGGTCCATGCGTGTTACCCCCTTTTCAAGGATTACCCCCAGGTAATCCATTCGCGGCTTGTTGAAGAGGCATTTTTCAAGTTTGAAGTAGAGATCGTGTTCCATGGCCACTTGCAATACATCGCAAACTGCTTCCTCGTGTTCTTTTTGTCCGGCTGGATCTCTGGTTGCGATGCCGATGTCGTCCATGTATACGCGTATGACCGTTCCCTTGGCCTCATGCTTTGCGATGGTGTCTTGGTATATAGTGTTCATCATTGTTTGGAAGGTAGCCGGGGAGTTGGTGAGTCCGAAATACATGACTGTAGGTTCGAAGAGACCGTACCGCGTTTTAAAGGCTGCCTTGTGTTCGTTGCCCTCCTTGATGCGTACGTTGTTGTACCCCCAGCGGACGTCCAATTTAGTGTAGGTGTGGGCTTGGCTGAGGTCGGTAATGAGGTCTGAAATGAGGGGTAATGGGTATTGGTTGCGGATGGTGACGGCGTTGATCCTCCTATAGTCTTGTACTGGTCGTAGTTTTCCATCTTTCTTTTTGATAAAGAAGAAGGATGAAGCGTAAGGGGATTTTGATGGGCGAATATACCCCTTCTTCAGTTGTTCGTCCAGGAATTCTTTGAGTTTGCCGTCTTCGTCCTGTGTCATGGGGTAGACCTTGCAGTCGATCGCCGACGGGGTGCCTTCCTTGAATTCGATGGCATGGTCCCACGGTCTGGAGGGAGGGAATCTGTTGGACGCTTCTTCACTGAAGATCTTCGCGAACTGGTGGTAAGCGGCTGGGAGTTCAACTTTATCGTGGAACTGCTTAGCTTCGATAGCTAATTCCGTGGCCGTGGTGCGTAAATGGGTTTCTTCCTCCAGTTCCGCTACTATGTTTTCTTTTTCCTCCGTGGTGATGCTTCCTATGACGTGATTTTCTTTATTGGGATTGATGGATCGGATGACGACAGGGAGCATTTTCTCATGTATAGTGGCGTATCTCCAGTTTATTGTGGGTTCATAGGTGGCTAGCCAGGGGTATCCGAGTACTATGTCCTCGTTTCCGAGGTCGGTGACTAGAAAACGCATCTTTTGTCGTCGCTGGTTAGTTTGCACGTCCAGGTCTACAAAGTGGGTGATACTGCCCGCTTTGTTTTCCGTATTGTCGATATTCCATATTTTCCTGGGATGTTCCAGTGTTTGGAGCCTGAGGCCCATTCGTTTCGCAAATGAAGGGCGTATGAAATTGTCTGTTGCTCCGGAGTCTACTAGTGTTTTGATGTCGGCCATTGCGTAATTCGTACGAATCGAGACTGGAATTCTAAGAGACCGATAGCGAGTCATGATTACAGAATTACAATTAACTGCCCTCACCCAGGCCGATGGGTTCAGGCGTTCTGAAAACCCTCCTTCCCCCACATTTCTTGGAGGATGAGGTCTTTTACATCATCCAATTCTCCGGCTACTCCTGCTAGCCAGTCTTTGGCCCTTTGTTGCGGTGGTGCAGAGCTTGCTACTCTGACTTGCGCGGGAGGTTCTTCTTGCGTATAGTAGTCCGTGTCCGCCATTCGACTGGTGGTTGCTCGACGGCGTGGCTGTTGGCAATTGCGTGAGAAGTGTCCGGTCTGGTTACAGTTGTAGCAGACGACTGTCCTCATATCTCGAGGTGGCGGGCCTCCGCCTCTTCCGTATCCTCCTCGTTGCGGCCTGGGGATGAAGGGTCTGTTTGCGTCCCCTACTTCAGCTACTCTTGCGCGCGTCCTGTCTGCGGACGTATCCATTGCATTTGGATCGAATCTGGGAGGTGGTGGTCCTCGTGGTGGGCCCCAGTTAGGAGGTTGCGGTCTCCAGCGGGGTTGTGCCGATGATGGTGGTGTCTTGGTTTTAAAATTGTCGAGGCGCGCCTTCATATGTATGTACTGCTTCTGTCTTCGTAGTGCACACCTCTTCCAGTCTTCGAATGTATGCGGTTCGTCTAGTTCGTAGACCTTCATGAACAGGGCTCGTGGTAGCCCCGCGGTGAACCGATCAATGGTTTGTCGATCGTTTAGATTGTAGTGAGCTTTTCTGGCTAGTTGCTCGAACTTAACCACGTACGCGTCAATGTCTTCTCCCGTCATCTTGATCCCTTTCTGTAGTTCTGCCTGCGCCTGCTCTTCCTCGAGTATGTTTGAAAATCGCTTGGCGAATTCGGCAGCTACGTGATTCCACAAGGTCTGGGAGTATTGACTTACTCCTCGTCTTACTTCTCGATTGAGCCATTCGAGAATGGATAGTGTCCATTCGCTGACGTTAACCCCTTTGACATACCCCAGGAAGAGAAGGGACCGGCGGTATTCGTTTTGCATGATGGGGGCGTCCAAGTTCATTCCCCAGTATACATGCCATTGCGTGAGGAATGCTTCGTATTTAGTGCGATCTCCGTCGAAGACATTCGGAGGTTCACCTGAAAGTCTGTCCAATCCGTGTCCCCCTCCTGGCAGTCCTCCTGCTGGCGGTCCTCCTCCTCCTGGTGGTCCTCCTCCGGGTGGTCTTCCTCCTGGGAAGCCTCCTCCTGTTGGTCCTTGTCCGGGAAATCCCCCGGGGAGTCCCCCGGGTGGTGGTGGTGGGCCTTCCGGTGGGTCAGGATGGTCTGGTCCTATCGCTCTGAAGAGTGCTGCGTCATCGGCCGTCATCCTGTGTCCGGTGTGTTGATTGATAGGATTGAGGATGGCTTCAGCCTCCTCTCTTATGCGTTGTACTTCTTCCATAGCTTGCGTTTCGGTTACTGTGGCCATGGGGCTTCGAATGTGAATCTCCTCTGGTACCGTGATGTGTAGGGACTCAGCTATATGCGCTAATAAACTAGAGTCGTCTCCTGTTCCTGGTCGTGCTTCGCTTTCTGTGGCGGTGTGTTCTTCCGCGTGCTCTTCTTGACTTGATTCTGATGGGGCTTGTTCCCTAGGTTGTTCCTCTTCTTCACTGCTACTGCTGTCTCCGTCTAACGATCCCCAATCGTCTCCGTGTAGTTCTCTTGAGTCGATGTCGCAACGGTAATGTCTTCCGGCTGGTCTGATGACGTCCCACCGATTGTCTATTGGGTTCCACGTAATTTCGGTCCAGCAGAAGTTGGAGTAGTTGAACTCAACTGGGCGGTATCTGATCGCTTCCCCTGGGAAGTCTACAAAGTATCCGGTGTCTCCTCGATATTCTCTCCACTGGGCTGCGCCTAGGAATCTTCGTGGTACTGATCGTTCTCCTCTGGTTTCGAGGCTGTAGGGTCGGAAATTTCTCCACTGATCTCTTGTTGTGAACGCCACGGTTGGCTATCTTGGTCTTAATGTAACGCTACCACGGCGTGTAGTTCGACTTGAACTCGGATGAGGGCGTTCACGACTTAGCTGGTCGTAGACACTCGCGTAGTGTCTCCGTGATTCCGTAGAATACTACTAAGGCAATCCACAAAAGGCGCCCCAATAGTACTAAGGCAACTCCGACTTGACGCGTCGACAGGGCCAGGGTCTTAGACTCGAAGGTCAAGACTTAGAAGGGTGTCGCCCCTTGGAGGGAGACAAGGGAATAGGAACTTAGATAAAGACGAGTGAAGGGGTGGTATTGAGAAGAAGACCAAGATGGCGTGTCTTGGTCTTCGCAGCCCACTATTTATACATATTACAGAGGTAGCTTTAAAGCTCCTCTTCAAGGTGACTACTACTAGCAATAATAGCTCGAACCCTACTATCGCTATCCTAGTAATGAGTCATAGCAACTATCACATGCTACTACGACTCCTGCTGACTGATGAGTCCATGACTAATCTACTCTTACTATCGTAGTCATAACCGTATAGTAAGCGTTCACTTCAACTCTCGTATCGTAATATGAGTCCGATCGTAACACGCTATGTCGTCAACGACGAACTATCCACACCTTACCGAGTACCATCTGCGCCATCGTCACCCCTGTCGTCTACCCTCGCCCTTCACCAACGAGGAAGTCGTCCTCCTTCCCCCGGGACATCCCCAATTCCTTCGCCGACCCCCACTGTTTATTCCGAGAGCAACCAGCCCAGCTATCTCGGAGATCGCTACGTCCCGACCCGAGCGCCCACTCCAGCAGGCGACGAACAGCAGGGGTATGTCCCCAGCCGACCCACTTCACCAGCGGGCCCCGACGACTCCGGGGACCCATACGACCCGGCGGAACGCCTCGAGGCGCATCAGTATTTACGTTACGCCACCCATCTCACCACGACACACTCGGAAACCCCCCCGCTTTGCGGACCCACCGGGGAAGCTATCACACTACCGGCGTCGTATCCATCCACACTTCGCCGCGATCCAGAGGAGGAACCTGTGCAGGAGACCGAAAGTCGTGCGGAGACACCCCCTCCCAGGGGGTATCAGTTCAACAGGGGAGTCCATTACATTCCCTTTCAGATTCGCGACGCTCAGGAACGTCTTTGGCCCGCCCGGTATACTCAGCTCATCCTCACCGCCGATCCGTTCGTCTTGGCCTTCAGGTCAGGATGCAACCAGCAATACGGGAAGCCCGTCCACGCCACCCCCTATTACGACGAGCAGTCCTCTTCCCCCTCTTACACCGACGACGACCTCACATTCCTGCTCTCCGACGCGGGATTAGTCGACTCGGTCGACCAGGCGCTCCTTCATATGAAGGACGCGACTCTTATGGCCGAGATCCATCGCTACCGCTGCATGACGTTGGGATGGCGAGCACAGCAACATCGACTGGCGGCGGAACAGATGAAGCTGGAGCGCATAGAGATCGAGCGCAACAGGTGTGTCGCCAGACTTCAGCGAGCGCATGCGGTGGATCGCATCGAGAACGTTCGGGCCTCGCTCCACCGAGGACCCAAGGCGGAACAGGATGCCGAGGAGATCGCCCGCATCAGGGCCCTTCACGAAGCAGGCACCAACCCGCTCGCCATCATGCGTGGTCAAGCTGGGGCTTGACGCTGAAAAGGGGGTGATGTTACGTTTCGTCTCGGACTGCCCGGCCCGGTTGTGAACTCTGACGTATTCGCGATGACTCGGTACGTCAGAAGTAATGTGTCATGGACTTCGGATCTTGTTGCCTCGTGTTTCGGCTGACTGATGACGCCTATTGTTGTACGTACTGGTGATTACGCCTGCTGACTGATGACTCTATTGTTGTACGTGTTGTGGATTACGATGACGACTGCGCATTCTATTATTAGGATATGCTACTTACGCTATTGGCTACTTACAAGTTCGAGCGGAGCTAGAACTGACTCCCTTACATGTATTTAAGCTCGTAGTACTACGGACCAGGATTCCCATCTTGGTCTTCTTCCAAATACCACCACTTCTACTCGTCTTCTATACTAGGGACTCGCAGTGTCCTTATGTGAGCTAGCTCCGGCATATCCCTCTACGACCAAGAGGAGATCCCCGTGACCGTATCTCCATCTTCCCTTGTGAATGGTAGATCAGCCGACCGAAACTTACCCGCCTGGTACTACGTGTCATCTCGTCTTCGAATACCTCAACTCCCGCACAGCACGTCCAACCCATTGTTACTACATCGTCGACAACCTCGAGTGGGAGTATATTCGCAAAGTTCCCAATCCACCTCCCAACGTCCCCGTCGAAGAGACGTTATACACCTATAGAGATTCCACAGGCACGTATTGGCCGCATCCCGCAGTCTTTCCCGAGCACTCGGACAACCACAGATTCTATCCCCGAGGGAACCCACGTCACAACAGCGTCTAAGTCAGACGAACGTCCGTGGTAGACGTTACACAGGCGCTGCCATGGTGGGTGTAAAAAAAAAAGAAGGGATGGATTCCAATATGTGCAAGGACGGTGAGTTTGGCCATTTTGGTCTTTCTCGAATAAATATTCCAAGTCAGGACATCGCATCTCTTATCACAATTCCCTTCACCAGCTTCATTTTCCACCTGTACAATGTCCTCGCAGACAGAGGTACTGACCAAGCCCGTGACTCGTTTTCCAACCCCTGAAGAAGGTCTGGCCATGCGGATTCTGCATGAGGCCACACTACAAGAACTCATCAATGCGAGGAACTACCTGCTTTTGCACATTATACAAGAGCGCAATGAACTCATGTGCAAAAGGTATTTCCTCTGTTGGCCTTGGACTTCACAATATTCTGACTTCAGCCTACTGGAGAAACATACTGAACAGCACTGACATCAAGTTCCCTGAGTATGACTACATCACCCCACTTGGCGAAGACTGCACACTTCCATATATGACCATGTTAATTGATAGCGAGTGCCGTGTCCTCCCATTCCGTGGGGTTAGGCCTCGGAATCCGTGGGCAGTGTATCCTGTTGACGTGAGTACTCTATTCTGTAAATCTTCATTGACACAATATGCCATATACAGAGGCG
The DNA here is from genome assembly GCA_021527035.1 of Lactarius vividus. Classification (NCBI taxonomy): domain Eukaryota; kingdom Fungi; phylum Basidiomycota; class Agaricomycetes; order Russulales; family Russulaceae; genus Lactarius; species Lactarius vividus. The sequence goes on from JAKELG010000011.1 coordinate 255,396, forward strand.
TCGGTTTGATGCCAGCACCCAAACTGAAGATGCCAACACTACTCTGACGGAGATTGACACGCCTGGTTCTAAGTCCCACTCAGAGGCTCAGGTTGTTTTCAACGATCCTCAGGCTATCGATGTGAGTACTACTTTGCTTTATGAATCCTCTGTGGCTTATTATGCTAAAAAGAAATGTCAGTTTGGTCCCAGCACCCACACTAACGATGCCGATATGACCCTGGCGGAGAACGGCCCATCTGATTCCAAGTCATGCTCTGAGGCTCAGGTTGCCTTAGACGACAGCAAGGGACCTTATGGAGAACACAAGGATAAGAAAAGGAAGTTTTCGAATTAGGCACACACACGTCTACAGATGTACCCAATGGCTTTGAAGTCCGTTTTGTTGACTGCTGTAATCGGGATGTGGTATACTGGCATGTATTTGGTGAATGAGTATGATTGTGCAGTTGAAACATCATTCGAAACTACATTATTATATTTGCGTGCAACGTATATGTCGAGTAGAGGAAGAACAAACAAAATGGAACTACCATGTACTACACAGCATCGTCATCGTCATCGAATAGACCACCATCGGAGAGGGGAGCAAGCCCAATATATGCATGCCGCACGAGTGAGAATTTTCCTGTCTCTGAAATGTGTCCACCTTGAGTGACATGCATGTCCGGGAACATAGAGACAACAGATAGGATGGATGTGACCGGAACGACGACAAGCCCTTCGGGACCTGTCATTGGGTCACAGAGATACACCGTCCCACTGGAATCTGAGAGTGTGTTGGCATCTGGAAGAGAAAATAAAGAAATCATGGCCAGGGGGTGCCGAGTATCACCAAAGCGAATGCAGAAATAAAACTGGACATTCCCTATGCGTGTGCTGTTATTGTGAATGATCTGCATTGTATTTATTAGCACTGGAAATCGGATTTGGCTGGAAAGTAGACCCACCTCGACACAAGAGGTCCGGCGAAGCTTGACAGTGATATTGGACTCATGCCAAATTGACCACGCCATCTGCCCATTGGGAAGTTGCAGTTTGGCCCACCGACAGATAGCATTGTTGAGACGCGACTGATTCAAGTCACATGTCTCGTGGGATATGATTGTGTCATTCCCTGCCTTATACGGTATCTGACCCTTATGGTTAGATTTGGACTTCCGGACTTGTATGGACCGGTTATTGTTTATCTTTATTTTTAGATCCTTATTAGGTTCTTATTGTTCTTGTTGTTAAGATACCGGACTTAACCGCTTTAGGTGGTCTTATTGTTCTCTGCCCTCCAATGGCATTTCTCCCTCTGGCGCACAGACCAGGTGTATTTTGTTTGGATCACCAGTGCGCACAGACCATTATTAGCTAAGCGTCCTGTATATAAGGACTGCTGTTTTTGCCCATACACTTCAGAGTTTTCTTCACCTCTGAAGTGTAAGTCCATTTACTACTAAGCCTCTCTACCTTACGCTGACATTAGTATAGTTACTTTTGTGTCTTAGGTGTGTAGCGCTGCTATAGAGTTTTCTTCACCTCTGAAGTTTACTTTTGTGTCTTAGCATCTTGCTATCTTTGTCTCGCTGTTAGTGCTGCCCGCTCAACAGGTTATGGGCCCTGGACGCTCATACTAACAGCCGTGTCTCCAGATCTACCACGTGTCTTTGCTCACTTTGCGACCACACCCTTGTCGTCTTTTATTCCCCTCAGTGAGCATCATCTATCCTCTTCCTTCGACACATTCCTTTCTTGTCCACCGGCAATTATGATTGTCGTGCCATTCTGGCTAGCCTCTTAAGGAGGTTCTCGCGAAAGGCGCTAGGGAGCTGTTAAGTCAGCAGACGCGACCTTAAGTTCCCCTGTGCGCATTTCCTCACTACTTATTTTCTCATACCCGGTTTTCGTCCGGATTTAGTAGGCCAATAGGGGAAGACCCTTGCGGCTATAGGCCACCTTAATGGTTGGGAGATACTCGGTTAATACCTGGGTCTCTTTAAGGGGTGTGAAGGCCTGGTTAATAGTCAAACCCAGAAGACCTTCCCTCTGATACAACTAGAGGTCGCTACTATAAGTAAAAGTACTATACATCAGTGCTAAGACCCTTATTGGTCTGGTCTAGAGACTCCGCAGACGACGGTTAGAATTGTTGTGGGAGTTGATCCCCATCATTCTATCTGGAATTCGCTGCCGGCTCCTCTCTAGGGCACTGCCCCACCTGTCTGCCAGTGAACCTGAGTAGCCCCTGAGGACGGCCTAAAGGTTAGGACACGATCTCCGGGAAACCCTTTGCCGGGAAGTACCTCAGACGTGACTCTGCTTGACCCTGATTAAAGCTATCACTAAGACTGCTTGCCCTTCTCAATAAGGTCCATGTGGTAACAAGCAGACAGGCAACGGGGTTTACATATTTAGTACTTAATTTATCCACGTAGTACCCCCAAAGTCGCACACCTGGGGCGTGACACCTTGAGTGTTACGGAGTTATAGCGCTCTTATGGCTGGACCGCTACCTTTCCTAATCAAGATCTGGACTGGTTCTGACTGCTCCTCGGAACCAGATTTTTAACATCTCAAATGGCAACTTTCAACCTTACCTTCCCCCCGTCCGTTCAACTTGCCAAGTTGGATGGAACCAATTGGCAGTCATGGGCCCAGACGTTCACGTCTCTCATGTTAATGAATGGTTGCTCCAGGCACCTCACACATGACAACCTTGGTGCGGTTCCCCAGCACCCTGTGCTCCCCGCGGGTGTTGCTGGCCCCACTGGGCCCACGGACGCGGGTTTGGCCATGATGGCCTTGTGGAACAAACAAGAGGAGGTCATTATTGGCCTCTTATATCTATCTGTTACCACAGAAGTTCTATCTGGGATTACGTCCCAAGTACTTTTCCCGACTGTGCATGACAAATTCGTGCAGTTGGAGGCGTTATATGGTGCCGTTGGCTCTATGGCCACTTTCAATTTATGGGTGGGCTTGGTCAATACCAAGCTTCAGGAAGGTCGTCCCTTCCTCCCTCAACTCCAGAAGATGTTGGATTTGAGGAACACCCTTCAGGAGAACGGGATGGCGGTCTCAGACATGCAAATGTCTTTCATACTTCTAGACGCGCTACCCCCCTCCTACTCCACTATCGCCGGCACCATACTCGCCACTGGCCCCCCTGCCAATTTACTTCCTCAGGACCTGATCAATAGGTTCATCAATGAGGAATCACGTCTCTCCGGACCCTCCACCACCCTTAACAAGGTGGCACCCATCAAACGGGCCTCTGGCTCGCGCCCCCCAAAGGCGCAGCCATCGCCCAATTCTGGCAGTTCCGCCTCGGCGGATATAATCTGCCATTACTGTCACAAGTCCAGTCATAAAAAACCGGACTGCTTCAAATTGAAGAGGGACCAGGAGAACGCCAAGAAGGGGAAAGCTGGGCAGCAGCGCAAGGCTGCCCAGAACGCCATGATTGGGACGCCGGACTCTGTACCGGCAGATAGACTTGTAAATACAGTACCAGTACCAAAGAGCCGACTATTTACTATAGTCAATGGCTCTGGCAAAATAGAGGAGGTGCATGAGGCACCTCAAGTCTCCCTTTACATGATGTGCGCTAAACACGCACAAGTGGGATCAAAATGGATGATGGACAGTGGAGCGTCAACACACTTTACACCACACATCGAAGACTACGATACCTATGAACCACATGAAGGTATCGAAGTTCTGCTTGGTGACAACTCTCTGCTAAAGAGTGCTGGAACGGGTACTATCACTATCTGAACCAACAGAGGCTATGACCTCAAAATTTCAAATGTGTTGCACCTCCCAAATACGCATTCGCGTATCCTCTCCACTAGCGCCCTAGCAGACAAAGGCGCGCTAGTTTCATTTGACTCCACTTCCTTCGCAATCAGATATAAAGGGAAGACTATTGCGGAAGGACATCGGGCTGCCAATCTCTATTGGCTTGACTGTCATAAACTAAACACAGTCAAAGCACCTGCATCTGCTAGCCTAGATGTTTGGCATAAGCACATGGGCCACATGTCCAAAGAAGCGCTGAAAAGACATGCTCCAAAGGCTGTAAAAGGCCTCACAATTAATAATGCCTCAGAGGAAGCCGGACCTTGCCTTGGTTGTGAACTAGGCAAATCCACCTGCCTTCCTTTCCCTCCTTCCATGAAGCGTGCCGAGGATCACCTCAAGATCGTCCATAGTGACCTAGTTGGACCCCTTCAGAGCAACTCTATCCAGGGGAACAAATACTTTGCCACTTTCATAGATGACTACTCAAAGGCTGCAGTCGTCATCTACATGAAAACCAAGGATCAGTTTAAGGACGCCTTCCTACACTATAAGGCGTGGGCTGAAAAGCAGTTAAATAAGCCCATCAAATCCTTACACTCTGACCATGGTGGCGAGTATGTCAACAACAATCTAAAGCACATACTTCTGGAAGCAGGCATTGAGCATTGTCTTACTATGCCATATTCTCCACAACAGAATGGGAGAGCCGAGCGTTTTAACCGTACGGTTATGGAAAAAGGCACTAGCATGCTTCATCATGCGGGCCTTAGCCTTGGTTTCTGGGAACAAGCAGTTGATACTGCTGTGCACATATATAATCGCACTCCCTCTCGTTCTAATAAGTGGAGAACTCCGCTTGAGCTCTGGAATGGTACAGTTCCAGATGTCTCATACTTTAGAGTATTCGGCTGCAAAGCCTACTATCATGTACCAGAACACAACCAGCAAAAATTAGATCCTAAAGCAAAGGAAGCCGTGTTTGTGGGCTATGAAGCCCTTTCCAAGGGCTACAAACTTTGGGACAGACATAGCCGACGCTTCATCTCTTCACGAGATGTTACATTTGATGAAGAGGTCTTCCCGTCCCATGGTGACCTGATCCCTCACCAATACACCACACCAGTGCTGGAACAGGAAGTCTTTGACTCTACCGGCGGTACCATCTATATCAGAGTGCTTGATCAGCCTCTACCAGCTGTTGCCACTGCACCTCAGGCGCCACCAACCAATGTGGCTCCCCCTACCATACAGGTGCCGGAGGAAGCCCCTCTGCAAATTCAACAGCCTAGCACCCCACCAAACACCACCCCGGCTCCAATAGATCAGACGATCTACCAGACTCCCCCATCTGCGCCCCCTGCTACTACACCTCCTGTTCCTTCTCGCTCAAGGCGAAACTGGCCACCCATGGTGACCCAGCCGATCCCTGCCCCTAATTTCAATAGGGAAGTCAGTCCTCCTAGGGATACCCCTAGAAGCCCGAGGACTGAGCAGGTGACTTCGCCCCCCCGTCCTAGACAGAGCACAAGGACAAGGCGTCAAAACCCTCGCTACTACAATGAGGACAATGACGAATTTATGCAAGGGAGCAGCAGGCTTACCGTAATGGACTTGCTGAATGTGGCAGAGGCCCCTGGTTACAGGGATCCTCAGACCTTTAAGCAAGCCATGGAGTCTGAATACGCGGACGAGTGGCAAGAGGCATGCCAATACGAACTGGATGCCCTAGAAAAGCTACAAGTCTGGCGGTTGGAGCCCCTTCCTGCTGGAAGGAAGGTGGTTAAATGCAAGTGGGTCTTTAAAAGGAAAGCGGATGGTCGCTTTCGTGCTAGGCTAGTGGCAAAAGGGTTCACCCAACTAGAGGGGGTGGACTTTGACGAAACCTTCTCTCCAGTTGCCCGTTTCGAGTCATTACGACTCCTTTTGGCATTAGCTACGCTAGAGGATTGGGAAATCCACCAGATGGACGTCAAGTCGGCATTCCTACATGGGGAACTGGATGAGGAAATTTACATGGAGCAACCAGTCGGTTTCGTCACTGCTGGCTCTGAACACATGGTGTGTCGGCTTCAGAAAGCCCTCTATGGTCTGAAGCAAGCCTCCCGCGCATGGAATCTACAGTTCCATGGAGTTCTTACTGAACTCGGTTTCACGCGGACGTACTCTGATGCAGGAGTATACGTGTACCATCTCCAAGAGGGGGGTGGATCACTTTTCATCATCTTATATGTAGATGATATCACTATACTGGGAAACTCTATGGACATGATCAATGATCTGAAGGCGTCTCTATCTAGCCGATATGAGATGACCGACCTGGGAGAGATCCAATCCTATCTCGGTGTTAACATCACCAGAGATCGTGCTAACCGCACCATGGAAATCAACCAATCAGATTACATCAGAGATATAGTTGAAAGGTTCGGAATGAGGGATTCCAACCCAGTATATACCCCTCTTCCCTCTGGCGCTGAGGCTCACTTGATCAAATATGAAGATCAAGCCTCTACTTCTGAGATTAAGAAGTATCAACAGATAATTGGGTCTCTGCTATATGCGCAGATTGGAAGCAGACCTGATATTTCATTCGCTGTTGCGCACCTTAGCCAATTTGCTTCCAATCCCTCCCAGCAGCATTTGCGCCTAGCCAAATATGTACTGGCTTACCTGAACACTACAAAGGACTTATCGTTGCGCTACGCTGGAGGGACTGATGGAGTAGGCCTTCATGGCTACTGCGACTCTTCCTGGGGAGATCAGGAAGATCGCCACTCCACATCGGGCTATGTCTATTTACTTGCCAATGGCGCTATCTCATGGTGCACCAGGAAGCAAAAGACAGTCGCCCAGTCCACCACAGAGGCTGAATACATGAGCCTCTGCGAGGCTGCTAATCAAGCCCAGTGGTATAGGACGTTCTTAGAGGAACTGGGGTATGAGGATTCCTCCCCCATACCTCTACACTGTGACAACAAGGGTGCTGTAGACTTAGCCCTAAACCCAGTCACAGGGAGACGGTCCAAACACATCCTCATCAAACACCACACCGTTAGGGAGTACGTAGAAAACAAGGTCATAGACCTGATACGTACACCCACGAAGGACATGGTAGCAGATGGGCTTACAAAGCCCCTACCAAGGGAAACCTTCGAGAAGCTGGTTAATGATGTTGGGATGGTTTAGATTTGGAGAGAATAGATCGTGGATAGGATCCACATCTATCAGAAATTCAGGTTGATGGACCTGTCGTACAAGGTTGTCGATGAAGTGTCAAGGCAGAATAAGATTCGCTCTTATCTCTGCAGAAGAGAGTCCTTTCTCTCTGTATTATATGGAGTATTCCCTGGACTTCAAAAAGTTGTCCTTTATGACGCTTTAAGTCAGGTGATCTAGGGATCTCAATCCCGAACTCCTATAACACTCTTGCACAGTTCTTATGTTGAGAACTTGTTGAAACTTGACACACGCTCTCATCACCATCTACCACCTATTCTTATCTCCAAATGGACTGCCTCAATCATGGAGGGATGTTGAGACGCGACTGATTCAAGTCACATGTCTCGTGGGATATGATTGTGTCATTCCCTGCCTTATACGGTATCTGACCCTTATGGTTAGATTTGGACTTCCGGACTTGTATGGACCGGTTATTGTTTATCTTTATTTTTAGATCCTTATTAGGTTCTTATTGTTCTTGTTGTTAAGATACCGGACTTAACCGCTTTAGGCGGTCTTATTGTTCTCTGCCCTCCAATGGCATTTCTCCCTCTGGTGCACAGACCAGGTGTATTTTGTTTGGATCACCAGTGCGCACAGACCATTATTAGCTAAGCGTCCTGTATATAAGGACTGCTGTTTTTGCCCATACACTTCAGAGTTTTCTTCACCTCTGAAGTGTAAGTCCATTTACTACTAAGCCTCTCTACCTTACGCTGACATTAGTATAGTTACTTTTGTGTCTTAGGTGTGTAGCACTGCTATAGAGTTTTCTTCACCTCTGAAGTTTACTTTTGTGTCTTAGCATCTTGCTATCTTTGTCTCGCTGTTAGTGCTGCCCGCTCAACAAGCATTTGGCCACAAATCTCTGTTCGGCCAGCCCTGTTCGTTCCAGTATATCTTAAGGGCAGTGAACTCCTCTTCCGTGAGTGGGGAGGGATATTCTTCACAACGTGGCTTGAAGACATATCCGACGGCTTCTTCAAATTCGCGTGTGTTGTTTGATTGAGAAGACACCCCACCAACTTCAAATTTGATACGAGGAAATCGAGCACACAACGCGTTGACCTGTGCACGTATGATAGCTTGCTGGGTCAGGTTTGCAAACATGTCACGATCCTGCCGTATTTCTCGCCCAAGGTTCCCAATCGCAGTCTCCAATGTCCACTGCGCGTAACATGCCAGGGGCCCAGCTCGGAAAGTCTCTGGTCCAATGTGAGTCAAGAGGTGCACAGTTTGCCGTACGAAGTGTATACGCGACTCCATACGCTGGTAGTAAAGCTCCTCAAATTCATAGGCAAAGTCCACAAGCAACTGATGACCGCGAAGAAGATCTTGATAACCTATCGAATGACACTGAAGAATACGAACACCAGCAACCAGCTTACAGAAGTTGATCCAGTATTTGCGAGGGAGAAGATGTCGGAAAAGTGTAGGACCCAGACCATAAAGATACTGTTGGAACTCCCATGCCTTATAGCCAGTATTTAGCTTCTTAGCGGGATCTCGAGGAGCTCTTCCAAATGACGAGGGGAGAAAGGGCACTGCTCTCACAACAGTTTCCCCGTGCGCATTCCATAGGGCATTATTCTTGTAGAATATGGCCCAATCCCATGTTGACTTATCGTCTGGTGCGAAGACATTGAGCTTTCCAGTGAAGAGCTTCAAGAATAGGTCAGGGTCATTCAGCGTAGTCAGGTGCATAATATCCATAGGAAATATGCTCGGAACAGGAAGTGGCTGATGGGGTAGACCACTAAAGAGAGTCTGTTTGCAAAGGCCCACTTCAAGGCGGCGAGTCCGGTGGTCCAATTGAGTAGTAGCAGAAAGCAGATGCCTCAGATTTCTAGTGTACTTTTGAGGGAGCTTGCTGCGATAGATGCCCAGATCTTCGACGCACACATCGGGATGGGTACACCCTGTAACGTCATAGTCATGTGGTTGGGTGACTTGGGTCATAGCGGGATAATAATGGCCGTCGCCTGTGCGACGCCGACCAGGCATGTTGCAATAAAGACGACAGCCATATTTCTGTTACGCTCCAGCGGGCGTACCTTCCGGAGTTCGGCACTCGACGGGAAACTTGGGGGTTCTTGCGGTATCACGGTGGCGACCAAGACTTCGACTGGTCTATCTTCCGGTCGGATTCTCGAGATCTTGGGTTTTACTGAGTTCTTCTAAGGTTTGGACAATACCGTAGGTGATAACGGCAAGGAGATGCGTAACGCGGGTGGCAAAGAAGAAGAGGAGAACGTGCTCAAGTAAAGGAGACAGGATCGGAGAGGGGACAACTATACAGGGGCTGCCTGTATCTGCTTTGGTCTACTTGTAGGCTGGTAGAATACAAGAAGTCAAGCTGAGGGGTATCAGCAAGACTGGGGTGCTACTTATACACTTCCAGGGAGCTTTCAAGCTCAGCCTGAAGTCCGAAACCTAGTACGTATCGTCCAATCATAAGTAAAACAACACGAGTCAGGGGCATACAGTCACAGGGTTAACAATGAGGCAAAGGTGAAACGGGGTCAGAAGTCCATCAATCAGTGGCTGAAACATACAACTCCTGGGCGCATCAAGCCACAGGCACAATCAGACAATCCGTCAGAAATTAGGAACCATATAGTCCATGAGGCAGATCCGATCACGATCCAGGCACAAGCTCATCTGGATCCTTCTGGTGCGGGTCTAGACCAGGTCACGTGCCAGGGTCACGTGATGGGCGCTTGACATCTTCTTCGGCTATTCCCAGGGCGCTTGCCAGCCCGGGTCACGCTCGTAATACAGGATGTTTCCGGGGTCGATGCCTTCACTTCTGGCGGCTGCAGCCCATTCTGCGCGATACTGCTCGGCGGTGCTGCACGAGTCTGTACTAGTGGCGCGGGGCGCGGGGTGAAACGCAACAATTTCCCACTATGCCCAACCATTCCATGTTGAGCTGGCAGCACTAACAGCAAGATAAAGTGAAAGCAGCTAAGGAACAAAAGTAAACTTCAGAGATTGAAGAAACTCTATTAGCAGCGCAACACACCTAAGGAACAAAAGTAACTACAGTACTTGTCAGCGTAAGGTAGAGGCTTAGTAGTAAAGGAACTTACACTTCAGAGATTGAAGAAACTCTGAAGTGTGAGGGCGAAAACAGCAGTCCTTATATACAGGATGCTTAGCTAAGAATGGTCCGTGCGCACTGGTGACTCAAACAAAATACACCTGGTCTGTGCGCCAGAGGGAGAAATGCCATTGGAGGGCGGAGAACAATAAAACCGCCTAATGCGGATGGTATCGGTATCTTAGCAAATAAGAACAAGGAGAACCTAATAAGGAACTACAAAATAAAGATAAACAATAACCGGTCCGTACAAGTCCGGAAGTCCATAAGCTAACCATAAGGGTCAGATACCGCTTAAGGAAGGGAATGACTCAATCATATCCCACAAGACATGTGACTTTAATCAGTCGCGTCTCAACATTCCAGTCATAGCAGCACTGCCAACGCTGTCAGCTGTCCCAAAGATAATACTAGGTGTAGAGTGAGCAACGAGAACGTCTAGGAAAGCGTCGTAGACCTTGAGACCCTCGCGCTGAAGGGCTGCCACATGGAAGAGAGACGGGAACAGAAAAGAGTCGATATCCCCTGGCTTGTTTGGACCAGGGACGATGGCACCGGGAATGACAAACCTTTTCTTGTAACGAATTTCAGGTGGAAGGTTGTGGACTATCCAGACAAAAACCCATGCCTCAGAGGGCCGGTCAGGACGAAGCTGCACACCATCTATAGAGAGCTGCAGAGCTACATCGGACTTTCGAAAAGACCCAGACTTCCAGGCGTCGAGTAGGTCCTTGCCACAGGACGTGTCGTCATATCTATCCAGTCGGCCTCCGTTGTGCTGTGCATAATCTATATTCGCGGCAAGACGCCCCTCCAGGTAGTGCATCTTCTCAGCTATGTCAGGAGAGCCATAAAAGGCCTGTATCACCGGCCCAATAGGTATTGTCACAAATCGTTTACGAGGGTGTGTGGTACCTGGGACATAGCGAGATGTACCACAGCGCGGACACCCGTCAAGTTCGTCATAAGGCCCAGTATATGCAATACATGATTTGATACACATGTCGTGTTCCAGTGGCACAACCCCAGATAGCCAGCGGAGACGACGCTTTGCTTGATCAAACGACAGAAATAATCCTGCCGGGTTATCGAGCAGCTCGATTTCTCGAATATTGTCATAATGAGCCCTAGATGAGTTGGCGTTATTGATAAAATGCCTCAAACTTCTCAAGAGAGGGGATGACTCCTCGAGATCAACTGGACCAGGGTCCCGCAAGCTCTCGATGTCTTCAGGTAGCATGGCAGAGTCCTCCAGAGTAGCAGCTCCAAGCAATTGAATAAACCGCTGTGTCGTCTGCAGGTCTGGAAGGTGTATGACATTCGTATGGTCTTCTTCTGTGTCCTCCTCTTCGACTTGGAGGGGTTCTGGCTGTATACAAATTTGACGCTCGGCCTCAACGCCAGAAGTGTCCTGGTTTGTCCCAGAGAAGTCCCCAGTACCCAAGTCATTCTGTGGGTCGCCATGAGCTTCCGAATCGGCTGGACCGTTGGTAGCGGCGGAAGTACTGGCAGTAGGCTCCCCAAGAGACTCAGAAGGCTGACCTGGAGTCGCGTTGTGGTCCTGCTGGGCATTCGGTGCCAACTAGTACGAGGCCAAAAAGCTGGTCAATTTACAAGAAAATACAAACACAGAGGTATAAGACCTGTCTGCGTGCCAATCCCTGATAAACTTGACGCTCGCGCACAGGTGATTCCCTAGCCCGAGAAGAGTCTGGATCATCCCCAATAGCACGCAGGTAATTTGCGAGCCGATACCCTTCGATTCGCTCAAGTACTGAAGTGCGTCTTGGCATTTGATGGAACTTGGAAGTAGTCCTGTGCACCAGCAACACCAAAACTTGTACGCATACATTAGAGACAAATGGCATAGATTGTGTCGATAGAATTCGATTTCAAATCTTAGCAAGACAGTCTGAGTCGAAATGGTAATATGTAAACTACATGAGCCGAGAATAAACGAAATTATCTACGGACTTCCCACTGGGCGTGAGTACGCGTGAGTCCGTGATCGATGCACGGCCCACTTCACCCCGACTAAAGACAGGTCCGCCAAGATGCGGACATTCAGCTAGTCTCCTGCGTCCCACTGGCAGTGTCTGGTTGTAGACGAGAGGATGCGTTGCGGAGACTCTTGACCATTTTCCAACTCTGAATCATGAATCGGCTCCGTCCGAGTCTCGATCACGAATTGTAATGACAGGAACGAGTATCGTCGCATTTCTATCCTCTTTCGCACAGTACCGAACTGAACTATTTGCCTACACATACGACACATATTACAGCATCACCGTCCCTGGGCTTCCTCGGACTCAAGCTATGTCCCAGATTCGTCATTCGTCCCAACAACCGATCCATTGGCACTGATAGTATTTACGTAGTTGCTGCATCTGTACCCTTCTTCCACCTATGGACGTCTGCGGATGGGCCAGACCCTCTTAAGAACCTTGTTTGCACAACACGCTGAACGGACTTTAGTTGGCATTCGGTTGCTGGCGCGCATGGCACAGCTCATAACTTACGACTTATCGGTCGCACACCCGCTCGGTGACCCGCAACACCTTAGCCCATATCTTCACATTTATCGCACTCAGGGCTGCCTTAGGCCAAGACGCCTAAGATGAAGGTGACCCGCCAAGCAGTTTGTCCTGCATAAGGTCGTAGGCCCGCGCTGGTGAGGAGGGCACTGCAGCCGTCACTGGTATGTGCGAGCGCCTGCTCCTTGCAGATTGACCTGACTCTCATATTTCGGGGAGATCGATCTCCCTTTCCTTATGCTCTATATCATTGACATCGGATAGATGGGTACAGACCTACGATGTATGCGATGACGGTGACCTAACCCTCGACTGAACAACGACAAATTCCGCGCGGAGGAGACTTGCGTTCCGCTCTCTGTTGTCGCGCCGTCCCGCACTACGCTTGAGGGCACGTTTCCACCACCACGATTTCTTCATTGCAAGCCTTATGCTGGCGATTCGGTCATGGGCGACTGATACACCGTCTGCATACGCCGCCTTGGGCCGAGACTGGTGAGAGTATCTTGAATGCAGTTTCTTAGGATGAGGCCGGAGTGTCGGAGATTGGCGTGGCAGTGCGTGCTTGGGTGTAGATGCAGGTGTGAGAAAGGCCGAGGGTTTACTGAGGATGGTGTTGAAGACGCAAGCAGCGTGGAGCGCTGCGGTGCCGCGCGGGGCGTAAAGAATATTTGGAAGCCAGTTAAGGGGCAAAAGACCGACAAGAGGTTAGGATGGTTGTCGTCATCACCGTGAATGTGGTTCCCTGGTTGTAGTGACTCGGAAGCAACTCGGAAGCAGCAGAAGCCAAGGACGACGAAGATGTGTCGTGCTTATGTCAGCTATAATTATTGGACCACGAGTCCTCGAAAACTGAGAGTTTTTTTTTTTTTGATAATTTTTATCCCGGTGCAGTACATAGTACAAAGCCGGTCGTGGGCCTACAGTAGTAACAGTACTTGCGACAATATACAGAGCACAGTATTTTTAGATCCTGTCCAGATTCCTTCCCGATGCAATGCTCCGCGTAAGAGGCGGTGCTTCTATACACCTTTCTTTTATCTCCTAACTTCAGCGCCTCGTTACGCTACTCACACTTTTCTATTTATTTTTGGACAGCACTTACTGTATTTCTCTGGTAGCTAGGTTCCTTCAGCCCATTCAATCTATACACTATGTCCGCATCGACGAGAAGATCATGCCCAGGATCATGCCCTTGTCTGGCGCTGGCACCCCGAAACCGGATCGGCCTAGACGTGTCCTAGTGAATGAGATTAATGACGACTTAGCGCTTCTGACTCGGACAGTTTCGCCAGCACAGCAATCACCACCGTACCAATGCTCCTTGGCCTAGTAGTTCTGCGTCCCTCTTACTCCTATTCGTACATTTTACCCCATACCAGTACATGGTACGGTACCTAACCCAAGACTCTCCGAGCTAATTGACAGGACAACTTGTGGTGTGACTTACTTTAGGTCGGAAAGTCAAAAATATGGCAAGTCAAAATGTGGCAAACGAACGCTACACTCTACCCGTGCCGTACTCTAATAACAGCTGCGCAATTTCCCGATATCCATACGTTAATGCGTCGTGATAGGGTGTCTTGCCGTACACATTTCGTGTTTGTACATTCGCCCCCCGTTCAAGTAGCGACTTCACAACTTCCAATTGACCATAGATCGACGCCATGTGCAGCGGAGTAAGACCCCGCCGCTGAGAGGCATTCATATTGGCGCCGTTGTCGAGCAACGTCCAGACGACGTCTATATGCCCATGTCGTATTGCCGCGTGCAACGGTGTCCAGCCATACCCCTCCTGTAGGTTCACGTCCGCGCCGTTGTCGATCAACAATTGCACAACGTCGATATACCCAAACCGTGCTGCCAAGTGCAATGGAGTCCAGCCATCAGTGTCCCGTGAATTCACATCTGCGCCATAATTGATAAACGTCCTCGCAATTTCGAGTTTCCCGTCTCTCGACGCTACGCCCAATGGAGTCAGGAGTTGCTCGTCCCGTTCGTCGGCATCTGCACCGCGATCGAGTAGTCTCTGAAGTACGTCAGGACGCCCGTCCTCCAATGCGCTATGCAACGAATTACTCTGCTCATCATCAGACGATTCACCACCGTACAGTTGCAGCTCGGGAAAACTGGCTTGTAACCCTGGTTCCAATGAAGTCGAGCTCTCCATGTCCAGGGCTCGTAAATCCCCTAAACGCCTCGCCAGGAAGCTCGTGACGTCGCGTTTCTTGTTTTCAAGGGCAAGATCTAACGGTGTTTTTTTGTTGCTGTTCTGTACGGCAATGTCCGCTCCGGAATCAACGAGCAGCTCCACGAGACCGAGATGTCCATTCCATGCCGCAGAGTGTGATGGGGTCCAGCCCTCGTTGTCCTGCGAATTAACATCCGTGCCGCACTTGATCAACAGACGCGCAACCTCCAGTTTCCCTTTTCCAGATGCCAGGTCCAATGGAGTCTTCTGGTCCTCATTCCGCATGTTGGCTTCCGCACCGCGCTCGATTAGCAGTTCTGCGACTTTGAGATGTCCGTTATATGACGCGAGATGGAGTGGGGCCCAGAGATCCACTTTTTGGACATTTACATCCGCCCCATGGTCAAGTAAGAGTTGTACGGCATCGGCATGACTAGCTCGTGATGCTAAATGCAACGATGTCCAGCCCTCATCGCAGGTTGAATTAACGTCGGCTTGATGCTCGATCAGAAAGCGTGATACTGCTATGTGTCCGCCCTCTGACGCCAAGATCAATGGAGTCTCGTGATTGTTAGTCCGAACGTGGATATCAATCCCAAGGTCGACTAAAAGTCGTACGATGTCGAGATGCCCATTTCGTGCGGCTGTGTGCAGAGGAGTCCAGCCTTGCTTGTCGCAGCTGTGAATATCTGCTCCGCGTTCGATTAGACGGCGAGCAACTTCATGCTTGCCTTTGCCCGATGCGAGGTCTAAGGGTGTCTCTTCGTCTGCATTTCGCATGTTGATGTCCACATCGCCTTCAAGCAATATCTCCAAGAGGTCGAGATGTCCGTGTCGAGATGCCTTGTGCAG
Source organism: Lactarius vividus (assembly GCA_021527035.1). Classification (NCBI taxonomy): domain Eukaryota; kingdom Fungi; phylum Basidiomycota; class Agaricomycetes; order Russulales; family Russulaceae; genus Lactarius; species Lactarius vividus. The sequence continues at coordinate 271,084 of JAKELG010000011.1, forward strand.
CGGAGTCCAACCGTTCTTATCTCTGGACATGGTATCTGCGCCTTGCTCGATTAAAAAGTGGGCGACTTCGAGATTCCCAGTTCGGGAGGCCACGTGTAATGATGTTTCTTGGTCCACATCCGTCTTGTCGAGTGCTGCGTCATGTCGAACTAGTAATTGAACAACCTCGAGGTACCCCGCGGCTGATGCCTGGTGCAACGAAGTCCAAAGGTCTTCTTGTTGCGCATTTGGATCGGCTCCGTGGTCAAGGAGCTCCTGAACAATATCGAGGTGTCCACGCTTGGATGCCATATGCAAAGGAGTCCACCCATTGATATTTCCGGACGCAACAACTGCCCCGCGCTTGAGCAGCAGCCGACAAATATCCAGTTCCCCAGCCTGCGCCGCCAGAAACAACGGGGTCTCGAGCATGTCGCCGTCTGTCCGGACGTTAACATCTGCTTGATGTTCGAGTAACAATTCTACGATATCACGATGACCCCCCGTCGCCGCTCTATGCAAGGAACTCATGCCCATGGTATCTAGGGCGTTTATATCCGCGCCATTCTGAAGTAATCCCAGAGCAATCTCAATCTCTCCCTTGACGAAGGCGGCATTCAGCGGCGTGCCGTAGTTCCCGCCCCTAGCGTTAACATCCATCGTATGCGCAATCGTGAGGTGTTCCGTGAGGCTACGGAAACCACATAGTGCCGCATAGTATAGTGGCTCGGCCTCTGGTTGCGTTGGGTGTACTGTCGCCATCGATCCTTTCCAAGGACGGTCAACGTCATATATCCAGACCCACGTCGCGAAGTACGACCTAGTTGGATTAAAGAGACATTCCATGAGATCCTGGATGCTTGACGACACGCCTTCGTATTTCCCATGGTCGACCCAGTACTGAGCCGCGTAGATCGCGAATGGTCGCTTGTCTATTGCGCTTTTGTCGACTTGGTCACCGAGATTGAGAAGGACGCCGAGGGAAGCCCTGGCGAGAACGACATGGGCGGAATGTGGAACGATGTGATACAGAGAAAGGTCCCCTTCCGCGTTGGCAAGGCGAGAAGAACTGAGGAATTCTTTCACGGAGAAATGTGAAAACTGTACGATCGGCGAACCATCAACGTTGACGATCATGATCAGACTGGAACAAGCAGACAGCACGGCTTGTTGTGCATCCTCGGGGCGCCAATCACTGCGATAGTCTGAATCCTCTCCGGCGTCAAGTCGAACGGCAAGTACCTCAGCGAGCTCTTCGACGCGAAGCGGGCGAATGGAGATTGCGATGCACTGGAAGAGGCGATAGGCATATCTTTGTTTCGCCTTCTCGATTCCCTGCAATGTGCGCTCATACGTTGCATCCAGGGTTTTGGGCAACTCCTCGAGAGCACGCCGAATTGCTGGAGGAAAACAGCCACGCAATGCTTCTATTTGGCAATAAACCCATCGGAACCTGCGATGGAATGAAAAAATAGTTGCGATACAGCGATAATGACTCCTTACATTCCGTCTGCCCTCTGGGTAAGTGCATCGATAACCAATTGCCTATCTTCCGCTCTCCACTTCCGCATCTTTCTATCTGACTGCACAGCAGAGTTGATGTAGTCCATAATATCCTGCTTTTGTCCGGCTTCGTCGTGAAGAGAAACCGAATGCGATACCAACGGCCCAAGAGATTCTTGTATATCCGCCTCGGGACGACTCGTGACACAGATGCGAAGATTTGGAAGGTGTGACTCGACAAGGTCCTCTATTAGTTCAAGGACAAGTTCACGTGGAGACGGCGCCCCAGATGAGTTGGGACATTCGTCGAGAGCATCGACAATGATATAGATTGGTGGCTGGTCTGGGAGTTCGAGCATGTCTTCAAGGCATTGCATAAGCGCGTCATCATCGGGCAACAGCGATCCAGCGTCGTGTTTGGAATATAGGTCGGAAAGGATGTCGCAGCAAAGATCGGACTTGGCGGAGAGCTGCGCGATGAGGGATGATAGTAAGCCACGGACGTCCTGCTTTGCGGTATCTCTAAAGTCAAAATAGTAATAAGCCACTAAGCCTAGTCCCGCCTCGCGTAGCGCCTTGGCTTCTTCAATGATGCTGGAGCTGATCGACAAGGGTTATAGGGATAGACGAAGACAGTTATGTGACACCTACCATAGAATGGTCTTCCCTGAACCTGCTACAGTCACGAATTGCCATCAGTAGCCGAAAGAAAAGGTAGAGCGTGTTCGGGAAACACGCACGTATACCGTGTATCCAGAGTAGGCCGCCCGTCAGATCCCAATTCTTGAATGTTGGGCCTCGGGTACACCACACCGCCGATTCGCTATAGTGGGTCCTGCGCGCAACGACGTGATTTTTAGACGGATCTGGAGGTGAGATCCAGTTTCTGGCGTCCTTTTGCAACTGGTCGCCTATGAGAAAGTTATACACTCCACGGTACGAAGAACATAGGAGATGACCAGGAGACGACGCACGCTTCATTTTGTTTATCTCATTTACGACCTCTTGCATGGTAACTAGTGCCCTCTGTGAGGCCTGGGAAACACAGATTCGCGCACAATGATACAACGTACCAAGAATCTGTCGGATTGCACTCGTGGATGCGTCGCCACCTTTACAGAAATCGGTCTGATCAGATGTTTTGTATTCGCCAAACAACTTGACTTACCGTCCATGACCACCTTCATATTGTCCAAAAGACCGTGAACTACAGCCAAAGTCTGCGCCACGGTCATGCGGGCCTCCTCTTGCGTGAGTCTGTCCAATCTCTTCAGTATGGTCTCGATCTCGCTATCTCCCAACAACTTCTTTGCGAATTGCTCTACAACGCATTAAGAGGTGGTCGCCTATGGTTATAGCAACACCCTACTTACTGAGTCGTCCCCGATTAATCTGTTTCTTCGCCAAGGCAAGTATAGAGATCAACTCGACCATGATCTTCGCAACTATATCCTTAATTGAAGGGTCCAGGGAGGTCCCAGAATAAATATGGAGACGTTTGAGGAAGTTTCCGAGGCATTCAAAAAGATCGAGGAGTGCATCATAGTTCGTGCTGACCCCATCAGCTGCCTGCGATTACCCGGGTATCAGATGTCAGTGGAGTCGGTGAGTATTAAGGAAGACATGTCCAGGGACACGCACAGTGAAGAGAACATCGATTCCGACGAAGATGAGTTTTGCAGGTTGGAACGGCACCTTTTAGAGAAAGAGTAAAACAAGCAGAGAACGAGATGGGTTTTCACAACTCACCAGTCCTGCTGTCTCACCAAGAATCCCAGAGAAGGCGTGCACGAATTGTATTACTGGGCTAAGGCAATCGATGAACTTCCGATTTTTGTCGCGATATTCTTTGAACGCTTTTAAGTTGTCTTGAAGTAGTAAGAGGACGGCATTGGGAGATTCACAACCCTTGACCTTGTCAGTGAACGGATTTTCGTTTAAATTGATGCCAGTCTGCTCGGCGTATTTATCCAATGCATTGAGAATCGATTGAAAGTTAGACATTATGAGCAAGATGATAATGAGAGGATTGGTGAACTCGTGCTTGGTTGCGGTGGATCGCTTGAAATTCGGAACTCGTGTTCTGAGGCGATAGGCGCCGTTGCGTTGGTACTGCAAGGTTCGGCACATTGCGGCCCGAGGGATCATCGCGCACCATATGCCGCCTGGAGCACGTCAGCCCGGCCACCCGCGCGACTGACGATTACTTAGTCGTCCTTTAGTTTTCATGAACGCTCTTCGGAGCGCTGCAGCTTTCCGCAACGTCCGGGTACCGCGCGCCCATGTCACATTCTCTCAACGATCAGCGCATTCGCAAGCCTGGAACAGAGCCGCGGTCCATCCAGGCCCGCACTCAAACTTTTACCTTCGACCACGGCCGGTCCCGCCCAACTCACGCGGGTTCCGTCAGCTTACACAGCAGGAGAAGAGCGTGCCCCAGTCTACCACCACCACTGCTCCTAAAGAGGTCACGCCGGCATCACCGAAGACGGCTATATCGAACGCAGAGCAGCGCCGACGAGATTGGGCCATCGTGCGCAGACTCGCGGTGCACATATGGCCGAAAAATGATTGGGGGACAAGGGGACGCGTCGTCTTAGGTGTTGGGCTCCTCGTCAGTGGCAAGGTCCGTCGTCAGCCGTCTCGCGCGCATCTCGTTAGGCTAATGTCATCCATCACAGTTGCTGAACGTGCAAGTCCCACTCTTCTTTAAGGAAGTTATCGACACACTCAACATCCCTCTTGACGCACAATCCACAGTATGGGTCGTCTGTGGTTCGGTCATCCTTGCGTGTATGCCATTTCTTTCACATCCAGTGGTAGATCCGAGCTCATGGGAACCCGAACGGTAGATGGCGCCGCGCGCATAGGTGCGACGTTGTTCGGCGAGCTGCTGAACGCAGTGTTCGCGAACGTCGGCCAGCGCGCGGTCCGCACCGTCGCACGCCAGACGTTTGAGCATCTGCTCAATCTCGACCTCAAGTTCCATCTTTCTCGGCAGACTGGCGGGCTCACGCGTGCTATAGACCGCGGAACCAAGTACGTTCACCCCCCTCCAAATTTCTTGTGTGATGGAAGAACTTAGCTCGCTGCCGCGGCAGGGGTGTTACGTTTATCTTGCAGGCAATATTGTTCCGAGTGGTGCCCACAGCGCTTGAAATATCGCTCGTGTGTGGCATTTTGGTGCGTCCGCGAGCTCACTTTCGGGCATACTGGTTGACATGGTATGCATAGACGTACAAATTTGGTTGGGACTATGCAGCTATCACGCTCGCAACCATGGCAGCGTATACCTGGTATACCGTTCGTACTACTGCATGGCGGTGCGCTAGTCTTCCTTTTTTTTTCCCCGACCTTCATCCTAACCACTTCTTCTTCACATCATCAGAACACAGTTCCGCCGCCAAGCCAATTCGGCGGACAACAAGGCTGCAACGGTCGCCGTTGACTCTCTACTTAATTACGAAGCTGTAAAGGTCCGCATAAGCTATTTTCCGCGCATTGGATATCTTGAACCAATCACTATCACGCATATAGAATTTCAATAATGAGCAGTATGAGGTCAAGCAGTACGATGCGCACTTGTGCGCATACGAGAAGGCGTCTGTCAAGATAGCGACCTCTCTCGCGCTCCTCAATTCGGGTCAGAACATCATCTTCTCAACTGCGCTTACCGGGATCATGTTCCTAGCTGCGCAAGGTGTCATTAACGGTCCGTTTTGGGCACATCGCACCAGTCCTCACTCCTCTCATGATCCTGGATAGGGACGATGACCGTTGGCGACCTGGTCATGGTCAACCAACTCGTGTTTCAGTTGTCCATGCCCCTCAACTTTCTCGGTACCATCTATCGCGAGGTCAGGCAGAGCCTGCTAGACATGGAGGTTCTCTTCAACCTCCAAGCGGAACATACACCCGCTAAGGTTCTTACCAGTCTCATCATGCTACTTCTTAGCTGAGGCTATACCACAGGACCCGCCAGATGCAAAGGCTCTTTCCCTTTCGGGGGGGAAGATCTCCTTTGAGAACGTCGCGTTTGGGTACCACCCGAACTGCCCGATCTTTCGTGACCTCTCATTCACGATCCCGGCCGGAAAGAAGGTCGCGATCGTGGGGCCCTCGGGATGCGGAAAGTCCACCGTCTTCCGTCTCCTGTATCGCTTCTACGAGCCATCCGCGGGACGCATCCTCGTCGACGGCCAGGACATATCACGGGTGCAGCTCGCGTCGCTACGTGCCGCAGTTGGCGTCGTCCCGCAGGATACGCCGCTGTTCCATGCCGACATCATGCATAATGTGCGCTACGGGCGGCTGGACGCCAGCGATGAAGAGGTCGTTGCGGCGATGAAGAAGGCGCACGTGCACGATACGGTCATACGGCTCCCCGACGGGTACGCGACGAATGTCGGCGAGCGCGGGCTTATGGTGTCCGGAGGCGAGAAGCAGCGGCTCGCAGTGGCGCGCGCTCTGCTAAAGAACCCGCCGATTTTGTTCTTTGACGAGGCGGTAAGCGTGCGCTTGCCTACGATTTAGGATCTTGGGTGCTAATGCGAAGGTAGACCGCTGCACTGGACGCTCAGACAGAGTCGGAGCTCATGAAAAACATCAATGCGACGCTCCTCGATAGCGCACGTACGAGCATCTTCATCGCACATCGTCTACGGACTGTTGTCGAGGCAGGTGAGAACCCGCGCGGAATGTCCCTCGCCTTGGCAACGCGCTGACCCCTCGATAGATGTGATTATAGTGCTCAAAGAGGGCACAGTGGTCGAGCAAGGTACTCACGAAGAACTGTTGCGGGAAGGTGGTCTCTACTATTCTATGTGGCAAGAGCAGGCAGCGGATACCTTCTCTGAGTAATCTCTGGTTGTTGTAGAATAATGTATCGTCTACCTAGAACATAGATTGAGAGCGTTCGGAAAACTCCGGGCAGCTGAGGACGTCGCGTCGCGCCGCTTGTTGTAGACCACTACGAAACCAAGATGAGCGCAAGGCAGCCCTTTCTCCCTTCGCGTCCGGCCTCGAGAGCCGTAAATCGAGGCGATGACACGGGTTCCACCTCTGTTCGCGCTGCCCTGCCCAATAACCCCCCATCCGACGCAAACGACAGCGCAGAACTTGGAGTTAAGTAGCCATCTCACTTCATCTCAAAAGAATACTGACACCCAATCAATCAGAAACCTACCCGCGCTCTCAACATCGCCGGTTTCAAAAAGTCGACGCCGCGCACTACCAGCTTCGGGACGGGGCCGGCGGAGCTCGAGACGGCCCAGGGCCCTCGATCGGCCGCAAAAGGCACCCTAGCACGCATATATGCGCCCCATCCGTCCACTCCGTCCGCCGTACCATCGCTCCTCCCCGGATTTCCGACGCCCGAGTTCAAAACACCTTCCCTACCCTTTTCCAGGTCCGCCGAGGAGGGGCCTAACGACGCGCATGCGTCGCCCCCCGCCGATGCCTCTGTCCCGAACCTGTTCCGCCCAAAGTCCAGCGCTCAGACCACGCGCCGCCCTCCTCCGTCGTCCGAACAGTCGTTCTTTGGGAGCGCGAAGTTCCTCTCCAACGGCAGCGCTGGCGGCGATCTCGACGACAGCGGCTATTTTTCCGAGCATACTGACCCGGAGGCCGATCGGTTCGGGTCCGTGAGGCATGTGGGCGACCCCAGGAGCGTCAAGGCGCACCCGGTCCCAGATGTGGATGCTCGTTTCGTGAATTCGACGAAGCGCGCCAGACCCGCTTCGCCTGGCGATGGCGACGACGAAGACACCCCCATGGCCCAACAGCCCAGTCGTCCGCGCGACCTCCCAAAGCGTCGTCGTGCTAGCCCGTCCCACTCCCTGTCGTCGCGGACGGCCCCCATGCTCGAAAGCGCGCCGGATGAGAGGGCGCCGCCGTTCGCACTTCCGCCACACATACCCCACCCTTTGGCCGCCATGGGAGATTTTCCCGGTCTTGAATTCTCCGAGGCCGATCTGGCGCGATATGCAGAGCTGTACGAACAGGGAAGCGAGCGCTGGTCGAAAGCCCCGATGGAGGAATGGGTGGCTGGTGCAGACGACGTGCTAGCGAAGTTCGGTGAGATGATAGACATGGTAAGTTTTTCCTCACTTGCGCGTCTGGACTTTAATCCGGCTCTCCTACCCCTTTACCTTTTAGATCAAGGACCACATGAGGTGCGTTTCTCGATCATCCGATGTTCTCCCTTTGTTGTCCTTCCTTTGTTGACTCAATCCGAATATCACGCACGGGCGTTGCCAGCTCCAAGATGAATCTGTACAAGTCCCTGCATACAAGACTCTCGGACGAACACTCTGCTCTTGATCAACGCGCAAAAGAACTGCGCGGGGCTAGCCAAACGCTCGTACGCGACAGTGGGACGATTGGTGGCGCACTCGATTCACATGAGATCGATGCACGCGCTCATTAAAAGCCGCGCCGCTCTGAATACAGTCTCTAGAGTCTTGGAAGATATGTAGTCATTCCGACCTACATGCTGAGGTTAGATACACTTTCGATAGCACCAGCTCCGAGCCAAGACGGAATGTGTGGTGAATTGAGTACGTCTTCGTTCTACGACTTACTGCATCAAGCTCGGCCGTCTCGGGTTTCCCTTACTGTAGCAAAATGACGTTGTCCTTGCGTCACAAAACAAAACATCGGTTTACTTTACAGAGTATAGTACATATACAAATAGTATAAAGGGTGCTCGAATGCAAGCCCCTAAATGTAGTCACTCTGCCCTTTCTCAATTCCGGGCATCCTCTGGTCGCTCGCGATCGCTCATATATCACTCCTTTCAACGTTCAAAAACCTATTCACGCGTCCCATAACCACACCAATGTGTTCGACTGGAGATAGAACAGTACACACCTGGCGGATCACGTGGCTGGCTAGGCGATTCTATCTGCCAAGAAATTATTTAAAATAATGGTGAGGCACATACAGTACGCCACTGGCGCCACCTACTGTACCTCCCTCGCCACCTATATCGTTTCCGTGATTGGGTAGCTGCGTAATATATACTACAAAAGTGAAGGGGGTGGGTGTCCTGAATGACGTCCGATCGTGGGTGTCCTCTTAAAGTGTCCTTGCCAAGACCTAGCTGAATGTAAATTTCAGCTCATCTGTGGCGCACCTAGAAGGGTAGGGCATCCCGTTTCTATTTGCGACTCGCACTCATGCAGTACACCCCGTAATGACCAAGGCTTCAAAAAAAGTCCCAAATGGATAACCGGACCGTGCATTAGCGCCTCGGAGGGTAAATTAGATACCGGAGCCAAACCACGAGTGGCCGACACTTCAACCTCGCCGCCGCACCGAACCCGAATTAAGCCAGTGCTGCCGCCGGACAAGAGATGTTGAGGGCTAGTCTATTAGTCGAAGCGGCCGTGGTGCGCCGTATGGCTATCTCCAAAGGAAGAGTAGCGCCTCCCGTCGCTGGAACGCACATCATCTAAACTTGCAAATCGGAGGTGTCGGGCAGGGTCGTTGGCCGATCTACACACCCGTGTCTGTCAGAATGTCGCTCGCTGCGCTCGTGAATGGGGATAGCGCAGCCTCACCGTGCGCGCACGGTCCGGGAGTTCGAGGATACAGCCCTCACACTATCATAGGCCAGTGCCGCCCTTATAGGTGTTTGCGGGTGTACAGGACTGTCCCGGTCCAGGTCCTGTGGTTCGTGCCTTCTGGAAGCTTCACATTTCCGTTGGTCCGGTACTGTACTGCATCGTTCCCTCGCTGCAATCGCCGTTGACGTGTCTACTGTGTCGGAAGCACTGCTGGCACCAGGCACCCAGACGTACCTGGATCATCATAGGTGAAGGCCAAGACACTCATCCGCCACGTTCTTCTATATTAGGAACTGCCGACCAACTGGAATATCGGCATCATTATGAATCCTTTTTGTTTAGGATATCATGGCGCACGCTGTTATCCCATCGTGGAACATGATGATGTCGGCGATGGAGATAATGTTCTGTACGTACCTTGACATTAGCGCGAGGAATACGGTAAACGTCCTGAAGAGTTCGTGATCCCCGTCTGGGTTCTTCAAGTTGGGCTTGCACTACGACATCCACGTTGTAAGTAAGTGTGGGAGAACTTACGCCAGCGATAATGCATCTAACCAAACGGAAATAAGAACGCCGTACAGGCTGGCGAAGGAAGTTACCGGATATTGCTCTGATTGGAAGAAAAACTGCTGTGCATGTTCCAACTCAGGATCGGCGCAGTAGAAGCCGGGCAGGATGCATGCACTCACCGGTTTCACGTTGGAACGTTCTTCGTGCGTGTCGCGGCAGTTGGTCACCGGCGACCGATTACCGGAGAAAAGAAAAAAAAAAACCACATTCGCGACTATACTGTAGAGGGTAAACCATGTGGCAAAAATTTAGTGGGTGAGGCTTAAAATCCAGGATCCGAGGATGAGTAGTATTTGCGGGCGTCATCCAGAAGAGCGACTCGCTGATCCGTCACGAGGTACTCCGTGCACTATTCTGGGGTGCTTGGCAGGTGCGATGTGGCGGGGGGGGGAAACGATGCCTGGCGGTGGCTATGGGGAGATATTGAATTTATTCGGTGATAGGTCATAACTTATGCCAGGCGTAATTCCAGAAGTAGGAATCGAAGCCAGGGGTGCGAACGTGAGGACAGGTTCCGTAATCGAGACAAACTCCTGGAACGCCCGAGACAGATCTCAAAAACTTCGAAAGAGAACCCACTCGCGATGTGAAAGGTGGCGATGACGACCAACCATTGTGCAACTACAATCACGACGACGGTCGGAAACAAATGCAAAATAAAAATAAAAATAAACACAAGGGCAAGAAAGGTTGAGATCGGATTGACCCCGTTCTGTTCTGGGGACCCAATTGCATAAAGATAAGTGTTTTTTACCCAAGGTTTTTACCCCCTTTTTTTCCACGGAGCGCCAGATTACCGGGTTGGTGCAATCAAATCACCTTTGTATATGTGTGAGACTCCTTTAGTGCTACGTATCCGTGCAGCGACTCTCCCTCATCTCGTACTGTTCCCGCCATCCCTGAGCCAGTCTCACCCACTCGATCCATGGCCAAAGTTCAAATACCCCATCCCGTATGTACTCTCTCCCTCTTCTGTCCTCTACCATGGTGCCAATCTCAGGCCACATCGTCCCCAGACGCGTAGTCATGCAGCTGCAAAGAAAGCAACGCTCCGAATCCGATTTGTCATTGTTGGAGGTGGCGCGGCCGGTCTTGCTTGTGCTGTCGCGTTACGGCGCGTTGGGCACCAAGTCACTGTTCTCGAAAAAGACCCTAATTTTGTCGGAGTGAGTACATCGCTCCGCTCCGCTCCTGCCTGCCATTCCTATCCCCGCCTTGCTTGCCCAGTCGAGCAAACGCCGCGGAATCCGCATGCCACCAAATATGACCAAAATCTTCAATTACTGGGGCATGAGTGGCGATGTAGATGAGATTGGAACCCCCGTAGATCGCTTGATCATCTCCAAGCGTACGCGTGCCCCCTTTTCCCTCTTGTTCTCATCATCTACCCTCTATTCTCCGAATTAGTCGAGACTGCGTACCTGCTAGGCATCCACCAGTGGGAATATGAACTAGTTCAGGAGGCAGGTGGGGAATTCACGGCTGTATCTGTGAGTGTCTCTTATTCCCATCTTTTCTCCAATTCTTCTGACGCGTTTCCTGTTCGATCTAGCACTATCGTCTCCGCAAGCTCTTGCTAGAGGCTGCTCTCGAGCTTGGTGCGGTCACACGAACAAATGCAGAGGTAGTAGAGATCGCTGCAGATTGTCGTTCATTACGTCTAGCCTCAGGCGAAGTTATACAAGCAGATGTCATCATTGGGGCAGATGGTAATCGCGGCTTGTGTCGCAAACTTCTTTGTCCAAATGATCCCCCCAATGGTACTGGTGTTATGTTATTTGAGTGAGTATCGATGTTTCGCTTCTTTTGACCTCTTCTTAATTGTTTATCAGTTCGGTTATACCGGGTGATTCCATTCGAGCCGACCCCGAGCTCTCTTCGCTATTGCAACGAGAGCAGGTAAGTTAAGCGTTCTCCCCTTGACGCCGAATGATGACCCAGACCCAATCCACTAGGTCTCGCAGTGGGCGTGGTTTGGCCACGAGCGAGCGTCGCTTTGCTGCCCTATCGTAAGTGACGGTAACCCGATGGTGATACTCCATTTGTTACATTTAGTCTTCTGCTTCCAGGGGCCATCTCAAGATCTAGACCTTGCGTTTCACTTTTACGCCATAGATGACGGTGCGACGGAAGGATGGGACGATATCTTATCACCCGAACAGTTCGCTCCTTACTTATCTGGGACTGAGCCACGGTCAGTCTAAGGCTCCACCAACCAGCAAAATTTCGCGTCCACTCAACTGTTCCTCCCCAGAATCCAAAAGTTGGGGCGGCTAGCTCGTCCAACTCGAGTCCGGATGATGGAACGCACCTTCCCGGAAGAGTGGGTGCACGAAACAGGGCGTTTGGTCATCGTTGGCTCCGCCGCACATCCATTCCCGGTACGATTTGCGCTGCACCCTGGTGGTTATCACTGACCAGCATCTGCTCGCAGCCCGCCGTTATGTACGGTCCTAGTATGAGTTTAGAGGACGCGTCGATGCTCGCCAAACTGTTCTCCCACCTAGGCAGAGAGGAACAGATACGGTCGTTCCTATATGCATTCCAAAACCTGCGCGAAGGGCGGTGCCAGTCGAACCGCGCGCTCGACATCGGCAACATCAAATTCATGATGGTACCCACGGGAGAGATGACCGAGATGCGTGACAAAATGATGCGCGCAAGGTACGACCAGGGCCGGAACGTGCTCGAAGACGGCACCGTCGCGCAGTGGGACCGCAACCGCGAGCTGTTCGGGTACGACGCAGAGGACGAAGCGGATAATTGGTGGGTCCAATGGGGCCTCCTCCAGGAACGAGCCAAGGCGGCGCACCTAGAAAACGAAGTACGGATGGATTTGTTTGCGCTCGACGTGAATGTGCGAATAGCGTGAGACGGCGTCCGCCCCTCCCCTCGTGCACGTGCGTACGTGCGTTATTGGACCCGATCTCGTCCCCAAACACCGCTACTCTATCCACAGCGTGTCACCTACATACCCATACCCCCCCTTGGGAACCCACGACAACACGGGATCTATCTAAAATACACGGACATAGATGGTGACGAACGCATACCCACCACACGACACGTCCTTTGTACTTAGTACAGTTTGTACACTGTTGTAATCACCCCTGCGCCACGATCTTCACGCCCCCATTAACGCCCACCCACCCCCTTTCACGCATATTCGCATAATTGGCGACCGTGCCGCTGACGTCTTTTGTTGCAATTAGCTCAAGGTCTAGGTGTTTTTATCCCTATTTAGGATGCGGTGGGCAGTGGGCAGCGGGCCCAGGTCGGTAGTTGTTCCTGTCGCCCCGTTCCGCGAAGTTGTACAGTACATATGTACGCGTGTATGCCTAGATTGGTCAAATTCAAAGCTGCGTAGGTACAGTACACCCTCTTCTGTCGCAGTTCGAATTCCCACTCGTGCCTGCTAACGTGATCCCCCAGTGCCGTGCGTGCGATAGACGACCGAATAGTACAAGACCACTGGCATGGCATGTCCGCTCCGCAGCGCGATGGAAAAAAAAAAGAAAAGCTGCCGCGCAACCGGCCTTCAATCTTAGGTAGTTGGTGGAGGGGGAACGATACCGTATCTGGCACAATGCACATGGGCACACTAGGCGCTGGAAGGGGCACGACCGTCGTCCTCGTGTGGAGGGGCCCATGTGGGCCAGGGTCGGCGGGTGGTGAAAAGCGGGCTGTCTTCGCTCGTGTCGTGTGTCTAGACCCAAGCTGAGATTCTGCCGCGGTTTCGGAGTTTGGGACGCCAACGCGCGATGATGGCTGGCTGATGACGACGACGATCTTTTAGGTCAAAGCGCCCGCGGCCCACCCTCTGAATCGCTCTCCGATACGTGTCCGTGGTTTTCTCTACAGCAGAGCCTCAGGCCCCTGGACTAGCTCTGGTTGACCTGAAACATGTTTTCGAAAGGAAAGAAAAAAAAAAAAAAAAGACAGGCTATTTTTGGTTTTTAGAATTGTACCGCTGTAGGGGAGAAACTAGAAGGAACAAAAGGCACCGTAGCGCGCAGGGAGTAAAGTAAAGTTAAGATGATTTCTTTTCCACAACGGGAATGCACGTACCGAAAAGGAATCTTCTATTAATAATGATAATTAATTGTTGATGGTTTCTGGCTCAAAGTGTCTCGAAACCTTTTCGGTCGTGTGCAAGGGTCGTGTGAGAGGTATCATTGAACAAACACCGTTACTACAGAAATAGACACAATGAAGCCATCCATGGGTGTGCACGGCGATGTTGCTGTGAGGTGGCCGTTGGAGGGTGATGGCCGTCTGACCCGCTTGCTGTTGTCACTAATAAGACGTCGTTCGCATCTGAATCAGGCTAATGTCAACCTTGCTTGCGCCGTCCCCTCGCGGCGTCAGTAGTCTCCAGGGAAGGCATCAATATTCTGTTTCGAAGAGCTCGGATAATTCTCGTGGGAAAGCGAGAAATTCTGTAATGATCTCGCCTGTTTCGGCGCGTTCCAGAGCGGTCAATTTGCCGCCGGTATCACAGCGCACCTGCGCTGCCCCCAGTGACGACGAGCACAGTTTCCCCGGGCATGCGACGATTCCATCGGCGGACAAAACTTAGACTTGCCGAAGGTACCGTAGGCATGTGGGTCTCGTGTGGCACGAGATACCAGATCACTTGTCCCGATCAGAGAGCTCACTGACGCTGCCAACCAACCCTTCCAAGGAGATGTATGCAACACAGAACGGGAACAAGAGTATACACAAAGACGTAAAATTGGGAACACAAGGGGGAGCCGACTGGTGAGTACAAGTACAAAGTCCGTCTACGGGCCCTCGAGCGCTTCAAGGCGCGCGACTTGTCTTTAAATAGAATACAAGGACTAGGTCATCAGAGGCGGCTGTGTTGGGAAAGAAGTGCGTACGCACCTGTCTCGCACGGCCTCCTGCCAGCGCTGCAGCTTCGCGACCTCGTTCACCTGGAACCCAAAGATACGCGGGCGGTACCGCTCCGCCCGCAGCGCGACCGCAGCAGTATTGATCGTGTCTCCGAGGCCATCCGAGCCCTCCACCAGTTCCTCGCGCGCACGCCCGCGCCGGCGCGGGTCGTCCACCGTGGCACCGGCGCCGGGCACGAGGCCGACCGCGCCCGCGCCGCGCGTGGGGTCTGTCGGGCCGCTCTTGGGCGGCAGGAGGGAGGGGTAGACGAGGTAGAGGAGATGCGGGAAGGACGTGCCGAAGTACGCGCCGTCGATCGAGCCGTGGCGCGATGATTTGGGCGAGTAGATGTCCTCGCATCGCCCGCAGTACAGCTTGACTGACTTTTCGTACGGCACGTCCGTCAGCCCGATCGGGAGCAGCGGCTGGCCCTGGCAGAGCACGCGCGGGCATCGCCCGAAATCGGCCTTCTTGTACTTGTCTAGCTGTTTTTTTTTTTTTTTTGGGGGGGGACGTGAGGGATGGGGGTCGGATAAGAGGGACAGGACGAACCATCTTGGCCAGTCCGCGCGCGGTTACTATCCAGCGAGCGTGGATGAGCCCGTAAAGTAACCGTGCCTGGATGTCTAATGATCCTCGAAGCTCCTCCTGAAAGTCGTCATCTGTGCTCGATTTTAGATGGCCGGAAGGCGTAGGACGAGAATGAGGGCACGCACCGAGATTATCGGTGATCAGGTCTAAGGCTTGGGTGTAGTTTTGGACTTCGGTATTGAGGCCAGTGAGGTTGAAGCGATCGAGGATGTAATCCTCCTCAACTTCGCAAAAATACTCGTTCCCCTTGGATGAGAGGAACCAGGATATCCAGGAGCTGCGGTCGAGCGGGTCTGAGCTCGGCTGGCGCTGAGACGGGTAGATGGGCTTACTTGGAGTAATCCGAGTCTGACCCTGTCGATGCGTCCTCCACTGTTCGTCGAAGCATGAGACAAGAGCGGGAGGCGGATGCGTTCTGGTGCGCTCACTCACTCACTGGCCTTATCGCTGGCAGAGGCTTTGAAGTGTTCTGTGACAAGTCTTACCAGATCAATGTCACATCGTTTACAACAATCCCGTAATCCGACCGCACAGCGTACAACGACAGCCATCGACCGTATGTCCCATCGATACGGATGTTAACACCGGGTGACTTTACTCTTCAAATGCCTGCAGGTCCCCGCTCCCAACTCGAGGTTATCACCGGCGAAAATGACCCCGACAAGTCACAGCGCCGCGGTGGTATCGTTCGCCTTACCGTTGACGCGCCCTCAGCACACGCAGCGGGCGAACCGCAGCCCCCACGATGGCGGACGTACGAGTACTTCCTTTATTATTTCGTATTTATCGTCGCCTTTTCGTGGATGGTCTACATACCCATCGAGGTCAGCTCCAGTGCGTGTATCTCCTCTCTTGCACATTGCTTCCAACTTAGGTGGCTGCATTCGTCTCAGAAGCACTCCCCAACTATGAATTGTATCGCCATAGGTTAGCCGAAAGCTGGTTACCTGGTAGTGAATTTGTGAGTTTTACGTCGCGAGCTGATATCCACAATCCCGCCTCTCCAAACATGCTGATGTACTATCGCAGGACAACAGCGACGCGCAGTACCGCTCCTTTCGTACAAACCTCCCAGCCCTCGCCGCCCTCATGGCCGCCTTCTTCGCTCTCAAATATGCTTACACACGCCCCATTCTTCGCGACTCATCCCCGACCAATAACTTGCACCGGATCCCGTTCTACCTTATCTTCTCGCTACTCATGCTTACCGTCCTACACGGTGCCAGTATTATCAAAGTCCTTATCATATTATCAGCAAACTATGCGCTTGCCAAAGCGACGGGTGGGACACGGCTTGCCGTTCCGGTCACCTGGCTCTTCAATGGTGGTGTGCTCATCGCGAACGAGTGGTACGGGGGCTATACCTTCGCAAGTTTGCACTCGGGATTCGCCTTCCTGGTATGCCGTGCACATTACCGCACGTTCTGCGTTGGAGTTGACCTGTACCTTGATAGGACGGCTGGCGTGGAGTATACCCTCGTTGGCACGTTAGCTTCAACATCACCATGTTGCGCCTCGTGTCGTTCAGCATCGACTACCATTGGGCTTGCAACCATATCGGAATCGCAGATGTACGCCATCCTCCCATTCGTTCGCCTTCTCACACGGGGCTGACGCAGAGTGATCACAGCCTGGAGGCGCATTAACGGACAAGAAGCGCGCGGCTGTTTACCACCCGCGCGCCACGTACACGTTCGGGAATTATCTCGCGTACGCGCTCTACGCGCCGCTCTACATCGCGGGGCCGATTCTCACCTTTAACGATTTCATGTGGCAGGTGCGCACAGCCGTCTCTGCGCCTTAGCCCTACTACAAGCGTTTGCGATCTAGCTCGAGCGCCCAATAGAGATCGCGCAGCGGGCGACGGTCCGATACGCAGTCCGGTTTCTCATCGGACTGCTCACGATGGAAACGCTCATACACGTCATGTACGTCGTCGCGATCAAGGATGCGCACGCGTGGGGCGGCATGACTCCCGCCCAGCTTTCCATGGTCGGCTTTTGGAATCTCATCTTCGTTTGGCTTAAGGTGTGTGTGTCACGTGACGCGTGACAACCAACAGGCGCTGATGGGTCCGGACGTAAGCTGCTGCTACCATGGCGTTTCTTCCGTCTGTGGGCACTCGTAGACGGGCTCGATCCTCCCGAGAACATGGTACGCTGCATGGCGAATAATTACTCGGCGCTCGGCTTTTGGCGCGCATGGCACCGCTCGTACAACCTCTGGATCGTGCGCTACCTCTACATCCCGCTCGGCGGTACCAAGCGGCTCGCGGCTACCAGTATCGTCGTGTTTACGTTCGTCGCGCTCTGGCACGACCTGAGCACAAGGCTGTTGGCATGGGGTTGGCTCGCCGCGCTGTTCATCCTACCGAAGTCGCGGCGAGGAAGGCGTTCCCGCCGTCCCTGGTACGTGCGGGGGACTTGCAGCGCGGAGCTTACTCTGATTCGCATTATGCTTTTTTTTTTTTTTGCATGTAGTTCGGAGACAAGTGGTGGTACCGTCACGCGTGCGCCGCTGGCGGGGTGTGCAATGTCTTGCTGATGATGGGCGCCAATCTGGTCGGGTTCGTTCTCGGCGTCGATGGCGCGCAGTATTTCGCGCACGAGCTAATCAGCAGCTGGGCGGGTGCGTCTCTTTCTTCGAAGAGAACTATCGTGGGACTTCGCTGATTGAGACGCGCACGTGCAGGCATTCGCTTCTTGTTCGGCGCTTGTGCGTGCCTGTTGGTCGGCGTACAACTCATGTTTGAGTATAGGTATATAGCGTTATATGTGTGTTCTGAGTTATCGCTAACAGGGCTTTTTGATTGACTAGGGAGGAAGAACTACGGCGGGGGATACAGCGTCGATGTTGAGTGCATGCGTGTAACGTCCCTATTCGACGTCTCTGAATGCACACTTTTACGACGGGTGTGTCAGACGGGTAGGTGGGTTCCGGAATAGAAGGATAGGGGGCAGGGTGGATGAGGACGATCTGTTCACAAGAGCGTAATTAAGAGGCAGTGCCTATGTCCCTAATACACTTTCCAGCCTCCACGTTATGCTCGGCATCGCCAGAGCCGTATTGCTAGGACTCTAATGGGGACAAAGATCGAAGATCAGGAAATTGGGAGCGGACGAAGTCATGAAGGAGTTGGCCTTTCACAGGGCGAAAGCTACAAGCTACAATGCATCATCGTCTTTAGGTTGAAGAAACACAGCCAACCATGAAATACCCTGTCTCGAATCTAGCAACTCGAAATTCGCTCCTAGCCAGCGCTCTCGAAAACTGTGATCTTGGTTGTAATCGGCGTACGATCTGACCTTAGCCGCACCATGAATCAATGATATCCTATCTTGTACCATCTCGTCGTCTATCGAAGCGCGCCGTGGTCCTGCTGTGTTGGTAACGTAGTGTAGAGTTGAGTGCGAGTATGGGAGTGTCGACCCAAGGGGAAGACGTAGACAAAGGGGATGAGATTAGTAGGAGCGCGGGAATGCCGAGCCGGGACCGGCGCGGGTGCGATGTGCAGATCAACGTTCACACTGATATCGGGCAATGGGCTTCGGGAACGGCAAGCGAGGTGAAATAGAAAGATGGGCAGATTCTGTTGTTGCTTCTGGGGCACGAGAGCCGAGAGGTTATATACATGGGGGATGAGCCACAGGACACAGAGTGAGACAATAGAAATACAGGAGGAATACAGTAGACGCAGACACAAACGGAATACAATGGACGAACGCGAACATGGCAGCCGGGAACTGGGTATCGAGGCTGATGTGGCCGAGTCGTCGTGAACGCGCCGGCGCGAGTGTGGCCGTTTGGCGGTGTTGCGCACGCAGCGCATGTATGGACCTTACAGTAGTGTAACGAGTACTACAAAGGGACTCCGATTACCGTGCAGCACTAACGACATTATAAATAGCTTTCGAGTCCAAAGGACATACCCCCAAACCTATACCGTGGCATTGATCCCTCGTTCGTCAAATCTCTATACTCCACCCTTGTCATGCTTCGACAACAACTGCTCAATGTTTCGGTGTCCATATGATAGTGCGACTTGAGAAGGTGTACTTCCATACGCCGACCGTATTTGTGTATTTGCTCCTCGTTCGAGGAGCAGCCGTACAATCTCCAAACGACCTAAGCCCGATGCGATGTGCAGTGCAGCAGCAGCATCTCGCTGCGTGGCGTTTATGTCAGCACCGTTGTCGAGCAACAACCGCACAACGTCAATGTGCCCATTTCCCGTTGCCGTATGTAGCGGAGTTATGCCATCGCTGTCTCGAGAGTTCACATCCGCCCCATATTGGATCAATGTCCTCGCGATTTCGACCTTCCCTTGCTTCGATGCTACCATCAACGGAGTCCAGATTGATTCGTTCCTTTCGTTGACATCTGCACCGCGATCGAGTAGTCTCTGAACCGTGTCAAGACGGCCGCTCTTCAATGCGCAATGCAGCGAATTGTTTTCCTCGTCGTCAATATATAGCTGCGACTCCATAATCTCGGGAATGCTGTTTTGTGGCTCTGCTTCCGATGGGGTTGAGTTCACCGTGCTAAGGGCTCGTAAATCTTCTAAGCGCCTCGCCAGGAAGCTTGTAACGTCGCGTTTCCGGTTTTCATGGGCAAGGGTTAAGGGTGTTTTTTCGCTGTGATCCCGTATGCTGATGTCTGCGCCAGCATAAACGAGCAGCTCCACGAGACCGAGGTGTCCATTCCGTGCTGCTGAATGCAATGGAGTACAGCCCTTGTTGTCTTGTAAATTGACTTTTGAACCTTGCTTGACTAACAGGCGCGCAACCTCGATGTTCCCATTTTCCGACGCCAGGTCAATGAAGTCTTCTGGTCCTCGTTCTGCATGTTGACTTCTGCACCGCGCTCGATTAGAAGTTCTGCGACTTTGAGATGTTTGTTATATGACGCGAGATGGAGTGGGGCCCAGAGATCCGCTTTTCGGACATTTACATCCGCCCCATGGTCAAGTAAGAGCCGCACAACGTCCACGTCACCACATAGTGATGCTGCATGTAGGGACGTCCAGCCCTTAACTTGGACTGAATTAATGTCGGCTTGATGTTCGATCAGAAAGCGTGATACCGCTAGGTGTCCGCCCTCTGACGCCAGGATCAATGGAGTCTCGTCATCCCCAGTTCGGACTTGGACATCAGTCCCAAGGTCGATTAAAAGCTGCACGGTGTTGAGATGCCCATTTCGTGCGGCTGAGTGAAGAGGGGTCCAGCCTTGCTTGTCGCGGCAGTCGATAGCCGCTCCACGCTCGATTAGGCAGCGAGCGACTTCATGCTTGCCATTCCCCGATGCGAATTTCAAGGGTGTCTCTTCGTCTGCGTTTCGCACGTTGACGTCCACGCCGCCTTGAATAAGTATCTCCACGAGGTCGAGATGGCCATGTCGAGATGCGTTGTGCAATGGAGTACAACCGACTTTATCTTTGCACATCTTATCCGCGCCTTGCTCGATTAAGAAGTGAGCGACATCGAGATTCCCAAAGTTGCACGCCACGTATAATGGCGTTTCTTGGTCCACATTCGTCTTGTCGAGTGCCGCACCATGTCCGACTAATATTTGAACAATATCGAGGTACCCTCCGGCTGATGCCAGGTCCAATGAGGTCCAATCGCCTTCCCGCGCATTGGGATCGGCTCCGCAGTTAAGGAGCTCTTGAACGATATCGGGGCGTCCATTCCGGGATGCCATGTGCAAAGGAGTCCACCCTTTGATATTTAGGGACGCCACATCTGCCCCGTACTTGAGCAGCAACCGACAAACTTCTAGTCTCCCAAACTTCGCCGCCAGATGCAAGGGGGTGAACCTGTCGCTCGTCTGGACGTTAACATCTGCTTGGTATTTGAGTAGCACCTCTACGGTGGCATAATGGCCACCCTCTGCCGCTCTATGCAATGAACTCTTGTCTTGAGCATCCAGGGCGTTGATGTTCGCGCCATTCTGAAGTAGTGCCATAGCAATCTCGATCTCTCCCTTGATGAACGCGGCATTCAGCGGCGTGCCGTAGTTTCCACCCATAGCGTTAATATCCATCCTATGCGCATTTGTGAGGTGTTCTATGAGGATGCGGAAACCACATAGTACTGCGTAGTACAATGGGCTGGCCGCTGGTTGCGTTGGGTGGATTGTCGCCATAGGTCCCTTCCAAGGACGGTCAACGTCATAAATCCAGACCCACGTCGCGAAGTAGGGCTTGGCTGGGTCAAAGAGACATTTCATGAGATCCTGGATACGTGACGACACGCCTTCGAATTTGCCATGGTCTATCCAGTACCGAGCCGCGTAGATTGCAAATGGTCGTTGTTCTACTGCGCTTTTGTCGACTTTGTCACCAAGATCGAGCAGGACGCTGAGGCAGGTGCGGGCAAGAACAGTGTGGACGGAATGTGGGAGGATGTGATAGTAAGAAAGATTCTCCGCCGCGTTGGCAAGGCGAGAGGACATGAGGAATTCTTTCACAGAGAAGTGTGAAAACTGTACGACTGGCGAATCATCGACATCGACAATCGTGACCAGACTTGAACAAGCAGACAACACATCTTTTTTCGTGGGGTGCCAGTCTTTGCGATATCGCGAATCCTCTCCGGCGTCAAGTCGAACGGCAAGAACCTCGGCGAGCTCCTCAACGCGAAGCGGGCGAATAGAGACTGCGAGGCACTGGAAAAGGCGGAAGGCATATTCTCGTTTCGCCTTCCCCATGCCTAACAACGTGCGCTCATATGTTGCGTCCAACGTTTCAGGCAATTCCTCGAGAGCACGCCGAATGTCCGGGGGATAATGGGCGCATAACCATTCAATTTGGCAGAAAATCCATTTGAACCTGTGGTCAAATGAGAAAAAAGCATAGAGATCTAGTAACGATGATTTACTTACATCCCGTCAGCCCTCCGCGAGAGCGCGTCAATCACCAAGTTCCTATCTTTCGCTTCCCACTGTTCCATCTCTGACTGGACAGTAGAACTGATGTAGTCAATGATATACTGCTTTTGACCGGCTTCGTCGTGAAGAGAAACAGAATGGGATACCAACAGCCCAAGAGCCGCTTGGATATCGACCTCGGGACGACTCGTGACACAGATACGAACATTCGGAATATGTGATCCGACGAGGTCCCTTATGAGGCCAAGCACGAGTTTGCGTGAAGATGGCACCCCAGATGAGTTGGGGCACTCATCGAGAGCATCGATGACGATATAAATTCGGGGCAGATCTGCATGGTTGAGCATGTCTTTCAGGCATTGTGTGAGCGTGTGATTATCTGGCAAGCGCAATCCAGCATCGTGCTCGGAATATAGTTTATAAAGGATGTTGTAGCAAAGATCCGACTTGGCGGAGAGCTGGACGACGAGGGAAGACAGCAAGCCACGGACATCTTGCTTTGCGGTTTCTCCAAAGTCGAAGTAATAATACGCCACCAAACCCAGTCCCTGGTCACGTAGCGCAGTGGCCTCTTCAATGATGCTGGAACTGATCGACAGGCGTCAAGATTAATAGGACTAGACGAAGACTCGGGTGCGTAGACATACCATAGGATGCTCTTCCCCGATCCAGCTACAGTCACGATTAGCGGGCTGCGGGTGAAAAAGGTAGGAAAGGTTCGTAAAACACGCACGTTTTCCATGTATCCAAAGAAGGCCGCCTTGCAGATTCCAGGTCTCGAAGGTGCGGCCTCGCGTAAACCACACTGCAGATTTACCAGTGTGGATGTTGCGTGCAACGATATGGTTTTTAGACGGGTCTGGAGGTGAGATCCAGCTCCTAGCATCCTTTTGTAGCTGGTTGCCTGTGGGAAAGGTATACCCTCCACGGTAAGAAGAGCAGACGAGACGACTTACGCCTCATTGTGTTAATCGCATTCGTGACCTCTTGCATAGTAACTAGGCGCATCCTCCATAAGGCCGGGGAACATGCTTAAAGGCTTAACATACCAAGAGTTTGTCGAATTGCACCCGTTGACGCCTCGCCACCTACACGGATAACAGTGTGAGTAGATGTTTATGATTCACTAGGTGACTTAACTCACCGCCCATAACCACCTTCATATTATCCAAAAGGCAGTGAACGACAGCCAAGGTCTGCGCTACCGTCATGCGGGCCTCCTCCTGCGTGAGTCTGTCCAATCTCTTCAGTATGCTCTCGATCTTGTTATATCCCAACAACTTCTTTGCGAATTGCTCTACAACGCGCTCAGAGGTAGTCGCATAGTTATAGGTAGAATCCACTCACTGAGTCGTCCTTCGGTGATTTGTTTCTTCGCTAGGGCAAGTATCGAAATCAACTCGACCATTATCTTCGCGATTATATCCACCATCAGTGGGTCCAAAGAGACCCCAGAATAAATATGGAGACGCTTGAGAAAGTTTCCTAGGCATTCAAAGAGTTCGAGGAGGGCATCATAGCTCGCGCTGACTTCATTGGCCGCCTTCGATTACTCGGAGATAAGATGGGCTCGGTTAGTGAACAAGGAAGACACTCACGGTAAAGAGAACATTGATGCCGACAAAGATTAATTTTGCAGGTTGGAAAGGCGCCTTACGGAGAAAGAGTTTAATAATAATAAAAAGATTGCGAAGCCCGAAGTGGTCGATCGATCGCGGCTCACCAGACCAGCTGCTTCCCCAAGAATTCCAGAGAAGGAGTGAACGAATTGTACTACGAGGCTAAGGCAATCGATTAACTTCCGGTGTTGGTCCCGATATTTCTCGAACGCTTTCAAGTTGTCTTGAAGTAGGAGGAGGACGGCATAGGGAGAGTCACAGCCGTTGACCTTGGCGGCAAACGGATCGTCCTTCAGGTCTATCCTGGTCTGCGTAGTGTATTTTTCCACGGCATCGAGAATCAATTGAAAGTTTGACATCGTTGACTGAAATGAGATTGGGGTGTTGGAGTTCGGATTCAGAGGGAACGTGTCAGCCGGAGCTGCGAGTGGGGCGTGCATATACAGAACAGTCACGTGATCAGAGGAGAGGGTAGACGGAACCAATTCGGAGTGGTGCAAGCTTCTGGCAGCACGCTGAGCAGCAATACTCAAAGCGAGCGTACCGGCAATTGTCGCAAGAAGCATGCCCCCCTGTACAAGTTCCCCTTTGGGTATTCCCGACGCAGCCATGCTTGCCACACCACAAAGGGTGGTGATTGTAGTGCCGAGCACGCACCCTGCACCTGTGATTTGACTCAAGAGCTCGTGGCCATTGGACATGCGGATGGCTATGCTTCCATTGGAGCTATCGGAGAGATGGTCGACTGGACCGGATAGCAGTACTATGCACCCTAGAGTGGTCCCTCAGCAAATACCGTAAGAACGACGATCCTCAAGGTAAAATCACGAACGGTGGTTGCGAGAAAGTGAGCGCACGACATCAGAGGCGTTTGTGAAGCCGCCGAGGCTGTCTACTCCTTCAAGTTGAGTCTTAACCTAGAAAGTCAAAAGATATTTCTCAGATACCGTCGTTACTCTTCATGTAGGCGGACCTCGCTTGAATCGTCGAGTGGGCCAATCTCCGCTGCACTTCCCTTGATCATCATCAGCTTCCATGCATCGAGTAGCTCTGGGAACCCCCCCACCGTCGTGAGCACGCAGAAAAGCTGGCCCACAAAGAAAGCAAAAAATGTGCTCACTGGCGGCGGTCGCGCGGCGGAAACTGGTCGCTCCGACACCCACAAGGTCAAACACCACTGGCTTGCCGTTCTGGTTCGCGTGGCCCGCGGCGAGCATCCTATCGGGCGCGTCGATGGTTCCGAAATTGATAAGCAGGCCGCAGGGCATGCACGCGAGATCGGCCTGTTCCGCTTCGGCTTCTGCCATAATGGGCGACCCGCCGAGCGCGAATGTGACGTTAGGGGATTGCGTCTTGACCGATCTGGGGGTGAACAATGCAGCGTCAGTTAAAATACAGGAGCTCGCATAAGGTGGGGAGGGGGATATCTATGTACTTGGTACACAAGGCCGCACGCGCCGCACCGTATCGACGAGCGCAGCGGTAGTGGCGGTGATGGCTTCGGGCATGTACTGCACATTTTGTTCGGGCGTGGCTGGGAAAGCCGTGGGCCCACGGAACGCCGCGGCTGCCCAAGCGCGCAACGTCTGCACAAGGCGCCGCGCCGCGGCCTGGGGTTCAGGCGAGGCTACGATTTCCGACACGACCGCGACGCCGTCGAGGGCGTGGCCTGTGGGAGACGCACAGCCGTGCAGCGTGTGAAGTGAGTTCGTCGACTTTATGCCACCTGCGCAAGCCGTGCGTCAGCACCATGTGCCATTGTCGAGGGATGAAGTGGGACGCTACCAAATCGCGACAGCATTGACGCCGGTTCCTTCGAGCACGCTGAGCATGGCGCGCACACCCGCGATGCCACACACGTGCCCCGGTGCGCTCACCTCCGTGCTCGTCGCGTACACCGCACCTAGACCGACGTAGTCCGCGCCATCTTCGACGACCTTGCGCGCTTGCTCGGGCATCGCGCACGATACACTGACAATCACGCTTGGTGGCAGCAGCTTGCGCGCGATGGTGAAGGGCATATCTGTCTGCCCAAGATGCATACCAGTGGCGCTGGATGCGAGCGCAATGTCTACCCGATCATTTACAATGACGGGTACGTTGTAGCGCGTGCACAGAGAAACGGTATCTCTGGCTATCAAGGAACTATTGGGGCTCTTAAAGGAGGACATCGAGACAGATCGGTACGCTCGGGTAGCGCACCTCGATGATTTCCACGCTTTTTTTGTGTACTTGTACGACTGTGACTCCACCTCGAAGAGCCTGCATATACCCATGGGGTGAGCTGCTGATGGGCTAGATAGAGCTCAAGAGAAGCTAAGTTACTCTAAAAAATGAATTGGTGGAAAACGCGACGTGTTGCAACACAGGGTACCTTTCCATGAAGGAGATCTCTCCCAGTAACAAGGTAAAGCGACAAGTCGAATCCTGGTCCCAAAGATCTGCCCGCGTGGGAAGGCCGAGGGGTAGTCCTAGACAGCGGCCCGGCTATTTCGAACCCATGGGTAGATCGGGGAACCGCAAAAGGTTAGACAGAGTCTAAGATGGCTGAGTGGTGCTGACCTGGTGAGTTTGGTGGTGCCCGGACATGCTAGTATCACGGACGCGCTCGTTTTCACCTTTTGTGAGTCACGTGAGGCTGCGGGCCAAGTTATGGTATATCACTGACAACATGGTTCTGTCTTTGCGTGCACAAACTGAGAAAAAGCGTTGACTAATACTTAACAATTTTTCATCATCTATAATGAGAAAATTATTTTGTTCAAACATTATGTCCATCCAAGGATTATATTGTTGTGAAAAAACTTAATGTTTTTTTGCTGAAATGAATTGTGCTCAATAAGCTGAACGTTAAGTTTTTTACAGTGTGATAATTCCTGAATGGACTTAAAGTTTAATTAGAATTACTTTTAATTATGGATTGTGTAAAATCGTTAAGTATTAGTCACTGCTTTTTCCCACTTATTCACGCGAAAAATGGAATTATGTTGTCAGTGTATATAGAGTCGCTGGAGAAATGCTGAGGTGAAAGTGCGTCGAGACGCGGTCACGGTCAAGACGAAGACTATCACTGAATACATCATTGTATTAGGCTCAGGCTGAACTGAAGATGCGCCTGCAACGAAACGATCTCGGTAGACGAAACCAATCTCCAAACGCCCTATCTCACATTAAACAACTTGAAATTCGCTCCCACTGGTGTCACTGGCGGCCAGCGCTCTCGGAAATTGTAATTTCGATTGCAATCGTATGGTCTGACCTTTGCCGCACCGAGAGTCGGAATGACAACCGTGATGTATCCGATACCACCTGAGTCTGCCTGTCTCTCAGGCTCGGACCACGGTGCTATCTGCATGTCTTTCTGTGTTGGTAAAATAGTACTAACGACTCGGAGTAGAGACAGTAGCGACATTACAATTTATAAATAGCGTTTCAGACCATACACTGGCATCCAAACCTATACCGTGGTTCCTGGTCCCTCCAACCGGCCCGCCCCTCGTTTGTTGAACTCTTATATTCCACCGGTGTCATCTTGGGTGTCATACTCTGATAGGAACCGCGCAATCTTCTGATTTCCATATGTTACCGCGTCTTGTGAAGGTGTCCTACCATATAAATTCCGTATTTGTACATTTGCTCCTTGTTCAAGCAGCAACTGTACAATCTCAAAATGACCTTCGGCCGATGCGATGTGCAATGCAGTAGCACCGTCCCGCTGCGTGGCATTAACATCGGCGCCGTTGTTCAGCAACAATCGCACAATGTTGATGTGCCCTTTCCGTGCTGCCGTGTGTAACGGTGTCCAGCCAATGGTGTCTTGAGAGTTCACATCTGCGCCATATTTGATTAATGTCGTCGCAATTTCGAGTTTTCCTTCCCTCGATGCTACTTTCAACGGAGTCTCGAGTCCTCCGCTTCTTTCATTGACATCTGCACCACGATCGAGTAGTCTCTGAACCGTTTCAAGACGCCCGCTCTCCAATGCGCTATGCAAAGAATTGTTCTCATTGCCAGATGGGTCGTCGATGGACAGTTGCGTATTCGAGTCCACGATCTCGGGAAGAGTATTCTGAAACCCTGCTTCCGATGAGGTCGAGCTCACGGTGTTTAGGGCACAGGCATCTTCAGAACGCTTTGCTAGGAAACTTGTAACGTCATGTTTCCCGCTTTCGTGGGCAAGATCTAACGGTGTTTTCTCATTGGCGTTCCGCATGCCAACGTCCCCCCCAGAATCGACGAGCAGCTCCACAAGACTGAGATGCCCATTGTATGCCGCTGAGTGTAATGGAGTCCAGCCCGAGTTGTCCTTTGAATTGACATCTGAGCCGCACGTGATTAACAGGCGCGCAGCCTCCAATTCCCCTTTTTCAGATGCAAAGCCCAGTGGCGTCATCTGGTCCTTATCTTGCAAATCGAGTCCTGCACCATGTTTGATCAACAACTCGGCGACTTTGAGGTGTCCAAGAGCTGAGGCGAGATGGAGTGGGGTCCAGAGATCCATGTCCCGGACATTCACATCGGCCCCATGGTCAAGTAAGAGCCGTACAACGTCAATATGATCTTTTTGTGATGCCAAATGTAGCGATGTCAAGCCTCTATCACCGACGGAATTCACATCGGCTTGATGCTTGATCAGAGTGCGCAATACCTCCTACATGACCGCCATATGATGCCAGGGTCAATGGAGTGCTCAGATTCTCAATCCGCATGTGGACGCTAGCACCATGGTCGACTAAAAGTTCCACGATGTCAAGGTAGTTATTGGATGCCGCTGTGTGAAGAGGAGTCCAGCCTTTCATATCGCGGGAATTTACATCTGCTCCATGGTTGACTAGGACGCGAGCAACCTCGAGGTTCCCGTGGGCCGAAGCGAAGAGTAAGGGGGTCCCCCCGATTACGTTTTTCACGTTGAGATCCGTGGTAGTTTTGAGCAATATTTCCACGATGTCGAGATACCCATGTCGTGATGCATTGTGCAACGGTATGTCTCCAACCTTATCTTCGGACATCGCATTGGCGCCTTGCTCGACCAAGAAGTGGACAATTTTGACATTCCCGGCTCGAGACGCCAAGTGGAGCGGCGTTTCTTGGTCCACACTCATCTTGTCAAGTGCTGCACCATGTCGGACAAGCAATTGGACAATCTCAAGGGATCCTGATTCTGACACACAATGCAATGGGGTCCAAAGGTCGTTGTCCTGTACATTCGGATCGGAGCCGTGGACAAGTAAATCTTGCACGATACCGAGATATCCGCGGCTGGATGCCCTGTGTAATGACGTACGCCCTGATATCTCTCGGGACGCTACATCTGCCCCATGCTTCAGTAGTAGCCGACAAACACCCCGTTCTCCAGCACCCGCCGACAAATGCAATGGGGTCAAGCGTTCGATGCCTGTCTGGATGTTCACGTCTGCTTGGTGTTCGAGCAAAAATTTCACTACGGCGTAACGACCGAATCCCGCCGCTCTGTGCAGCAAACTGAAACCTGCACCATCTTCGGAGTTGATATCTGCGCCGCTCTGAAGTAAAACTGGAACAACCCCAATCTCTCCTTTGGCGATCGCGGCCTGCAATGGTGTTCCATGGCTCCCACCCCAGGTGTTGACATCTGTTGGGTAGGTGAGTGTGAGGTGTTCCACGATGCTGTGGAAACCACACAGTGCCGCGTAGTATAATGGCCCAGCTTCTGGTCGCGTCGGGTGCACCGTCACCATGGATCCTTTCCAAGGACGATCGATGTCATATATCCAGACCCAGGTCGCAAAGTATGGCCGATCTGGGTCAAGCAGGCATTCCATAAGATCCTGGATATTCGACGACACGCCTTCAAATTTCCCATGGTCGACCCAGTGACGAGCCGCGTAGATCGCAAATGGTCGCTTTTCTATTGCGCTTTTGTCGACTCGGTCACCGAGATTGAGCAGGACATTGAGGCAAACCCGGGCAAGAACGGAGTGAGCGGAATGTGGAAGGATATGATAGCGAGAAAGATGCTCTGCTGCATTGGCAAGGCGAGAGGACATCAGGTATTCTTTCACGGTGAAGTGCGAAAACTGTACGACTGGCGAACCATCGACATCGACAATCGTGACCAGACTAGAACAAGCAGATAACACAGCTTGGTGTGCATTTGCAGGGCGCCAGCCAGTGCGGTATTGCAAATCCTCTCCGGCGCCACGCCGAACAGAAAGTATCTCAACCAGCTCGTCAACGCGAAACGGGCGAATAGAGACTGCGAGGCACTGGAATAGGCGGCAGGCGTATTCTTGTTTCGCCTTTCCGATGCCTAGCAACGTGCGCTCGTATGTTGCGTCCAAAGTTTCGGGCAATTCATCGAGAGCACGCCGAATGTCCGGGGGAAAACAGTCACGCAGCCACTCAATTTGGCAGAAAATCCATTTGAACCTGTGGTTAGGTAAGTATAAAAGCATACAGATTCAGTTAACGATTACTCACATCCCGTCTGCCCTCCGCGAGAGCGTATCAATTACCAAATCCCTATCTTCCGCGTCCCACTGTTTCATCTCTGTATCCGACTGGACAGTAACATTGATATAGTCCAAAATATCGTGCTTTTGGCCGACTTCGTCGTGAAGAGAAACAGAATGGGATACCAACGGCCCAAGAGCCGCTTGGATGTCGGCCTCGGGACGACTCGTGACACAGATACGTAGACCGGGAAGATGTAACCCAACAAGGTCCTCTATAAGGTCAAGCACGAGTTTTCGCGGAGGTGGTACCCCAGACGAATTGGGGCACTCGTCGAGAGCATCGATCATGATATAGATCGGGGGAAGATCTGCATGGTTGAGCATGTCTTTTAGACATAGCGTGAGGGTGTCATCATCGGGCAAGTGCAATCCGGCATCGTGCTCGGAATATAGGGCAGAAAGAATGTCATAGCAGACATTTGACTTGGCGCAGAGCTGGATGACGAGGGAAGATACCAAGCCACGGATGTCTTGCTTTGCGGTCTCTCCAAAGTCAAAGTAATAATAAGCAACCAAACCAAGTCCCTCATTGCGTAGCGTATTTGCCTCTTCAATGATGCTAGAACTGTTCGACAAGCGTCAAGATGATCAGGGCTGGACGAGGATGTATTTGTGGCACCTACCAAAGGATGCTTTTCCCAGATCCGGCTACAGTCACGATCAGCCGGGTTAAAAAAGTTAGGGAAGGTTTGGGAAATACCCACGTTTACCATGTATCCATAGAAGGCCGCCCTGTAGATTCCAGGTCTCGAAAGTGCGGCCGCGCGTAAACCACACTGCAGATCTACCAGAGTGGATTCTGCGTGCAATGATATGGTTTTTGGACGGGTCCGGAGGTGAGATCCAGTTCCTGGCATCCTTTTGCAGGTGGTCGCCTGTGGGAAAGGTATACCCTCCGCAGTACCAAGAGCAGACGAGACGACCTACGCCTCATTTTGTGAATCCCATCTGTAACCTCTTGCATGGTAACTAGACGCATCCTTCATAAGGCCCAGGAACATACATTATGATATGAAGGCTGAACACACCAAGAATTCGTCGGATTGCACCTGTTGACGCCTCGCCGCCTACATGAAAATAGTGAGTACATGTTTGGGACTCGTTAGGCAGCTTGACTCACCGTCCATAACCACCTTCATATTATCTAAAAGACCGTGAACGACAGCCAAGGTCTGCGCTACCGTCATGCGGGCCTCCTCCTGCGTGAGTCTGTCCAATCTCCTCAGTATCGTCTCGATCTCGGTATTTTTCAACAATTTCATTGCGAATTGCTCTACGACGCGTTCAGAGGTAGTCGCATAGTTATAGGTAGAACCCACTCACTGAGTCGTCCTCGGGCGATTTGTTTCTTCGCTAGGGCAAGTATGGATATCAACTCGACCATTATGTTCGCGATTATATCCATCATCAGTGAGTCCAAAGAGACCCCAGAATAAATATGGAGACGCTTGAGAAAGTTTCCTAGGCATTCAAAGAGTTCGAGGAGGGCATCATAGCTCGCGCTGACTTCATCGGCCGCCTTCGATTACTCGGAGATGAGATGGGCTCGGTTAGTGAACAAGGAAGACACGCACGGTAAAGAGAACATTGATGCCGACAAAGATTAATTTTGCAGGTTGGAAAGGCACCTTACGGAGAAAGAGTTTAATAAATAAATAAAAAAGATTGCGAAGCCCGAAGTGGTCGATCGATCGCGGCTCACCAGACCAGCTGCTCCCCCAAGAATTTCAGAGAAGGAGTGAACGAATTGTACTACGGGGCTAAGGCAATCGATGAACTTCCGATTTTTGTCCCGATATTCTTTGAACGCTTTCATGTTGTCTTGAAGTAGGAGGAGGACGGCATCGGGAGAGTCACAGCCGTTGACCTTGGCGGCAAACGGATCGTCCTTCAGGTCTATCCCGGTCTGGCTTAGTGTATTTTTCCACGGCATCGAGAATCAATTGAAAGTTAGACATTGTTGACTGGAAGGAGATTAGGGTGTTTGAGTTCGGATTCAGAGGGAACGCTTTCAGCCAGAGAGAGCGAGCTGCGGGTGGTGGCGGCGGCGGCGGCCGGCACAGGATTGTCACGTGGTCGAGGACAGCGGGTCGGGCAGTCTTGGTCGTGGTTTTCAGTCCCTCATTAGGGCTCCGTACCATCTTCGCAGGTCATCACATATACCGCAAGATGGATGCCCGTAGAGCGCTTGATTACGACGCGATAATTGGTATACCGTACTCGCGGCGGTTCGCTATCCTCAGCCTGAGGACATCAGGGAGTTTGACTACCTGAGAGGATAGCTTGGGGGTTGTCTTGGCGGCTTTTCACTATCGCTTTCGTTCCCCAAGGTACCACATTCACATGTACGGCATATACCACATGTTTCACAACCCCCATCGCTGTCTGGCTCAAGGTAAGTAATGCCCCAAATCCGTCCTCATTCCAACGGAAGCTCATGGTATCCGACGTAGATGCTGCCGCCATGGCGGCGTCCGCAGATGGCTCGAACCCTGAGAACATGGTGCGCATCGGCGCTATATGGCGAACAACCTTGGCACTTAATTGCTGGGACGCACGTAAGTGTCCTCATCCTCACATTTATCGTACCCAGGGCAGCACGACCTTTTGCGAAGACTCTTAACGTAAGGTTGTCTCACTGCGCTGTTCGTCCCGTCGGGTCTGATTGTTCGTCTAACCCTCATTAGGTCTCACAGTTCTGGGAAATGTGACGATTCACCCGTGCGCTGCAGCGGGACGTCCAACGTCCTGTTGATGATGAGCGCAGTGTTTCACCCACAAGTCGGTGAGCAGTAATGATAAAATATAAATGCAATTATATGCGTGCTGTAAATACCGTCCTCGACTGCCTTTTGGTAAATCCCTTCGATGGAAACGAGACAGAGTAAGGCCAAGTGAATGGATACGAGGTCGATTGGTCTACATGAGCGCAAATAAGAGCTCCATCGGGACAGAGGTACGAGCCTCGATGGCATGGGCGTTCCCTATGGACTTAGGAGGGCCTTCCCATATCACTATACTCCTCGTCATTGACACAGGAACTGATGCAAACACGGGCAGACCTACCAACGTAACCAGTCACCGAAACCCAAGCCTCGATCCAACCACAACAAACCCACGCGGGGCCTTGCGTTCCGCTCTCTGCTGTCCCGCCGTCCGCACAGCGCTGGCAGGCACGTTTTCTACCTCGACAAGTTCCTTCACAGCGAGGATCATGCCAGCAGCCTCGGGCGTATGTAAGTGGTACACGGTCTGCATGCGCCGCCTCAAGCCAAGAGCGGCGAGGGTGCCTTGAACGCGTTTGCCGAGGGAGATGCCGGAGCGTCGGAGCGTGACGCGGAAGTGGGTGCAGTGGCTCTGGGGTGGTGGGTGGGGTCGGGGGCGGTGGTGATGACATGAGAGCGGCAACGGTGCGGGAGGCCGTGGTGCCATTGTGGGCTGCACGCAAATGCGGTGCGTATGGAAGTTTTGGAAGGCAGTTGAGGATGAAAACCCGTCGAGAGGTGGTGAGGACGGCAGGACATCGTCGACGTGGAGGAGAGTGAAGGTGTCAAGCAAACAAACGAAACCCCCGGAATTATGTAATCCTGAGACGATTAATGAACCCGCCCTCCACGCCCTCCACAGGGCAGTACTTGAACGCACGACAAATTTTAAAAGGAAAACTCGTGCTAACAAAGTTCGGCAGCCTTACAACCCTTCGCATCATCGACCTGCTTAGTGCTAGAACCAATCCTAGAGTATGAATCTTTCTTGATCCGTACGGCGAGAGCGCTATATAAATGTTGTCTCGCCTTTGCACATTCACCATTAACTTAGTCGAAATGCAGGCCAACCCCCTTAACCTTGATACAACCGAGGTCACTCAGTCCATGATAGCAACTGCGCCGTGGACAGGTTGATAATTGACATCGGAAAGGGACTGTAGCGCGTAACATCGCAAAGGCGTAAAACTGGACTTCCATCGGGAACCATCCGAGGGACTGTTGTTAGAGTAGGGCGCATACGTTCAATAAAGTAATTTAATCACACCTCGCTCATATGGGCATTCAGTCGTCAAGTACGGAGGGGATGTAGAACGTGAGGACCCCGCCAACATCAGCCGAGTCCCCGATGTACACGAAAAGGATGAGACAATGTCCCTGACATATGCCTAAGAGTTTGAAGTTAGTCACCGAGGGTCCCGAGGAAGAAGACTCTGCTCACATGCAATAGTCGTTTTGGACACAGCATGGGCATTTAGGAACTTCAAGAGGCTACGCGCGTGCACTAGCACGCTGAACAGGTGCGTCGCATCAGGCCGTTCGCGTTCTCCACCCTCCGCCTTCCCTCTCGCCTTCAGCACCCGCAGTGAGCCTGCGACGCGTCGTCTCCAGCTACAAAAATGTATGAGAAGACCTCGTCAGTAAAAGAGACAATCCCGATAGACGGATAACTCACTCAACCGGGGATGTGTACAATTGTTCCACGTGATGTCCGCCTTGACGACTTCGGTGCTGGCGGAGAGTCGGAGGCAGCCAGACGAGTTGGCGCGCACTGCTATCACGTCTGAGAGATTCCGCATCCGCTCGACGACGCCGCGCATCTTCGTGAGCGGCGGGAGCATGATCTGGACCTACGATCGGAAAGCTTGCTTCGGTGTGCACTTTTTTGTTTCCCCTAGAGTAAAAACGAAAGGGACGTACGTCGGGTTCCGGGCACCGCGGCTCCGTGAGCAGGGCCACGTCTGCCGGCTTCATCACTTCTATGCGCACGTCGTGCGCCACCTTGACCCGGCGTCCCATTTGCGTCGTGCCGAATATCTCGAAGGACAGGACAGGGACGTTTTTCTTCTTCGCGAGCTTCATGACAACTTCGTTCGCGCCGGTGTGCTCTGCTGATGCGGAGCGGAGCGCGGTGGACAACGCATCGGTGGGCAGGTGAAGCGTGATCTCGTTATTGGAGTGGGAGAGGATACGGTAGTCGGTGAATAGCGCATCTATGCGAATTTTTCTGGTGTGGCTCTCGTTCAGAGAAAAAGAACAGCAAGGAGGGAGCGATGACGTACGACCAGACATGAACGCCTCCCTCCTCTTGGTTGCAAATGATACGCATGGATGTCTCGCTGAAGTTGATGATGCATTTCTTTTGAAGCTTCTCCACGGTTTGGATTAGACCTATGAACGCGTCGCGGGTATTTATACAGGCCGTCAAACTGGGCTTGCTCACGATAAAAAGTGGGCACGTTCTGGATTGTGGCACGAAAGCGCATGACGGGCGACTAAGTAAAGTCGTGATTACACGAGCAAGACAGCCTCTCTTATTCGCTTCCCTCACAATCTATGGCTGCCTCGGAAACTAAAAATTCTTATCAAGTCGAATCCTCAGAACAATTCCAGAGTCTTCTCTCCGCAGACCTCGACCGCGTGTCTCTCCTATACTTTTGGGCGCCATGGGCAGAGCCATGCAAACAGATGACCGAGGTCGTTGATGAGCTCGCGCGGAAGTACCCAAAGCTGCTCTCGCTCCACATAGAAGCCGAGACGCACTCAGAGATCTCCGAGTCGTTCGACATCGAGAGCGTTCCGACCTTTATCTTGCTCCGGGTACGTCGACCTCTGCCGCCTATTTGGCTCGGTGGGTCCCGCCTCTCCGCCTCGGGCTGATTCTCCTTCCAGGGCCACACACTTCTAGATCGCATCAAGGGTGCAGACGCCAGCGCCCTCACCAAGGCCATCGCGAAGCATATAAGCTCGGCCGGCGGCAATGGCGTTGCGACGCCGCCACTTTCCCAGACCGACAAGCCTCCTGCGACGGGGACGACGACGGAGACGCCCGAGGAGCTCGAGCGGCGCCTGCGTGGACTCATGGCCCAGTCCAAAGTGGTCCTCTTCATGAAGGGCTCGCCCGACGTCCCGCGCTGCGGCTTTTCTCGCAAGATCTGCGGACTGCTGCACGACCAGAAGATCGTATTTTCGCATTTTGACATCCTCACAGACGAGTCGGTTCGGCAGGGTGCGCCTCGTCACTTTTCTCTCCTGTGGTCGATGAACTAACTCTATCTGATGACTCGACAGGTCTCAAGAAGCTGAACGACTGGCCTACATTCCCGCAGCTCATCGTCAAGGGAGAACTTGTTGGTGGCCTAGACATTGTCCAAGAGATGGCGGACAACGGCGAGCTCCAAGAGTTAGTCGCCTGAGCTGCCAAGATGTTGTTCTAATGGGCGGATTGTACGTTGTACTACACCGATAAATGGCTAACGATACTACTATAATATGTTGTCTGTGCAACCCCTACTCCAATTCCTTGGTATGACAAGTCCAGCACATGCCCTGGTTTCATTCCAGCGAAATGGAAGACAGCCGACGTGTCGAGTCCGTACGGGTGTTTCGCTCGCTCTTGTCAAACGAATTACGTGGAAAGCTCGATGAGACCTGACACGGCCTGACGACGCGAGCTAGCGCATTGTGCCCATTGCGCCGCAGAATCATCACGTATTCTTCCGAGTGTTCTCCCCCCTGAAAAAACACAAATCAACCTAGTCTGCTTCTGAGCCGAGCCAGACGTTACTGTAAATTTCAGCAGAGACACGAAGTTCTCGCTTCTGTATCTCAGAGTTGTCACAAAGGCGGCCATTCGGAACAGCTGAGAATGCCGTCGAAGTGTGCTGATAATTCCGAGTGAAGTCGCCATGTTCCCGTTTACCATGTTATATCAGAGACCCAAGCCGAATCCTCTTGTTTACACTGGCGAATATATAGCAGTGCGGAATCTCAGATCTCAGCATCGCTAACCCATCTCTGGTGACTCGTCCGAGCCCATCAATCGAAGCTAGCGAGTCGACTCTCGTGATGATCAGCGCTCTACCAGCGTCTATCATCCTGGACCTTCGGCCGGTGTCAAGGCCTGCGCCATGATACAGTAATTGATTCACAGACACTTGCACTGCACTGGTGGCACCTACCGTGACCGCCGCCTACGTTGTGCGGTGACCCGCATTCCCTCCGAATTCGAATACATCAAACCCCTCACCCTAGTTGACAATGTCTAATTTTCAATCCATTCTTGATGCATTGGATAAATACGCCGAACAGACCGGGATAAAGCTCAATGAAAATCCGTTCGCCGACGAGGTCAAGGACTGTCACTCTCCCGATGCTGTCCTTCTCCTCCTTCAGGAGAACTTGAAGGCATTCAAAGACCATCGCGACCGAAATCGCAAGTTCATCGATATTCTCAACCCAGTAGTCCAATTCGTTCACACCTTCTCTGGAGCTCTTGGCGAAGCAGCTAGTATGGTGAGCCGAGAACGCCGTTATCGCGCCCGCCGGGTACTATTTCTAAAACAAAATTCTATTCTCTATCAGGTTCCGTTCCAACCGGCAAAACTGATCTTCGTCGGAATTGATGTTCTCTTCACCGTGCGTGTTTTTCGTGCTTTCCGGCGACATCTCTCCAATATCCCGTCACATTAGGCGGCCGGAGGTGTCAGCGCGAGTTATGACGCTCTCCTTGAACTCTTCGAATGCATCGGCAACTTCCTCAAACGCCTCCAAATTTACACGAATATCACTTTGAGCCCTTTGATGACAGATATAATCGCGAAGATAATGGCCGAGTTAATTTGTGTCCTCGCCCTCGCAAATAAACAAATCAAGCAAGGACGACTCAGTAAGCTCCTCTTTACTGTGTCTATGCATCACTATTCCTGAACTCGTTGCAGGGCAATTCGCGAAGAAGCTACTGGGGAACACGGAGATCGAAGGAATACTCCGGAGATTGGACCGGCTCACACTGGAAGAGGCCCGCATGACCGAGGCCCAGATCTTGGAGGTCGTCCACGGTCTCGTGAATAATATGAAAATAGTTATGGACGGTAAGTAAAGTCCAGCTGACTCGGAACACCTGATCAAATTGTCGTCCGTAG
The DNA here is from genome assembly GCA_021527035.1 of Lactarius vividus. Lineage (NCBI taxonomy): Eukaryota > Fungi > Basidiomycota > Agaricomycetes > Russulales > Russulaceae > Lactarius > Lactarius vividus. The sequence continues at coordinate 309,104 of JAKELG010000011.1, forward strand.
GCGGTGAGGGATCAACGATTGCGATTCGGAAGACTCTTGGTATGTTCAGACCATACGCGATGCGCGTGAATTGTATCCCGTGCTCATGCGGAATGGTAGTTACAATACAAGACGTGGTCAACGAAATAAATGGAATGAAACGTGCGTCATCCACCCCCCCCCCCCCCATAGATGGCCATTGATGCTGAGCGGGCCTCGCAGGTGACCGTTTGCATGAGAGATCTACGAGTTGGCTCTTCTCCCCAGACCCGTCTAAAAATCACGTCATCGCTCGCGGAGATTGCCACGACGGATCTGTGACGTGGTTTACCAAAGGTGACGCTTTCGAGAAGTGGAATGCGACAGGCTGCCTTCTGTGGATACATGGTAAACGTATGTGTACTTAAACTTCCGGTCATTTCCGGCTGCTCATGCTAACCTGCCACCATCGGTAGCGGGATCGGGGAAGAGCATCTTATGGTACGTCCAACATCCCCTCTCCTCGTTTAGCTGTATATATATTCCAACTAGTTCCACCATCATCGAGGAGATCAAGACCCAACGCGACGCAGGGTTGGGCTTGTTGGCGTATTTTTACTTCGACTTTAGAGATACCACGAAGCAGGATATCCGGGGCTTGCTATCATCCCTCCTCGCTCAACTCTGCGCCAAGTCCGATTCTTGCTACCAAATCCTCTTCGACCTATATTCTACCCACGGCGCGGGATCACAGCAACCTGATACCAAAGCCCTTGTACGATGCCTGAAGGACATGCTAGAGCTCCCAGGGCAGCCCACAGTTTATTTTCGTCATGGATGCTCTCGACGAGTGTCCCAATGACTCTGGAGTGGTATCCCCCCGCGAAAAGGTCCTTAACTTCATCGAAAACCTTGTCGAGCTCAACCTTCCGAATCTTCGTATCTGCGTCACCAGCCGTACCGAGGCCGATATCTTAGATGTTCTTGAGCCTTTAGCGTCTTATACTGTTTGTCTCCACGACGAAGACGGTCAAAAGCAAGTTATTAACGACTACATCAATTCTGTCGTCCAATCCGACCGAAAGATGCGAAGGTGGAGGGAAGAGGAAAGGCAAATGGTCATCGATGCGCTCACTCAGAGGGCTGACGGAATGTAAGTAATTGTAATCGTAGTAATCTCTGCGGATCTTAATCTGGTCGCAGGTTCCGATGGGTCTTCTGTCAACTGGAAACGTTGCGCCGCTGCTTCCCGATCGCGATCCGGAGCACTCTGGATAAGCTACCTCAAACGTTGGACGAAACATACGAGCGCACGTTGCTGCGAATCGACAAGGAGAAACGAATATACGCCTATCGTCTGTTTCAGTGCCTCACCGCCTCCATTCGTCCTCTTCGCGTCGAAGAACTCGCTGAGGTTCTTGCCATTCAATTTGACGCCGGTCGGGATCCAGAATATAGCACAGAGTGGCGCCCCGGGGATGCACAGCACGCCGTGCTGTCAGCCTGTTCTAGTCTAGTAACCGTTGTTAATGTAGAAGGCTCTCAGGTGGTCCAATTTGCGCATTTTTCGGTCAAGGAGTTCTTGACTTCCGATCGCCTTCGCCTTTCTGCGGTTGGAGAGAGTCTCTCTCGTTATCATGTTCCCCTTCTTTCTGCACACATCGTCCTTGCGCGGGCCTCCCTCAGCGTCTTACTCAACCTAGATGACCAGGTCGACAAGAGCACAGTGGAAAAGCGACCACTTTGTATCTACGCTGCTCGGCACTGGGTCGACCATGCCAAAATCGATGGCGTGTCGTCAAGTATCCAGGACCTCATGAAACGTCTATTTGATCCAGACAGGCCCTACTTTGCGACATGGGTCTGGATATACGATGTCGACCGTCCCTGGAAAGGATACATGGCGACGGTGCACCCGACGCAACCAGAGGCCGAGCCATTATATTACGCGGCACTATGTGGCCTTCGCAGCCTCGTGGACCACCTCGCACTTCTCTACCCGACACATGTCGACGCTAGAGGCGGGGTCCACGGGACGCCATTGAATGCAGCGCTCATCAAGGAAGAGGTTGAGACCGCTCTGGCATTACTTGAGAATGGTGCAAATATAAACGCCCTGGGTCGCGCGGGCAATAGTCCGTTACACAGTGCGGCTCAGGCCGGTCGCCATGCCATAGTGAAATTGTTGCTCGAGCATCAAGCAGATGTTAATATCCAGATAGACGACGGGGAGTGCAAAGCCCCATTGCATTTAGTGGCGTACGCTGGGCAGCTGGATGTTTGTCGGACTACTGCTGAAACATGGGGCAGACGTAGCAATCAGAGATAAGAAAGGGCAGACTTCGTTACACATCGCATCTCGATTTGGACATCTCGGGATCGTGCAGGACTTACTTATCCACGGCGCTGATGCAAATGCCCAATCCGACAACCCTTGGACTCCATTGCATTGTGCATCATTCGGAGGACACCTCGAGGTGGTCCAATTGCTGGTCCAACATGGTGCAGCAGTTGACAATGCGCCCATGAATGCGCCAGTGGACCAAGAAACGCCGCTACACGTAGCATCTCGTGTCGGGAAACTCAAAATTGCCCACTTCCTAATCGAGCAAGGCGCGAGTACCATGTCCAAGGACAAGTATGGTGACACACCGTTACACAAAGCATCTCGACACGGGCATCTCGACCTTGTAGAGACATTTCTGAAAGGCGGCGCCGACGTTAATGTGCGAAATGCAGACGAGGAAACTCCCTTGGACCTCGCGTCGGGCTGCGGGAACCTCGAGATTGTCAGGTTCCTAATCAAGCGTGAAGCGGACGTGAACTGCTGCGACAAGCGAGGCTGGACTCTACTCCACACAGCGGCACAAAATGGCCGTGCTGACATCGTGCGGCTTTTGCTCAACCATCAAGCCGATGTTAATTCAACCGACAATGGGGGCTGGACGTCGCTACATTTAGCAGCGCGAAATGGCTATGTAGACGTCGTGCGGCTCTTGCTTGGCCACCGGCATGAGGCAGATCATGTACATGTCCAAAAACCGGATCTCTGGTCTCCACTCCATCTCGCATCAGCGACCGGACATCTCAAAGTTGCAGAACTGCTAATTGAAAACGGAGCAGAAATAGACGAAGTGCGGAACGAGAAACAGAAGACTTCACTAGACCTAGCATCAGGAAATGGGGACCTCGAGGTCGCGCGCCTGTTGGTCAAGTGCGGCTCAAACGTCGACTCACAGGACAAGGAGGGCTGGACTCCATCACACTCGGCAGCATGGAGTGGACATCTCAGTCTCGTGGAGCTGCTCCTTGATTCTGGCGCGGACGTTTGGGTGCAGAACAACAGCAAAAAAACACCTTTAGATCTTGCCCAAGAAAAAGGAATTCGCGACGTTACGGATTTCCTCCTGGCGAGGCGTTCGGGGAATATATGTGCCCTGGACACCGCAAACTCGACCCCATTGGAGGCAGGCTCGAAATGCAGTCTTTCCGAGGTTTCGGAGCCGCAACTGCATAGTGGCGACCCATCTGACGATGAAGAGTGCGATTCATTGCATAGTGCATTGGCCAACGGACGCGTTGACATGGTTCAAAGGCTGCTCGATCGCGGTGCAGACGTTAACGAACGTAACAGCTTACTCCGCACTCCGTTGTACTTAGCAGCGAGGGACGGGAAACTCGAAATTGTGAAGATGTTGATCAAATATGGCGCAGATGTGAACTCTCGAGACAACCTCGGCTGGGCCCCGTTGCATGTAGCAGCGCAATATGCACACGTAGACGTCGCACGGCTGTTGCTCCACAATGGCGCCGATATAAATGCCACGCAATGGGAGGGCGCCGCTGCGTTGCACATCGCGTCGATCAGGAATCACTTCGAGGTCGTACAATTGCTACTCGAATGGGGGGCAAATATACATGCACAGACCGTATTTGGCAAGACACCTCTTCAATACGCGTCAACGTATGAATTCCAGGAAGTTGTGCGGTTATTGTCAGAGCATGAGATGGGGAGAGTACTATAGGTGTTCGACGAACGTGGGATTGATGGCATGGTCACGGTATAGGTTTAAACAAGGGTTTAAATGTGCTACGATGTTGTTAACCTTCAGACTCGACTAGTAATTGTACGGTGATAACCCAAGCTGCCAGCAAGCGCTTCTATGTGTAGCCTGGAGAACGTTGCCTGTATCGGTCCGGGGGGTGTGTCGCTCTAAAGTTGCTAAGGGCACGCGAGGGTGCAAGGGTGCAAGACTCAAGAAAACGGGGAACGAGAGGAACTGTGCCCTACAGAGCTCTGAAGCCCTGAGTGGAAGAGCTAAGATTCCTTACAAGGTAAGGACGCTTGGAATGTATTAGGTAGGGTGAATAAAGATGTGTTGATTAGTAAATGCGTGCGCGAGCGATATCTGTACGAGACAACGCCACTGGGGTGAGTAAGTACGGGCCTTATAACATAAGGTGGACTATGGGAATACACACCTCAGTTCCTGCGCACGCTAGAAGGCAGTAACTGAGGCGCTACGGTACGGAATCAGGGACTTTAAGTACTTTGGACTTGTACAGTAATAAAACCATGCACCATGCCCGCGGACCCGACAGAGACAGTAAGTATGAAGGTACGTAGACATCGCGCGGGTTTGCACGACGTCAGCTCAGTAATCGAATATACGAATATTATGGTAACGGGAACGAATCGTCGAACATTCGGATCGGACTCACTTAAGATACGAAACAAAATCTCGCTTGAATACTCCAACTAGATTAACTAGAGATGAAGTAGATACATGAGAGTGTTTATATATCAGAATGTATAGAAACAGGATAAAGGGGTGTCCATGGAGCAACCAACCAAGCGAGGTCGCAAAGCCAGAGGAAGGGGTAGAACGGTAAAGTCTGAATCAGCCGAAGCGCGGGAAAGCGCGGGCCGCTGAAGCGGTAACGAAAGATGCGTAACGCCCGGCCGCGTATTATCTCCTCCCCACTGAGATCCTGATTGTCCTCAGTCATCGGTATGCGTAGGACTTCGCTCGTGAGGCCATAGTCGGTAGCGGTCGTCTCCCAGGTACCGGGTGTGGGTCCAGCCTGACCGGTCAGTCGCGCGCATGTGCGTCACGTGTTTTGGGCATTCCTTCGACTTGCTAGAGTCCTTGCAGTCGACCGTAGGAGTCCGCACGGGCGTGTCGGAGTCGCTAGGTCTTGTACGCTTGAGCCTTCTTGCGTGATATATTGGGCCGATTCGCATCCGCTAGGCGCACTGTTGCGGGAGTTGTAAACGCGTGTGCTGGTACACGGTGTCGTCCTTGACGTCCATCCGAGTCGCCAAAGATTGGCGCCGTTGTCAGCATGCTTGCGCTTGTGGTACGACGCTGGGCGAGCGCTCTTCCCCTGACGCATTGTCGCACATAGCGCACACGTATCCGCGAGACTTGCAAACCGATTGCGTCTGCGAGGATCCGCGCGATGCCGGCGCAGTCACTGGTACACTTGCGCTTGAGATGTTTCGCTTAGCAGACGCTCCTGGTAACGCAGAGCCCCTCTTGTCGCGCACGCATTCGCGCGACTTGAAAACGCTTGAGTCGGCACCTAGAATCGGCCTGAACCCACGCGCGAGCCGCGAAGATCCACGCGACGCTGGCAGAGTCGCTACATCTTGCGCTCTGGAAGCATTCCTGCGGGGTAGTGTTAGCGTCTTGGTCCAAGTCGCATTTGCTGGGCGCGTCGTTGTGGGGTTCATAAATGCGTGCACTTGCCCTTGGTGTCGTCCTTGACGCTTATCCAAGTCACCGAAGGCTGCGCGGGTTGCGGCGCGGCCTCTTGGTCATACCCATGTTCGAAGTACTCCGCCGGGGTTGCCCTCCTGGAATGCGAAGTCGTACTTGCCGTGCACGCATTCGCACGACTGGAAGATGCTTGAGCCGAGCCACCTAGAGGTTGCCTGAACTCTTGTGTGAGGCGCGAAGGTCTGCGTGGCTGTGGCGCCGTCGCTGGTGCGCTTGCGCGTGAGTCACTTGGCCGATCGGCGCTCTTCTCCTAACGCAAGGTCGCACTCGTTGCGCAAGCGTTTGTCAGACTTGCAATCATCGCAACTGACGATAAAAATCTGTCCGAACCCTTGCAATGGCTGCAAAGGTCCGCGCGGCACTGGTGCTGTCGCTGCTGCTGGACTTGTGATGCGATTGTGGCTGCCGCACGACTTGGCCTTGTGCGTACGGCGCACGACGTCCTCGCGCGTTTGCTGCGCACCGTTCGGTGGTACTGCAGGGGGTCGATGGTTGTACTTCAAGTCAAAGGCGGTTGTCCGCAAATTCGTGATTCAGTGACCAGCGCAGTGCACTTCGTGGCACGGCCTGTTAGGTGACGTTGTCGGCGTCAATGTGCGGCTGTCGCGCTGTCCGTGCGCGTAGCGTGCCTGGGACGCTCCTTGGACTGTTAGAGTCCCCATGGTGGATCATAAGAGTCCGTGTGGACACGGCGGAGTCGCTACCTCTTGTACGCTGAGAGTTTCTTGCACAGTAGCACCGATGTCCTCAGCCAAGTCGCGCTCACTGGACGCATTGTTGCGGGAGTTGGGAACATGAGAGATCGTACACTGAGTCGTCCTCGCCGCCTAGACGAGTCGCTGAAGTCTGCGCTTGCGGTATTGCACCGGGCGGGCGCTCTTCTCCTGATGCAATGTCATACGTATCGCGCACGTATCTGCGAGACTTGAAAACTGCTTGAATCGACGCACAGGACTGGTCTGAACCACTGGGCAAGCAGCGACGGTCCGCGCGATGCCTGCGCAGTCGCTGCTGTTGGTCTTGTGACACTCTTCGGCACGCGTCGCTATCGGTCCACTGGTATCACGCACGTCGCCACGTGTCCTGTAAATGTCACCGTGAGCGCCGTATGCTATCGCTGAACTCTTGACGAGTCGCGGGCGTCCGCGCGTAAATGGCGCTATCACTGCCGCTCTTGGACTTGCGATCTTCTTGGTGCGCTCCGGTCTTGACTAAGCTGAACCCCGCATATACTACGCACGTTGCCGCGGGTACCGTAAATGCTGTCGCGCGTACTAACAACGATTGCCGACCTTTGTGCCGCGAATGTCTGCGTGCATGTGGCGCCCTCGTTGAAGCTTACACTTGTGCTCGTTGCCGTGCTGGGTGCTCTTAAAAGGACCGCATCGCGCTCCTTCGTGCACAATGCCGCAGGACCTGTAAACGTTACCGTCGACGAGAGAAGTCATCCGTGGCCTGTATGTGACGTATGAGCCGCCGCACGGCTATGGCGCGGTCGCTAGCGCACGCGTGCTCCTTGCTGATGCAGACTACGTTCTGCTGTCGATGGACTTGGGTTGCCGCTGCTGTGCATATCTCCGCGGAGCTGGCAAACGCGGTTGGTAGTTCGGGACGTCTTCGCGAGGGTGTATGCGCGACGCGGGAGCCCGCGCAAGTGTGGCTTGCTCGCTAATGTCTCCGTGCGTAGGGCTGTCTCTGCAGGTCGCACGATGATCGCAGTTGATAAAAGTGTGTTTTAGAGCACGGATGATGGAGATCTATTTTTACGGAACCAAGGAACTAGGCGTTGCGAACTAAAATTGTGCCAGCATCACGTGGTGACCCGGTGTCACATGGTCATGCCGGTCGCGTCATTATTATTGAACGCGAACAGGTGAACCGGTGGGTGAACAGCACCGACAACTCAAATCGGTTTCTACAATAACAATTAGGCACCGCAGGTTCTGCGGTATTTTGTCCTTGAATCTCAATGGCTCCTTACGACGACTGGAATAAACTTGACGAAGAGGAAGAGGATGAGCTACAAGACAATTCAGTGCGCGCGCTCTTTCTTACCTCCAGTGCTAGCTAACCCTCGGCACCAATCACAGTATTTCGAGAAAAATCACGATGTCATCTTGTTTGCCATAGACTGCTCACCATCCATGCTTGCCCTTCGCGACGACCCAAATTTTGAGGACTCAAAGACGTCCCATTTTCTCGGTGCTCTTAATGCTGCCGTTCAGATACAGAAGAGAAAGGTCATTGTAGGACCTTACGATTCCGTTGGGGTCATGTTCTACAACACTGTGCGCTTCTCTCGTTCATATCACTCGCGCGTGTTGCGACAATAGGGGCTTTGCAGACTCGTCGGAATGAGAGCGGTCCCGGCTCAGAGATCAAGAAGGGAACATACGTGTATCAACCGACGTCGGTCATCAATGCGCCCAAAATTCTTGATCTCAATCAACTTATCAACGGTCTGCCGTTGTCCGCTTTCGCCCATGATTTTAACCCCCTGATCCCCCACCCTCAGAGGCGCGCGACAATCCAGATCTTCTCAGAGAGGAGTATCCGCCAACAGATAAGCACATCCCCGTCGGAGACTTATTCACTAGCTGCAACTGGATCCTACGTGATGGGTGCGTCGACTTCAAACATTGCTCCTACGCTATGTCGAGTAACGTGGTCCCCAGAGCCCCAAAATCGGCATCAAAGCGTGTCTTCCTCATCACAGATAACGATGACCCTCACCCAGGCCTACATAACCCTCGACTGATAACTTCCGCGCGAACAACGCTCACGGTAAGTGGATACCTTTCGTCTAGTATGCAATGTCATCGCTACGTATCGCTGAAGGTGGTGTGTAGGATTTGTTGCAGGCTGGTGTGACGGTCGAGCCGTTCTTCATCACTTCTGACGACAAATCCTTTAATCAACACAAATTCTGGACTGTGCGCGCTCTTTAGTTATTCTTTTCGACAAAAGGTGTTGATATGTGACGGCTAGAACGTCCTTGTCACGGATACCTCGTCCGAAGATGACTCTGACCTGCTTCCGCCGTCCCTCTCTATCAATCGCATCGAGGAATTACTCGACCAGATGCGGTTTTACGAGAGTACAAAGCGGGCACTCTTTAGCATTCCATTCGAACTTGCAGGGGGTCTCGTCATAGGGATCAAGGGTTACGGGCTAGTGAGTGAACAAAAGAGGGGAGCGTACAAGTATTTTGTGGATCTAGGAGACAAAATGGAGGTCGTAGATAGTCGAACGACTTATGTCGATGAGGTCCGTACGCATTCCTCGCTTCGTCCCGTCCTTCTCGTCTCGATCACGTCCCACAGGAGCAAGAGGCGGAGGTCGACAAGAGCGGCGTACAGTTTGGGATGACACTGGGTGCGACAGTAGAAGACGAGGACACCGAAGAGCACGGGTTTGGAACACGCTCCGTGGGTGCTGGTCGACGGGTGAGCACGATCGTTCCCCCATACTTCCTTCCATTTCTTGATGAGTCCTAATGAGTCTCCCTCTCTTACCCTTAGGTCTTCTACACAGCAGACGAAGTGCGGTCTTTCCGCACTCTAGACCTCGAGCCTGGCCTCAAGCTCCTCGGTTTCAAAGATCGCTCCGAGCTCGCCTTCGAGGACAACGTGCGACACTCAATCTTTATCTACCCGGACGAGGACACGTATGCTGGTAGCCGGCGTACGTTCGCTGCCCTGTTATCCTCAATGGTTAAAAAAGGTAAAATTGGGATCGTACGGGCGCTGACACGGAGAAATGCCTCGCTGGCTTTTTGCGCGCTACTGCCGCAGGAGGAGAGCCAAGGAGAAATGTGGGCCGAGCCCAGCGGATTCCATCTAATTCCCCTACCTTTTGCGGATGATATTCGCGCTGCTCCGATAGAGGAGGGCTTTCGAGGTGGGCTCCACCGTCCCATCCCCTTCGCAATATCGGTTGGCTAAGCGGTGGCGCGCACGGTCACAGCCGGCAAGGAGCTCGTCGATGCTGCGAGAGCATTGATTTCCAAGCTCGCGCTCAGGAACGGCACTTACCCGCCCGATTCCTATCCTAACCCCGGTAGGTTCGTTCCCGCCCTTGCCGGGCGCCGCCTGACGCGCACGGCGATGTCAGCATTGGCCTTTCACTACGCGCAACTCGAAGCAACCGCATTCCGCGAGGAGTTCGATGCCGATTCGTTCGAGGACAATACGCTGCCAAAGAATAACACGATTCACAAGAAGGCAGGCCCGTTGATCAAGGAGTGGACGAAGCTTCTACAAAGCGACGAGAGCGCCAATGCCGTCATTGTCGATGCCGGTTCGAAACGCAAGGCGGTAAGTCCGCGCTGTTTTTTTTTTTTTTTTGTTTGTTTGTTTTTTGTTTGGATTGACTGCGAGGGTGTTCGGAGACTAACGGATAATTCGCAGGACGTCAGCTTGCCTGAAGTGGAGGTTCGCAGCCGTTACGAAACCGGTGCCCTGATGCAGGTGCGCGTTGTGTATATGTGCCGGAACTCCAGCGCTTGATTGAGCTGACAATTCCCACCACTGTGACCTGGCATCAGCTGCGTGTTGATCAGATGAAGGTGCGCCGCCGCCACTTTCAGCCCCTCGCTACGTGATTTGGGTGACGCGTGGCATGTAGGAACTTCCTAAAGAGCAAGAGCTTGGCACTGTCTGGAAAAAAGGCTGACCTCGCAGGGCGTATCGCCGAGTGGCTGGATGAACATCCTTGATGGAGGGCACTGCGGTTGACAGCGCATGGCCGCTAAGGCTTGTATGAATCCTGCGTGATCGAAGAGACGTCGTCATATTGTAGATTCAAAGCCTCGATCGGTTGCCGTATATCACCCTCTTCCCTCTTCCTGTCCAGTTTCTATTTTAAGACAACGACGATAAGATGACTTGTATCCCAGTTGGTGCCACCCTGTTTTTTTCAGATGGAAATCATCATCGATATCCCGTAAGTGCTGTAGTCCAGCTTGACATGATAACATCTTGCACAAAAAACTCCGCCACCCCCTTGAACCTTGAGTCGGCCGACCACAGATCGCCCCACTCGAAACACTTTCAAGCAAGGGGCACGCGGTGGCAGTTACAGTCTAACCAGTCTCGAGGCTCTTTTTTTACACGCCGCCGTAGCCGAAGCCACCCAATGGTCCGGGTTACAGGTGGAGCAAGCCAGACTCGGAGTCGTTACACGCAACCGAAAAACCCTGAGCAGGAGATATTGGACGCCACTAGAGCCCAACAGCAATACTGTAAGCGCCGAACGAAGGCCACTGCTAAGCCATACTAGCATTCTACGTTCCAGCCACCCACCCCCACGCCCCCTCCAGCTCGATCTAGTTTTGGTCCGAGCCGCATACACACGAGGACCTCAAGATGGGATGATAATTGGGAGAATGACGAGAACCCATGAGGCTGTGCATCGCCTTATCGCCAGCATTTTGGGTTCTTCGAAGCCAGCCCCCAACGCTGAGCGGTAGTGGTAGCGTAACGTAAGCAGCGCTTTCAAACGCGGCAAGGAGCGAGAGCGAAGCCGGTGAAGAGTGACGGCGTACGGTGTGCTCGTCCCGACTTGGCCTCATCGTCACAGTTTACTGGCACGACACCCGCGAGCGCGCTCTCAGGCTTTCCGTCCCCGACCCAGCGTACCTTCTTCAGGGGTAATTCAGTCCCACTAAATCGGTATTCCGCTCAAGATTCCGTCCCTGTGAAGCGACTGACTTCTATCTTATTTTCTCCTGGACCCCCCCTCATGCACGCGTGGTCAACTTGAATCGCTACAGTAAGATCCCCTCGGCAAATGTGATAGGGACAAATAGGCTCCAGTCAGACTGACAGAGTTCATGGCACCAGGCATTTTTGTACTTTTTGGCTTTGTTGTTTGTTCGACGGCCGCTTCTTGCGCGCGCGTAATACGCCTGGCGAGCCATCGGAGCGTGATCAGAACGCAAAGAAATCCTGCAAACAAATAACGATTCACATCCCCACTTCACGACCTGAAACTTCGTCGGGCACGTTTCTGGGACTCCGGGGGGGGTGGGCAATATCGCCGGGTCCCTTGGACTTGCGCGCACCTTCTGCCCTTCGCACCCCTTCCCCCCTTTCATTCTTGCCCTCTTCTAACAGCTTTGTGGTTTGATGAACGCTCTCCAGTTTGTACCCCGGGGACGCGCCTTGTCCGCGTGGCCGTGGCATCCGCCGCGGCGCCCTGGGCAGGGCTCCACGAAGGGGATAGGCTGAACCTAGCCCGCCACCGAACCAGCCCGCCAATTCTTCAGGCCCGTCCCTGTCTGTCAGACAGGCTCCTCATTCACACGGGGCCCTGCTGCCACCGCGCGAGTAGAAGTTCTACCCCTTACGTACGTACGTTAGGGCGTGAGGACGCGCGAAGAAGCCAGAGGGGCCAGCCTAGCCCGCAGAGGTAAACTGGAGCCAGGGTTTTCTGCACGCGCTACTGCACCCATGCTAGTGACGGAACATGTAATGGGCCCAGAAGGCGGACGAAACGAAACGAAACGAAACGGCTGCCCTCCAACTTTAATGTGATGACCTTGGGCGCAAATGGTCGTAGCCAGACTGAGCGCGCTCTTGACTGAACTAGCACTCGAGTGCCACTCGAGATCCGTTACAGTAATGCTATCACACATGATGTCGTTCTGTGATCACTGGAATGGTAAACGCCCATTTACTGGTCCTATCAGCGCGAGAATTTGGTCCAAAATCGTGCCGTCCCATGCCGTACGTGTGCACATATGACATACTGTACTTTTACTACCAATACACTGACCACTGTAGTACCGGGCTGTTGGATGTGACTTTACGGCAGCGGGGTGGCAAAACAAACAAGCTCTATCAGTCCCCCCCTTCGGGGGTTGTGACCTTACATAGGTTTATTCGAGAGATATGAGAATCGCTGCGGGACTTGAAAGTTCTTGTAGTACTTCGGGCTACTTCGGGGGAAGTGGATGGGCGTACGGTATTGCAATACAGTAGATACGAGTGCTATTTGTACGACTGTCGATAAAGATTCGAGGTTCGCCACTCTCAGTCGATTTAGATGACTCTATTTGATGTCCCGTCTGAATATTAAAAGACGCTCCACTTCTGCATACCATTACTCTGAGCGCGTCATGCCTGGGATAATTTAATGAGGCGAGAGAAAAAAAAAAATTCAAAAAAGAGCGCCGGGAGTAGTTGGTTCCAAAGGTTTGAGGGGGAAGGGCGGCGTTCACAACCTGGGACATTCGGGGGCACCTAGCCCTCATAGCCCAGTCAGTTTACTCTGCGCATAACGTGGATGTGAGCAAAGCCAAGGGGGACACAAGGGGAATTTAAATAAATAAATAAAACCCACCCGACAAGCTTCATTAGCGCATAGCCAAGCGATGCAACCACCTAGCATAGTATGATACGATTAGAGTGCTGTATAGCGAGGACGATGGCTAGGCTGTACCAGAGCGGCGATGATACTCGCTGGAACGCCGTTCTTCAAAAAATCGACATTCGTTAAATACAGCTGCCCCATCTCATCCTCCTGAGTTGCTCTGGTATCCAACAATGGCCCCGATAGTTAGGGACAACGTCGTGCAAAGTAAAGCAAAGACTTACGCGGTCTGATTTGGGAAGCCCGAGACTGGCATACCCATCCCAGTGGAACAGACGAGCCCGGTGATGAAAATGAGTAGGTTCGCCTGGTTACCCGGGAGGCCCTTCCCAACGGCCTGGGCGATGGGGACGAGGAGCACGCTCGCTATCGTATGGCTGATGAACGTTGAAACGACCTACAGACGTCATGTCGGTGGGAAGGTGCAAGAGGGGGGACGGGTGCGAGCATGACTTACGAGGACAACGGTTGTGAGCACCAAGACGACCCCGAATTCGGTTCGGTTGTTGATCAGCCCACGAATGACAACGTCCATCTTGTCCAGAAAGCCGCTCGACGTCACCCCCTTGCCTAGCGCTATGCCGCCCATGGCAAGGAAAACGACCGACCACAAGAACTGCTCAAAGTCATCCTGCCCACAGGAAAAACAATTTTTTTTTCAGTATATGAGATCAGGGGAGCGCGAGTAAACGACCCCCCCACCTTCTTGAGTACGCCCGTTCCGAAAAATGCGACGATGGGAATGATGGCGATAACACCCATATCACCAATCCATTCCTCGATGGCGTGTTCGACGACCCAGAGTGCGATAGTGGTGATACATACGAAAGTCACCCACCACTGCTTCCAGGTGAAGTGATCGCGTGTTGGGCGGATGGTCTTAATCTCGAGGCTGCCGTCCCCCGTGGGCAGGCGCGATGGGCGATAGGACACCAGCAGAAGCAACCAGACAAGCACGATCGAAACGCCCGAAACTGGAAGCGCGACCATGAACCAGCGGCCCCAATCAAGCGGGGGGTCCATTGCTTGCAGCGCGATCAGGTTCTGGGGCGACGAGATAGGGGACGACTGCCCGCCTATGTTGGCTGCCAGCGCGATCGCAAGCTGTGCGAAACGGGGGGGATCGAGACTTGAGCAAGATCCAAAACAACAATAATGTGGGAAAGGAAGTGCTTACGATGAGGCAGGGTCCAAAAGACGCTTTTGGTGGAAGAGTCCGTAAGATTGGCTACGATAAGCGGGGGGTTGTCAGCGTGCGAAAGGTGAGTGAAAAACTTAGGGGGCTTTGGACGCACCCGCACAAGCGTGAAGCAGAGAGTTGGGGCGGCAACATTACTTGGGAATGAAAAAACAAGGTTAGAACGCGGAGCTAATGGGAGAGCGCCGAACCTGTAATGTAACTCACCTGATCCACATGCTGGCAAAACATGCGACACCCATAACGGCGAGCAGCACGACACTGGGGCGTGTACCGGCCAAACTTAGCACGCGCGTGATCAACACACGGTCGATGTTCGTCTTGGAAAGTGCGGCAGCAATTGTAAAACCCCCGATGAGGAGCATAATGGTCGGTGAGAACATCACGGAGAAGATCCAGCTACGACGTCTATGAGTACGGGCCCATTTGGCCATGAGGGAGACGCACTTACGAAGTTGCTTCGGAGGGGCTCAGGCGCTCATTTGTGTCTGAGTTCCGGATCACCCGCAACCAGATTAATAACGCAGGAACCATTGTCGAGGTCACGAACAGCGGTATCGCCTTCCAGATTATCGGGTATCAGCTCGAGAAAGGAGGAAGAAAGGAGAGGGGGAAGAGCGACTCGACGAACCTCGGTAGCCCACAAGAAGGTGGCAAATACAAGCACGGCGAAACATCGATTCGCTTCCTCTCCTTCGACGGTCTGCACGTTCAATAGGATGGCGAAGACAAGCGCAGAAAGGATGACCCAAGCCTTGCGTCTGGTGAGACGAACACGTCCGACACGTGTGCGAACCTCGAAGGCCTTCTCTACTGTAGTGTCCACTGGCACGCCGAGCGGGGTCCCATTTTCGCCGCGTCGTTCGCGTCCAATCATCTGTCTCCATACGGTATCGCGCTCCCACGCAATATGCTCGCGCAGGTGAAGTTTAAGGTACCGTTGCGCAGCTGCGGTATCACCAAACGTAACACATTTGGCATACAGCTGCAACAACTGGGACTGTGCATCGGCGATCCTTGCGCGGGACGCCTGGTCAAAGGGAGGCGTAGGCTCGAGGATGTCATGCAGGTAATGCGCTTGAAGCTAAGGCAATCGATCAGACGCGATCAATGTGTGGCGGACCCAATGAAGCATACCGAGCTTTCTGTGACTTTGTCGTATCTACCAAACATAGTTAGTGACATAGAACACCGGTGTGCAGGAAATGACCTACTTTTTCAGGACTTTGCGGAATCCAGAATAGTTCAGCTCGACGTAAGAGCGTAGGGCGCTCACTTGAACGTACAAGTTCGTGATTCGACGCTTGAATAGTAGTTGCGTATCTGTCGCGAAGTTTTTCTTCGAAGTCCAGATCGTTTCACCCGCTATTGGCGTGTGAGGGGAGCCCAATGAGGCGATACTACTACGAAGCTTATTCGCTAGCCCGCGCACTCTACCCGCGGGTGATCTGCTACGCCCCAGGCTCTCCCAATTTCCGGTACCGTTTCTACTATCACTTGGTTGTGAGCTGGGTTCCTCCCCCTCTGGAACAGGTGCGGGAAATAAATGGCCTAGGGGCACACGGAAGGAAGGGAGCGAGGCCTCGAGGTCAAGGTTATCCTCCGTGGAAGAGATACTGACGCGGCGCGTTCTCGATGTGTTTGCTTCTCTGGGGTGACTGGCTATCCGATAGTCAGCCGGGGAACGGACGAAGAAGGTAGCTATAAATGTGTGAAACTCAGAGAGGCAAGGCGAATGCCCACATCCCCAAATGTACAGATGGCATCCAAGTTAGCCATGGTGTACCTATGTTGCACGTCACCGACACGATGTAGAAGTAATCCCCATTCCCACCATGACAGGTGAAAAACTAAGGCCGAGGGCCAAGGAGAGCATCCAACCCAGGATGCACGCCATCCGGGACTGTCCCCCTTGACCCCAAAGTAGTAAACATTGGCGAGAAGTGTTTACCCACCTCCCTGAGAAATGGCACGGACAGCAGAGGTGGATGCCCGCCTCTTGCGCTTCGGGGAAGTTGGGTCCTGGCTCCGCTCCGTGCTGTGCCAGTCGTCCTCGTCTTCGTCGTCATCTTCATCCCACTGACTATCCCCGTAGAGCCGACCGGCCAACATCCCGATTTCATCTTGTTCCTTCACGAGTCCTTCAAGTTCGGAAAGCTCTTCGAGCAATTGAGTTTCCTGAAGCGCATAAAAAGACGAAATTTTGCGCAGTTCGGTATCTAGGAGGGGTCTGAAAATTGCATCGGTGTCCTGAAACTGTGTTCCTTGGCCGACCAAGGAAGTTCGCTCTGTTGCAGATTCGATGTCGTGAGAGTGGACAAGGGCTTCGTGTTTTTGCTTTTCGAGGTGGTAAATGTATTTCTTGAGGGCGTCATACCTGGCGTTCGTAAACACAGTAAATGCGAGGCCCTCGTGCCGCTCCGTAATCAGACACGCACGCAATGTATTCGTCCAACCATTCCACTTGAGCATTGAACTTGAGAGAGGAGCTGACGGAGAATGTAATGTAGTTCAAGACGCCCACGTAATGTGAACAGGCACATACCCGAATTTCATGGCAAATTTGTGGGTATCGAGACTCGGGGGTGCAATCTGGCTGCGGAGTTGCGTTAGTGGTATCTGTTCTTCCTCGACGTGTTGCCGCGCTCCGCTGGTGGTGCTAGCGGTTGGTTCTGAGGAACCGAAAAAATTGGAAAGGAAGGAAAACAGGGTCGACGAGGGGAGTGTCGCTAACGAGGGGTAAGCCGCCTCGAGTTGGCTGCCAAATTAGCTCTTTTCCACCATTCGACCACCTGTCCGCTCTCAGCTGGCCCCGTTCGGAGTGACTATATGCGCAGGGTTAGGGGTCCGGTCCGCTACCCGCCACTGGTCTTTGCTCTTGCTACAGTATGTGAAGACTTCCCTTCCACTTCCACGCCCCATCCCGGTTTCTAAGGTCGCCACCACCCTGAACCTCTCGGTCAGGTCCAGTTTCGTAATTATTGTTATTTTATTTTATATGTCGGCCAAGATGTCGACCAAGCCCATAACAAATTTTAAATATGTAATCAAACAATTCCTGTTTTTTTATATCTTTCACTTTGCGAGTCCTCTTTTTTTTTTTTGAATCCGAATTTATATAACGCGTCTACGACTCTGGTACAACCGTCTACTATATGCTGAGTAGGCTCCTACCGTAATTCGCGCTAGAAGAACGTGTCCGAATACTTCATTGCTGAGCGCTGAGGCGTTATAGAATCTGTTTACTGTAAGTGTCAATACATTATTCTCGACGCGTCGATAGAACTTACTTGTAGCCATGCCAAATCCATTCGAGCCCGTCAACTCCTTCCGTTGTTGTTCCCCTCGTGCCACCGCCGCAAATGGTCCTGAACAGGCCAACCCGCTCGTGCTGATCCAATGAATCAATCTGACGCCATCATGAGTACCATTCTGGTCACCGAAATGTAGACACGCTGGCACGAAGGTGTCATCACAATATGTACGGTATCTGCCCATTCGTCTAACCGAACGCTACTTTCCGGTCGTCCCCGCGTCCGTGATTTTGCCCATCACACGTAGCTGTCATTTTACCTATACAGTTCTCCCCCTGGGCGAATAGGTCAGACCTTTGTTCGAGCTCAGACCTTGGAATTTAGAACCGACCCTCATGGGAACTGCCTTCATATAACGGCCGCCGTGCTGTGATTCATCTGCTTTGAACCCCTTTTTTTAAAAGCAAAACTCGGAATTGAACTCGTGTTCTGGCTTCTGGTGTCGGTTTTTACCTAAGCTAATCGCTTTTTGGGAGGCAATGGTGACCGACCAGGAAGCGGGTACGCGCGACAGTGGTACGCTTCTGTTGTTCGCTAGAATCAATGACACCGACATTAGCCATTGGACCAGAGTAGTTTCCTGCGCGGCGCTGGGGGGTGTCATTACGGCCTGAATGCGCTGGCGCTTTGGCGTTGGCCTAGCACCATACTTCACACACTGACAGAACCCTTTTCGAAGAGTTGGGAGGTCCGATAGTCGCAAACTCGCGACATGCCGCTCTCCTAGCGCGCTACGGCATTCCAGGCGGGTCTGATGACTTAAACTTCGTACCATGATGGGCAGGCGTTAGCGGCGCAGCTCTTTTTCCAGGTCAGACCGGGTCCGCAAGAATTGTGCGCCGAGCCCCTCTTTCTTTTATGAGCGAGTTCTGGTATCCTAGGCTCGAAAGCATCCAATCCAGGTGGACGCTGGGAGGGCGGGACGCCCGCGCCAACTGTCTTTTCTTGTTTTTTTTTTTGAAACAAAAAAAAAACAGTTCCTAAAGAACGTCCGAGGAACGATCACGTCCCAACATTCCCAATGTGAGCTGCGGGTGGTGCAACTCAGCCTGGAAGCTGTCAGTTAATCTCCCACTTAGCTGCGAACGCATATGCTCGTGGACGAGAGAGGGACATGACGTCTAAAGTCGGCAATGGGTTGGCATGGACCCCCTGAGTCAAGGTCCCTCGAATATTTAGAGTTGGCCAGGTTCTTGACTTATGTATTATTGTGTGAGAATTGCTCCACTTGGCTTGGTTTGAAACCAATTAATTGCCTCGAAGACGATACATGGCATTAGCTGCATTCAACGACAACGACCCAGAAGTTCAGTGAATTATTAATTCGGCCAAGTTGGTGGGAAAGGGGGAGATGGAGGACGGAGAGAGAGGGAGGAAGAAAGAAATATCTTCTGCAAATGGCCGATCACCCTTAGCTTGCACATCGATCATCATCTGATCACCATCTAATGCTCGATTCATTTTTCTTCCATTTACCAACCCACCCTCTTCGTAAGTGACTGTAACTGGAGACCTGCGGCCGTGCCGAGCTTCTGCGCTTCCGCTGTACGTATACGGTATGCGGAGGGAATCCGGCTCTTCTTCTCCCGGATGTCGTCAGGTGTCGTCCGAGGACGACGGGGCTTCACGCTCGCCCGTCGAAATATGGAAACTCGGGGACACACGATTGGCAGCCCCATCACACATCTTCCCTCTCCTAGTCGGGTCCATCGCGTTCCCCGGGGCCACAAATTATGTCATTCAGCGTGCCCGAGGCGGCGTGCTCTCTCACCGCACCCCTCCAACCGTGACACCGCCGAGGTCTGCTGACCCCCATCCAGCCCCTAGAAGAAGTAACGCGAGTGCGCGCGCGAGCCGCATGCGCGCTGGAGGGGGCTGGGCACTCTCATCACGGACGTAATCTATCCTTTTTTCCCAGGCTCCCAGCAGCCAGCGAAACTGTTTCACGTAGCGTTCTGTTGGTGAGAACGTGTTCGATGTGTCAAGAGGACTGGGACGGGACCACTCGAGTGCACCGTCTAGCCGTGTTAGGCCCCGCTCCCCCTCCGCGGACCCCATAGCACCAAGTCAGTCCGTGGTTTTACTTGTTTTATTTAGTGTTCCCACGTGCGTGACGCACGGATGCCTGCAAGGGGCTAGGTGGCGAGAGGGGGAGGACGACGAGATAAGTCTTTGGGAGAGAAATTGGGAGCGCACTTGCCATCTTGGCCATTTTTGCACCCTGATGCCCCTCCTCCACCTTCCTTTTCTCAGGAGCCACTTACCTTATTCAAAACACCCAAATTTGGTGACGGAAAGAAAAAAAAAAAAAAAAAACACGGGCCCTCCCAAGGCGACGCTTCCTGCCAAAAGCAAGTTTTTAATACAACACTATTGAGGTTCCTGCGTGCCAGGCAGGCGGGTTTGGCGCTGCCGAGAACTCTGTCTGTTCGGACGGTGGTGCCTGCTGAGACGCCGAAGGCTAAGCTCCGGATGTGGAAAATAAAAACTATTTAGAAGGTTCCTCGGAATGAGCGCAAACGCGGTACGTTTCTAGATTTTTATTTTTATTTTAGGTTTCTTGCGGAGGAAGAATGACGAGAAGAGAGAGGCGGGGCGTTCGAACAAGGGACGAAAACTCAGCTGTGATCGCCCTGTCTACGCTTGTTTGCTCACACCATTAGCCTCTTAGGCCCATGGGAGAGCATGTGCCCATGTGTGGGAAGTTCCATTGAGTTTTTTCGAACAGCCAGATGATAACTTGACGTTGTTGAGACCAAAGCTAAAGTTTCACATTTATGAGATAGTCGTGGGGGCGGGTAATTAGATTTGTCGACCTCGAGTACACCACGAGTTTTGACAGAGAAGGAACAAGCACCGATCACGAAGTCGAAGGGGTGCTCCCAAGAGATCGGATTATTGAGCGTCTAAACACTGGGAAAACCCCGCCGAGTCTCCGACATGAATTTTGTGCATGTTCGCACCGCTGTCATTTGGAACAAATGGCTGCTGCAAGGTATAGGAAAGGGGGGGGCCTAATTGTAACAGAAAAAAATTACAGTAAAAGTACGAAAGCAAATCCGATAGCAGTGTGAGCGAGAAAAAGTATTTAAGAAGAGAAAATTGAAAGTTGCTTACAAGCGTTTCGACGCAGAGGATATTGTTATGAAGGGGGGGGGAGGGAATTCCGAGTGTCTTAAAAATATGGAAGAAACAGGACTTCTCTACCAAGGACGGACAGGTTGCGAGCTCGTATGATTCGCGCCATATCGGTCCCACAGCTTGGCTGGCTCATGAAACGTGGGGGAAGCTTCTGTCTTGAGTAGTGGAAGAGGAAAGGCCTCGGCACCGCCGCGGCGCCCATACGATTGGGGTTGGTCTCGGTCATAACCGAACCCTGGTCGCGGTACGTCTGTGTACGTGTGTGAAGAGACGGCCGTTCGATTATTACCTGACAGCTCCTTCATTGAATACGGGAGCGAGTCGTGCGGTTCTCGCGGCAAAGGCGCGGACGTGTGAGGGGTAAGCGGTAAAACCGGGGATGGATCGCTTGGGGAGACGCCATCGGGGGTGGACAACAAAAACGAGGTCGACGGGGAGGTAACCGCCGAACTTGAATCGGACGGCCTGCGGTGGGCGAGCGTCTTCAATCGGGGGCTGTCTTGAGAGCGCGAGCGCTCCGGGGTCCAGTGATGTGTTTCACCCCCCATACTCGTGCCGAACGATCTGGGCGGCTCAAAGTCGAACGGCCTGGAAGATGCCGAACACAGCCCCACCATCAGAGACGAAAAGGGACGGATATTTTGAGCGATGATAGACTCACTGAGCGTTGGAGGGCGCAGAAGAAGAGCGCCGGCGATGATTAAGCTGTTCTTCTGGTGAAGGGGGGAAGGGCTTCGACAGATCAGCGGCGTCACTCGCTCGCAGTCGCTGGAGAACGGCTCTCGAGTCATTGAACTGCGACGGAGCTGCCCAAGAAGAAATAGGGGGGAGCGATATGGGGGCCTGCCCCGAAGCACGCGCTGTGGTGGGTGGTTGGAGTGGGGGAAGTTTGATGCGTTCCTCCTGGGCTGACGCACGGCGAGAGCCAGTAAATCCTGAGGCGTCGGAGAACGAGCTTCTAGAGGGCCCGACTGGAGACGGTACATTTGGTGGGAAAGGTGCGTTGGCCGGTCCTGATGTGCCGGGATAGGGCGAGTAGCGAGCGTTGTGGCTCCGTTCACGGGTCAGGGAGAGCCGGTCAACGCCGCCATCGATAGACAGCGTGTCCGTTGGGGATGGTGTCGACTCGATCTTTTGGTGCTGGGTTGGCCATGTGGATGGGTTGGCAAATGGCGATGCTATTTGGTGCGAAAATTGGGGTGGTGACGACTGTCTAATCTCGTGTGGGTAGCTTGGGCCGGAAATGATCGTCCATCCGGCCTGCGGTCCAGACGAGCCCGTGGACACCATCCCTGCGCTTTGCACATGATTGCTCCGCCTGGTTCGACGGCGACCACTGCCGTTGGCAATGACCTGCCCATATCCGGGTTGTTCTGGAGACAGGCAGGTAGTGGGAAATGTGGGACTAAGAGATTATCAAATGACTCAGAAGAACAGACGGAATGCTGTTTCAAGATCGCGTACCCGAACAAAGGCACGAGGTCGTGTCGAATAGGCCATGCCACGCTGCAACAATGCGTCAGCGCCAAGGCAGGAAATGAAAGCATCGATCATGCGTACCGGCGAGATAGACGAAGAGCGACCTGCGTGGTGGGTGCTCCTGTCAGCCGATCGAGGGAAGCGAGGATGGTGCAATCAAAATACCTCATAGGGCATCCACGTCCCTTGTATCTTTAGATAACCACCGCGGACTCTCCGTATCTGGGAGGCCAAATCAGGCTGCGACTCTATCATCTTGACAATGTCGGCTGGGTCATACCACACACGTGTAAGCCATGTTCCGTGATGACAACTGGAGACTGCCAACCTTTTGAATTCCCTAGGGCTGTGAAACGCGACGAGGAAATCATCCGTTACACAACCAATACTACTGAAAAACAAAAAAAAAAAGGTTTACCTTTCCAGATGCCGGTCCACAGTATGTACCCGTCATCGACGTCCATCATAATCCACTGGCCGTTCAATGGATATTCGTACACAGGGCTGAGAGATAGTTAGCAACGACGAGGGGCCGACTGTCTCCGACGACTGACATGTAACCACGGGGGTCATTGCTAGTTATGTACCTGCTCTTGATCACATGGTGGTTTGGACTGGCATACGGCCTGGGGCGGGGAGAGGAAGTGGGAGGAGCCCCGGATCCGGCGACGGGGAGCGAGTCCTGTAAAACAGTAGGTTAATACAATAAGTCGACAAACGGGCGGCGAGGAGCTCACTTGGAGGATACCCGATGTCATTTGTCGAGGGGAGAAAAGAGGGCCTGCGTAAGACGCCCCAGCTGCTCAAATAGTAACGCGGAGAAAGGCCTATCCCAGATCACGTTTCTGGATTATTTGATTTCCCAAAGCGGCGGGTAGGGGAGGAGGAATTGGATTGGAAGTAAAGGCGGGGAGAGAAGGAAGGAGGGGAACAGAAACTTGGGACACAAGATCGCAACACGCGCGGGGCCCGGAATGTGATACCCGATCACTTAGTTGGTATGTATTGTCCGACTTGGCAAGAAGGCGAAGTTGTAGGAGCGAGCTATGGGGCAGGGGTCGATCGCGAGATTGTGCGCAGTAGGTGAACCACATAAGGGGACACGAAATAGGGTTCTGCCGGTAGAAATAGGACAAGGTCAGCAAGAAAATCAGGTTTCTTTGATGCTTACCCTCGGTTAGGCTCCCAAACGGCACTCGGCGAGAAATAAAGCAAGGCACCGAAGCGGAGAACGTCGGCCCGCGTCGGCGGGTGCGAGGATGCCGTACATCGCCGCGCCGCCGACTCTGGGCGCCACCACCGTTTTAACTTTTCAATGTTACAAAACAATGCCCTGACCAGAACCCAGAACACACCCAGAATCTGCTCCATCCCAGACCCAGGCCAGAAGGTACCTAGAAATTAAATTCCGAAGAAAAACTTTATATAAAAAAAGTGAAAAATAAAATAAGATAGAATAGAATAAACGCCATACCCCAAAATAATTCTTTTTTTTTTTCTTTTTTACTACCCCCGGCCGCCGTCCCACATTCTATCCACACGGTCTCCCGCCAACAGGGCGCTTCCGCTCGCTTTACAAAGATCTCAAGCTCCTCGCGACCGACGGACTTGCCGCGGCAATTAGGAACGATCGGTCGCCACACACGGATACATACTTAAAATATGCAGATTCCCGGGCGGGCCCGCACGACATTGTGATTTGGTCCCGGTTCAATGGTCTACCTCTGCCAGGGCACGAGATCAAATCGTAGTTTTCATATATAAAAATCCGGACGCCGATGTAGTGCTTCTTTTCTTCTACTGTAAGCTTCCCTACTTTCCGGAGGGAGTAGCTAAGAGGACGGGGGCAATCGGGCACGCAGCGAAGGGGAAGGGCAAGGCGATAACCATATACCTTTCGTCCTGCTGCACCCAAATGGGATATGAATACAGTAAGGCCTGACACGCCTGGTCATATGTTGTCAGTAGCTCCTTCTCCAAAAATTCCCGTGGTTGTTGCCTTGACCAACGTGGGATCCTGTCACTTCGTCGCGAGTTCCTCCCGAGAGCGCTACCGGCGAGTACTTCCGGTAAGGGGCTGGATGGAAGGCGCCATGTCCGAAAATAAGGTTATGGTTATGTATGAGAAGTCACACTCTCGTACTGGCGGCTGGGAGCGATGCTGTATGCTTATGATGTCGAACAGCGTGGGGCACAAGCAAGGGCAAAACTTGCCTCGTTTTTCCCACACTAGACGGGGTCCATGACAGTTGGTAAAACAGATAACTTCCTCTCCGATGATAACGAAACCAAAGCGTCTGCTGATTCGGGTTGTCGGTGGCAACTAATTGCACGACCGGGAAGCGACCGAAGTTCACTGCTCGCTTTGATGTGACAGCCAACCAAGAATGTATTTTCCCGCCCCCGCCCCCGTCACTGTCATCGCTACGGTCACCATCGCTGTCGCCATTGCCCAGTCCTCGTGGTTGTTCTTATTTTCTGTATAGAATTGGAGTCGTCTCACTACACTTCACGAACAAGGAAAGGGAGCAAACCCGGACAGGTGTTTGTTATGAACGTGTAACAAGGGTGGTGCCTGGATCGACTTTTGGGGGGTGCACACGTCACGAGGAGAAATGACTTGAGAACGAACGCCCGATCGAGCGCGTGTTACAGTAACTGGTTCCGGGGCTCTGGAGACGCCCGTCCGCCCGTTCGGCCCCGTGTGTATTCCTCGAGCATGTGCTCTTAAGGTTGCATCAGAGCGAGAAAAAAAAATTACGGGTGTACGGGAGATTGCGGCATGAGGCATGCCCTGACTGTTCTATGTACAGACGTGCCTTGACGCCTCGCTGCCCCACTGCAACTACGCGTTTGTCGCGTTCACCGCGGACTTCAATATATGCCGTGTCTCCTGAGAACCCAACCCATCACCCGTTGTATAGGTGATTGGACTGACCACGAATCCATTAAACTGGCTCGCAGCGCAAATGGTGTATGCGCCCATGTTATTGAATAAGAGCCAATCGCCAACGCGTAACTCCGCTGGGAGCCTCGTCATTGGACAGACGCAATCGATCGAATCGCATGTCGGGCCCCATATACTGCAAGTGCGAAGATCCTCCGTTCCTACCAAGTGAAATGACCCGTTCATGGACAAGACGTAGGGGTGAACCTCCTGGTGGTCGAACAAGATGCAGTTAAACGATCCGTACACGCCCTCATTGATGTAATCTAGGAGGGAAAGGTCAGCTCGTATCTCGTCAGGATGATGCGGCCATCATACACATCACAGAAGGCTGATCGTCCCCCTCGTCCTGGACTTCTGTTGCTGCGCTATCGGAACGTGGGGCACGGCGGGCGATGATGTTTGTGGCAAGGGTAAAGGCTCGGGCAACAAAGAACCTCCCGGGTTCGGCAATGATCCGGAGCCCCGCGCGATCGGGAAAATGTAAGTCAATGGCATTGCGGAGGACGCCAGCCGTTTCTTCGAAAGTGGCGTCCTCAAAGCCACCTCCCACATCCAGAAGTGTAAATTTGTAACCCGCAGCCAGCCCCATATCGAAGGCCGTGCGTGCACATCCAATGGCATCTGCGAAGGCAGATGAATCGTAACACCCACTCCCTACGTGGAAGCTGATTCCGATGACGGTCAATCTGAGCTCTCTCGCTTTGGCAAGAAGTCCAGGTACGGTAACGAGTGGCGCTCCATACTTGAGTCCAAGGCGGCACAGGCTCTTCGAGTCATCCGTGAGGATGCGAAGGACCAGCTGGGCAGAGGGATTGGCTCGCGCGACCTTGTACAGCTCGTCTGTGTTGTCGAAGGTCATCACGTTGACACCGGACCTGGCAGCGTTCTTGATGAATGATACCGCCTTGCACGGGTTAGCGAAGATGATCCTGTCGGGACAAACGTCAGCACGAAGGACCTGTGAGATCTCGCCATGGGATGCACAGTCAAAGCCTGTGCCTAGTGCTGCTAGCAAGCGGAGTACGTAGGGGTCTGGGTTGCATTTCACCGCTATGACCATGATACATCAGTAAGGATACCACAGGTCGTACATGACGGGACCCCCACCATAGAAGGGTTCAATTTCCGGTAGAAGGCGTTTCCATCGATCGTGTTGCCTGTATACTTGGCTCAGGTCGGCGACAAAATAGGCACTCTCGGCGTCCGGCTCTCCAGCGGCTGCGAGGCGTGCTGAGCGAATTACACCATTACGAAGATGCACGTCCGGGTGGCCGCGGAGTAGAGGTGGAAGACCAGGGATGATGATGTCACTATCGTCATCGGCACCATGGCCATGAGGGGTGTCCACTTGAACAGATGACGGCTTTCCAGAGAATAGAGTTTTGTGTGGTGTGGGGGGTGACGTTTGAGAGGAAGAAAGACGGAATAGACGGGAAGCACGGGAAGGCGATACCACATCAACGCCACGGGGCGTAGGCAAAATGTCGAGTTCGGGCATATTGGGGTAATTTCGAGGATATCGAGCTATCGCGTCGAGATCAAGAGGATAGAGCAGAATTTTATTAAGTGCACTTTAATGCAAGATGTGGAGTTGGGTCAAAACCTGATCAGGTGGCCCTCGCCACAAGTCAGTTGGCCAGTCAGTGGAGTAACAAATGATTTTCACTTAATAGTGGTGATCGATACCGTATCAAAAGTTTGGTGGAAAGAAGCCGATCGACGCAGGACTAAAAGCGGGAAAAGGGAGCGCGAGAAGATGTCAAAGAGGCTAAATCTAGTCAATGCTAGGGAGGTTCGCCTGGAGCCAGATGAGACGTTCGGGCTCAGCATCAAAATTGAACAAAAAAAATGAAAGTGCAACTTCACCTCTTACGGAAGACCACCTAAGGGTAAACGATTTCAATTGCGAAAGGGTTGAGCGTCGAACAAAAAAAAAAACATACCCAAGGGTCAACAGACGAAGATCGTCGTTTCTAATATCGAGAGAAATGATGGCGTGTTTTGCAGTCTGTGTCGTACAGACTATGACGGAAGTCCGGTTGCTGTTCTTTCCTTCTTTTCGCTGGGGAACGTAGCTAGTAATAACGAAGTGGTGCTCGAGGTCGACGTGGCGTGGCGAGACGGAGGGGAACGTCGTCGGAAAATTGCCATCGATAATAACACCCTCGGCCCGTCCCTAATCCGGTGTCCATCTCCGCTCTCCGACTTCACTCTCAGCCTCAGCCCCTTTGCCACCCTCTCCACACACCGTCTTCGACATCAATCACACAAAGCTGTTTGGCTATTTGCTGTCGAAATGAAATGGAAGCAATTTTTTTGGGGGCGCAACGAGGGCACGGCGCATGAGAACTGCCTTATTTGGTCTGTCACCGGGGCATACACCTCGGATCTCATCCCGGTGTTGCTCCCATAAGTTCGACAGGTGACGGAAGAGTGCCCCGAGGCGATAACATAACATTTGAGGATCGGGCCACTTGAGAGATGTATGATTACTCCCTAAGACGTACCATTAAAGCGAGCAGGCGGATGTACGGCGGAGAACTCGTGGGCGCAGCCGGTTTCGATGGACGCTGCGATATGAAAAAATTCATCAACAGAACACATGTGGACCCTTACAAAGAACTACAGTAACTATTTCAAGACGCCGAGAAATTCACGGTCCGTTCTGGGGCGAATTAAGATGAGGGGTGGCATCAAGGGTGGCATGCTTGGAGCCACCTCCGATAGAAGCACTCGGGTAGCCCCGAGGGCCTGCGGTCATCAGGGCGTCATTACTCCCTGCACTCCTTGCCCCGGTCCCGGAAGCCCAAGGCGTCGGCGCTGCACCGTGAATGTTGTTCGCAGAGACGATAAGAGACCTAGTGGGCGGAGCGCTGATGTCGTTCCACTCCAATATCCCACCCAATGGCAGGTGCTGGACTACCACGCGCTTTCCGAGGACTTCCGCCTGATGACCAAAAGCAATCCGATTGGGTTAAAGTCCAGCGTCGAGGTGCGATATGTGATGTATCTCACCTCATACATTTTGAAAAGGCCGGAGTTGACCTTACGCCAAGTAGCCACTCCAGTGGCAATAGAGTACAGCTGTGAGGAATGCTCGTGGAACGGCCCGCGCTTGACCTCGTGAATTCGCATGATGGACAGGAAGTACAGGTTCGTCAGAGGTAGAGGCGGATGCAATATCGCTGATACTGGGACACCGCTCTGGTCTACAAGAAGCGACCTCGGTCAGAGGAATGGAAGATCCATCGACGCCAAAAATAGATGTATGGTGCAGACCTCGCAGCTGTGCGCTCCCGAAGATGTATCCCAGAAAGTGTGAGTCGTCGAGACCCCACACCCCATGGCTTCCAGCAGGCTCGAGACGATAGACGTCCTGCAACCGCCAGCAGAGACGAAGATACCGGACAAAGACTCCCAAGACCATATCCCTTGCCTCTTCGGGGTCGAAACGGAGGAACCGCACAAGTGTGAGGCAGAGCAGGAAGATAGCGAACGACGTCTCGTGTCCAGTGCCGTAGTCCATGCGCAGGAAGGACCCGAACGCTGTGAGAAAATACGGCCGAACGTGTGGGACAGCAACCCTCAAGTTTGACATCATCGCACTGAGTAGCTCATCTGCGCGCTGCGCTCGTGATCAGGGCCAAGACTGGAGGTGAAAGTTGGTTGTAGCAAACGTACGTCCTCGAGACGCTTCCCCCATGTGCGGAAAGCGAGGTTCCCAAACCGTTGTGCGGTGGGCAATGGCGGAACCTCGTCGATCCAACGATCTAATTCGTCTAATAAGCCGAGCACTCCGCGTATGCCCTGGCGAGACAAGACTTAAGATATGTGTGTGCACGTGTCATTCTGAGCGGTCTATTCATACCTCACTTTGATTGTCGTTCGTCCATGGCAATGAGCAGCCCACAACCGCCTCGCTGAGCCAGCGCAGGAAAAGTGAGTAGTCAGCATAGCCGTTTGTGTGTTTCCATGTCTCGACATCGGCATCGGTCCGAATTTTAGGCGTTGGGAGGACGTGCGAAGCTGCGAGATTCTCAGGGGATATGTATCTTAGCGGAGGTACAGGTATGGACGCCATCCGTCCCGTCTGTCTGGAGCGGAACAAGTGACTCGGGCGTAAGAGTCGTAAGCCACAGACCGTGAGCCGATCCAATCCAAGTGCGCCGCGAAAGGAGTCCGCGGCGCGCCGAGCCGTGTTTAGCCATTCCCCGAAGATCACGTGCAAGGGTACCACAGCCAGGGTCCAGGACGGCCAGGGCTCGGAGCTTCGCGCCCGAGACTCAAAGAGATATATGGCGCCCCGACGCGTCATCGCACTTACACTGAAGCGCTTGGACCCGGTTAGGAAGATATGTTTGCGGGGTTTGAGAAGCCCCCGGGATTGACTTGATTTGGACCCTCTTCGTCCCCCATCAAGCGCTCGACCCCGATATCCAAGCCGGGAATCCAGTACCTGCTAGCTCTATTTTTGGCGTTATTTCTAAACCAACGCAAGACATATGATGGTACTTGGACATCATGATATCTCTGGGGACCACAATATTTGGGTTCGAGGTGAAGATCCGATCAGGCACGTTCAGCTATACAGTACGCGAATACACAAATGCAGATATTTGTCATGCAAAGGTTTGATTTCCTTTTTTCAAAGCAACCCCTTTCATGGGCACGAAATCCGAGCGATATCTCCCCAAACGGCCCATGAAACTGAATCCGGAGACAAGTGGATTGGTGCGGTGTCGGATTCGAGATACCGCCGGATTTTAGAAGCGATGCAGAATGGATCCTACAGTGGTGCTATTATAGTGGCCAACTGTCAACGTTGTTGTTTCAACGACATACGATGCCACCCCATAAAAACTGCTGGCGCTGACATACTCGGTAGAGGGGGCAGGCAAACCAGGCTTCGAGTGGTTGACGTTACTATAACCGGGAGAGTCCGTTTCGAGCGGGTCGCTGCGCAGTTGCTCTCGGCATCATATTTCATCACAGATGACATTTCATGTTTCACCTGCTCGTCGTTCACATGGTCGTCCCGGACAAGATCAGAAAGATGCAACCCTGGTGAGATCTAAACAGACCCAATCGGCCCGCGCTTTTCACTTTATACATATTGAGCAAATCTGGGACGGTGACAAACGCACGACCCTGAGGCGTAGCAAGGGCCCTGTTTCGGCTGTTGACGTTGGCGTCTACAGGGAGGGGGAAAGCATGTGCATGAACAGCCACAACTCTATTTTCTGTGAGATGGGTGCCCGTTTCCAGTTATGGACTGGAGGCTCCATTCCGTCACATCGGTCCGAAAATCCAAGAAGTGAAAAGGAAGAATGGTTTACCCTTCGCAAGTCCCTGAAATCCACACGAACAATGCAGCAGCAGCCTGCAGCCATAGCAGTCTACCGCGGGAAGTGAGTACATTCTTTTGGAACTTACGAAACTCATCGCTAGAAAGATGACCCGAGCACGCCTTCTGACCGTCGAGTCATATACCGTAGAAAGTTAAGGCCGACAGATCGCAAAAGGTCGGTGCAGTCCTAGTGCCGTCGCGTAATATGTGGCACGCGGCATTGAACCCAAAAAAAAGAGAAGACCTACAACCGAATCGAGGAGGAGATTGTCCAACCATCGGGAACGTGCCATGAGGTGATTTTAGCAGCACATGAAAAGATGCAGGCCCTCAGCTCTAGTTAGCTTTGTTGTTCCAGCTGCTAGTGATGGCTGTGATTGCTTCGAAAAAAAAAGATTGTTACGGTGAAAACGGCGTGTTTGTGAAGAGAAAGAAATGGAATGCTGATAGTCCCACAGCCCTCATGGTTCGGCGCTGTTGATGGGCGGCACATAACAGCCGAAGGCTCGAGGTACGGCAAGGGCGCAGTACCTAGTGGGGCGAGTAGTACGAATGGCAGTCCGTGCTTCTAGGCCAGGGCAAGCAGGGAACGTGTTGGGGTTTGGCGAGAAAAACGAGGCAAGATCTAGAGAGGACTGCTCGTGTTGGCTACAACGAGGGTAATCGGCCTTTCCTGGCGCCTCGGGCTACATGAGGCAGAATTATCAGCCCAGGCCCGACGAAATCAAATCACCCGGAGTGCTGCAAGACATGCATCCAGTCTATCCCAGGGAGATGCGCCTGAAGTGAGAAAAATACGGTATGAGTGGGTCGGATTGAGGTATTGTGGGAACCACGAGCGAACGTTTGACAATGGTGGGTTCAAGGCACATGTGTAGGTATAGGTATAGGTATAGGTATAGGAGCACCAGCCACAAAGGCTGTCACATCGGCCTCCGGGCCGATAGCGAGTGGATCAAACTTGCCAGTGACAGTGACTGCCAGTGATTATTTGAGCCTGAACGCGACATTATGGCTCCGAGACACCCTCCTGCTGTCCTTCCTCATGCCTTACACATTCCCGGGATCAACAAACTCGCTGGGAAACGTGTTGTTCTGGCCTCTAATAGTCCAAGGCGCAAGGAGATCCTCCAAATCTTTGTACGCCGCCCCGCTGCCCTTCCGAACGGGGAGCTTTGTTTTTGACCAATCTACTTCGCATCGCAGGGTCTCGCCCCCGAAGTAGTACCTTCGACATTCGCAGAGGATCTCAGCCCATTGTCATTTGAGAACATCCACGAATACCCCGTCGCAACAGCGACGCACAAAGCCGTTGAAGTGTACGAGCGGCTCGTCGTGCGTTCCGTCTCATTCTCTCACAGGCGCCCCCTCTGCAGTTTGCCAATGGACTGATGACCAG
Source organism: Lactarius vividus (assembly GCA_021527035.1). Classification (NCBI taxonomy): domain Eukaryota; kingdom Fungi; phylum Basidiomycota; class Agaricomycetes; order Russulales; family Russulaceae; genus Lactarius; species Lactarius vividus. Next base: position 341,047 of record JAKELG010000011.1, read on the forward strand.
ATCGCAGAGTGCGGACCCAGAAAATGGCCCCGATCTCGTCATCGGTGCCGACACGGTTGTTCTGACGCACGCGCAGCCGCTCAGTTCCGACGTCGCATACTCCGAGCTACCAGGCATCAGCCAGGAGCTGCTTGAGAAACCCGAGAACAAAGAAGATAACCTCCGCATGCTGCAAGACCTGAATGGCTCCGTATGCGAGGTCGTCACAGGGGTGAGCCTCGGTGAGATGCTCGCGAGCGACCGAAGGAGGGCGAAACTAATCGGACCCATTCTTGCAGTGTTCCCGGTTCTGACATCACCTGGGTATGACATACGGTAGGCTGGCTCTTACTTCACAGGTTGAATCCACAACGTAATCACACTCGATGGCGTTCCAGGTCACTCGAAGAACGTTCGCTGGTCTACTTTTTTGACAATCCGCCGAGCCTCCTCAATGCCTATGTGGATTCGGGCGAGGGGCTCGACCGTGCCGGTGGCTTTGCAATTCAAGTATGCATCCGTGTACCTACGCTCCAGCCTCTCGGATCGACGACTGAGAATTTATATAGGGTCTAGGTGGGATACTCATACGGAAAATTGAAGGTGACTACCACAACGTCGTCGGTTTCCCAGCCGCGTCCTTCTTCCGGTTCTTGGACCTTCTCGTGGAGGAGGACGATGACTTTCTTGAGGTATGAGGGTAACAGTGCTGCCTGCTTATAGTTATTTGAGGTGGACGTTTGCCAATCACACTGCCCATCGATCACTCTAGCTGGTTTCTCTCAGTGTGAGTGCCCTGACCATAAGGGTTCCGACTTCACGAACAAATGGATCAAATCTTGGATCAGACTACACTTGAAGGAGCTAGAAAGTCAATGTGACTATTTGAAATAAGGCACCCTGCATTCCAGGCGGGTCTAGTTACCCACCTTCATTTCAAAGTCTATTGTATGATTGCACGGTTGTCGCCTGTCCGTGAAATCGGCCTACCAAATGGAGAAATTAGGTGGGACAGGTGCTCGTTTGTCGAAAGGGTCGTGCACAGTGCGTGGTGTCACCTCATCCATTGTGACCTAGGTTTGTTTGGTCCACCACTGGTTTGGGAATTCATTCGGTTCTGTCGGTTTCCGTAATGAGTAGTAACTTCCGCCTGTTATCCACTGTACGGCTTCTTCTGCCCGCATCTAGCGACGACCCCTCCGCTGTGGGCGGATGGCTGACTCGGAACGCAGCATAGATGTAGCTAGGTACACGGAACGGTGGTTTCAAGAAATTCAAGTTGCTACAAGTTGCCAGCTGTTCGCATGGAAAGACAGTTTTCAGGAGCAAACCCCCTCGAGCCGAGGAAACGACACGAAACCGAAAGCTGCAGTATCGGCGCTTGTATGATAACGACACGCGGAACTTGCCAAAACTTCGAATTCCAAATACCTTCATGCAAGGCAAAAGACCCTCTGGGATCCCCGACACATCGCGGCTGCCTTGTCATCTCACTTTGAAACGACAACAACTAAACACACCATATAACCAAATGGGAATGCGCTTCGGCGAGGTTAGTCATCATCGCTAGTCTAATTCGATAGACGAACCTACGAGATCGTACCTCGCAACCAGCGCACTTGTGTAAGGTACACTGGCAGTTGTAGGCGTCGCTTCAGCGAATGCTGCCCCGCAACCGCCGCCGCCGCCAAGACAAGTATACGTTGTGAGTGTACCAACACGTTCTATAACGGGAGTATTGGCCCGGGCGCCGTCGCCAACAGACAGGAGTACAGGGACCACTGGAGCGGCGCAGCACGAGGCACCTGACGCGCCGGACAATCTCGCGAAGAAAGGGAACGACTAGATCGAAAGAGTGCTAATCCGTAGAAAGCACACAAGGTAAGTAGAAGGAGACAATGGAGAACTGTGAGGTCGCGATGAGAAGCTGTTGGTATGCGGTAGCTAGGAACGTCGTTCTGTTCTTGGACTAAAGCTCACGATAAAGTCCCAGCGGATGTTTGAGGATCCATAAGGAGCTATGAGCACCCCCGCGTGACTTGAACCGTTGGCTACATGACGGCAAGGAGTCAGAGAAGCGTGCGTGCGGGTTACCAGTTCATGACGGTATGCGATGTGGGGTTAACCTAGTTTCATACTCCGCCGTAATGATAACTTCGTATACCCATTGTACTGTACTGTTTGACTGTGCTCACTCGCCATATGTAACCGATGGGCACCCATGAACTGACAAACTGGAGGTGGCAGCACATGTGGGCAGGTGCGCGTGACTAATCAAGCCCAGTTCCGTCCTCCACTGCAAGTTGAAAGGAGACTGTAAACCCCGATGACACTCATTTTGAAGGTGCAGACCTAGAGGGACAAGGATAAATCATCTTATACCCGTCGTTTTCCACCTATTGGAAAATTAGGTTGCAGGTCGAGCCGTCGCTTCGCCATAACCTTCCGAGTGTAATGAGCCCGAGTTGGAAGTTCGGGATCTCGTACCGAGCATGTGGGTCGCACGTAAATCGGTGCCTCGAATGGGCTAGATGGCGTGCGGAGTTCGCGTGTTAAACGTGGTGGGGGCAATTCCAGATAGACTCTGGGTTTGGGAGGAAAGAACGCAAGACCCTGTTACGTCCAGGGTGGACCCCAGTCGGGGCGGTGCCTATTCATGCGTATCGAATCAATCAGTACGGGGGTGGGGCAGGGATATACATCCAATCTCGAAGAGGCATCATGACTGATGACTGAATTGGATACCCTAAAGTCCTCGGTGATAAACGGGCTCAATGTGTCAACTCAGTCGGTACAACAACCTGTACAGTAATAGAAGCATTTGTGTTCGCGATACGGCCGCGGGTAGCAACGGGTGTTCTAGAGGGAACATCTGTGAGAATGTTCTTTGTTCAATCAAAAATAACTGTGTACGCATTGTGACGCGTCAACTACAATACCTTTCTTGGCACGATCGGAACGGTCACCAGATGGTGACGCTACGAAGCACATCGAGTTCCGAAACATATTCTCTCCTTTGGTCCGACACCCCCTGGATCCAGCCCGACCTGGTGGGAGGTGTGCACGATGTCGAGTTGCAGAACTGCAGAAGCGGACTATATTCCGTGGATCCTGTGGTCTAGATCAGCTTGAGGTCGCGGTCTGCACTTAACAAAGCTAATGAGTTCGTCGTTGTGCGAATAGATGGTGGAATCCCGGTTATACAAGTGGTTCAAAAACAAAAGTATGAAGGAGTTTCTCGCTGGGCCTAAGAGCAGCGAATGCATCTGGCAACGTAGGGTGACTATCGTAGGCAATTGCGAGGAGTACCTTCGACCTGTTTGCCAATTAGCCATTGATAGCACTCACGCGCGGAGGGGTGGGGGTTCAAGGGCATTCTATCACCACATAGCCCACCGCATCGCCCGAGTCAACCATGTTTCGAGGTCACGGCGTTTCACGCCATGCCCATTTCTGTCCAGTTCCGTCCAGAAGATACGTGGAGAAGGCTCAGTAGGGACCACCAATAGATTTAAGTAATAGCCTTTGCTCTGTATAAGCCAGAGGGACGAGTATCGTTGCTGACTGCGCTAGCGCCCAGTAAAGCTTGGTCTTCACTATGACATGGGCCAGCAAACAGAAGGTACTGTCAGGGTACTGTGATGTAAAATTTGGCTGCACGAGTGGACCCACGCGCCATGCGCCATTGCGCCAAGTTTATTTTACGTTTTACGTGTGCGGTTCGTAAGCCTGTAGCATTTTGTTGGCGCGCGAGTGCATCGTCTTTTGGAGACCGCATGACTGTGCGAGGTGCGCCGGCTGTGCGCCATATTCTCAAGCCGAAGCCCACATGGTCACCATCGATATCGCAGTCGAAAGGGCGCAACCCACTGCCCTCATTCTCTCAAGTTCGGACTCAGGCAGCTTGTGCTCGAGATCGTGACGCTCTCCGCTTCCGTGTCCTTTCATCCTTTAGTTCTCCCCTTCTGCGCCGCCATTGCTCTTTTCATCACAGTCCACCCAACGTCTCAGCTTCCTACATGGCATCCTCCGAGAACGCCTCCGATCACTACCGTCTCCCAACCGAAGTGCGTCCGAGGCACTACGACCTCACCATCCGGACAGATCTCGAGAAGGAGAAGTTTACTGGATTCGTGAAAATTGAGTGCGTGCAGAGTCTTCCCCGTGTCGTAGATCGCCGTGCCCTAGCTTTCATCCCACAGCCTCGAAATCGTGAAAGCGACCAAGATCGTCACCTTCAATGCTGCAACTGAGCTTTTGTTGGGACCGGCAACCCTTGTCCTCGCGTCCTCTGGCACGCATCTTACACCTGCCGAGACAAAGTTCGATGCCTCCACCGAGCGCGCGTCATTGACGTTCGCCGAGGAGCTTCCCGCGGGGACCAAAGCGACCCTTCGCCTAGGCTTCGAGTCTCAACTAACGGATAGTATGACTGGGTATTACAAGAGCACATGGGACAAAGGTATATATGCGTTAACGCAGTTTGAGGTGCGTGCGTTGCTTCGTTCGCGTCCTGCATCGTGGAATAGCTGCCAGGATGCCACCTTTCCTCTTCCTCTTTGATCTTCGTCCCATCGTTCATTAGTGCTGATGGATACCTTTCTCAGCCTACAGACGCTCGTCGTGCCCTGCCTTGCTGGGACGAACCCCTCCTGAAAGCCACCTTCTCCGTAACGCTTGTATCCCGCAAGGGAACTGTCAGCCTCTCCAATATGCCCGCGCTTTCAGATGCCCCAGTTGCTGATGTACATACTGAAGCCCTTTTCGAGGGTGTCAAGGACTGGCAGCTGGAATGCGACCAGGTTCGAGACGACACCCCCGGTAAGGCGCTCAGGGTAATATGGAAACAGAGCCCACTGACAAATAGACAGATGTCAACGTACCTTCTCGCTCTCGCAAATGGCGAGTTTGTGCACCTCGAGAGTTCGTACAAGAGTCCACTCAGTGGGAAAGTCCGTCCGCTGCGCATCTATGGTATGCCTTTTTACAGTTTCGATGCTCACTTCTTTTCTCACGTCTGCCAGCTACCTCGGACGTGATCGGCCAGGCGCAGTACGCGCTCGATATCAAGGCGAAGGCCCTCCCGCTCTACGAGAAGGCATTCGATATTGAGTACCCACTACCGAAGCTGGACACGCTCGTCGCCAACGACTTTGACGCTGGGGCGATGGAGAACTGGGTAATCGTTTTGCGTCCATCCTCGCGCAATCTGGACTGATCGGCGAATGTGCTCACGAATAGGGTTTGATCACCGGAAGGACGACTGCTTACCTTGTCGATCCCGAGAATGCGGACATTGCGGCGAAGAAACGGATTGCGGGAACTCAGAGCCACGAAGTCGCGCATATGTGGTGCGCCAAACCTTCGTAAGGGTAATGACTGTCCATCTGATCGGTGCAGCGTAGGTTTGGAAATATCACGACGATGAAATGGTGGGACAATCTGTATCTCAATGAAGGTACCGGCAGAATCTGTACTTCAATACCATAGACGTATTCTGACCATATTCGCGAACAGGATTCGCAACTTTGGTATGTTCTATTACTCAGGAGGGTTTTTGATCCCTCATCTCATCCAAATTTTTTTTAATTGTGCAGATGGGCGAGAAGATCATTTTGGACAAGTTAATAATACTACCTTCTCGACTTTTCGGGAACTGACGAGCGGATCAATACTAGGATTCATCCCGAATGGAAGGTCGACGCGGACTTCATTAACAATCACCTTACTGCTGCTCTTCGTCTCGACGCAAAGTTATCCTCACATCCTATCGAGGTCGCCGTGCCCGATGCGGGTCAGATCGGCCAGATTTTCGACTCGTTGTCATACTCTAAAGCTGCTTCTGGTGCGCCTATCCGCGTTCGTCAACATGAGAAACGCAACTGATAGACGCTTATAGTGCTTCGCATGCTGTCGAAATTTGTCGGCGAGGAAAAGTTCCTGAAAGGAGTGTCGTTGTACCTGAAGAAGCATCTGTATTCCAACACGGTTTCTCGGAACTTGTGGGAGGGTATCGGCGAAGCAACTGGTACGCATGTTCGAATTTGCGTTGTTTCTATGGCTGATGAGGGATGGATAAAGGACTTGACGTTCCCAGGATCATGGATAATTGGGTTTCGAAGGTATGGGGCTGCGCCTGCCGGGAAATATCATGAACAACACCTCACTCCCTACACAGATGGGATTCCCGGTGCTCACCGTCACGGAGACACCAAGCGGCATCAAGGTGCGGCAGGACCGGTTCCTCGAAGGAGGCCCAGCGAAACCGGAAGATAACGAGACTATCTGGTTAGTGCTACTTCTATTTATTATCGATCCTCTAGTGACTATGGGGCTTGAAGGTCTATACCACTGGGATTGGTGACTGCTGCAGCGCCGGGACAGGCGCTCGTCAACAACGACGCTCTGCTGGAGACACGCGAAGCAGAATTCGCGCTCGATACGAGGAAGCCCTTCAAGGTCAACGCGGACACTAATGGCGTTTGTGAGTTGCTCCTCTCTGCATTTGTCGCACACCGTCACCAATTACTCCCCGGCCCGGGCCGCAGACCGGGTATTGTACACGCCGACGCGCCTCGCGGCCATCGCGAGCGAGGCCGCGAAGTCTGACTCCATATTCTCTCTGAGTGACCGCATCGGACTAGTACACGATTCGTTCGCGCTCGGAAAGGCGGGCTACCTCCAACTGAGTGCCGCGCTCAACCTTGTCCATGAGCTCCGGGCCGAGAAAGAATGTGCGTGCCCCGTTCGCGCTTTAGATGCAGCGCGTCACTCAGAAGTTAACGCCCCTGTGCCAAAGTCTTGGTCTGGGACAGCATCGATGCAAACTTGGCCGGGATCATCTATACGTGGTGGGAGCGCAAACAGGTCCAGGAGCAGCTGAAGGTCTTCCGTCGGGTACGTTGGCGTCAATCAAGGGTCCGGCTCTATCTCGTTACTTAAATTACCGCCTTACACGTAGGCTCTGTGTTCCCCCCTCGTTGAGACACTGGGCATAGAATACTCAAAGGACGACAGCGCCGACGTAACGCAGCTCCGCACTCTCGCCGTCGCCGCCGCGGCAGCTGCCGGGGACCCAGCGTAAGCCGTTTTCTACCTGGATGTGTACATGATCGCGTGTTGACTCTGCCACCGCTAGCACCGTCAAGGTGCTCCTGGACCGCTTCGCTAGGTACATCGCCGGCGATACTTCCGCCATTCCCGCCGACCTCCTCAACGTTACGTTCAGCACGGTCAGTGGGCTGTTTTTATCCACCTACCCCACGGGGCAATATCTGACAGGAAAATTTCTTCTTAACTGCATTTACTACTACTACTCTAGGCCGTGAAACACAACGGTGCGCCGGCGTACGATGCCGTACTCAAGTTGTTCGAGAACCCCAAAACGCCGTCGATCAAGGTAGCGGCCATGTACGTCCTCCCTACCTCTTTTATGCCGCCTGGCCAGCTGACTGACTATGATATGCTACCAGCCGCGGTCTGACGGGCTCTATCGATCCGGCTCTGCAGGCGCGCACGTTTGACATGATTCTGTCGAGCGTGCGGAACCAGGACCTCGTCTACTTTTTCCGCGGCTTCTGCACGAACACAGATGCGCTCTACGCCCTATGCGAGTTCTTTGAGGCCAATTACTCCTCGGTGGGTGCTCTAGGTCTATGTACCTCGATCGACTGACGGACTGGATGACCGATGATAGATCAACAAGCGCCTCGAGACGACGTTCTCGATGAAATATATTGTCCAGGTGGGATTTGGCCTTCTGCTTCCTTATACGTCCCTTTTCTCACGAAAATAGAGTGTATATTCCGGCTTTGGAAAGGAGGAGGATCGGGTTAAGGCCGAAGCGTTCTTCAAAGTCCGCTCCCACTTTTTGTGTTTATTTTAGCGGCTCACTGAACGTTCGACAGGACAAGGACACCCGCAAGTACAACCAAGCATTGGCGCAGGCACTGGACGGAATCAGTGCCAAAGCGGCATTCATCGAGGTAGGCACCAAACGGATGACGCGGTACGCGAGCTGACCTCTTTCTTTTGATAGCGCTCCACGCCAGATATCGTGACTTGGTTGGAGAAGTGGGGAAAGGCACCGAGGTCCACGCTTTGATAATGTTAAGAGATCTCAGACGGATAATATCGTTGCACATATACAGAGGAATCGGATGGGTGAGATCACTCTAAACTCCTAAAGAATGAGAATGAGAACTGAGAGAAGCACCACCAACGAACGACCCAAACATCGGATACTGGCACTACGTCTCGAACGGCTACATGTCTGATTCCAATATGATTGTTGAAGTAAACTATTTCACCTTAGTGATTCGTAGACCGGTGACCGTTCGCTCTATGAGGTGCTGGCTGCGCTTAGGACGCTCGATAGAGCGACTGGTGCAACTGAGTTTAAAATGGGGGGGGGGGGGGAGATAGCGACTATGATCGAGAGAATGTTCGGGGATTGCCCATGTATAGTATAGTCCTTCCGATTTGAGACAGTCGGAATCTGGTACACCCCATTCAGACAATCGGAAATCTGTTACCATTCGTCCTTTGGAAAGGGGTCTCATTGTACCTGAAGAAGCATCTGTATTCCAACATGGTTTCTCAGAACTTGTGGGAGGGTATCGGTGAAGCGAGTGGTATGGATATCCAGATTTGCATCATTTTTAGGGTTGATGAGGGATGGACAAAGGACTTGACGTTCCCAGGATCATGGATAATTGGGTTTCGAAGGTACGGGGCCCGCATCTACCGGGAAAGATTATGAACAACTCCCACACATGATGGGATTCCCAGTGCTCACAGTCACGGAGACGCCAACTGGGATCAAGGTACGGCAGGACCAGTTCCTCGAAGGAGGTCCGGTGAACCCGGGAGATAACGAGACAATATGGTGAGTGCTGGTTCCGTTCCTCATGATTGTCAAGTGATTATGGCTTGTAGGTCTGTACCACTAGGTTTGGTGATGGCTGCAGCGCCAGGACAGGTGCTCATCGACAACGGTGCGCTGCTGGAGACATGCAAAGCTGAGTTCGTGCTCGACATGAGCAAGCCCTTCAAGATCAACGCGGATACTAATGGCGTCTGTGAGTTATTGAGCATTCTCTCTGCGTTTCCAAATTCCGTCACCGACTACTCCGACCCGGGCTGAGACCACGTGTTGTACACGCTGACCCGCCTCACGGCGATTGCGAGCGAGGCTGCGGAGTCCGACTCCATATTCTCGCTGAGTGACCGCATCAGGGTGGTACACGATTCATTCGCGCTTGGAAAGGCGGGCTACCTCCAACTGAGTGCCACGTTCAACCTTGTCCATGAGCTCCGTGCCTCTTTCGCGCTGCGGGACGCAACACAACCCTTTAGAAGCTAACGGGGATGTGCCAAAGTCTTGGTCTGGGACAGCATCTATGCAAACCTAGACGGGATTATGTATACGTGGTGGGAGCGCGAAAACGTCGCGGAGCAGCTGAAGATCTTCCGTTGGGTCCATCAGCATCTGCTGGGGGACCAGCTCTATTCCGTTACTCAAATTTCCCTACCCACGCAGGCTCTGTGCTCGCCCCTCGTTGAGATACTGGGCCTAGAATACTCGAAGGACGGACAGCTGCCGACACAACACAGCTGCGCACACTCGCCGTAGCCGGCGCGGCAGCTGCTGGGGACCCAGGGTAGGTCATCTTCTACCTTGGATGTGCTCATGGTCACGTTTTGATTCTGCCGCCATCAGAACCACCAAAGTGCAACTGGACCGCTTCGCCAAGTACATCGCCGGCGATACCTCCGCCATCCCCGTCGACCTTCTCAACAATACGTTCAGCACGGTCAGTAAGCCGTCCTACTCCTGTGGGGAAATATCTGACAAGAAATTTTCTTCTTAATTGCATCTACTACTACCACTCTAGGCCGTGAAACACAAAGGGGCGCCTACGTACGATGCCGTGCTCAAGTTGTTCGATCAAGGTAGCGGCCATGTACGTCCTCTCTACCCATTTGCGCGCCGGCTGGCCCCAACTGGCTGACTACGATACGCAACCAGCCGCGGTCTGACGGGCTCTATCGACCCGGCTCTGCATGCTCGCACTTTCGACATGATCCTGTCGAGCGTGCGAAACCAGGACCTCATACACTTTTTTCGCTTCTGCGCGAACACAGAGGCGCTCTACGCCCTGCGCGAGTTCTTTGTGGCCAATTACTCCTCGGTAGGTGCAGCTTCCTCTCTAGGCCTATGTACCCTGATCGACTGACGGACTGCATGGCCCATGATAGATCAACAAGCGCCTCGAGACGACGTTCTCGATGAAATATATTGTCCAGGTAGGGTTTGCTCTTCTACATCCTTATACGTCCCTTTTACCATGAGAATCAAACGTAGAGCGTATATTCTGGCTTTGGAAAGGAGGAGGATCGGGTTAAGGCCGAAGCGTTCTTCGAGGTCCGTTCCCATATTTCGTGTTCATTCGAGCGGCTCGCTGAACGTTCAACAGGACAAGGACACCCGCAAGTGCAACCAAGCTTTGGCGCAGGCACTGGACGGAATCAGTGCCAAAGCGGCATTCATCGAGGGAGGCACCAAACAGATGATGCGGTAGGCGAACTGACCATTTTGTTTCTAATAGCGCTCCACGTCGGATATCGTGACTTGGCTGGAGAAGTGGGGAGAAGCACCGAGGCCCACGCTTTGATGATACTATCGTTGTTGCACGTATACAGCGGAATCGGAGTAATATCTTCTACACTGCTAACTGGTGTCTTCTGTGAGAGAAGAATGGGAACACAACTGAGATAAGTACTATCACTGACCCAAAAAACATATACCCCATCTAGGCCGCCATGCATGGCCGTGGTTATCAAGAGGAACTCAAAGTGGGGCTGATCACGACTTCAGTGTGACTTTTTTTTTACCGAACCCGAGAGTCCATCACTCTTGCAACTTTCCCAGCCACCGCTACCTCGAGATGAGAGCCTGTGAGAGTGGCCTAGTCTCCATTACATGTGCAGTTCAAAAGCCCATAAAGGAGGTAATGTTCGCGCGCGGGTGGACAGATCTTCTAAAGAGGAGCACCATCACATCCTCAAGCCAAATTCCACATGGTCACCGTCGGTCGATATTCCAGTCAAAAAGGCGCAGTTCGTTGCCTTCATTTTCTCAAGTCCGGACTTAGGCTCTATGCTTCCGCGTCATTGCGTCCTTTAATTATCCCTGCACCGCCATTGCTCTTTTCGCTACTAGTAGTACGGCCGGTACGGACACCAACTGGGATCAAGGCGCAGCAGGACCGGTTCCTCGAAAGAGGTCCTGCGAAACCGGAAGATAACAAGACGATCTAGTAAGTGCTAGTTCTATTCCTCATTGATCGTCAAGCGATTGAAGGTCCGTACCACTGGGTTCGGTGACTACTGCGGCGCCGGGACAGGCGCTTGTCGATAACGGTGCTTTGCTTGAGACGTGCGGGGCCGAATTCGCGCTCGATACGAGCAAGCCATTTAAGGTCAACGCAGATACTAATGGCGTCTGTGAGTTGTCGCACCTCTCGCACCTCTGCACTTGTCGCCAACCGTCACTGACTCCCTCCGACCCGGACCGCAGATCACGTGTTGTATACGCCGACGCACCTCGCGGCCATCGCGAGCGAGGCCGTGAAGCCCGACTCCATATTCTCTCTCGGCGACCGCATCGGGCTAGTAAACGAAGCGTTCGCGCTCGGAAAAGCAGGCCTCCTCTAACTGAGCGCCGCTCTTGACCTCGTCGTCGGACTCCGGGCCGAGAAAGAATGTGCGTGCCCCTTTCGCGCTACCACTCTGAAGCCAACGTGCACATGCCAAAAAGTCTTGGTCTGGGCCAGCATCGATGCAAACTTGGACGGGATCACCCATACGTGGTGGGAGAGCGAAAAGGTCGCGGAGCAGCTCAAGGTCTTCCGTCGGGTACGTACGTTGGAGGACCCGACTCTCTCTCTCACCGCTCAAATCGTGCCTCCCGCGTAGGCTCTGTGCTCGCCCCTCGTTGAGAAGCTCGGCCTAGAATACTCGAAGGACGACAGCACCGACATAACGCAACTGCGTACGCTCGCTGTCAGCGGCGCGGCAACAGCCGGGGATGCACGGTAAGTCGTTTCAGGCTTCTGCTTGGATGTGTTCATGATCGCATGTTGATTCTACTACCACCAGCACTATAAAGGTGCTCCCGGACTGCTTCACTAGGTACATCGCCGGCAATACCTCCGCCGTCCCTGTCAACCTCCTCAACGCTGCGTTTAGCACGGTCCATGGCTGTCTTTACCCATCCACACCGCGAGGCGGCGCCTGGGATCGCCAAATGAGAATCGCCACCTCACTATATATATAATCTAGGCGGTTAAGCATGCCGGCGTGCCGGCATACAACGCCATGCTGAAGCTATTCGAGAACCCCAAAACGGCGTCGATCGAGGTGGCGGCCATGCATGTACGCCCCTTGCGCGCTGGCTGGCCCCCTCGCTAGCTGACCACGGTATTTCACCAGCTGTGGTCTGACGAGCCCAATCGACGCGACTTTGCAAGCGCGCACGTTCAACTTGATCCTGCCGAAGGTGGGGAATCAGAACCCTCTTCTACTTTTTCCGCGGCTTCTCTACGAACACGGAGGCGCTCGATGCCCTGCGTGAGTCCTTCGAGCCCAATTACCACTCGGTGGGAGCCTTCTCTTTTAGTTCTTTGGCCTGGTCGACTGACAGACTAGACGAACTGGCGATAGATCAACAAGCGCCTCGAGACGACGTTCTTGATGAAATATGTCATCCAGGTGGGGTCTGTCCCTCCGCTCCCTTATGGGTCCGTTTTCTCAAGAAAAATCAAACACAGAGCGTATATGGAAAGGAGGATCAGGTTACGGCCGAAGCGTTCTTCAAGGTTCACTCCCACATTTCGTGTTTGTGTCTAGAAGCTCATGGAACGTTCAATAGGACAAGGATACCCGCATGTACAATCAAGCATTGGCGCAGGCACTGGACGGAGAGCGGCATTCATCGAGGTGAGCACCAGACAAACGATGGAGTATACGAACTGAGCTCTTTCTTATGATAGTGCTCCACGTCGGATGTCATCACTTGGCTGGAGAAGTGGAGAAAGGCGCCGAGGGCTGTGCTTTGATATTAAGAGATTTTAGACAGATAGTATCATTGTCGCACGTGTACAGGGGAATTGGAGAAGCCAGACCATCTCTGAACTGCTAACTGGGCCCGTTGTGAGAGAAGAATGGGAACGCAAGCGAGATAAGTATTTTAAAAAAAGATGCATCGATTCGAAACCAAGCCAAGCTTATTCTGCATATTAATACAGACCCGAGTGGAGTTGATATGAGTTGTGATGGAGCACAAGAGGTTGTATGAAAAAAAAACCTCACAAAAAGGGAAGTAGCTAATCTGAGAATCAATATGTCATCTGAAAGAGAACAAACGGAAAGAGAGAACATCCGAGTTGGCTTTGCAAAGAAGAAAAGGCAACATTTGGTGGTGATTATTAGAGAAATGGTCACGTGCATGGAACAGCTAGGGGCTGGGAGACGGCGAAAAGTAAAACTGAAGAGACGAAACAAAAAGGAGGGAGGGGGTTAGATTAGGATGTCCTCTTCATGGAATGATATCGTCCAGCTCGCCATCGCGTACTCGGATCTCGACGACTTCTATTTCATAATCTCCTCCCAGGGAAGTAGACGTAGACCCACACGCGGAGAACACGCCCGTGGACGTGGGCGGCGAAGTGGATGCAACATCTGCAGAAACATAATGTCAGTCACGCAAACCTTTCTGATGGTGATGCGGGGGATTTATGTGAGAGATATGGTGAATACGCACAGCGGTCCTTTATGTAGGGCGGGACGAAGAGGTCCTGCAGCAGCAAGGGGTGAATGATGCATGGATAAGTATTAAGGGGCCTGCACACGACGCGCAGATGGTGGGGAAAGCGCACGCACCTGATTCCACACAAACCCCTGGCTCCTCTGGATCGTCAGGATCGGGCGCAGTGCGCTCACGGGCGGACGACGGCTGCGCGGCCGGCGGTGGCGCACAGCAGCAGCGTGGGGGATGACGGGGGACGACTTGCCGTCCCCGATCCCATTCGTCGTCGTCGTCGCAGCGTCGCCAGTACCGGTGCTGCCGGGGTTCTGCGGGGCCTCGGCGCGCTGCTTGCCCTTGTCGCGCTTCTCCGGGTCTCCGCCATCGCTGCCACCCAGGGCCCGCCCGAGGCTGTCGTCGTCGTCCTCGACGTCCATGGGCCCCGCGGCCTCGGCGTCGTCTGAGAGGGACGAGTTATCGTCCGCGTCGCCGTCGTCTGGGTCTTCCGGATCCGCGTCCGCGTCAGCGTCCGAGAGAGAATCCTCGTCGGCGGCCTCGTCGCCCGAATCTGAGTCCGACTCGTCGGATGAGCCGAGGAGCTCGCTCCGCGCGGGTATCTGCTCGTAGCAGGCCCATGTCGGCGGGCTCGGCGCACGGCCTAGGGGGCGATGGCGGAAGAAGGGGGAGACGGGGCGCGCGGTGGCAGAGACGGTGTCGGAGGAGTAAGGAGAGGGGGAGGACGGCTCTTGGCTCTGCTCGTGTTGTGGTTGCGGCTGTGGTGGTGGTGGTGGTGCTTGTGCCGGTGATTGTGATTCGCTCATTCTTCACTCTATCTTATTTTTTCGCTTTCTATCGTCTCTGTCTCGTCCCTGTCTCGTCTCGTCCACTCGTTGACTTGTTCGTGGTGGCTTGGGGTGGGATGGGATGGTCGTGGTGACTCGCTTTAATTTTTGCTTGTCAAAGTCGAGAACCACAAAGAGCTCGTGAGCACTTTCCCACACTAATTAACCCTTTCAGGTCCAGCCACGGTCGACATGGCTGTTTCCCGCTGGGCCTACGTGCGTAACTTTGAACTGCCAGACACCCTACTTCCAAATACTTTTATCCTATTGAGACTCGATGGCCATTCGTTCCATCGGTACGCTTGTGCCCCTATCGCCCCCCATACCCCAACGTCACTGTATACAACAGATTCGCGGATGATCATGCTTTTGTGAAGCCTAACGACATTCGCGCCCTCGAGCTCATGGACCTCGCAGCTTGGGCAGTGATGCGAGAGTACCCAGACGTTGTCCTTGCATATGGGGAGTCCGACGAGTACAGGTATTCACTCTCCCGAACCGAGAGTCGAGTCGAGTCACACTGCCACACAACTCAGCTTCTTGCTTCGAAAATCTACGAAGCTGTACAATCGACGACGATCGAAAATCACATCTCTGCTGTGCTCGTTGTTTACGTCGACATACGTCATGCTTTGGTCCCAATGCTTCCCAGACACCCCCTTGCGCTACGCCCCTTCGTTCGACGCGCGCATCGTTCTCTACCCGGGTGCCCAGGAGGTTCGTGATTACTTTTCGTGGCGTCAAGCCGACAGTATGTGGCCACCTTTTACGAATCAGTAAGCCGTTGATAAGAAGGGGATCAGCGCACGTCAACAACCTATACAACACCGTATTTTGGGCCCTGGTGCAGCAAGGCGGACAGACAACGAAAGAAGCACATGAGATGCTGCGTGTAAACCCCCCAGACGACACGCTTTTTTGTAATCTGAATTGTATTTTCTGTCTCAGGGTACGGTATCCAGTCAGAAACATGAGATCTTGTTTTCGCGGTTCGGGATCAACTATAACGATCTTCCACGTCAGTTCCGAAAAGGGAGCACAATAGTCAAGGATAAGGTGGCGCCTACTAATTCATCTTATCTTCTGCGCTAAACCCCAGCAGCTTCCGATCGTAGAGACTGATGACGATGAGGGTGAAGCCGATATTAAGATCAAGGCGGATTCCGTGCCGGTGCGTCCATCGGTGTACCGTTATCAATCCCAATACCTGAGGCAACTGTTAGAATGAGTACGACCTTGCACCTGAAATCGACGAAGCAGGAGCACCCGCGCCAGAGAAGTCATCGTCTGAGAAACGACGAGCGCGTGCAACGATACAGCAGAGATTACTTCATTATGACATTATCGCGGATGGGTTCTGGAAGAGGAGACCGTATCTGTTAGAAGAATGAGCTGAGGTCACTTACTTGTGTACTGTAGCCCAATCTACGTGTAATGGTAATCGCAAGAAGCATTCTATTCTATATCAGTGCCCCCCCCCTCCGGGCCTCCCCCCCCCTTGCCACGTCCGTCCTGAGCCCGAGCCTGTTTCCTGCCACCGCAGTCCAGCTCTTTCAATGGACCTCAGAGCGATCACCAACCTCGACGGGGGACGCTTGCAATCCCAGCCCTTGGCGTCGGGTAAGTTGTTTACACTTGTGGGTCCATCATGATCAAGGATATTCTCCCCGTTGAGTGATCATCATTCCCTTGTGGGTCCATCCACGCCGCCATGAGTTTACTGTCGCCTTGTTCTCTGACACCTGACACCTGTCTTGTTACTCTGTTGCCTGTCACGACCGTCCGCCTCCGCCTCCGAGTTTTCCTTTCTCAATTACTGTCACCGTTTCAATTCTTCACATGCGCTTCTCCGCCTTGACTCCTCCCCGCGACCCTGTCTCATCCTCGCCGACAACGTAATGCTGACCAACCCCATCATCTCATCATTCCTCCTACCACAGCGACACCAACGGCGCCCCCAACCTCAGTAGGTAACGCCGCAGCCCTATTGGCTTGGGATCCCGGCGTCCGTCACACCATCCGTCAGCGCCGGACCCACCTCGTACCCCCTGCCCTGCCACCGCCTTCACCGTCGCCGCCGCTCCTTAGCCCTGCTGAGGATGCTCGTACCCAGCACAGACTTGGCGGACCCCACGGGTCCTTCCGTGCTTCGTTCTCAGAGGACGCAGACACAGACGTGGGCGCGGGCGATGGCACAGATGACGAGTATGAGGCGGATGACCGTGCCGCCTTTGTTCCCGGCCCTCGAAACCTTTACTCTCGATCGAGCGCGCGTGAGGTTGCGCCGCGGTTCTCTCATCCGCACAATCTACGTGCCCACCCGCCGAGCGTAAGCGCCACGCACATCGCGGCGCAACCAGTGCGTCACTCCACTTTTGCGCTCTTCGTCTGCCTACTCACGCCACCTTCTCACCATGAACATCAATGAAAATACAACAAACCTGCCATGCGTGGCTTTGCCTTTGTTTGAAATGTTCCACGCGTCAGACTTACCGCGCCAATTCCGACCGTGGTGGCACTCGCGTTAGCACCACGACTACTCCTATGGCCCGTCGACGCAGACGATCTGACGACGAGGATAGCGAGGATGAACAGGTGGAAGATGGCGAAGGTGTCCAAGTGGTAGAGGAGCGTTCGCGATATCGTCCGCGCCTGCGCAGGCGTTGCAGCAGCTCTGGCTCAGAGCGTGGTATTTCCCTCAGGCTCTCCCTCCCGGATCCAGTGCCCAAACGTGCCACTCGCTGCAGCCCCCTCTCGCCGCCTTTCCTACGGAGCCCACCTCCCAACAGCCTGCGTCTCCACCTTCCTGCGGTCCCGAGTCCCAAGCGTCCCCCCGCGGTGCCGGACGAGACTGCTCAGCAGGCGCCACAGCCCACTCGATTAGAGTCTACGAAGCCGATCAAATTGCGCAGTCCGAGTGTTGAGTCCGTCACGGACTGGACCGTACCCCCTGCCCCTGCGTCCCAGCCGGTCCAGCAGAAGACGACCGTGCCAAACGTCTCGCCCGGCTCTGCACAGGCTGCCGCGCCTGCATCAGCGCCCACGCCCGACACGAGCAGTGCAGTCATGCTGAGTGACAGTGAGATGGCCGACGAAACGGAGCACCTGCGCGCACAACTGGGGTGCCCCCCGGGCGCGCCCGTCGGGCTCAGCGCTCTCGCCGATCCTCCACCGGGTGAAAAGCCTAACTATCCACTGCCGACACTCATTAAGCTCGCGATATACGACAGTCCGCGGAGCCGCCTCACACTTCAAGAGATATATCAGGCGCTCGAGGATCGATTCGAATGGTTCCGCCAGCGAACCGATGAGCTCTCCTGGAAGGTACGTCTACCCGGGCCGCTCGCCTGGATGACCGGGCCGGCTGAGCTGACAGCGCACGACAGAACTCCATCCGGCATAATTTGTCTCTGCGGAAGTGCTTCCTCAAGGTCCAGCGGCCGATCACTGAGCCGGGCAAGGGCAGCTACTGGATGATCGACCTCACCCAGGGCGAGGGGAACAAACGAGTGCGCAAGCGAAACAAGAAACCCACTAAGAGCCAACTCGCCGCGCAAGCCTACCGCCTTCCAGGGCAAGGGGGTGATAGCCGGCGGCCTACACCATACCCGCCCCTACCCACGCATGCGCGCCAGCCGACCTTCAAGGAGGACAATCTGGCTATGGACTGCGACGACGACTACCAACCTCAAGCACCCCCCTATGCAGACGAACTTTACAACGAAAGCCACCGAACAACCGCCCCAGTCCCAACACTCTCGCACCATACCTACTTCCCGTGGCGCTGCCACCTTCTCACCGTTGTCGTCATCATTGCGCGCGCCCGAGCTCCCCGAACTAGACGCCAACATTGACCCTGCCTTGCGCGTCCCCGTTGCCGCCCCTACGTCCGGGTTGTCCAAGGCGCCACATTTATCACACATACCCCCCAGTGCCCCCGTCGTGCAGACTCCACAGGCACAGACGCCACAAATGATGTTACCACGTCCGCCTCACCACTCACCATATCACCGCCCGCTCTTGCCTCAGACCCAAGGCGCGGGTCGACAGTCTTCCCAGACAGCAGTCTCCACCTCGCACATTCCGCACACCCGGCTGTCGATGTCGAGCCTCCATCATAGTCAAACGAATCCGCAGCACAGAGCGACCGCCACACTGGCGCAGCAACAGCAGGCCCGAGCCCCACGCCTCCCACCCATGCGCACGCTCAGTCAATCTCCCGATCCAACATCCTCCGAACCGACCTATACGTCCCCACCACCGTCACCTCCCTCCACGGCATCCGGACCCCCGACCTCTCCTCTGCGACCCACGGGCGGGTTCGCGCGTTTCGCGCGTGCTCCGATCGCGTTTACCTCTGCGTCGGTGTTCGGCAAGCCCCCTCCGTCCGCCTCGCCGTCTACGCACGTCCGCCCCCTGGTCGTGTCCGATGCGACGAACACGTCGTCCTCTTCGTCGTCCTCTTCGTCGGTGGCAACGGCGCCCCCCGCTGCTGAAGGCGAAGGTGGTGGCAGACGGCGCTTCGTGCCGCCCCCGCCGCGTGCTGGGATCGAGTACGTGCAGCGCGAGGGCGGCGGGCTCGTCACGGCTCGCAGACCGTCGGGACGGTACGACGAGGGTACGATCGGTTGGCTTGGGAGCTTGGATAGGGTCAACGCGGATGGCTAGCGAGCGTTTGCCGTTCATTCGATAAAGTCCATCCTCCCCCCCCTCCCCTCTCACATCCCGGACACCCCTCTCTGCCCGTACCCCCGCCGTGTGGATCTAATTGACCCGAATATATCACCCAGATGAATGGAACGTTGTTTTCATTCTTGTAGCCATTTGCTATCTTTATGTTGTCTATTTGTTTTTCATTCCTTTATTCTGCCCTCCCCCCTTCCTCCTCTTGCTCTTACCTGTGCTTTATCTTTATACTCTGTCCCTTTCACCTCACATACGTACATACACACAAATCTATATATGATACACCCAAACGCGCCCGCGCACATTCCCCTTCTTCCCTTGCTTGCCTTCCCACAGAACAACCTATAACCCCTTATCTATTGCTACAACTTGTACTATCACCAACTGATATTACCGTGCCAAGCGGCACACACAAGCATACACACCCCATACACGCATCCACACACGTAGCTAGCTAATGTCTCTCAGGAAGGAGAAACCACTAGAATTTGAATCGCCCGTCTGACGGTTCGCTAGCGTGCGCGCACGATGCCTTGGCCCGTCGTAGTATTAGTAGACCAGGTGGGTGGGAACCGGAGACATTGAGACCGTTGACCTCGATCCCGAACTCCCGGTTCAGTTCTGGACGCAACCTCTGACTAACTAAAGTCACAATGTTATCGTATCCTGCCTAGTGCAAATGAAAACTTGAACCTCTTCCATGCAAACTCTCCAATGTCAAGGTGAAACTGGTATAGCGCCCGAAAACACCGCAACAAAGACTTGTGGGCGCGTAGATACTGTAGCCGTGTTTGGATAAGATCATCCGACAAGATCGGGACCCATTTGCGACTGAGTTTGAGGATGTGATCAGGAGCGCCTAAGAGATCCTTGGCCAATATCAACTACTTACGTCTGACGGGGGGTGTTAGAGTGCATCACTAAGTCCGCATATGACACGGTTAGAGGCATGAGACCTCGAGGGCACCTCACGGTGACATCTCTATCTATTGTCAGCAATGGGTATGACCACCATCAATTATACATCATCCATCCCGAGGATCCGTTCCCTACTTGTAGAGGCCTGAGGGCTGCAGTGCATTCGAATGAAAATGTTGGGGGCCTTTCACACCCACCATCAAGGGAAAAAAGGGTGCAGTATAAGCCTGTTTCGTCACTACGCACATGAGTAGCTACTTGGGGCTGCAGAAATTAACTCGGGCTGTTTTGCATAACAACAGGGGTTTCACGTAAGTCTGTCAAGGACCTACACTCAAATGGGGCAATTATACCTTACTCTACGCTCTCTGGTAAGAGCAGACAGACGTTGCAAGGGCTGAGTGTTATGAATCAGAATACAGGCTAAGGTGGCGTTCGCAGAAAAAAAAAAAAGAAGTGGAAAACAAAAGTAAGACCCCAGGAACAGACACGGGCACATTAATTTCAGGGCAGGAACAGTCATCACTCCACGCGCAGCCATCAAAACCTGAGGCTCATGGGGCGACCAGAAGAACCCTGTTCTCGAGGCCAAGGGACCCCCATATAGTAGCCGAGATTTGGCACGCCTATGCGATCCGGCATGAAGAGAAGCCGGACAGGCAATAGGGAAAAACTGACGCATTGCATTACCGTGTCTACGGTGCCCATCATTTCGCGGGCGTTGGGTGGCAGCCCCCTACTGTATATGACGAGTGCCCAATTCCGAATACAGCGCATTGGCGATATGATGAGGACGCCACCGAGGCGTGAAAGGGAACACAAACAAGTTTGCCCGTGGTGGTCACTTGTCACGTCCAGAATAGGGCAGATGCAAGACACGCCGTGGGGATGCGTCATGGCTGGCCCCAGCCTCCCGATCTAATTGCCCATTTCCCCAAAGTTACTCCTTCAAGCGTTGCCCACTCGGTTAAATGCATGGCGTACCTGTCCGTTTGCAGGTACCCACGGAGAAAATTATTGATCGCTAGTGGCAAAGGTTGCTCTAAGTGTAATCAATTGTACCGCGACAGGCAGCGTGAGGGTCGAGTGTGGGTGGGGTGTCCGCGATTGATGAGATACTGTAGAGTCTTCCCACGGTTGGCAATGATTGGAGTGTTTGCCGGACCGGTGGAGTGCGTGGCGTGTGTATCGTTGCCCGTGCTTGCTTGCTTGGACGAGCGATCTGCCCCAATTGTCTCGTGCCTGGGAGAAGGGCTGGAGATTAGCCGGGACAGATATGACTGTTTGTTGCCCCTGGTGATGGGCATATCATGATAGGACGCCATACATATACGGTGTCACGGGCTCCGTTGTGCAGTCCGATGCCGCGTGTGCAAAAGGCAAGGCGTTTGATTCGCACCTGTAAAGGCTATAGCCTTGCTACTTTTTTCTGACAGACCATGTATTCTGCCAAGCCCGGGTTGAAGCCGAGGAGCAATGCCGGACCATCCGACCAGGAACGGGATTGCCGCGGTCGCCCTGGCCAGACGGTAGTTAGTTATGGCATGAGAGAACAAACAAGAGTAGATATATTGAATGCAAGGTACTTACGTTGGACGAGTTCCGTGACAGGTGCCTTTTCTTTCCCACCGGAAACACTCATTCACTTTCCGTGTTTATAAAATGGTCACCCATCCCACCGAAGTAGACTGCACAGGTCCAGGTAAGCCCGCACGGCACAACTGAATCACCACTTGGCATCCAATGGTCGCTTCCTTCGTCCTCACCAGCTTTCTCGCCCCCACCCTACCTCAATATCACTGCGCTCACAGCCCACGGTGGCGTATCCGTATTCGAGTGCTGGCAGCTCTTGCCCGGCTTCACTACCTCGTCGCAGACGGGCACCGCCGGTGCAAGCATCCTGCAGCTCGGCAACCTCGCCAACGCGAGCTACTCGGTCATTCCTCCCGGATTCAATGCCGGCTTCCACACTGCACCCGCCATACAGTACGTCCCGTCCTGCTGGTGCTCGCTCCTCTCTTTCCTCGTCGTACCCGCCCTAATATAATAAACAGATGGGTCGTGTTCTTGAGCGGTCTCGCACACATTACACTTGCCAACTCGACCGACGAGGCGTTTGTCAACGGCGGCAAGAATGGACTCATCTTTGCGGCTGACACGTCCGACGTGAGCGCGAAGGGCCATTCGACGAACTATCCCTCCAAGGAGGAGACGCGCGCAATCCAGATACCCACTGGCGGCCTCATCCCCCAGCATGCTGTGTTATACCCAGGTCCCTGTAAGGGTAAACAGTTGCTGGGACGCAGCCTCGAGGACCTCGACTAGATATTTTTGGTTTTGTTGGTTGGTCGGGGTTTTCTTTTTCTTTTTTCATTGGAGACACATGGTATGTCCCGCGTTCCATAGAATTAGCTCTTGGGGCCTGTACTCACTCCACGATCCAGCTCACCGCATACTTCGACATGCTGCATACGCACACGTTATCACATGGATTTACTAATGTGATCTACTCATTACTCTTCCCTATTTATCTATTTTTCTTGTTAGGTCTGTCACGGTCTCCTCACACGCATACAGTACAGTATGTAAAAAGAGGCCGCGCCCCCAATTGTAACCGCGCTTCTTCTCATACCCACTCTTGCCTTGGCTAGCCTTTTTTTATAATGTCGGTTCATTGGTTTGTGTACGTGACTAATGCCAAGAGTGCGCCTCTGCAATGCGCTTCTATGGTCGCACTCGAGAGCTCACGAGCCCGCGCAACAACCAACCACGAGGCAGTGACGTGGCATTGTTGTCGTACAATGCAGGGGCCTGTTTCTTCGATTAAACGTTATATACAAGTTCAGGCCCCTCAGAGCACCTGCAGTCTGATCCGCTGTACTGCCGCTATATATGAAGCCTGCTCTCCGTCCCAGGGGCCGTGATCCGACAGACTTCCGAGCGCACATGCTTCCTTCCATTCTTGGCATTAAGTTACCACATTCGAATTGGATCATATTGGCGTGTGGCAGCCAAGTTCTACGAGGTATAGTAAACTAACTAGTTTAGGGTACACCAGCCATTCTCTTTAGCACCGCAAATTCGTTCTTACCCGTGGCTTTGCAGAGGGAGTAGAACTTGGAATTGGAGTTGGAGAGCAAGATAGCTGGGCTGTCAAACTCTACTATACGTCCTTCTTCAAGGAGCATGACCTAGTTATATTAGTTTAGGACCAACTCACTGCCCTCGGTAACGTCGAAACGCACTCTGTTGTAATCGATCACAGTGCGAAGGCGGTGTGCTATGGTAAGGATTGTACTCTTGGCAAATTCGCTGGCATGGGTGAGGTAAGAGATACATTGGTACAGTGGACCTGGGGCCTGTGGGCTTGTTTGTGGATACTCACTGTCTGATGGTTTGACCGATGAGTTCGTCGGTGGCGTAGTCGACGCTGCTTCATCTCTTTAGTCACAATCCTGGTAGCGAGAAGACAAGATGCACCTAGCAGTTGCCTGATACAAGCGCAGGCTGTCAGCAACTTGAGCGGCGGAAGATAGATGTAAGCCCAAGAACCTCGTCCATGACAAGTACTTTCGTGCGTTTCAAGATGGCTCTGGCCATACACAGTAACTGTTTCTCGCTGAAGGACTTGAGAACATGTCGCAAAGCTGCAAGAGTGACCCGTTTACCCTGTTGAGAAGTTCTCACCACCTTCAGATACGGGCGAGTCAAGATCGCGGAACACATTCGTATTCACACTGCCTTCTTCTGGCTCATCGTCCGTAGATGGGATCAAATGAACGCGTCGCAAGGCCTCATACTAAGTACGACAAGTGAGCGGGAAAAAACGAGCAGCACCAGCGAGGCGTACAATCTCGGCGTCTTGATATTCATCAAAGACATCCAGGGTGGAGCGTAGGGTCCCACTCAGGATAGTCGGGTCCTCTAGAAATCAAAAGAGTCTCAGTTCGAGTATGATGTGACAGGAACCGTCGCGTACGAGGTATGATCGTCAGTTTGTTCCGAAGGTCAGTCAGTCCAATTTTGGATATATCGAGGCCGTCGATTATAATCCGCCCCTCAGTTGCTTCAACAAAGCGGAAGAAGGACAATGCCAAAGTACTCTTTCCCGAACCAGTACGACCTAAAATGCCAACCTGGAAACGGTCAGATTGGGACGACGTTGTAGATTAGCCGCATTGACCTTCTCTCCGGGTTTAACGGAGAAACTCAGGTTATGCAAAACATCTGGGAGCTCAGGCTAGTGACAAATGCTAGTTATGATGCGGGAGCCGGTGTGAGGATATCGTTACTACTTACTGCGTATCTTATCACGAGATTTTCACACTCGATTCCTCCGCTGGATGGCCATGTCGGTGGTGGGCGTGGCTCCACGAATTCGGGTGGCTCTCTTTCGAGCTCCGAGTATTCTTTCACCCGCTCAAGTGCAACCTATTTATGAGATCAACCCCACTGAGTAGGCTGAAGGGCGTGAGGAGTCCCACCATCGACTGCTCGAGGCTAACAAATCGTCGAACCTGTTATGCATCGTTTATACCTGAACACACAAATTATGAACGTGTCATACCATGGCCAAAATCTATATATAAGATCGGTATGTTGTCTGGTATTAGATATGGGTGGCACTCACATCATTCATGGCAGTGGACGCAAATGCGAGAAGAAAACCCGCAAGAGCGGCATCGATGGTCGGTGTAAGAATTGATACGAAGGCTACCAGACCAACGATACCAGCTGAAAGGAGGTTGAACCGAATGGAGAGCCATCTGTTTACTGTAAAAAACACCATGAGGCGCAGAAGGATAGTATTACATGGTTTGTATACGCACCTCCCCACATCCAATAGTATGGGTTAGTATTCTGCGGTTCGTCGTCAGACAGTTCTCAGGATGCTGCCCCGGATATGCCTACCGTATCGACACACTTCAGCATGTCGCGCAGGAACTTTGAAGACGCTCCAAAAGCACGTATAATTGTGACTCCGGATATTGTTTCGCCATAAATTGAATACAGAGGTGATCGTGTGACCGAATCTGGTGATGTTATCGCGAAGTTGATTGACAGATACGATTTGAGAGACAAGGTGACTTACCCAATCGCCGCATGTCTCGAGAGGTTTGGCTATAAACCTATTTGTGAATTAGTTGTAGAATATGTGAGCGTACCACGGCAACCCACTTTTGAAACTGTTAAAGAGAGAACTTCAGGACTTCTGCGGTGATATGGTCAAAACTACGTACCGTTCCAGTACAGCGAGCCGATAACGAATATGACTAAGAAGAATTGGGGACCTCCAGCAATGCTGAGAGTGATAAACGTAGCCATGACCGAAAGGCCAGTCATTGTGCTACGGCCGAAGTGATCGGGAAGACTGCTATCAATACCTGTCTCACGGTAAAATGAAGCTCGTCGCGACGTGAACTGAAGGGATGACCTTCGAAATCTTTCCCAAAGCGGTTAAGAAGTCTTCCACGAGAAACGGTGTCATGGAATCGGATGTTTACAAACAAGACGGTTTCTAGGAGTCCTGCAGTCGAATGAGTATTACACAAATACAAAGAAGAGATGGCGCGACGTACTCTTATACAGCACGGTGGATGCGTTGATCGAGCCCGTGTCTAGCATGAGTCAACGCGCGTGTCGAGAGATTGGTCACTGAACGAACAAAGGAAATACCAGCGAGCATTCGCGAGGATATAGCCTGTCCTAGGGAGTTAATGGTCGCATGGACATTATAGTATTTAAACGAACCAATGGCAGTTATCTGTGGGCAGGTAAACGATATAAGATAGAGTCGGGGTCAGGGATGCTTACCGCCGCGTAAACCTCTATGTAAAACATTGGACTCTGTGGTACACGACCACCCTGAGAAGCCCCTGACCAGTAACTACACAATGTCTTTTAATCTGATACGGCTGCATCGGTTGACGGGCATACCTCAACCAGCCGTTTTCCGCGACTGGGGTTGCAGCTGCGACCAACAACAAAACAGAGAAAATAAGCCAGTAAGGCAACCCCCCACAGGCCTTGATGTAGGTCTCCCACACCGAGCGACCAATTCTTCCCACTGCTCTCGATTCTTCTTCAACCAACTTGCGAGGTACTTTCCGCTTGGGACTCGGCTCTTCGTCAATGGGGGTCTCAGCACCGGACGAACTGTCTCCTGGTTGCATCCCGGTACTTGGGAGGGCGTCCTCCTTGGCGTCGTCCTTTTCAGTTTGTAGGATACCCTCAACAGTCTGGTCTTCCACGGCTTCTACGTTCCTTACCAAAGACTCACTGGCTCCAGACTGTGCAAGGTTGTCGATTACACCAGACGAATGGAAACCTTGGCGATCGCCTTCGTACAGTATCCGACCATTCTCCAAAGCCACGATATAGCTAGCGCCAGGAGCACACAGCTGCACATGATGAGAGACGAGGATGACTGTCCGTCCACGCATCAGACTGCCCTTGAGACATTCAAAGTATAGGTGATGAGCGGTGTGTGCATCAACTAGTCGCAAAGGATTCAGCTAGGCTTTACATCGAGGATTGACCACATAACACCTACCGGCAGAAAGGACGTCGTCGAGGAAGAGAATTGAAGCACGAGAGTAAATGGCTCGAGCAAGCGAGACTAAGAAATATTTGCGTTAAGAGATCTCTTGATCTGTTATACGTAACAACCTTACCGCGCGCTTTTTGTCCGCCAGACAGATTGACCTATGAAATATATCAGTGTCGCGTCGCAGAGGAGAGAAGGGAGGGTGTGTGTACCCCACGTTCTCCAATTTCTGACTTATCGCCGTCCTCGAGAATCTTGAGATCATTCACGAGCGCACACACCTCAAGAGTTCGCTGGTAGCGCTCCTCGACGTAGGGAAGGTTGAATAATATATTTTCTACGAAATAGGTGGTTAGCATACAGAGGACCGGCGGAAACTGGTAAGTCACCTCTGATTGATGCGTTACGCAACCATGCAGTCTGAGATTATTAGGGGGATGGGCATCAAATCATCGTCTCACTAGGTAAAAAAACTATTACCGACCTGAGGAACATATGCACAGACACCTTCAACAACCCATTCATGCGGTGAGGGAAAAACACCGGCAAAGGAGGCAATTGCGTCGGGTGGTGTTTTGGGACACAACACCTGGCCAGTGAGGAAATCCGCCTCACCAAGAAGTGCTGTGCCCCATTAGTGGAAGCGGCCAAGTGAACTACCACATCCGCACGCACCAAGGAGTAGAAGAGTTTTTCCACTACCCAGCTTGCCACAGATAATACTCAACTCGCCCTTAGGAAAGACAATGTTTAGATCCGTTAACATGAACTTGGTCTTTGGTGTCAAGTTCGGTGTGGACGACGCAATAGAAACTGTATCCGTTGTAGTAGTGCCAGAACGCGCACGGTCCTGTGGCCATGTAACTGTGGCACCACGGAAGGCGATCGGAGAAGGGTTTCCACCAAGCGATGGAGCAGGAGCAACCTCAGTCACATGAAGATATCTTTCAATGCGCCGAAGAGAAACAAAGGACTATAAGAAAAAAAATGAGGTAATGAGATGGCACGATGGCACGAGCGAAAGAACCTGAAGCATATTTATTAGGGTCTCGGGAAGCGCGTTTAGAGCGAACTTCATCTCAGCGAAAACTGGCGAAACCCAATTGACACCAAGTTCGTAGACGACGTCACGTGCAACACTTACCAGCGACCTACAGTTATGACACAATTTTCATCAATAAGTGATTTACACCAACTGGAGGTTACTCATACGGAAGTAAACGCCACCGAGGGTGTCAAGGTCTCATTCTTAATCACGGCAAAATGGAAGAAAGTCACCAGGGCGACGACAATTGGAGAAGCATTCCTGTCATACTAGTAGTGGTTTGCGGGCCCGTCCCGGCCTGAAAGCCTGCCATTAGGCTCGTCTTAGGGAGGCTTTAGGCCCAAGATTTACAGGGACTGGGACTCTACTTGGGGGCCTCAACGTCTTAGGCCAGTCTCGGCCTACTAGCCACGGCTGGCCGCGTCTTTGTAGTACCACTATTGAACATTTCTCTACAAATATCTGACAATTCTATGTACACATGAAACTCGATATCAGTATTGTAATCATCACCATCGTCTCCCTGTGGTCATTGTGGCACCTCCTCGCCTCCTCACCCTTGCCGTGGACCACGGTCACCCCATCGCCGTCGTAGTCACCTTATCGCCATCCCCATTCTCGTCACCTCGTCACCTCATGTGATTACCGTCGTTGTCGCTGCCACCATAGTCCTTACCATGTGACCATTGCATCACTGCGACTGTTGTTGTTGCCGTGCGATTGTTGCAGTTGACACCCTAAACTGTCCCTAAGCGCTAGGAAACGGTCTAAGGGGAGCGCAGGGTCTAGGGAGTGTGAGGTACCACGCATGTCTCTGCAGCGCGTGAGCTGTGGTATATATGTCGGTGGCGATCGCGGACGCGTCGATGTCGAAGGGCTAGAGCCGCGCACGAGTGCGGCAGGGTCGGGAACGGGACTGGGGTTGGTCTGTCGCAGGTGATCGGAAACGGTTGCGCACACTTAGGCACAGCACGAAACTTTGCAAAGGTGACCTCTGGGGCTGGGAACGCGTCTGGTTTGAGTCTCTAAGGCCGCACGCGAGTGCGGCACATTGAAGAATGCGAGGGGAGAGTTGCACTGTCGTCTGAGGTCTGAGTGGAGAAGGCTATATTCTAATCTAGGGCGAAGGTTGTAATTACATGTGTTTTATAGTGGGGAATGTAAGCTGAGGAACAGGGCTGAACGGGGGAATGGTAAAATGTGGAGGGAAGCATCCGGGGTGAGTGGGAAGCCGGGTGGACACAAAGCATGGGAAACTTAAAAGCGGCGAATTTAAGTGCGCGGGAACATAGCGACAGTGTGCGGAAGTGCATATGCAGGAGGGTGTGGGTGAACGCAAGCAAGTGTGGGCGAGCGTGGACAAATGCAGTAAAGCGGCAAAAGGCGCGATTTCACTGGCCAAGAAGCTGCCAAGAGAGCTGGCACCGGGGATGAAGCATCGATGAAGACTCATGAAGTTGCAAATACCATAATATGTGGATACAATGGCGAAGGCATGGATGAGGTTTCAGATGTGGATGCAGTTTCGAAGCATGGATTCTAGGTTGCGAATCCCGGTGAATCCTGAGCCCAGGACGGGCATCCCAACAAGTTGAGGCCGAAGACGTGGGACTGTGGGAGCCGAATGCCAAAAGTGAAGACTGGGCCGTGAGCCCTGCCAGGACCCACTCTCGTCCCAGTCCCGTCCCGGTTTCAAACGGCCGTCTTAGGCTGGCCTTAGGCTTTGAAGCCGAGCCCGCAAACCACTACATACTAGGTCGGAAGGGGCGTCAAGGCACGAGGATTGGCTCACCAGATCCCATTCCAAAGAACCTTTTCGAAGAGTTTAATCGGCCGACACCTTGGTAACATCGTGAGATATCGCACCTCCATAACATAATTGAGCCTCTGGAATTTCAGCTCTTTTTCTCTGAGATCCAATATGCGCTTCTCAAAATTACGCTCCCATGCCATGAACTGAGAACATTAGATTTATGAACCAAGTAGAAGGTGGTCAATACCTTCAACATCCTGATAGCGCCTAGAAGCTCATTCATTAGACCAACGCGCTCATCCCGAGCCTTCATAAGATTATCCTGTGCGCCGACGACAATCTTGCCGACAAAGTGATTCAATGGGAAAAAAAGGCAAGTCACCGCGAGGCCCACGAAAGCAGATGAACCAAGTAATTTGTACAAATAAATTGTACCAATAATGATCTCGATGGGAGTATCTTCGACGCAGATTAAGGCAACGACTGGAACAGCAAGCAGTTACGACGCACCGACAAGTGTGAAGATGTGCAGGCTAAATTCGCTGACTCTATCCACGTCTGTCGTCATAAGTGTCATGACTTGTGCCTTGCTGGAAAAATCTCCTTCGTCATCCTTCTCAGTGGTTTCTGGCACTGTGTCGGTAATTTTCTTCTCCTTGACCTTATTTTCAGATGGTCCCGGGGACGAAGCGACATCTTTTCTGACTAGAGTCTTGGCAAAAAGAATCGAGTTCAGTTGTACACGTATGCCGACTTGCAGTGTCGTAGTTGAAATGGACCACGTCTGTCCATTAACTAAGACATTTTACGATCAGTTCCACGGTTCAGAAAGACAGAGAGAATACATGCTCAGATGGCTGCATGCAGTTCCGGCGAACATGCCGAAAGAATAAAACCATCCCCAGCTCCGGTCATGCCTTTCAGGATCCGTTTCGAGATAATTGACTACCTGCTGCAAGAAGAACGGAGGGGCATAGTAAAACACCGCTCCTACTGAAGCTAAAGTCATCTGTATTCCAAAAGCCGCTCTGTTCACACGCGCAAGTCTATATGCAAGTTCCCAGCCACTGCCAGGGCGAATGCTCCAGAGAAGAAATCGTCTCAGGTGTGTGGTTGAAAGTGTGGAGCGCATGGAACGGAAGAGATAGGTGGCACGCATGGTTCCCGGGACGATTGGAAGGTCGCCGATATCTAGCGATTCAGCGGTGTTACCGAGCATCACGACTTTGGTGGTATACGAGAAAAGAAGGAGGTCCCAGACCGATGCACCTGTACCCATGGTTAGCTATCGTCAAAATGAGCAAGAAACGAACCTGTGACGCCGGAAACGTTGTCTATGGTCTGATTTGTAATCGCAGCCACAGTTTTTTCGGAGTAAATGTGGGAAACGGGAAAATTGAGAGCAGGACCGAGCGGTGTGGCGATCGCGACGAGAGTCGAGGACGCGTACAGACCGAGGACGACGTAAAAAACAACTTGTATACAGAAGGGTTGAGAATCATTGGTCAGCGTGGGAAAAGACACTCGATTGCCGAGGGAAAGTGCAGTGAACCCTAGTAGCACAAAAGCAAAGGTTGTGAGTGCGGAGAGGTGAATGGCTCTTGTCCTGTGCAAATGGATTGTGCTTTTTCTGATGAACTGGGCAGCAAGGACAGAGAGGTAGACGGAAAACAAGACATGGAGTAGATGGGTGGAAATAACGGTTTTGGGGGACGAGAATGAAATAGAAAAGCCCAGTGATACAGTCTGGAGGAATACGATGACTGCAAAAATAATGAGAAGCACCACCCCCCGGAACTTTGCCTAGGACGTTATAGGTAAGAGGATGCGCATTTTGACGACTGAACTCACGTTTTCCCAGAAATTAGCTTCGTCCACGGGTTCTCCGTCGATGATATCTTCCGGCGAGGTGACGTCGAAGGGGTCATGTCGAGATACTGATACCAGTGGACCATCCAAAGTTATGGGAAGAGCAATTTTACCTCGTTCCGAAGCAGAAGATCCGCGGAAAGTAAAACTAAGAAGACCAGTGCCCGCAAGGACGACAGCGATCGGAAGCTGGCCCAGGAAGTTCGACGACATGGTGGCCTAGCAGGCCTTCTGTATAGACCCTGCGTGAATCTCTACTGGTATCGTAGTCTCAAAGACGCCTCCGAGCGAATGACTGTAAACTATACGTTACAGCCCCGAAACTACAGCAAGTACTGAGTGTAAAGCAATCTTAGGCTCGAGTCACGTAAGGGTAAGGGCGTCTCTTTTTGCGGCCCCGCACGACTTGGACCTTCTCCCACGTTGCACATTGCAAGCGCCCCCTCTTTCGCCGCCGGTCGGGTTCGCTCCCATAACAGTACTGTATCCATCAGTTCATATGAGGGAAATCATACCGTTGCCGTTGGCCTGTGCATCAGTGATTATGTAATTTGATATAGACGAGTCCCCGCAGAGCACTTGATCATTGAACCCAACCCTCTCATCCCAGCATGGTTGACGAGTTCACTGGTAGGACCGCGATGACATTCCTCTTGGGAATTTTTGTCTTGATCTCTCTATCCATCTGGTCCAGAAAGCGGAATTCCCAGGTCTGTCCCTTATCGTAATGTTATCGCTTGTATCGCTGATCAGATCCTCAGCTAAGGGCCATCCCAACTGTTGGTTTCTCCAACCCAATTCTCTCATATCTTTCGTTCCTCCGTTACAATTTTGATGGTGTTCGCATACTCAGGGAAGGCTATGAGAAAGTAATCTCGTCTGGATCATTACCCCCAATCCTAGCTGACCCCACCGTGGTTTTAAGACCAAACCGGGGTTATTCAAAATCCCCACGCTCTGGACGTGGATGGTGTTTTCCACAGGTCCCGAACTGATTGAGGACGTCAGAAAAGCTCCAGACGGTGTTTTGTGCCGTCGCCGACCAACAGAGAAGGTACGCCTTGATAGCTCCGTCACATATATATGGTCATAGCAACGATCCCACCAGTTCATCCAAACCGATTATACCTTGGACTTTCTGAATAAACACGACTATTATCATAGTCATGTAATAGTTTCCAAGTTAACACGGATCACCTCCGCTACATTTGAAGATATCTACGAAGAGCTCGTCCTCACTCTCGAAGACAATATCCCGACTGATAAAGGTAGGTTGTTTAAAGCTTCAAAGAATGGTACAGCTTATCGAGGATCTCGTTATAGAGTGGGTTGAGGTGCCCGTTCTAGAAACGATGCAACGAGTGATCTGCCGTGTCACGAATCGAGTATTCGTTGGTGCACCTCTCTGTGCGTGGTGGTCCTATAATCACTACCCACTTCCGTTGTGACCTCTGTTGATACCGCATAGGTCGTAATCGTGACTATCAAGCACTCAACTTGAATTTCGCAATCAACGTGATGAAATTTGCCGCCATTCTCAGGCCCTTTCCTGAATTTCTTAAACCGTCTGTCTCCATTTTTCCCCATGCCCCCTCCATTAAAATAAACTAGGCTTGTCACCCGCGCCATTTCCAACCTTCCATCCAAATTTCAGCGAGAAATGGAATTCATAAGACCAATGTATGAGGAGCGCTTAGCAAAGACGGAAGAACTCGGCGACCAAAAGTGGGAAGACGCTCCGGTTCGTCAGCTCATGTCTCCCAGTACTGCATCACCCTTATTATGTGGCGAAATGACAGAACGACATGTTGATGTGGCTCATGAATGAGTCGAAAGGAGTGGAGAGGTCGCTGGAAGGTGTAGCACGGCGGATGCTCGCCGTTAACTTTGCGGCTATTCATACGACCTCTTCGGTGAGTCGTACCACACACGAGCACTCTATAGTGTATTCCTGTCTAATTCATACGCAGACAATGACGCAAGTATTATACCGTCTTCTCGCCAACCCTGAATATGTGGAGCCCCTCCGCAAAGAGGTCGAAGCTGTCGTGGGAGAGTATGGGTGGACGACAGATGCGATGGACAAGCTGCACAAAATCGACAGTTTCGTGCGAGAGACCCAGAGGCTCGATGGTATTGGCATTGGTTCGCCCGATTCCCTTGAATTGCACCTCAGTTGGTAATTGATGCGTTGCGTCTCAGTGGTGCTCAGCCGTGCGGCATTACGTCCGTTCACATTCTCCAACGGCATTACCATCCCTGCGGGTACCTATGTGGCCGCGCCACTCAGTGCCATTCATACAGACGAAGAAGTTTACAGTAATCCCGATGAGTTTGATGGGTTTCGGTTTGCAAGGCTCCGGGAGTCCAGTGAAGGTCCAGTGGGAAGTAAACATCAAGCCGGCGTTACATCGCCTGCACATCTATCTTTTGGGCATGGGCGGCACGCGTGGTGAGAAGTCATTGGTTCAAGTTGGTTTCGTCGGGTCTAATGCGCTTTATGTTAGTCCCGGACGGTTTTTCGCAGTCACTGAGTTGAAGGTAATCCTTGCACGAATTGTGACGACGTATGATATGAAGTTGGAGGATGGAAAAGAGATCCCACGAGATCTTTGTTTTGCCTCAATGCGCATCCCGAGAGAAGCGAGTGTTTTGTTTAGGAAACGCCAGAATTAGGATAGCCGCCGTTTTTTCGAACGCACCGTGTAATACTTTACTACTGCATATCAAGAGATGTGGTTCAAACATCGGATGGAGGAGCTGCGAGTAGACAAGGCTGGACAACGCTTGTTGATTCAGATCTCAGATCTTGGTAAGTTATCAGGACCGTAATACCCTGCGTCAGGCTCGGAAATCGCCGAAACAAAATGTCCAGCGCTCAGACAGACTAAGTTATAATACTCCCTCCCTTGTCAATGTATGTGCCGTGTAAATGATTACGCCTCACGTGTTTTCTTTTACGTGGAAAGCAAAACTAAGAAGGCTGGCGCCCGCAAGGACGACGGCGATTGGAAGCTGGCCCGGGAAGTTTGACGGCATCCTGGTGGTCAGGAGGTCTTCTGTGCGAACCTCGCGTGAATCTCTACGGGGATCGTCGTCACAAAGACGGTTAACCTCGACGTGTCAGTGCGAATCAACCTATACTCGACCTCGGCCCCCAACTCACAGCCCCGATACTACAGCAAGATCCAAATGACGCCGTGCAATACAGCGATCTCGTTGGGCCACTCTCTTTCCGCGGCCGCGTACCACTCGGACGGACCTTCTCCCATGTAGTGCGCCACCGGACGGGCTCTTATACAGTATCCACACTATAAGAGGGAGACCTGATATAGACGAATCCCTGCAGCCCTTGAACCCATCTCGCCGCAGCATGGTTGGCGATACCCTCAGAACCGTGACGACTTTGCTTGTGGGAATTGTTTTCTTAGTCTCTCTATCCATCTAGTTCAGAAACTTGAAGCGGAATTACCAGGTCTGTCCCTTATCGTAGTGTTGTTGCTTGTGCTGCTGATCAGACCCTCAGCTAAGGGTCATCCCAACTGTCGGTTTCTCCAACCCAATTCTCTCATATCTTTCGTTCTTTCGTTTCTATTTTGATAGTTTCCGCGTGCTCAAGGAAGGCTATAACAAAGTGATATCGTCTGGATCATTACCCCCGAACCTAACTGACTCCACCGTGGTTTTAAGGCCAAACCAGGGTTATTCAGAATCGCTACGTTTTGGACATGGATGGTGTTTGTCACAAGTCCCGAACTGATTGAAGACGTCCGAACAGCTCCAGACAATGTTTTGAGCCGTCGTCGATCAGCAAAGGAGGTACGTCTTATAGCCCTATTGCATATTTGTAGTCACAGCAATGATCCCACCAGGCCCTCCAAACCGATTACACGTTCGACTATCTGAATAAACACGACTATTATCATAGTCATGTAATACGTTCTCAATTAACACGGATCACCTCCGCTACATTCGAAGATATCTGCGAAGAGCTCGTCCTCACTCTAGAAGACAATATCCCGATAACTGGTAAAGGTAGGTTGTCAAAGTTTTGAACAATGGTGCAGCTTATCGAGGATCTCGTTATAGAGTGGGTCGATGTACCCGTCCGAAAAACGATGCAACGAGTGATCTGTCGTGTCGCGAATCGAGTGTTTGTTGGTGCACCTCTCTGTGCGCGGTGGTTCTATAATCATTACCCACTTCCGTTGTCTCGGTGACCTCAATTGATACTTCGTAGGCCGCAATCGTGACTATCAGACACTTAACCTGAACTTCGCAACTAGCGTAGTGAAATCTGCGACCATTCTCAAGTTATTTCCTGATTTTCTTAAACCGTCTGTCTCGAGTTTTTCTCTACGCCTCCTCCATTAAAATAAACCTAGGCTTGTCGCACGCACCATTTCCAACCTTCCATCCAAAGTTCGACGAGAAATGGAATTCCTGAGACCAATGTATGAGGAGCGCCTAGAAAGGACGGAAGAACTCGGCGACCAAAAGTGGGAAGACGCTCCGGTTCGTCAGCTCATGTCTCCCAGTACTGCATCACCCTTATTATGTGGCGAAATGACAGAACGACATGCTGATGTGGCTCATGAATGAGTCGAAAGGAGTGGAGAGGTCGCTGGAAGGTATAGCACGGCGGATGCTCGTTGTTAACTTTGTGGCTATTCATACGACCTCTTCGGTGAGTCGTACCACGCACGAGCACTCTATAGTGTATTCCCGTCTAATCCATACGCAGGCAATGACGCAAGTATTATACCGTCTTCTCGCCAACCCTGAATATGTGGAGCCCCTCCGCAAAGAGGTCGAAGCTGTCGTGGCAGAGTATGGGTGGACGACAGATGCGATGGACAAGCTGCACAAAATCGATAGTTTTGTGCGAGAGACCCAGAGGCTCGATGGTATAAGTAATGGTTCGCCCGATTCCCTTGAGTTGAATCTTGGTTGGTAATTGATGCGTTGGGCCTCAGTGCTACTTGCCCGTGTGGCATTACGTCCGTTTACATTCTCCAACGGCATTACCGTCCCTGCGGGTACCCATGTGGCCGCGCCACTCAGTGCCATTCATACAGACGAAGAAGTTTACAGTAATCCCGACGAGTTTGATGGGTTTCGGTTTGCAAGGCTCCGAGAGTCCAGTGAGGGTGCAGTGGGAAGTAAACATCAAGCCGGCGTTACATCGCCTGCACATCTATCTTTTGGGCATGGGCGGCACGCGTGGTGAGAAGTCATTGGTTCAAGTTGGTTTCAACATGTCTGATGTGGTTTATGTTAGTCCCGGACGGTTTCTCGCAGTCACTGAGTTGAAGGTAATCCTTGCACGAATTGTGACGACGTATGATATGAAGTTGGAGGATGGAAAAGAGATCCCACGAGATCTTTGTTTTGCCTCAACGCGCATCCCGAGAGAAGCGAGTGTTTTGTTTAGGAAACGCCAGAATTAGGATAGCTGCCCTGCCGTTTTGTCAAACGCATTCTTTCCATGTACTGTTTCTATATATTAAGAGATGGGCGAGGAAGACATCACGCCCTGCGATTAGGGTAGAGGAACTGCGTGCAGGATAAGACATCTAAACTGTCGGATGGAACCCAGACAGGCTACGGGGTCTGAACAGTGAACAACGCAGTGCATGCCTTTATCTCTCTTGTAGATTCAGATCTCAGATCTTGGTATGGCCTGGACCCGACGGTCGCTGGCCCACACTTTTACCAAGACATGCATCCCAGCTCGGTTACTTACCAAACTGTTGTGGAAGGTCACCTTTCGAATCAGAGGTTGTCATGGTCATAACACAATAGTCGGATAACAGCCGTCCTACAGTCGGTTGCACGGAGGCAACAGGATGCGCAATGACTAACCATCGGGTGGGGATGAGTCCGATAGCACCCTACCTTTAAAGGTCACTATCTGTATTCGGTTTTTTGAAGTAATCCGGAGGTGCAGCACGCGGCTAGGTACGCTCGGAGGTCGTCAATGATACAGTTAGCTTGATGAGGTCTAGTGTGTAGGATTTTGGATTTCGGTACCGAGACCGAAGATCTCAGTAATTCACTGCCCTTACAGAACAGCATTGAGTGGGTCAGAGCTCGGTGATGAATAGTCTGAGTACAGTAGCATGAGACAATGACAGGTCAGACTCGGAGGTATTGAACCTGACTGCGGAGAGATTAGAGTATTGGACGTAAATGGGGGAACCCGTCTCAGGCTGGTAGCGCGGAGGCTTTGCTACGCTAGCCTGCCGATTAGCCCATACTTTTCCGAAAGAAGAAAAGATGTTGCTCTTCAAGGGAACCTTCCCTTATACTCCACCGACTTCCCTCCCCCCAAGCACCCCGAGCTACCCCCGCTTTCTCACCCCATCCCTCCCAGTGCCATGGACGACGACAGTGAACTCATCTACAGCACTCCGCTTCCTGGTGCCTCGTCCGCTCCTGTGCCAAGTACCCAAGCCCCTGCACCTTCCCCGCACCTCCTGCTCCAACCACCACCGGCGGACCAGAAGCCCGCGGATTACGTCTACTACGAGCGCCGTCCCGACGACCTCTCTTCCGACGCCCGCGCGCGGGCTACCGCCGCCAAGGTGAAGCTACAGTCGCACTACCGCCTCGCGCTCGAGACCGCGATCGACCTGAACGTCCGGTGCGTGTTCATGCGCGTCCACGATCGCTTAATCTGACTGACATCGGGGGGGTCCCATCTTGCGTGTGCGCCGTAGAGGTGCGGAGCTCGAGCGATCGCTCGCAGGCGTGCAGGAGGACCGCCGGCTGCGAGAAATAAGGAGACACACGCGCACTCAGTCGCAGTTTCTGAGGCTTCGTCGGACCAAGATCGGCCTGCGGGATTTCAGGACGGTCAAGGTGATCGGCAAGGGAGCGTTTGGAGAGGTGAGTGCTGTGCTTGCAACGTCTCCTGGGATACCTGCCGAGTTGCTTCGTCTCATTTTCGGACGTCGGACGGGATGCCATCGCCGCGCCGATGTCCGTCTGTGCGTGCCTTTCGCGACCACGCTTTCTGACACGCCTTTTGCAATGAGGTTCGCTTGGTGCAAAAAATTGACACCGGACGCGTGTACGCGATGAAGACGCTACAAAAAGCCGAGATGCTCAAGCGTGACCAGGTGCGTGCTACTTTTTGTTCATCATTACACACACTTATCACATCCAGCTCGCACACGTCCGCGCAGAGCGCGACGTTCTTGCCGAGTCAACCTCGCCTTGGGTCGTGCAGTTGTACTACTCATTTCAAGATCCTCTTTATCTGTACTTGATCATGGAGTTCCTACCGGGCGGTGACCTAATGACGATGCTGATGAAATATGACGTTTTCTCTGAAGATGTGACCCGGTTTTACATGGCCGAGTGCACTCTCGCCATTGAAGCCGTGCACAATCTCGGCTTCATCCATCGGTGCGTCGTGCGCTTTTGTCTTGATCCACGTGTGCGACCGAATTGAGCGTGCAAGTAGGGACATTAAACCGGACAATGTCTTGATAGACAAGAACGGTCACTTGAAGCTTTCCGACTTTGGTTTGTCGACTGGTGTACACGCTCGTACGGATGGGGCGTATTATGCACGACTGCTCGAGCAACAGCTCACTCCGCGGCACGCATCGCGGAACAGCGTGGAGGTAACACCTATACACCTCACGATGACTCGAGAAGAGACCATCGCGACATGGAAGAAGAACCGACGGCGATTGGTGCGTGATACGCTACGCATTTTAGGTATTGCGATTGGCTAATGGTGGGTAGGCATACTCGACGGTGGGGACGCCAGACTATATCGCACCCGAGGTGTTCATGATGCGTGGTTACGGCAAAGAGTGCGACTGGTGGTCGCTAGGTGCGATCATGTTCGAGTGCCTTATTGGCTATCCACCGTTCTGCGCCGAGAACGCAAGCGACACGTACAAAAAGATTATCGACTGGCCACATCACCTACACTTTCCGGAGCAGGTGCATCTAAGCACAGAGGCACTCGACCTCATGCGACGGTGACTCTACCTACCTCCTTATGGCGGTAGTAGCTGACGATCTTGTACAGATTGATGACTTGGAGCGACGGCCGCGCAGGCGTGGAAGATATCCGAGCGCACCCCTTGTTCCATGAGGTTGATTGGAACTCGTTGCGGATGCAGCCGGCGCCACGACCACCAACGCTCAAGTCGATCACCGACACCTCGTACTTTCCGACGGAGGAATATGCTGACGTGCCTGATGTGCCTGCTGGGGTCGAGCAGCTGGATGCAGACAAGGACCTCGCGTTCCTCGGGTAAGGTGTCCATGTGCTGCCACGTGGAGTTGCTGACTGAGCGGTGGCTAGATTCACGTTTAAGCGGTTCACCGGCGTGCAGTCGGCGTTATGATTGTGAGTAAATTCTCGTGCAAGTGCGGGGCGGAGAGTTGACTAAGCGCACAGCCCAAAAACAGATGGGGCGGGATGGGTGGGATCAGTTGTGTGGATCATCGTATCAGCGTACATCGCCACGGGTGTGACTGATGGTTTACACTGTTTGGTTTTTTTTTTTCTGCATGGCATAAAGACCTGGCAATGATGATTGTATTATAAT
Source organism: Lactarius vividus (assembly GCA_021527035.1). Taxonomy (NCBI): domain Eukaryota; kingdom Fungi; phylum Basidiomycota; class Agaricomycetes; order Russulales; family Russulaceae; genus Lactarius; species Lactarius vividus. The sequence continues at coordinate 381,069 of JAKELG010000011.1, forward strand.
TTAATGAACTGTGGACGGAACAAAGGCCGCCACAGGTAAACAAGTGCAAATTGAGCTGGCCCACTTGATGGATGATCAAGCGCGGCCGGTCTAAGTCGGACTCACTCAGCCCTGCCTCCTCCTTTTGCTCTTTCTTTCGTTAAATTCACTCTCATCTCGTCCTCTCGACTGCCTACGTTTCTCTCCTGCTTATAGCAGGGGTCTTTCTCTACCCCTTTTTTTTTTTTTGTGATTTCCTCAGCCACCTACGGATGCGTGAATCCAACTTTGCGTTCCCGGCCCAGAACAGGGCTGCGGTATGCATCTCATCCCAGCTCTACGACCGTCGTGGTGCGCTAGTTTACCCTAATTTATCCTCTGATTAATTTAACAAATCTTGCGAACTTGTAGCACTCGACACCAACTCGCCCCTACCACTCTTCAACTCTCTCACCCATCTTACCTACCTCACCTCGACCTCACCTCGAATACGAGAGATCATGGTCATGGACGGCGGTCTTGAACGTCTAGTGCGCATGCTACATGACTTTTGCCTCTCTCCTCCCCCTCCAGAGAACCCCGCGCTCCTCTACGGCCTTTTACCACCCAACTACCATCCCCCTAAGCCCGTTCCGACCCTGATCCCAAAGGCATTCGACAAGCACGCCGCTTATCGCTTCTCTCTCGCCTTCCAATGCATCGTCAACATCGGCGTCCGCGGCAGCGAGCTTATCCGCAGCCGTGTCGTGCAGGCGGGCACTCTCGACGTCGTCGGCTGTATCCTCGAGTCCTGGCTCGCGAGCAAGGGGTTCGCCGTCGGCCCGAGCTCAAGCGCCACGGGCATGCCCAGAGAAACTCGCGAGCAACGTGTGGCACGCAAGCAAGTACAAGCCGAGATGCGTGCCCGTCAACAGGCCGCGGAGCTTGCGCGCGCTCTCGAGCGAAGGCAGGACGTCTCACACGATATTACCATGCAAAATATCCGCGGAAGGAGTCGTACGAGCGAGCTTACCATCCGTGCAATTGCAGCTTCAGAGGTATGTATTGTCTACCACCGGATGACCCACATCATGTCTGATGTCTGACTCGTTTCCTTTTAATTATTTAATTTCGTCAGGAGGACGACAGAATGGATACATCTGTGGATTCCGCTACCTTATCCGACGACTCGAGCGCCACGCAAGCTGACATATCAGGTGTTGACTCCCCCACCCCTGCGTCCGACGCCGCGTCGGCAGCAACTGGCAGCGACCCAGATACTTCGACCGACACGTCGAGGCATCAGACGCCTGCAGGGTCGAACACTCCTACAGGCACCGTTGAAGTCCCAGGGCGCAATCGAAGCGGTACCATTATCGCACGACCTATCTGGGATCCTACCACCCTTGCCCCGCGCCGGACACATCGTACACGTGATCGTCAGGGCACCATCTCCGCATCTACCTCTCGTGGAACTTCGCGCCCTGAGACGGAGACGGAGGATGACGGCGACGGTGACCTCGACATGGACTCTGCTCAGGAAGGCGCCGACGATTCGCTAGAGCGACCCCAGACGTCCCCGCTGGCTCGGCGTGCCGTCGCCATCGTCTCGGACGTCACAACCGACACAGGTGCAGGCCAGTCATTGGAGCTCAATTCCGATGCGCACATCATCATCAACAGCGAGGCGGACGTCCAGGGCGATGGTGTCGAGGACGGTATCGTTGCCTTGGCACCCAACGACGATTTCGCCATGGGGGCACCCCCTGGAGCGCCTGGCGCCATCGAGACGACTATGACGCTTCGACCTACGGACACTGCTGTGCGCCGCGTACTGGGTGGAACGGACGTGACCCCCCGCGCGGTAAACGTTGGTCTTCCTCGTGGCCGGGATAGCGATGACCCGCAGGAAACACCTGTCCGACCAAATGCCCCTGTTCCTCACACCCTCCCGCTTCCTGTGACGACTGAGATTGTACCTCCACCCTCTCGCCACCACCACCATCACCACCACCACGAATCCGGATGTCCCCACCGCGACGAAGACGTACTCTCCGCACTCCAACTCCTCGCTTATCTCAGCAAGTACCCACACGTCCGCCAGGCATTCTACCAGCCGCGAACTAGTTTCCACCCCGCAACCGCCACGATGAGGCCGCACGCTGCGCAGCAGCAGACGACGGCAGTTCCGACTGCGGGGCCATCACGTGGGAAAGACGCGGCCTCGACGACGGCGAGTACGAGCTTTTTCAAGGCATTCGCGGGCCGCAGTGGAAAGGAGAAGGCAAGCCCTGCGGTGCAGCCTACCTCTGCCCCTGTCACACCAACAACACCACCGCGCCAAACGAACGTGTTCTCACTGGTGGAGCGGTTTACGTTCCGACCAAGCTCTCATGAGTATGACCTACCCAACCCACCGCCGACGCTGCCCCCAGAGATTCAATACTGGGCGGGCGTTCATCATGCGTAATGCGTGTCGTAAGGACGACAGCAGAGGAGGGATCCGACAATGTGCCAACAGTACGTGGTGATTTCAAATCACTGATGCAATCGTCTGACGTCCAATCGTAGTGTTATGCGGGCGCTGGGAACAGTACCCACGGCAATTTGCCAAATGCCGGCGCTGCCGAAAGGCGAAGTATTGCGGGAAAGAGTGCCAGAGCTCGGCGTGGAGTGAAGGTCACAGATTTTGGTGCAGCGCGAAAGACGGCGACGAAGACGGTGAGAACGTCCCTGACAGCTCACGAGGCGGCAGTAACAATGGCGGCGGTGGGAGCGGGGTGCGACGCAGGGAGCGTCTGATGGCGACGACGGAAATCACGGACGCCGCAATCCGTGCGACAGCGACAGCGACTGCGGCGACGGCGACGGTGCCTGCGATGGCATTTCGCCCGATCGAGGGAGCCCGCCCGCCCGAGGGCCCCGGATGGGGCCGCGCGTTCTACGAACCTTCGCCGTTTGACGCTGCCCCTGGGCCCGCTCGGCGCCCCGTCGTACACGTTGGACAGGAGGCCACGGCAGTGATGGGCCCCCACCCTGGGCCCGGGATGGGCAGACGACGCGCGGAGACGATGCCAGGTGGGATGATCCCCGTCGTCGACCCACCAGCGCCTTCTGCGTCCGCGCCTGCGCGACCCACACCTTCGCCGGCACATGTGCACGTGCCGGTAGTCCACCTCCCAGAGCACGGACGTCTGTTCATCGATCACGATAGCAACGGCGGGAATTCCGCGGCGGCGCGTGTTGACCTAGCAACGATTGCGGGGCCATCGCGCATCGTGAGGAACGACGACGGTGCGGTCTTTGGTTTTGCAACGGGGGATGAAATTGCAATGGATCTCGACTAGGGGATGCGAACACTTCTCCTGTCCTCTAGTCGCCCCTATCGCACCCATCGTCTGCGTTTCATATCTGTATCATGTCTTTACCAGTGTTTCATCTCGCTTCTTCCCTCCCCCCCCTTTTCACTCGGTTAACCAATGGTGCAGCAATCTTTTTTTTCTTTCTTTCAATCCAAGTAGTCTTGCCTGTTGCAAGTTCTCTTCGTCGCTCTTTTTGATTCTTCTTTTACAACTCACCTTGTTTCTTTTTCTCCCCGCAATCAGTATTATCAATGTTTGTCCTCAGTTGCACACTTGCTTATATAAGGAATCGAAGAATGCCACCACAAGGCTCTTTTTTGTCATCACCTATGAGTTCGACTTTGGCGCTGTACCAGGGTACGATACTCCCAGATGCAACTGGCGACAAGCAACACGATCATCCTTCTTCATCAACCAACACGAATACTACTGCCACGGCAAGTACACTCGCTCTCCACCTGTCGCGCTCTCACGCCGTTTGTGCTAGACCACCACCCATGTGAGACTGACAAGTACACACCCATTCACGCCCGAGTTTGTCCAGCGCCAGCTACTGCTCCCCGCTACCAGCGCAAAGTCGAAATCGAAATCGAGAGCACAAGCGCGGGCGCTATACGACGAGCGCGTGCGTCGACGACAGCTCATACTCGCCTCCAAGCCCGCGGATCCAGATCGGAACCGACGACCCAAAAAGGCCAGGGGAGCAGACGACGCGCGAATGGGTCGGCGAGAAGCGGCCGAGAAGGGTTTGTGGCAGTTGCGAAAGGAAGAAGCGAGGTGCGGTTCATTGGCGGCCCGCCTTTCTTTCCCCGCCCGAATTACTGTCAACCTGGTGCTTGTGACTGACTGTAGTGTATGTAGGTGGGAGCTGTTCGTGCCGCTGCACCGCCTGTGGCTCGGGTACATGTCCGAGCTGCTCGGACTGGCCGCTGCTCCGCCGACGACGACGACGCTTCTACGGGTGGACCCATCGGCTGTGCCCCAGGCTGCAGGGATGCACGCCAAGCTCGTCAAGGCTGATTTCCATGGCTCGATCGTGACAGGTATGTTTTTCTCTTGGCAGCACCGCCTCGGGGGAAAATCATCGAATATACGGGAAAAAAAAAAAAAGTGCGCAGAAGTAAGAATGCCGCGCTGGTTGGGGCGTCGGGCATTGTCGTACAAGAGACGGAGAATACGTTCAAGGTCGTGACGCAGAAGGACAGGCTGAAAGGTGCCGTTGGGTCGCGGAGAACTTGCGCCACGCGCCTCTGACACCTCTTTTCACAGTTTTGCCCAAGCAAGGGTCCGTCTTCGTATTTGCTGTGCCTCTGTATCACACTGGCACCCAGGATCCCGCGGGCAGCATCGTTGCAGCTGCTCGCAGCTCGGACCAACACTTGGGCACGGACAGCTCCAGCAGAAGTACGGGCGAGAGATCAACTACGGTCCTGGACGGCCCACACGTCGAGTTCGAGCTCTATGGCAATCAGTTCTGCTTCAGGGCTACTGAACGGGCGGGGCGGAAATTTAAGCACAAAGAGAGCATTGAATTATAATTTGCGAAGGTATGTAGGGGTTACACGATCATGTATACAGTACAGCAGTATGTATGTGATGGATGGAGGATAGCACCTGCCAAAAAGTCGCAAATTTTTGAAATTTGAACCCTGGTCCGTCCAATTGGGGTAAGTCTCATTCGATGCTTTACCTTGAACAGACAAGTGTGGTGATAAGCGAGGTGACAACATCTACAACTGAATTGCTGTTCTCAGCAACTGTTCGAAGACAAAAACGTGGAAGTCGACCGCAACACCGGCGAGATTGTTGCAGGGTTTCCGGTGGAGGGGCGTAGATGAATCCCTTGCACCGTGAAAAGTTATTCGCTCGCCTCTCTCGGTTGAGATTACTGTATTGCGAACACCGTGTCGGAGTACAGCAGCGAGCCCCGGGTCCATATGGCGCAACCTGTCTTCCTAAGCTGGAACCTGTCATCCCATGGGATATTCTTGGCCGGCGTTAATGAAAAAAAAGCCCTCGGGGCATAAATTTCCCTGTGATCGCGCGGGAGCATGTACAGTACAGTTCACCCCCGGACCAACGATGGATGGCGTTAGAGGGGGCCTATGTTTTGCAGTATTTTCCCATGGTAGCTGGCCACCGGCCTCCGTGCTCTCGGTCTCTATTTCAAGGCAGCAGTCGACGGTGCCGTACTCATCAATCCCCTTAATACAGTACAATCATGTCGTGGGAGTGCAGTATACAGTACGACTTCGATCGCTCGATCAACAACTTAAAAAACCCAGTTGGGGGGGTGGGAACACAAACCGACCCGTGTTTGGTAAATTGGTTTCGTTACCAGAGCGGTGGCCTGGACCTCCTTCATCAATTTTAGAACGTACAACACAGCTCGGTCTGATACCGTCGTCCGCAGGGCTGCTTCTCGTCGACTGTATATCAGGAATGGACCTGCATGTAGCTAGATTCGGAAAACAAAAGACTCTGATGAGAGACGGTCTTTGGGGGATAACGCGATAAGGGGCTATGCCCCCCTACGCCTTTTACAGAACCTTCAATCCGAATGGTTTGGAGGTCGCCAGGAGCCCTCTGAATCCCCTGGCTATGTTACAGTGGCGTCGATCGGTTTCTTGGGGTGGGTGGGAAGCTGATCGAACCAAATTGGACGGGAACAAAGTGAGACCAGCATCCCGGGGATCGGTGGGTGAAACCGGTTACCCGCTCATGTGCTTCTGTCATATGGCGCATTTGAGGCTCTGAGTTCTGAGCTCTTGGCTCCGACGGGGACTCGGACGGAGGGTAGGGTCGTCAAGAGGAATAAATGGGAGAAGTGGAAGATAAGGGACGGAGAAACGGAGAGGTGAACTTACGGTTAGTTCGCGCGTCAAAAGGGGACGAGCAGGTGTAGGTGATCGATGATCACTTGGCCCCCCCACAGCCCCCCAAGTTTAATATCCACCTTCCCTCCCTCTCCCTTCAAAAACGTGCCCGAGCCCCACGCTCTTTCTTCTCTTCGCACCACCCGCCCCCGTCCTCTGCCATCATGGGTATCAACGTTCACGACCCTATCGTCGATATCAAAAGTACCGTCCTTCCTCCGTCCTGCCTCCCATGTCCTCACTTGTTTATCTTTAGTCACCGAATCCGTCTGTGGCTTTGTGGCGATATGCATGACTTTGCTTCGTCTCTGGATACGAAGGGATCGTTACTGGTGGGACGATGCCTGGGCTCTATTCTCCCTCCTCAAGTACGTCCCCAAGCACAACACCCCACAACCTCTCCTTATCGCAACTTTTTTTTTTTCACCCTTTTTCCAGCCTGTTCGTCCAATTTGGCGCCGTCTTCATGCACGTCGAGCATCCCTCGGACCTTTCCCGTCTCAACCGCATCGCCGCTTACTATCTCATGGCCGTGACCTTCTACACCGTCATCTGGACCGCCCGGATATCCATTCTTTTCTCCATCATCCGCATCGACCCCGACCCTGTAATGCGTCACCGCTTAAAGTGGCTTGCCGCCGCCTTCGTCGCCGCCATCTGCTTCTTACTCTCCCAGCTCTTCTGGACGTGCGAGGGCATTCACGGCTGGAAAGACAAGGCTAGTCCCCAGTGCCCTCTCCCGAAGCAGGTCGCCATTTGTCAGCTCATTAGTGCGTACCGTAATTCGCATTTTACGTGTCTCTCCTTTGCTAACTGGCTCTTCGTTACCAAGCTGACATCCTTGCTGACTTGTCCCTCATCCTATTACCCCTCCGTCTCATTCGAGGCATCAAGGAAAAGCGCCTGCGCTGGCGCCTCGTCTTCATCTTCTCCACCTCCAGTGAGTACCTCTCCCTTCTTTTTCTTCTTTCCTATCAGGCTGCTCGAACAAACAAATATTCCAGTCGCTACGACCATTGTGTCCCTCGTCCACGCAGCGTACATCATCAGCAGGGGTGGCATTCCCGTCGTCATTTCTGCGCTCGTCGAGGACTGCATCTCGCTCACCGTCGCGAACCTCCCCGTCGTCGCGACCGCCTCGATCCGGCGCCTCTCGGGCGACTCATCCAACGCCGACGGCGAAGGCCAGCGCTGGTCCTCGTTCAAGTTCAAGACACGCACGATGCCCCCGTCTAGCGGCGCAGGCACCGCGTTCTTCACGTCCGGCTTTGGCGCGGTCAGCCGTACCGCGGGTGCCAGCGTGGGTGCAAATGCGGGCACCGAGACGGAGCTGACGGGCACGTCGCTGGAGCAATCCAAGGGCTCCGTGTCCATGGGTATAGGCGCGTACTCCCTCGGCGCAGTCGGCCCTGACGAGCTGTTCGCAAATGGGACCAAGTCGGTCGATGGCGCCGCGGAGAAGGACGACGGGCGCCGCGAGGACAAGGGCGGCGTCGTGCGCATCGACGTGCTGCCGTATCCGCGCGAGCAACCGCCCAGGCCCTGAAGCGCCCAACTCCTACTCCGAAACCGCAGAAAATACCCACCAGCCCATGTACGCCTAGCCCACCCACACACCGCACGCACGAACCCTACGATCTGCACAACATTTTTTTTCTTGCCAATCAAATATATCTATCACGACGATCGCTGCTGCTGCTACTGCTCGCGCGCTACCTCGTCCCGACTCCCTCATCGTTGTTGTCTCATTCCATCCATCTCTTGTTATTTATCTTCTCTCATGTCTCATACAATCCCCCCCCCCTGTTACCCTTCCCTTCCAGTTGGGAGCAGCAAGAAGAGTCGTCTGTTGGTAAAAATCTTAGTTGTCGCCGTGTTGCTGTGTCTTTGTCGCTCTTTTCCGTACAATCACTTCTGTGTCTGCTTTGGCTTGTCGACTGTCTGCTAACCAAACCCTGTTGTTACCCACACGCCTTCCCCCCCTTCTTACATGGATGTAGCAAGTTCGAATCAGAGTTGATTTTTTACTGACTTCGGCCGGTTCTCTCATTGGTTCAATACAGTGCAGTATGTATGCTGTGATACCCCGCGAAGCGACGGGATTCGAGCTCTGAGCTGCCTGCTTCCGCAAAGCATGTGCACCTGTGTGTAAGTTGGGCATTTCACATTGAAGTTATGGGACGAGGTGGAGACTACGAATGATAGACGTGTGGGCACGCAAGAGGAAGAATGGAACGTAAGCTCTAGATTCGTAACCAGCCGTTCGAATGAGGCATCAGCAAAAAAACCATGGAATTTATAGTATCAGCAATAGGTGGCATCCCATAGAATCTAGAGCCTCTAGATTAAATTCCAACTGCTATGCCACACACGCTCAGACTTCATGAAGGCCGCGTGGATTGTATCCACAACGCGTATCGTCTGCATCATTGAATTCAAACTCTCCATTGATATTGTCTATCCTAAGGACATCATAAAGACAAGTGAGTGAAAGGGAGACGTAGGAAGGGGTGCCCGAACACGGTAACATGGTCCGCTACGTGCGTCCCAAAGTCAGCACGTGTTGACTTTGGGACGCACCCGGAGTAAGGTAGAGGACACCTAGACCGGTGACCAGTCTGTATATGAAGGGTAAACCCCAGTGAGAATCCCGGTGAACGAAAATGAATGATAGTGATCGAAAATGAAACGATCCATCGGAGAATGAAGATTAATGAAGATTATAGAATTAGTTTGATTCAATTCGGATAAGAATGTATTGCGTTCAAAATCATTCACTCAAGATGAATTATATCTGCTGCGGCACTGTGAACCTTGTTTGAGCTTGTTCGTTCAGATCGTTCAGAGGACACTTGCCCAAAATGCACAATAGAATTATTCTAAGTCAATCTCATTCAGACTCTTTCTCTCGCATACAACACTGGCCAACACTGGCACTTCAAATAACTTTGGCTGCAGACGCTAGTGGATACCTGTTCTTGTACTTGTTTCTACATGCCCTGGAATACTTGACTCACTTTCAACACAATGGCTACAAGGAACTTGTGCCTCTCTATACAAGACTAAGCTTGGCCTGATGTCTACATTGCACGAGGTGTCACGGATGCGTTCATTTTTGCCTTTTGTGGATCACATGACCATGGGAAAGCATACCCATACATGGGATATCCCTTTATGGTCACACCCCATATATGGACAGACTCTGTTGATTGGTAGATAAGAAAGGACCCTTCTAGAACAGTCTAGATTACACTTAGTAGGCAGATATTATGCGCTGTATTAGGTTTTACTCAGCGACATGTCACACGTAGTCAGCCTTAATGACAGTGCATCAGTCAGCACTAAAGATAAGGCTATTAATAGACACAACATGTCAGCCCTTTAGTCATAGTCAATTACTTTACACTTAGTAACAGTGTTTAAGCTCCGACTTAATCTCAGCTGCAGTAGATATATAAGCTTGCCTGTAGCGTCCTGAGTGGAACTGTTATGTTTCGTTCTCGGACTGCCTGGCCTGGCTGTGGACTCTGACGTACTCGTGATGACTCGATATGTCAGGAGTAATGTGTCATGGACTTCGGATCTTACTGCCTCGTGTTCCGGCTGACTGATAAGCCCTATTGTTGTACGTGATCATGATTAGGCCTGCTGACTGATGTTCTATTGTTGTACGTAGTTCGGATTACGAGGACGACTGCGCATTCTATTGTTAGAATACGCTACTTACGCTATTGGTTACTTACGAGTTCGAGCGGAGCTGGAACTAGCTCCCTTACCTGTATTTAAGCTCACAGTAGTACAGACCAGGATCCCCATCTTGGTCTTCTTCAATTACCACATCCTCTATTCGTCTTCTATACTAGGGACTTGTGACGTCCCTAAGTGAGCTAGTTCTGGCATATCCCCCCACGACCAGGAAGGGATCCCCGTGACCTTATCTCCATCTTCCCTTGTGAATGGTAGATCAGCTGACCGTGACTTATCCGCCGGGTACCACGTGTCATCTCGTATTCGAATACCTCAACTCGCGCACCGCTCGTCCAACTCACTGCTACTACATCGTCGACAACCTTGAGTGGGAGTATATTTGCAAAGTCCCCAGTCCGCCTCCAAACGTTCCCATCCAAGAGACGTTATACACCTATAGGGACTCCACAGGCACGTATTGGCCCCATCCCGCAGTCTTCCCCGAGCACTCGGACAACCACAGATTTCATCCCCGAGGGAACCCACGTCACAACAGCGTCTAAGTCAGACCCACGCCCGTGGTAGGCGTTACAAACCAACTTGTCCTCTTGGTTCTCCACTCAGGTGCACATTCTCCTGTATTCCTTACCTTCTCCAATCTAACTTGTCCTCTTGGTTCTCCACTCAGCCTGCCTTTGTGTGACATCGTGCCTTTAACCTTGTATAAAGGTCTATACGCTGACACACGCTCTGCATCGTTTGTAGGTCCTGGTGTGTGATTTATCTCCGCACCAACGTTGAGTCTTCACCCTTGACAGTTCACTCAACTCCAACTTGACTCAGTGTAGCTGATAGTCATACCGCTACATTAGGACAAGTTCCTTCACACTCCTGAGCTCATCTTTGCTCACTAGTCGTTTGATCCCTCTTTTAGGTGGTAGACGTCCACCAGTCCTTTGTACATTCCACCTCACTCTTTGCCTGGGGAAGTGTCACGATCAGGACTTTGACGGACAGACGCATGATACGGAAGCACGGTGAACTCTTACTATATGGTTATGACTACGATAGTAAGTAGGAATTAGTCATGGACTTAGTCACCACACGTCGTACTAGCATGTGATTGTTAGTATGACTCACTACTAGGATAGTGGTAGTAGGGTTTGAGCTACTTACGCTATGGGATATCTGTAACGCTACCACGGCGTTAGCCCGACTAGGGCTCGTACAAAGGCGTTCACGACTTAGCGAGTTTCGCTGTAGTGCAGATAAGTGCAAAGGATCCCTTGATATACGACTAAGGCGGTCCAAAGGGCCCTGAGGGTCAAGACCACTATGACAAGTACTTGATGACGTGAAATGGTGAGGGCCTTAGACTCGAAGGTCAAGGGAAATGACAAGTCGAGGTACGAAGACCCGAAGAGAGGAGTATGAGTGGTATTTTAGAAGAAGACCAAGATGGCGTGTCTTGGTCTTCTAGGGCCCCTATTTATACACATAAGAGGTAGCTTTAAAGCTCCTCTGTGAGTCCGATGATCCTGTAGCGTAAGTAGCTCGAACCCTACTATCACTATCCTAGTAATGAGTCATACTAGCAATCACATGCTAGTACGACGTGTGGTGACTAAGTCCATGACTAATTCCTACTTACTATTGTAGTCATAACCGTATAGTAAGAGATCACCTTGCCTTCGTATCGTACTTCTGTCCATAAAAGTCCCATTCGTGACATCACCCCCTTTTCAGCCGCGGCGCCCACGACGCCGGCGAAGGCGAGGGCCTGTCATCCATCCCTCCTGTACCTCTTCGATCCGCTCCAACGCATTAGCCATCTCGAGTCGGAACTTACTGCGTCCCAACTCCGCCTTGACCCCTCCGAGCGCGGCGGCGAGTTGGTGGAGCCGTTGCTCCATCCTCTCAGCCTCGTACGCGTAGGCCCGGTAGCGGTGGACCTCCGCCTTCAGACTCACGTCGTGGAGCTCGCCGACCACGCGATTGAGGCGAGGGTGGTCGTGGTAACCGCCGGCGAAGAGGTGCATGTCCTCTTGTGGGTATTGCTCCTTCCCTGTGGCCTTGACGTGGGGCTCAGCGTAGAGAGGCTGCAAGTAGACCTTCTCGCTATCCTCCACTAGGCCGAGCACGATGGGGTCGGAGCCCATGATGACTTGGACGTACGCGGCCTGGCGCGTCCGTCCTTGTCCGTCGTTGATGGGGTAATGGATGAAATCCTCCCCGCGGTTGTATCGGTACCCATGGGGCGGTGGCCCTAGGGTTGTGTGTCGTAGTCGGAATAAGGGGAATGGAGGGGGTGCGTCGGCCCGCACGCCGCCTCAGTACAAAGGGCGCCCGCGAGTGTCGCATGCGTAAGGCGTTTCGGTGGGGTCGTCAGTGTCTGTGGCGGTGGAGATGAGGGGGTGCTCAGCTGGGTAGTGGTCCGCTAAGCTTCCCCGGACTTGTTCGAGGATTGTCTCCTCGCCTCCTGCCGTTCTTTCCTCTCCCTCGTCCACTCTCGTCGCCTCCGAAGGGCTTCTCGCCTCCGCTCGGCCGCCTTCCTCAGCTGCTCTTGCTGCCAATCCTCCGCTACCCGCCTCCACCGTTGCTCCTTCCACCGTTCCCAATCGACCGTCGCTTGTGTCTTGGACTTCTTCCTCGGTTCGGTACTCAATTCGCACCTGGAGAGGTCGAGGTGAGGGAGGCGCAGACTCTGGGAGAGCTGCGCGAAGCCGATCAACTTCGGCCGTCGTGAAAGGGACCTCGTTGATGCGTTGTCCGTCTTGGGAGAGAATCCACCAGGTGGCGGGGTTGCTGGTTCCGTCGGTGTAGCTGGCCGGGATGGTGGACTGGAGCACGTCGGTGAGTTCTTGATAGGTGATGGGGCCCATGTTGCGGGCAACGCGAGCGATGGCATCGGCGGCAGAGGAAACAGACATTGTTGTGAGAGTGGAGTGGATGAAGCCAGAATGAAGAAGAGAAGAGGACAATGGGGATTGTTGCCAGGCTTGCGCTGTTCTTAAGTGATGTCTGTGTCGGGGATTCAATGATTGATACTCAGCTATGGCCTCGTCTGCGAATACGTCATCCTTATTGATCCACTGGTTCTCCGAGTCGGGGTACCCCTTCCATTTGATCAGGTACTGCAGGCGTCTTCTCCTGCCGAAGAGCCGATGGTCTAGAATCTTTTCGACCTCGTATTCTTCTTCCCCTTCTACCAAATCAGGTGCTGGGTGTTGGAAGTTTTCCCCATGCATGAGTGTTTCTCGATAGGGTGTGAGAAGATCGATGTGGAACACGGGGTGGATGCTCCACTGTGTGGGAAGTTCTAGTTGGTAATTTACCGGTGATAGAACCTGTGTGATCTTGAAGGGTCCATGTCTTCTAGCCGCCAGTTTGGGGGTTGGCTGATTGGTTCTCAGATGACGCCCTTCCAACCATACGTACTCTCCTAGTCGGAGTTTCGGGGTGATTCGATGTTTGACCCACATAAGTTGTGCCTTTTTGATGAGCTCCTGGGCTTCTCTTCGGGCTTCTCGGAATTGTTCCAGCCTCGTGATAACCTGTGGGATTGGAGAGGGCTTATCGAGCCAATCAGCGCGTGGATCGTATCCCATGAGGAGCGCGAATGGGGACTTCCTTGTTGCCTCGTGGGGCCAGTTATTGTGAGCGAATTCTGCTATTGGTAGAAACGCCGCCCAGTTGTCTTGTCGCTCGTTGGCCCAGAATCGGAGATATTGTTCTAGCCATTGATTTGTCCTTTCCGACTGTCCATCTGTTTGGGGATGGTACGCTGTGGAGATGTTCTGTTGGATCTCTAGTTGTTTGCAGAGTTCCCTTGTGAACTTCGATGCGAAGCGAGGGTCTCTGTCACTAATGATCTTCGACGGGAGTCCAAATCGTTTGAAAACATGGGTCACGTAAAGTCCCACGGTTTCTTCAGCCGAGATCTCTTCGTTGCACGGTATGAATATGGACGCCTTGGTGCAGTCGTGATCTGTTACGGTGAGGATGGAGTCGTATCCTTGCGACGTGGGGAGTTTAGTGATGAAGTCAAGGGCTATAGTCTCGAATGGTAATGCATCTTCCTTAGGGGTTATAGGCATTAATGGGGCCTTTGTTGGGCATGTGTTGACTTTGTGTCTCTGGCATTCGGCGCATCCCTGGACGTAGTTCCTTACGTCCAGTTTCAATTCCGGCCACCAATATCGTCGTTCTACCAGTCGTGTGGTTCTTGCAATTCCGGGATGTCCGTGTACCGGTGGATCATGATGGGTGGCTATGAGTTCTCGCTTTTCGTTTAACGATCCCGTAATGACGTACTTCCCTTGTTTATACCATACTCCGTCAATGTGTTTCAGTTGGTGTGGGTCCACCCAGTAGCGGAGGGTGATCTCGGTTTGCGGTGGTTGTTGGGCGGCTTGTACGGTTGTAACCCTTGCGAATACGTCTTCTGGTAGAACTACGACATTTTCGTTGTCCTTTTCTCCTTGATTGTAGTCCGGTCTTCGTGATAGTGCATCAGCTCTGCCGTTTTTCTTCCCTGGGATGTGGTGAATTTCGAAGTTATATTCCATTAGTTCGAGTACTTCCCGGGCTACTCTCTGGCTTATCTTTTGCGGGAGTTTCCAGTACTGGAGATTCATGTGGTCTGAGTAGATTTTAATCTTGTGTGGGGATCCGGCTAGTAATGGTCTCCAGTGTCTAAGTGCCTTGACGATGGCGAGGAGTTCCAGGTCGTAAATGTCGTAGTTTCTCTCGGCTTCATTCAGGGTGGCTGAGTAATATCCGAGGGGGTGTTTTTTGCCGTCTTCCTTCTTCTGGAGTAGCACTGCTCCCGTTGCAAATCCTGACGCGTCCACTTCCAGTTCGAATGGGTCGTCTAGTTTTGGGTGAGCTAGCACTGGTTCTTCCGTTACCAACGACTTGAGCTTCTTGAAGGCTTCGTTTTCTTCGTCCGTCCATCTCCATTCTGTGTCCTTTCTTGTGAGTTTGTTGAGGGGTTTGGCGTGTGTGGCGAAGCCGCGAATGAAGAGTCGGTAAAAATTGCAGAAGCCTAGGAATGAGCGTTCGTCACGGACCTTCGTTGGTGTGGGCCAGTCTTTGATGCCGGAAATCTTTACCGGGTCCATACGTGTTACCCCCTTTTCAAGGATTACCCCCAGGTAATCCATTCGCGGCTTGTTGAAGAGGCATTTTTCAAGTTTGAAGTAAAGGTCGTGATCCATAGCGACTCGTAGTACGTCAATTACGGCCTCTTCGTGTTCTTTTTGTCCCGCCGGATCCCTTGTAGCTATGCCGATGTCATCCATGTAGACTCGTATGATGGTACCCTTTTGTTCGTGTTTTGCAATGGTGTCTCGATATATGGTATTCATCATGGTTTGGAATGTCGCCGGCGAATTGGTGAGTCTGAAGTACATGACGGTGGGTTCGAAAAGTCCGTACCGTGTTTTGAACGCTGCTTTATGTTCGTCCCCTTCTCGTATTCGTACATTGTTGTATCCCCATCGGACGTCTAGTTTGGTGTAGGTATGTGCTTGACTGAGATCCGTGATGAGGTCGGAGATGAGTGGGAGGGGATATTGGTTGCGGATGGTGACTGCGTTGATTTTCCGGTAGTCTTGTACTGGTCGTAGCTTCCCGTCTTTCTTCTTGATGAAGAAGAAGGATGACGCGTAGGGGGATTTGGAGGGGCGTATATATCCTTTCTTGAGTTGTTTGTCCAGAAATTCCTTGAGCTTGCCATCCTCTTCTTGGGTCATAGGATAGACCTTGCAGTCGATTGCCAGTGGTGTGCCCTCCTTAAACTCGATCGCATGGTCCCATGGTCGAGAAGGGGGGAATCGGTTGGATGCTTCTTCGTTAAAGATCTTTGCGAACTGTTCGTAAGCCGGGGGGAGTTCCACTTTGTCATGGAACTGCTTAGCTTCAATAGCCAGCTCCGTGGCAGTGGTACGTAGGTGACCCTCTTCTTCTAGGTCTTTGATGATATCTTTCTTTTCTTCTTCCGTGATTGTGGCCCCTATGATGTGGTGTTCCTGGCTGGGATTGATTGATTGGATGACTATCGGTAGCATCTTCTCGTGTATGGTGGCGTATCTCCAGTTGATGGTTGGTTCGTATACAGCCAACCAGGGGTATCCGAGTACCAAGTCTTCGTTCCCTAGGTTGGTGACTAGAAAACGCATCTTTTGTCGTCGTTGATTAGTTTGAACGTCGAGGTCTACGAAGTGGGTGATACTGCCCGCTTTGTTCTCCATGTTGTCTATGTTCCATATTTTTCTCGGGCATTCTAACGTTTGCAACCCGAGGCCCATTCGTTTGGTGAACGAGGGACGTATGAAGTTGTCCGTTGCTCCTGAGTCTACCAATGTTTTAATGTCGGCCATAGCGTAATTTGTGCGAATTGAGACTGGAATTCGAAGAGATCGATAGCGAGTCATGATTACAGAATTACAATTGACTGCCCTCACCCAGGCCGATGGGTTCAGGCGTTCTGAAAACCCTCTTTCCCCCACATTTCTTGGAGGATGAGGTCTTTTACATCGTCCGTTTCTCCTGCCACTCCGGCTAGCCAATCCTTTGCTCGCTGTTGCGGAGGTGTTGTATTGGCTACTCGGGCCTGTGTTGGGGCTTCTTCTTGCGTGTAATAATCGGTTTCGGCCATTCGACTAGTGGTGGCTCGTCTACGCGGCTGTGGGCAGTTTTGTGAGAAGTGTCCCATCTGGTTACAGTTGTAGCAGATAACTGTCCTCATATCGCGGGGTGGAGGTCCTCCTCCTTGTCCATACCCTCCTCGTTGCGGCCTTGGAATGAAGGGCCTGTTTGCGTCTCCTACTTCTGCCACTCTTGCGCGTGTCCTGTCTGCTGATGTGTCCATTGCGTTTGGATCGAATCTGGACGGTGGTGGTCCTCGTGGTGGGCCCCAGTTGGGGGGTTGTGGCCTCCAGCGGGGTTGTGCGGATGAAGGGGGGGTTTTGTTTTTGAAGTTGTCGAGACGTGCCTTCATGTGGATGTATTGTTTTTGTCGGCGTAGAGCACATCTCTTCCAGTCTTCGAAGGTGTGGGGTTCATCAAGCTCATACACCTTCATAAATAGAGCTCGTGGTAGTCCCGCCGTGAATCGATCAATCGTTTGTCGATCGTTTAGGTTGTAGTGAGCTTTTCTTGCCAAACGTTTGAACTGGACCACATACGCGTCGATGTCCTCTCCTGTCATTTTAATCCCCTTCTGAAGTTCGGCTTGGGCTTGCTCTTCTTCCAGAATGTTGGAGAATCGTTTGGCGAATTCGGTGGCAATGTGGTTCCACAGAGTTTGGGAGTATTGACTCACTCCTCTTCGTACTTCTCGGTTTAGCCATTCGAGCATGGTCAGCGTCCATTCGCTGACGTTGATCCCTTTGACGTATCCTAGGAATAGGAGCGATCTTCGGTATTCGTTTTGCATGATGGGGGCGTCCAGATTCATTCCCCAGTATACGTGCCATTGCGTTAGGAAGGCTTCGTATTTAGTATGGTCTCCGTCATATACTGTCGGAGGTTCACCTGATAGTCTGTCTGACCCGTGTCCTCCACCTCCGCCTAGTCCGGGAGGGGGTCCTCCTCCTGGGGGTCCTCCGCCTGGTGGTCCTTCTCCTCCAGGTGGTCGTCCTCCTCCTGGGAATCCTCCTCCCGTGGGTCCTTGTCCGGGAAATCCTCCGGGTAATCCACCGGGTGGCGGTGGTGGTCCTGTCGGTGGATCCGGTTGATCTGGGCCTATTGCTCTGAACAGTGCTGCGTCGTCGGCCGTCATTCTATGGCCCGTGGAGGGGTTGATGGGGTTGAGGATAGCTTCGGCTTCCTCCCTGATACGTCGTACTTCTTCTACCGCTTGGATTTCTGTGACGGTGGCCATGGGACTTCTGATATGAATTTCTTCTGGGACCGTAATGTGTAATGACTCAGCTATGTGGGCTAGTAGACTTGAGTCGTCTCCTGTTCCTGGCCTTATTTCGCTTTCTGTTGCGGTGTGTTCTTCTATCGGTTCTTCGTGGCTTGATTCCGAGGGTGCTTGTTCCCTTGGCTGCTCTTCTTCGCTTTCGCTCTCGTTGTCGCTATCTCCGTCGAGCGATCCCCAATCGTCTCCGTGAAGCTCTCTCAAATCAATGTCGCAGCGGTAGTGTCTTCCTGCTGGTCTGATGATGTCCCACCGATTGTCTATCAGGTTCCACGTAACTTCCGTCCAACAGAAGTTAGAGTAGTTGAACTCAACTGGTCGGTATCTGATAGCTTCCCCTGGGAAGTCGACGAAATATCCGGTGTCTCCTCTGTATTCTCTCCACCTAGCTGCACCTAGGAATCGTCGTGGTACTGATCTTTCTCCTCTTGTTTCGAGGGTGTAGGTTCTGAAGTTTCTCCACTGATCTCTTGTGGTGAACGCCACGGTTGGGGATCTTGGTCTTAATGTAACGCTACCACGGCGTTAGCCCGACTAGGGCTCGTACAAAGGCATTCACGACTTAGCGAGTTTCGCTGTAGTGCAGATAAGTGCAAAGGATCCCTTGATATACGACTAAGGCGGTCCAAAGGGCCCTGAGGGTCAAGACCACTATGACAAGTACTTGATGACGTGAAATGGTGAGGGCCTTAGACTCGAAGGTCAAGGGAAATGACAAGTCGAGGTACGAAGACCCGAAGAGAGGAGTATGAGTGGTATTTTAGAAGAAGACCAAGATGGCGTGTCTTGGTCTTCTAGGGCCCCTATTTATACACATAAGAGGTAGCTTTAAAGCTCCTCTGTGAGTCCGATGATCCTGTAGCGTAAGTAGCTCGAACCCTACTATCACTATCCTAGTAATGAGTCATACTAGCAATCACATGCTAGTACGACGTGTGGTGACTAAGTCCATGACTAATTCCTACTTACTATTGTAGTCATAACCATATAGTAAGAGATCACCTTGCCTTCGTATCGTACTTCTGTCCGTAAAAGTCCCATTCATGACAATATCGGACTCACAGAGGAGTTTTAAAGCTTCCTCTCATATGTATAAATAGTGGCCTTAGAAGACCAAGACACGCCATCTTGGTCTTCTTCATAATACCACTTTCAGTCTCCTCTCTCCGGGCCTTCGTGCCTCAACTTACTATTTCCCTTGACCTTCGAGTCTAAGGCTTTCATCATTTCGCGCCAACAAATACTTGTTGCTTTGGTCCTGACCCTCAGGGCCCTCTGGACCGCCTTAGTCGTTTACCAAGGGATTCTTCGTACCTACTTGCATTACAGTGGAACTCGCTAAGTCGTGAATGCCTTCATACATGTCCAAGTCAGGCTAACGCTGTGGTAGCGTTACAGGAAGTCCATAAGCAGAATCTGTGCATTTGTGGTGCAGTTGTAGTATCTGTAAAATTGATATACACTGTGCTTGCCTTTATTGGGTCCATCTGGTCATCAGTGGACTGCTCTGGGCACCACTTGCAGAACTGGTCACCACACCAGATAAGCTGCAAGTTGACATTGAGCTGGCCAGGCCTCGCCTGCGACAGCTGTATGTGTACCAACCAGAAAAGTTTGAGAGCACCTTGGTGTGAGAGACAGCCAACAGGTCGAGAGGACTGAGGCAGACAGTCTTGTGGTTCTGTACATACCCTTACCCCATTCCTGAGTGTTCGGTTATTGCCACAGCCTTGAGCAGTGTGAAATATCACTGTGTATTGGTCTTGCTTGATCCGACTCTCCCTTCACCTTCGACTTAGCATTTTGCAGTTGTCGTATCCTGACATCATTAACCCACCTTCTTATCATTCACCCTGCCTCACTTTTTCGCAAACACTTGTGCCTGACTCCATTGTCTCTTTAGGGGGAGACAAGCCCTTACACCCCCTACATCGTCACCAGAAGCCTCTGCTACAGCATCACTTCAAGTCCTAGAGGAGCCCTGTTCATGCCCCTCTTCTCCAACATCATCTTCCACATTTTCCTCCTCTCCAACCATTGGTCACCTTTCTGTGGCTTCATCTGCAACCCTTGTAAATGAGGACATCTGGTACAAAGGATTCCAAATCAATGAACCCCCTCACACCACTGCCGAGACTCTCGTTCAAGCCTTAGTCTTCTTCCCCAGCATACGTCAAGTACTTGAAGCTGAATACCCTGGAGCAATGCCCGTTCCCAGAACTGACTTCACAGTCAAAGACCTCGCCCTCTTTGCGCAAGAAATTGTGCCTATCCCTGTACTCTCTTGCCCCCCATCCCCAATCAAAGTAGACCATGGCTCTGAAAGGCAAAGGCAAAGCTCATTTAGCTCAGGCTCAGTATCCTCGAGGAGTTCACTCGAAATTCATGCTTCCACCCCTCTCTAAGCACAAGAAGGAGTACGCATCGAAAATCCAAGATTGGGACAATCTACACCCTGACAAGCAACTAGTGCTCCTACAAGATTTTAGAGAAGCTCAGTACCAGGCAGAAAGAAAGAAACATGAAGAAGAGTTAGAAAGAATGTCGGTGTCTTCATCCTCATCATCACACACTGCTCAGCTGGACCTTGCTCTGGCCCCTGCACCCTCTGTACCACCCCCCCCCCCCCCCCCACCTACCATCCAAGATTGTATCAATCTTATCAACCAACTGTTGATTGAAGCATGTGGCCAGTGTGTGGCCAGCGAGCCGATCACTTGGCGAGCGCCACAACACTGAGCCACAGTCTTGACCACAGCAGTGAGCTGTGGCCTCGTGTAACGTTACCACAGGAACGTTATGTGCGACGTGCACGTCACTAAGTCGCTCAGGCTGAGGTCACGGGATGCGGAGTAGTCAGTTAAGACTAAGTTCGGTGATGAATAAGCACCCAACGGCCTCTGTTGATAAGTGACCTTTGCGCACTTAGTGGCTCTAGACAGACCGGACTTGCAGCATGGACTGCTTTAGATAAGATATATAGGACTTGTAGATTAGATATTATGATCTGTACAATTTCGGACTTCTTTCTTATCTATGACATCATGTACAATGACATCATTCGGACTCCTCTGGACTTTACATTGTACTTTGCGTCTTTGTACTTTCTTTTGTTCTATCCTTATTGTGATGTCACTATGATATCATCTTGGTCTGGATTCCTCTTGTTCTTATCGCCTTGTTCCTTTTCTGTACACTCCTTTTGTCCTGTACTTAGAACAATGCTCCTTGTAGTCCGTGACATTGCGTTACCTGCCTTGTACCAGTGTCACCTCCTGTAAAGTATAAGTAGAATAGCTTGTACGCTCCTGGTCCACATCAGTTCCTCACTGCTTGTGTGCCAGGTATGTTCCCTCTTCTCCAATGTATGATCAGTTCCTCACTGCTTGTGTGCCAGAACTACCTTCTAGCTTCTCTTGCAAGATCCCCTCTGCTGCTTACCAGTTGCTCAGTGTATCTCACCACAGTCTCCCTTGTCACTGTGAGTATGCTGTCCATCTCTGCTGTTTATCAGGTTATGGGCCCTGGTGCCCTAGCCACTCCACTTGGCTGGTCACTGTGTTCCTAGGATCACACATCAGGCTAAGGTCTGTCTGGGGCCTCACCAGCCTTGCCCAAGGCAGAGTGCAGTGGGGCGCCACTTGACTCTGCTGAGGAACCTCCTGTGTATGTACTGCCCAGTAGTCCAACTTTCACCCCTGCTGTTTTCCTAGCCCCTGCGCTATGTGCAAGGAGACTGGACCTGGTAGCCCTTTAATCAAAATATCCAGGCGTGCATGGCCCACTGGGCTGTGTATTGTGGAGCTTAGCGCCAGCTGTCTCTGGTGCTCCACACTGGGCGCAGGATCTCCTCACCATGGGAGTGTAAAACCTGGTTCAGGCTCTGGGGGGTGTTCACCCTATGGTGTTCTGCAACCAGGTACCTGCCTTGTAGCGGCAATGGGAAAGGATTCAGTAAAGCCACTTGTGGCGATGAGGCAACCAACAGGCCGAGGAGGCTGAGGTAGACAGCCTTGGGCTCTGAAAGATATCCCTTCACCTTCCCCCTGATGCAAACAAATGAGCTGTGTCCTAGACACATCCTGGCTGGCAGCTAGCTCTTTGTATGGCAAAGGGACATTCCCAACCTGGGCCTAGCCCTTGTATCACTGGCATGCTATCAGGAGGCAGGACGCGTTAGCGTTCTGGCCTTACAGAATCACAGACAGGAGTGGTACACCCCCTATCTTTATCTTGCAAACTATGAAGCACTGTCGCTGACTGCTCCTCGGCGACAGATAAATCATCCCAATGTCTGGCTCTACATCCGCCACCCCCTCTGGGTCCACACCCTCTGTCCGCGCTGCTGCGGCTGCCAACACAACCTTCAGCATGCCCTCTGGCATCCACTTGTCGCAATTCGACGGAACTGGCTGGAACGAATGGGCTGGTACCATTGAAGCCATCCTCACCCTTCATGAGGCCGAGGATGTGTTCACTCTGGACACAGCCCCCTCTGGCACTGACCCCACTGACTGGGAGTCTATCCAATGTTGTTCCAAGGCGTACCTCCACCTTTACCTCAAGCCAGATGTCTATTCCCTCATTGCCGACAACACTGCCTACCCCACCTTTAAGTCAAAGTGGGAGAAGCTGAAGGATGTGTATGCTGGTGCTTCGGGCAGCACCACCATCTTCAACCTGTGGATTCAGTTAACTCAAGCCCGACTTGACGACTCCGCACCCATGGCCCCACAGCTGGCCAAGCTCAATGAGCTGCGGGTGTCTCTTTCCAACACACAGATGGGTGTCACTGACACTCAATACTGTCTCATCCTCCTCCACGCCCTGGCCTCATCCTATGAGGTGCTGGCATCCACCATCTTGGCCGGCGGCGCCCCCACCACACTCAAACACGCTGAAATCATAGCGCGCATAGTGTCGGAGGAAGCGCGCTGCTCTGGGCCATCAGGCTCCTCTTCTCTCAACAAGGTGGCCCCCGTCAAGCAGACGGGCAAAAAGGGCAAGAAGGACCACTCCGGTCTAACTTGCCACTACTGCAACAAAAAGGGTCATATCAAGCCTGACTGCAGGAAGAGGAAAAAGGATGAGGCTGATGCCAAGGCAAAGGAGAATGGCAGCAATAAGGCCGCCAATAGTCACATACTTGTACCTACCACCACCTCGATTACTGAGGTACCGGAGCCCATTGACTGGGCTTCTGAATCTATTGGTGTTGCTCTATATGCTGCCTCGCGTGTGCGCTGGATGATGGACAGTGGTGCTACACACCACATCACACTGCATCGGTCTGACTTCAAGGACTATACCCCCACCAAAGGCACTGTACGCTTGGGTGATAAGTCCACAATAGACCAAGTGGGTGTCGGATCTGTCGTCTTTACAACGAGCCAAGGCATCCCTATCACCCTAAGCAATGTGCTACACCTACCACAGGTGAAGACACGCTTCTTGTCGACGCGTGCCCTAGCACAAAAGGGCGCTGAGATTGCCTTTGACAGTGGCTCATTTAAAATATCTGTCAATCAAAAGTGTGTGGCCAAAGGCTACCTTGAGGACAACCTCTACTGGTTGGACGCAGCTAGTGTCGGCCTCAACGCCCACACAAAATCTAGTGCTGCCACACTAGATATCTGGCATCAGCGCATGGGACACATCTCCCCTGCTGCTCTTAAGTCACATGGTCCCTCTGCCACTACTGGCATGGACATAGATGCTTCTACCACAGCCAAGACAGTGTGCCGTGGGTGCGAGATGGGCAAGTCCACTTGCCAACCCTTTTCTGTGTCCTCCAACAAGAGGACAACTCGTCCATTTGAGATTGTACACAGTGACCTCACCGGTCCAATGCAAACTCAGTCCCTGCAAGGCTCAATGTACACAGCCACCTTCATAGACGACCACACTAAGTTCACTGTGGTCCACTTCCTTAAGTCGAAGGACCAGTTTTCTAAGTCGCTGCAGATGTATTTGGCATGGGGTGAAACCCAATCAAGCCATAAGCTGCGCGCCCTGCACTCTGACCACAGTGGCGAATACATGTCGAGTGTCACGCAGGACATTCTTAAGCAGAAAGGGATAGAGCATCACCTTACGATGCCAGGTTCTCCACAGTCCAATGGAAAAGCCGAGCGGTTTAACTGCACCATTATGGATAAGGCAATGGCCATGCTACACACTGCTGGTCTGTCTAAAGGCTTCTGGGAGCATGCGGTGTGTGCTGCTGTACATATCTACAATCGCTCTCCAGTCCGCGGACTTAAGTGGCACACCCCCTATGAGCTCTGGCACTCTGGCAAGGTGCCCGATGTCTCTCACTTACGCATCTTTGGATGCAAGGGGTACATGCACGTGCCCGCTGATAAGCGTCGCAAATTAGATGCGAAGGCCATTGAGGTCATGCTTATTGGGTTTGAGCCTGAATCTAAGGGCTATAAGCTCTGGGACCGCTCAACCTGCTCCGTTCGATTATCCAGGGATGTGACATTTGACGAGAATAGCTTCCTGTCCCTTCAGGGTGTTGAGACACACCCCACGCCTTCCCCTATAAGCCCACCGGTAGTGACACCGGTTACAGTGACTGCCATACCTAACACGTCGGCATTACCACCACAGCGAGCCGCCTCCCCTGCACACTCACACAGTAGTGAGGAGGAGGACATAGAAGACCTATTAGACCCCAAACTTGAGTGTCCACACACACCACCACTCCCTGCCACACTGCCCGCTCCACCAACCACTCCTAAGCATGAGCAGCACACTCCCACTTCACCCCCGCCTCGCCAAGGTGCAACGCGCATTATGCGCAGAGTCCCTCCACCCTCGCCAGAAATGCCTGGGGGTTTTGAGGATCGCGCACAGCGTAGTCAGCTGTTGCGTGAAATGGACAATGCACCAAGGCGATCTGGTCGCACACCTGTGCCCAACCCCTGCTACTTCAATGCGGATAATACGGCACTACGTGGCAGGCGTCTGGGGTATGTGGAGTTGCTTGCTGCAGCCTACGTCGGCAGGGACCCTGCAACCTTTGCGGAGGCAATGCGGTCTGCAGACGCAGATGAGTGGACAAAGGCGTGTCAGTATGAAATGGACGCCCTTGCCAAGAATGGCACCTGGGAGTTAGTGGATCTCCCGCCTAATCGCAAGGCAGTAAAATCCAAATGGGTCTTTAAGCTCAAAGTGGATGGCCGCTACAGAGCTCGCTTGGTGGCCAAGGGATTTACGCAGATCCCTGGCATAGATTTTGATGAAACCTTCTCTCCTGTCGCACAATTTGAGTCGCTACGATTACTTCTAGTGTTGGCCATGCTGGAGGACTGGCACATCCATCAGATGGATGTCAAGTCTGCTTTTCTCAATGGCGTGCTTGACAAGGAGATATATATGGAGCAACCACAAGGTTTCACTGTCACTGGCTCTGAGACTAAGGTGTGCCGCCTAGTTAAGGCGATATATGGTCTCAAACAAGCCTCCTGCGCATGGAACTTGCAATTCCATGGAGTGCTCACTGCACTCGGCTTTAAGCGGACGTTTGCTGATGCTGGCATATATGTGATGCCTCAACGAGAGGGGTATGATCCACTCTTCATTATTGTCTACGTTGACGACATCACAATACTGGGTCCCTCATTGGATGGAATCAAGCGTCTCAAGTCAGGACTGTCTGAACGCTATGAAATGACAGATCTTGGGGAGATAGAGTCCTATCTAGGCATGCGCATTGTGCGTGACCGCTCCCTCAGACTCATTGAAATAGACCAGTCTGGCTACATCAAGGATGTCCTTGAATGCTTTGGCATGTCCGATGCCAATCCACACAATACACCCTTGCCCGCTGGTGCTGAAGAGCACCTTGTTAAATATACTGGTCAGGCTACTGCCGCTGACATTACGCACTACCAGTCGTTAATTGGTAGTCTGCTGTACGTTCAGATTGGCACTAGGCCAGACATTGCATTCGCTGTGGCACGTTTGGCGCAGTAAGCAGCGAATCCTAGCCCCCAACATCTACGCCTTGCACAGTATGTCCTGTCTTACCTTGTAGGAACTGTGGATATGCGCATTGTCTACAATGGCGCCAGTGGCGATGGCCTTCATGGCTACACTGATTCCAGTCTGGCTGATCAGACTGATGATCGTCACTCAACCTCTGGTTATGTATTCCTATTAGCTAACGGTGCAGTAAGCTGGTCTTTGTGAAAGCAAAAGACAGTGGCCCAAAACACTACGGAGGCAGAGTACATGGCCATGACCGACGCGGCCAATCAGGCTGCGTGGTATCAGAGTTTCCTCATGGAACTTGGGTACAAGGTCGACGACCCCATCCCACTGCATGGTGACAACAAGGGTGCCATTGATTTGGCCTTGAACCCTGTCACTGGGAGACGGTCTGAGCACATTGCCATACGGCATCATGTCATCAGGGAGTACATTGAAAAGGGGACCATCACCCTAATTCGAATCCCTACAGTAGAAATGGTTGCAGATGGCTTTACAAAGAGTCTAGCACGAGTACTACTGGAAAAACATAACAAAGACATGGGCTTGTGTCCTTAGATTGTAGATCATGGGGAGATGTTGATAAGTGACCTTTGCACACTTAGCGGCTCTAGACAGACCAGACTTGCAGCATGGACTGCTTTAGATAAGATATATAGGACTTGTAGATTAGATATTATGATCTGTACAATTTCGGACTTCTTTCTTATCTATGACATCATGTACAATGACATCATTCGGACTCCTCTGGACTTTACATTGTACTTTGCGTCTTTGTACTTTCTTTTGTTCTATCCTTATTGTGATGTCACTATGATATCATCTTGGTCTGGATTCCTCTTGTTCTTATCGCCTTGTTCCTTTTCTGTACACTCCTTTTGTCCTGTACTTAGAACAATGCTCCTTGTAGTCCGTGACATTGCGTTACCTGCCTTGTACCAGTGTCACCTCCTGTAAAGTATAAGTAGAATAGCTTGTACGCTCCTGGTCCACATCAGTTCCTCACTGCTTGTGTGCCAGGTATGTTCCCTCTTCTCCAATGTATGATCAGTTCCTCACTGCTTGTGTGCCAGAACTACCTTCTAGCTTCTCTTGCAAGATCCCCTCTGCTGCTTACCAGTTGCTCAGTGTATCTCACCACAGTCTCCCTTGTCACTGTGAGTATGCTGTCCATCTCTGCTGTTCATCAGCCTCCTCAGGCACATGGATGATAGTCAGGAAGTTCAGGGGTTCAAGTGCAAAGGTGAACCAAAGTTGTGCTCAAGTGAAACAGCGAGCGTAAGGTCATTCGTGGATTGACAATGATGTGGTATTACACAAGAAGTCAAGTCTACTGTACAAGCTAGGTAGCGTGCGACTTGTTGGAACGTAATAAGTACGTAAGGCCCTTATCTATAGCAGTTACGACATTACTGCCAGTATGCTTTCCTATTACGGTAGTTAGGATACGTACTATACTGGGCGCAATTCGCCTCTGAGCGAAAAGTAGTCTCATGACTAAGTCAAAGTGGTAATTTACGTCAGGTGTATGTAAAAACGCGATATTGTGGACGCCTGTACTCATCACTTTTGCGCTTCCGGAAATGGTGGGGCCATAGGGTATATAATGCCTCCTATGGGGAGGGAGGCGAATAAAGATTCACTCTCTTTCTCACTTGTGCACCCTCTCCACTCTATAGTCGCTCAACCTACTCAAAGGTGAGGACACCATTCCTGATAGCTGCGTGCATTGCTGCACTTCAGGTTATGGGCCCTGCTACAGGGTTTGCCATTGCGCTCTTTGATAGAGCTGCACCTTGGTCACCGCCCACCACGGCGTCACCTTTGAAAAGAGGGGACCCGTGTGGTTGGAGGGCACTAGACCTTAAGGAGGCTCCCTGGCTACTAGCAACCCAATATTGTACTCTAGAGGAGTACACAGACCAGACCGCTCACCTACCTAAACAAGGCCATGTGAACAACCTCAATTAAGTTTGAGGCGCTGCACATGATAACCTTGGGGTGATGTCGAGCAGTTCTATATCGGCTAGAGCGGCTATCCAGCAGACTGCAAAAACCAGTACAACGTTATAGTATTGACCTTCGGGTCATGTATGGGACTAATATTGGCTTTTTATCTCGCTCAGTATTGTAATCCAATGCTGACGTCCTTAAAGCCAACAGATCTCTACTACCATGTCGTCCCAACTCACTACACTTGTCCCTGTTTTCGATGGCCCTAACTGGGCCTCTTGGTCTACGCAAATGACCGCCTTTTTCATGTCGCAAGGGCTCTGGGGCTACGTTGCTGGCACCATCCCTCAACCTCCTGCTGCTGATGCCGCTGATAGAGCGGCTTGGATGAAATGCAATGAGATGGCAAGGGGTAATCTTACCCTACGCCTTTCACCTGCTATTCAGCAGGCAGTTTCCGGAGCGACTTCTCAGGCGCTCTGGGACTCTGTGAAGGACCGGTACGGTGCGGTTTCTATGCCCCGCATCTACAAGGACTTCAAAGAAGCCATCTCTATCCGTTTCAACACAAATCAGCATCCTGCTCCTCAGTTTGAGAAGATGGCTGCCGCTTTTGCTCGTCTTGGAGCAGTCACTGTTGGTACTGGTGCTAACGCCACTACCCTTGCTATCCGCCCACAGCTGCAAGCCCTCATTGCAATGTCCGCTTTACCCCAGAAATGGGAGCACCTCATTCCTGTCATGTGCAATAATCTTGCCTTGGCAGATCTTCAGCTCACAACTGTATCGGCTTGTGTTGAGAGCCAATACGAGACTGAAACTAATCGTGGACAGCACAAGGCCGCTCATAACGCGCAGAAGCTTTCTGCCGTTAAGCGGAAGCGCACAGACCCTCACTTCTCAAAGCAGGGTTCTTCGTCGCAGCAGCCTAGCGCCCCCGGCCCGTCCACCCAGCAGCAGCCTAATAGGCAGCGCGGAGGGTGAGGTTCTGGAAAAGGCAAGGCCAAAGGGAAGGGCAAGGCGCCTGCACGTGCTCCACAGCACTCGCATATTGCCTCTGTCGCCGCATTACCACCCCCTACTTCTCACAAGGTGACTCATATTGGGTCATCTGGTGTCACCACGAGGACAGAAGTCGAATCATCCTCTCCTCAGAGGACTTCTGGCTTCTTCCCTTCGGTCAATAAGGCATTGACGCTCGCTGAACGGCTGGATGTACCCGCTACAGTCCAGACCGTAAAGACGCTTGAGCAGCGCTTTGCTGATATTGACGTCCTCATGAAACCTTGTCTTGAGACATTCATGGAAGAGGAGTACGACTCCGATTTTGACATCGATATGACGCGGCAGCCTTCGGGCAGCGCTCAACCGATAATGAACACCGATGGACTTGATGACACGGAGATCTTTGGTCAGCATTCTAATGCTCTCCAAATTGACTTGTCGGATCTGACTGTAAGCAATGGGGGTTCTGATACAGAAAATCGTGCCCCCACGCCTCCTTACGTCGACCCTGCTTCCATTGTCAAAGCGACAGTCAGGTGGGCTACTACCGGCGAAGGCCGCTTCCCTCGATCTTGTTCTAACGAACAGATTGAATCTATCTGGCGTAGCAACCAACAGTACCTTCGAGATAATGGCAGAGAAACACATCCTTATTTCGATGCCCTTGTCTCTCCTTCGGTCTCAATAGGCTGCTCCTTGACTCCGGAGTCCTTCTTAACTGGCCCGGATACTGAGATCCTCGATTGGGGATCATGTGATGAAGAGTACGTCTTTTCTTCACTTTGCACACCACGTGCTGATAACATTACAGAATTAGTCCCGCCCCTAAGAAGACCAAGGGTTGGCATTTGTAATAGTATCGTATATCTACAAGAATCGCATGTAGTAGCACCGAAGTTACTCAAAATGTACAATTCTAGTAGCGCTCTCCTCGATTCTTTTGAGTGTGAGCACAATGAGTACTTCAGTCAATGCGCTAAGTGTTTAGAGCGTACCAAAAATATGTGGCTTCTTGATTCTGGAGCATCAGCGCACTTCACTAATCAACTTAGTGATTTTATCGACTATAAGCCAACTGCTCAGTCTGATAAGATTCCTGTAAAGACTGCTGCTCATACTCTATATGTTGAAGGAACCGGAACTGTCTTGCTTGAGCATTACATTGCAGACAAACTCGTGATCACACGGGTATACCCGGTTCTGTACATTCTGAGAATGAGCACACGTCTTCTATCTATGGGAGTCTTCTTACAGCAAGGTTTGCGCGTTTTGGGGAATTCGCAGCATATTAACTTGCTACGTAAAAAGAAAACAATTGTCCAATGTAAACCCCTTCTTCACGGACAATCGTTATATTGGCTAGACGCCTCTATATCCACTCTAACTGAGTCGCTTATTGCGAACCAGTCTGCATTATCTAATGTAGACTATGACCTTATGCATCGTTGCCTCGGTCACCCATCTAAAGAGGTTCTAAGACGAGCTAAGGAAAACACTAAGGGCTTTCCAGAAGGGATTACAATTCCCACCTCTGATGTAATATGTCCTGGGTGCGCACAAGGCAAAATGCCTGCTGCCTCACATCCTCCGTCTGTTACAAGGGCTAAAGCCTCTTTCAATCAGATTCATTCCGATTTGAAAAGCTTCCCTATACCGTCATACCACAAATATAAGTATTTTATTGTCTTCTTTGACAATTATACTTCATTTGCATGGATCACTCTTTTACGGGATAAAGCCTCTGCTATTACTGTGTTAAAGCAGTGGCTTGCGTTAATTAAAAATCAATTTAACGCTACCATAAAAGAATGGATGTCCGATGCCGGCGGTGAATACAAATCGGATGCTTTCCTAAAGCACCTTAAGGATGCCGGCATAACAGTGCTACAGTCTGCACCACATACACCACAGCAGAATGGGCGCGCTGAGTGCTTTATGTGCACCATAATGGACAAAGCTCAGGCCATGCACCTTGATGCTTGTTTACCACAGAGTTGGTGGGAATTTGCAGTCCAACACGCTGCACATTGTTATAATAGAACCCCCATAAGTCGCCTTCAATGGCAGACTCCTTACAAACTATTACACAATGAAGTCCCTGATATATTGCATCTTAGAGTATTTGGTTGTGGTGCCTATGTGCACATTCCAGAAGCTCGCCGGGTGAATAAACTTTCCCCTAAAAGCAAGCTCATGATCTACCTTGGTAGAGGACCTGGAATGAAGGCTGATGTCTTCATGCGCACACCGAACACCTTGTTCTGTTCAGACAAGGCACTCTTTGATGAAGCTCTATTTCCGAGGTGTCCTAAAGACAATCCTAGACGCGAGCCCCGTGGTGTAACTCAGTTAGATGATGATACAGTTCCCCATGAGCTGTCTAAAGACCATACCACTCCTGGTGATGATGACGACCCACCACCTGAGCCTCCTATTCCTAAAGGGAGAAGCGCTCCCCAGCCGGCCAGCTGGACCCCCTCCTAGTACTCATACTAGAGGGATTGGATCGCAGCTACCTCCGCCTTTACCCCCTGACCCAGGACCTGGTCCTAGTGAACCTAGGCGATCGGGGCATACAAGGAAATTAGTTACTCGTCCTTGATAATGTCTATGGGGATAGGCCCCCTACTACGATTATTCGAGACATTGCGCGGATTCACACATGGCGACAAATGACACAGCTGCAGCAGGGTAGCTCCCAGCAGCATCCACGTCAAGATCAGACGGTCTCAGGTGATGATCCTGAACAAGCCGCTTCTGATTCTTCCAGTGCACAGAGTGATACTCCGCAGGATTCAGACGAAGTAGATCAGCAATTGCTGATCCGCCTAGCTCAGGAAGGGGGCGTCAGATTTCTAGATCTTCTGCTCGCCAAAGCAGTTTCACCAGTGGATCTAGAGTCACCTGATACCTCTAATATTCGCGAATGGACCTATCGGGACATTCTTAAAATGCCAAGTGAACCCCAGGAGGAGTGGCGTAATGCGTGCCAAGAAGAGCTTGCTTCTCTTCGCAAACGCAAAGTCTATGATCTTGTTAACCCACCGAAAGGCAGAAGGGTAATCAAGAATAGATGGGTATTTGACTTAAAGTCAGATGGCCGTAAAAAAGCCAGGCTAGTTGCCAAAGGCTTTTCTCAGGTTGAAGGCATAGATTATGACGAAATATTCTCGCCAGTGGTACGGTTTGAGACTGTCCGGATGATGCTTGCGCTTACAGCGTTGAAGGATTGGCACATCTCTGGACTTGACGTCAAAACTGCCTTCCTGTATGGAGACCTTGACGAGGAACTCTACATGGAACAACCTGAAGGGTTTAAAGACCCTAGCCAACAAAATAAAGTCATGCGCCTTAGGAAAGCTATTTATGGACTTAAACAAGCTGCACTCGCTTGGTGGAGAGCGCTTGATAAGTCTATGAGCACCCTTAGCTGCACACGACTTCAATCAGACTCAGGTCTGTTTGTGAATGAAGACAAAACAATCGTAGTTATTGTTTATGTTGATGATGTCCTCTTTCTTGGAAAAAGTAAAAAGGACATAGCATCCCTGAAGAGATGCTTCATGGAAATATGGGAATACAGAGACCTTGGTGATACCAAAGAGTTCTTACGCATGCGCATACTACGCTCTAAGGGTAGACTCCTACTAGATCAGCAGGACTACCTTCAGAAAGTGCTGCAGCGTTTTAATCTGATTAATGCCAAATCAGTACCCACTCCACTACCGGAAGGGTATCATCCATCCCCTAATAAGGGAACTGCAACCCCAGAACTCCGAGCGTCCTACCAACAAGTGATAGGATCTCTCCTATACATCATGATTGGTACGCAACCAGATATTGCCTATGCTGTTACAAAAATGGCACAGTTTGCTGCCAACCCATCTGAGGACCATTACAAGCGTGCACTTTATATATGCCGCTATTTACTTGGTACCTCAAACTATGCTTTAGTCTTTGATGGCAAAAGCGATGGTGGTATAATAGCATATGCAGATTCTGATTGGGCTTCTGACCCAATCACCAGAAAGTCCACTACAGGCTACTTAGTAAAAATGGCAAATGGAGTATTCTGCTGGAATACTAGAGCGCAGAAATCTATCGCGCTCTCATCCACTGAAGCAGAGTACATGTCGCTGTGTGATACAAGCAGACAATTGGTCTGGATTCGCTCGCTCTTTAGTGAGCTTGGAATAAACCTTGGACCGATTCCATTGTGCGGAGATAATCAAGGCTCCATATTTTTATCTTCTAATCCTGTTCAGGAAAAATGGATCAAACATATTGATCTACGTCACCATTACATTCGTGATGTGATCCGTGAAAAGAAGATAGAATTATTCTTCATTGAAGGAGCTGAGAACCCCGCCGATGTTTTTACTAAGAATCTGGGTCGCATTAAGTTCCTTAAGTTCAGGGAACAACTAGGGCTAGAGTTTGGCTATTCGCCACCTGTGCACACCATGTCTGATGATGGTGACTCGCAAAGGAAGTTATAGAGAAGCTTGTCTGCTCTTCAGAGCATATGTTTCTCTACATCCTCCGTGTCCATCGCTTCTTCTTTGTGAAGAACAGAACAGGACAGAATCACCGTTTTCTCTCCTAGACATGGTGCAATGTCGCTTCATTAGCAGACACCTGACTCTAAGCCTTATTGAACTCCACAAGGTAGTTCACATGTCCTGTCCCTGATGGGGACATAGTAATGACACTCCAAGTTGAAAGATATCATTGATGATCATCATTCACAACTTAATGAGACGTGTTAGAGACAGTTGTAGTCTCACCAACTCTTACACAACCCTCACTTGATGCTCATCCCCAACGCTCATGAGGTTCTTGCTGTTTGCTTAGACGCGCTTTATTAGCTGCACTAAGCAAGGGGGAGTGTTGGAACATAATAAGTACGTAAGGCCCTTATCTATAGCAGTTACGACATTACTGCCAGTATGCTTTCCTATTACGGTAGTTAGGATATGTACTATACTGGGCGCAATTCGCCTCTGAGCGAAAAGTAGTCTCATGACTAAGTCGAAGTGGTAATTTACGTGAGGCGTATGTAAAAACGCAATATTGTGGACGCCTGTACTCATCACTTTTGCGCTTCTGGAAATGGTGGGGCCATAGGGTGTATAATGCCTCCTATGGGGAGGGAGGCGAATAAAGATTCACTCTCTTTCTCACTTGTGCACCCTCTCCACTCTATAGTCGCTCAACCTACTCAAAGGTGAGGACACCATTCCTGATAGCTGCGTGCATTGCTGCGCTTCACAACTTATATACTAGTACAGGATGTTTGTACACAACAAACATATGGCACGATATGTGGGTTCTGAGTAAAAGCGGAACAAAGGTGCAACTATAGTAGGAAACATAGTGATTGCGCGGGGTCATGTGCAAGTCAGCTGAGCCCAGGGCACCGTGAACTTGGATATACAGGGAAGGGGGCGTAAGGACGTATCGTACGACGAAGAGATCATCAGAAACGGTTGGGCGCATAAGGAGTTATGGGCATATCAAGGTGGGGTATGGGAGGAAGAGGCGAGGAATGGAAGCGTCCAAAAGGAACGAAGGGAAAATCGTAACATTACCCCCCTGTTAGACCTGAAGTCGCCACAACTTCAGTCACTGCCAACGTAATTGTATACATCAGTGCTGGGGTCATTAGTCTTGTCATCCCGGTCATCCACTGGGCAAACGTGTCGGCGAAGGAACAAATACCTGCCGCGCTCTCCACACCTCCTACATGCCTCATACTGCGGGCACTTGATCTCGTTGTGCCGCGCATTGAACCTTAGGCACTTCCTGCACCAGCGGGGGCGCTTGGAGGGCTCCTCAAACGCTGGGGTAATGGGCGCGAGGTGATGGATAAGACAATTCTCGGAAGCATGAGCCTGACTTGCGCACCATGTACAGACACCAGTCGGTGGCCTATTGGGGCACTCACTCATCTTATGCCCACGCTTCTTGCACAAGTAACACTTGCGCCGTTTCTGCGTCTGACTGGGTCCATCCATGAGGTGCGGCATCTTGAGAGGTCCTCCAGGTCACGGTATGAGTGGGAGTTCAGGGAAATAATGGTGGGGGTGTACGGGGCGAGTGGTGAGCTCAACGAATTTATCAGTGATGAGGGGGATGGTGCCTGCATACTGCATGCGCTTCGTGATGCCTTGTAGCTTGGCATCCAGGTGGAATTGGTCGTGAGTAGCCTCCTGTTCGAGCCGTTGGAGATCCACCCTCCGCCCGTCCAGAGCGATCTTGTCTCCGAGGCACTGCCGCAATCTCGCGACCTCCGCGGATAGGCGGGGGGTTTTGAGCTCACTCAGTACCTTGTTGATGGTGACAGTGCGTGGATCTTGTGGACTGAAAACGGCGAGCTGGTGAGGCGAGATGGCAGGGTGCATAGTAGTGGGACGTGGTGTCGACAGGTAAACCTCCTGGCAGTAGCACGACTTTCCCCTTCCCTGGGTTCTGATGATCTCTCGATAATCCCGGCGATAGTAAATATACTTCGCCTGGACTTTCATGACACTGTCCTCCAGTGGGATCATCAGGGGGAAGAAGAATGGGGTATCAGGGGCATTGAGGAAGAATGGAAGCCCAGGGTCATCAGACTCCTCGTCACCCCCTTCGTCAACCGGCTCTTCGTCGTCATCTAATGATGCCAGACGAGGGTCCGGTTGTAGCTGACGAGGGGGTGCCGCTGGAGTTAGCGAGTAGGGGTGGGGAAGCTCAGATGCTAGCTGCGACAGGGGAACAACGGGCGTGAGGCCTGGGGGTGCTTCCAAGAGGGGAGCTACTGCAGGTTCAAGTGGTGGAGGGGATGATGGTGGGGGTGTTGGGCTCATAGGGGAAATGTTGAGTGCTATGGCAAGAATGGGAGTTGGCGGTTGTGAGGGGATGTCCGAGTAGGGTGTCCGAGACATGAAGGGAGTGGGAATCCCCTCTGATTGCGACGGGACCGTGAGTCGTTCGAGGATGAGGGCTGACGGGGGATGGGCTCGGTCAGTTGCTGGGATGGTATCATGAGGGGTGGAAGTCATCATAATGAGTGGGGATGTGGGGACCGTCCTTGGTTTGCCTGTCTTTTTATAACTTTCGCCCTGCTCCATCGGCCATTGGGTGTCGGCAATAGAAGTCGGCGATTGCATCCAGCGCATGCTTGACATGGTCAGCTGGCTCCCATGAGCTGTCACTCATGGGAAAGCCTTTCCACTTGACTAGGAACTGAAGTTTACGCCCTCATCCATGGAGCCGCGACCCCATGATCTGCTCCACTTCGAATTCCTCTTCTCCATCCACGAGTTCAGGGGGAGGACGCAGCAAGTTTTCCCCATGCAGCTCCGTCTCCTTATATGGTGTGAGGAGGTTTGCATGGAATATGTTACGATTTTCCCTTCTTGTCTCCTGGACGCTTCCATTCCTCGCTTCTTACTCCCACACCCCACCTTGATACGCCCATAACTCCTTATGCGCCCAACCATTTCTGATGATCTCTTCACTGCACGATACGCCTTTACGCCCCCTTTCCTGTATATCAAAGTTTACGGCGCTCTGGGCTCAGCTGACTCACACATGACCCCGTGCAATCACTATGTTTCCTACTATAGTTACACCTTTGTTCCACTTTTACCCAGAACCCACATATCGCGCCATATGTTTGTTGTGTACAAACATCCTGTACTAGTATATAAGTTGCACGCTACCTAGCTTGTACGGTAGACTTGACTTCTTGTGTAATACCACATCATTGTCAATCCATGAAACGACTTTACACTTGCTGTTTTGCTTGAGCATGACTTTGGTTTGCCTTTGCACTTGAACCCCCAAACTTCCCGACTATCACCTACGTGCCTGAGGAGGCTGTGTGGTGCTTATTCACCATTGAACTTGGTCTTAACTGACCATCCCGCATCCCGTTACCTCGGCCTGAGTGACTTAGTGATGTGCACATCACACATAACGTTCCTGTGGTAACGTTACATTAAGTCAAGTCTCTCGCAACCCTGGCGACTAGTAGGAGTCACATGAAATTCCAGCTGCAGTACATCGATCGGTACCTCACCGACGAACTCTCCAGCCACTGAAAAAGGCGCAGTAATCTGGGAAGAAATCCACAACCAAGAGGGGTACTTCATCTTTGACGCCAAAAACCAGGAATACCACCAAGTCCATTACTTCGACGACCTTCGTGTCTGGGCCTATATCGACTACGACCCAAAACAAGGACGGTGGTACGCCTACAAAGCTGTCCCTCCAC
Source organism: Lactarius vividus (assembly GCA_021527035.1). NCBI lineage: Eukaryota > Fungi > Basidiomycota > Agaricomycetes > Russulales > Russulaceae > Lactarius > Lactarius vividus. Next base: position 418,098 of record JAKELG010000011.1, read on the forward strand.
AATTCGGTGCAGGACCCCTCGGGTCAACCAACATCACAGGAATTAATGTTGACCCAGATGAATCAACCACCCTCACTCCCATACAGCCAGAGATGGCCACCAACACTCAGGTCGCCACCAGCCTTACTACCGCGGGAGCCTCCGGCTTGGGCAGTGGAGGACCACATGCTACAGGAGGTCGATTGGCTGCTCAGACGGGCAGAGCAACTCATAGCTCTAGCGCCCAGCCGACGATGGGGTCGAGTGGTGGCCCAACTGCTGGACCTAGTGGAGGCATACATGGTAGCGGTGGAGGCCCACCGGGCGGCGGTGCCCCTGGTGATGGCGGAGGTGGTCCGGGCGGAGGAGCCCCTGGTGGTTGTTACGATTTTCCCTTTTGGTTTCCCATGGACGCTTCCGTTCTTTGCTTATCACTCCCACACCTCACTTTGTTACGCCCATAACTCATCACGCGCCCAATCGTTTCCCATGATCTCTTCGCTGCACGATACGCCCGTATGCCCCCTTCCTTGTATATCAAAGTTCACGGCGCTCCGGTCTCAGCTGACTCCCACATGACCTCGCGCAATCATCATGTTTCCTACTATAGTTTCGCCTTTGTTCCGCTTTTGCTTAGGACTCCACGTATCGCGCCATATGTTTGTTGCGTACAAACATCCCGTATCAGTATATAAGTCGCACGCTATCTAGCTTGTACGGTAGACTTGACTTCTTGTGTAATACCACATCGTTGTCAATCCACGAACGACTTTCGCTCGCTGTTTCGCTTGAGCACGACTTTGGTTCGCTTTTTCGCTTGAACCCCAGAATCCCCGATTATCACCCACGTGTCTGAGGAGACCGTGTGGTGCTTGTTCACCATCGAACTTGGTCTTAACCGACTGCTTCGCATCCTGTTACCTCGGCTTGAACGACTTAGTGACGTGCACGTCGCACATAACGTTCCTGTGGTAACATTACATTAAGTCAAGTCTCGCAACCCTGGCGACTAGTAGGAGTCGCACGAAATTTCCGCAGCAGTACATTGATCGATACTCGACCGACGAACTCTCCAGCCACGAAAAGGGCGCAGTAATCTGGGAAGAAATCCACAACCAAGAGGGATATTTCATCTTTGACGTTAAAAATCAAGAGTATCACCAGGTCCATTACCTCAACGACCTTCGTATTTGGGCTTACATTGACTACGACCCAAAGCAAGGACAGTGGTACGCCTACAAACCTGTCCCGCCACAATTCGGAGCAGGACCCCTCGGGTCAACCAACATCACCGGAATCAACGTCGACCCAGACGAATCAAGCACCCTCACTCCCATACAGCCAGCGATGGCCACCAACACTCAGGTCGCCACCAGCCTTACTACCACGGGAGCCTCCGGCCCGAGCGGTGGAGGAACACATGCTACAGGAGGTCGATCGGCTGCTCAGACGAGCGGAGCGCCTCATAGCTCTAGTACCCAACTGCCGACGGGGTCGAGCAGTGGCCCAACTGCTGGACCTAGTAGAGGCATACATGGTAGCGGTGGAGGCCCACCAGGCGGTGGTGCCCCTGGTGGAGGCAGAGGTGGTCCAGGCGGAGGAGGTCCAGGAGGTGGCGCACCAGGAGGAGGTGCGCTCCCCATGGGCCCAGCCAGGGCAATACCAGCACCGGGAGGGGGCAAACTTGGGGGCAACCCGCCACCAATCTTCGATGGAAATCGAGAGGAGAGCCGAAACTTTCTTCGATCCTTTTGAATTTATCGTGGAATGAACCCAACCGTGGACCAGCTCACGGTACCCTATTCGCGAGCCATGACCTTCCTCTCCTACATGAGGGGACACCTGGTGGACGATTGGGTAGATGAGCAGACCGCGTGGCTAGACACCCAGCTAGCAGGAGGAGTACTGCATAACGAAGAAAACCTATGGAACACGGTCCTTGACCGGTTCACGAACGCCTACACAGACACCACCGAACGAACCAGAGCGCGCCAAGACATCGACAAATTGAAGATGATTGGCGAAGACATCGACACGTACATCGCAAAATTCCAGAACCTCACAACAAAAGCCGGCTATAATCCAGACGAAGCCAACGTCATTGAAAAATTCCAAGCGGGACTTCCCGACAACCTCGTAATCAACGCTATACGCTTCCAACACCCAGTCACGTGGGACCAGTGGAAAGACGCGGCACGGCTTCAGCAAGCTGAATATCTTATGCTAAAGCCTCGCCTCACGCGTAACCGACAGAACGAGAAACGGGAAGGTCACACCCGAGATCAGTGGGTCCAAGCCCTTAATAAGGCGCGTGACCCAAACGCCATGGATATTAGTCGCACTAGAGCCCGTGCCACCCTCACAGACGCTGAGAAGCAAAGGCTGGTCGCGGAGGGGAGATGTTTCTGATGCGGAGAAAAGGGTCATGTGTCGCGTAATTGCCCACAAAAAGGCACTCGCGCTGCTCAGGCCACAAGCGACGGAGGAGCGCCTCCCGTCCCCACTACCCCCGCAGTACCGCCTCCCCCCCTCGTTACTCGAGTCGCCATATCAGCAAACCGCGTACTGTTGAATGACGAAGCGGCTGACGCTCAGATCGCAGCGCTGGCCGCTCAACCAAAAGAGGTGCAGGACCTCTTGGTGGAGAAGCTTTTTGGAGGAAAGGATTTTCCGAACACCTAAACCTGTCGGCCTGGGCAAGGGCGCTACACGTGTACTATAGCAGATATCGATCTATGCAAATCCCAGTTCTTTTCAAATCTGCAAACGCAACGGCCGAACGACAGGTCCTGTTAGACTCTGGAGCTACCGACAATTTTATCTGCTCGGAACTGCTCAAACGAACGCATCTCAGAACCCGACCCGTCTCTACTCCCATTACCATCTGGAATGTCGACGGAACTTACAACCGAGACGGCGCGATAACCCAGTACACCGATTTAGCGGTGCGGACTGGTGAGCGCACGAAGACGCTTCGTTTCCTGGTTACCAACCTAGGAAAGGACGAAGCGATCCTGGGCTACCCCTGGTTCTCGGCCTTCGAGCCTGAGATAGAGTGGAGGAATGCCACACTGAACGAAGAATTCCAACCGGTCGTAATCTCCAGCCTGAATCTCCAGAGCAACGCCATGCCAGTAGAAGCCGCTATCAGGGCTATTGAGGCGTATGGGCTCGATGAGGAGGCGTGGGAACAGGTTGTGAATGAAGAACCGGAGCCACGAATTGCCTTCCTGTGAAAGACCACGACAGCATCGGAACTCGCGCAGCGGGAAGCGGCGAAACGACAAGCTCAAACGTTTGAGGAAATGGTTCCTCCAGAATATTGGTCACACCGAAAGGTGTTTAGCGAAGAAGCGTCACACCGATTTCCCCCATCCCGTATATGGGATCACGCCATTGAACTACTCCCTGACGCACCCGCCGCCCTTGACTGCAAAGTATATCCCCTAACAGCGAATAAAGGAGAAGCGCTTACGGCCTTCCTCAATGAACAACTAGAGAAAGGATACATCCGTCCTTCAAAGTCCGCCTACGCGTCACCTTTCTTCTTTATCAAAAAGAAGGATGGAAAATTATGCCCGGTGCAAGACTATCGACGCCTTAACGAACTCACCGTAAAGAATCACTACCCCCTCCCGCTTATCCCGGAGCTCGTCGATCATATCCGAACCGCACGATTATATTCAAAGTTAGACATTCGATGGGGATACAACAACGTCCGTATCCAAGAGGGAGATGAATGGAAAGCGGCGTTCAAAACCAATCAAGGATTGTTTGAACCGTGCGTCATGTTTTTCGGTCTCACCAACTCCCCGTCTACCTTTCAAACAATGATGGATACGATATTTCGCGACCTCATTCTAACAAACGAAGTTGTTGTCTACATGGACGACATCCTCGTTGCTACCGCCGACAACAAGGACCACCATCGAAAAGTCCTCCATGAGGTGCTACGGCTCTGTGAAGAACACGACCTCTACGTAAAACCAGAAAAATGCGAGTTCGAGGTCTACGAGACGGAGTATCTAGGCCTCATCATCGGCCACGGACGACTGCGAATGGACCCTGTCAAGGTCCAAGGAATCCGGGAATGGCAACCCCCGAAGAGCCTAAAAGAAGTTCGCGCGTTCCTAGGGTTCTGCAACTTCTACCGAAGGTTCATACGAGGATTCTCCCAACTCGCTCGACCCCTCCACGATCTCACGAAAAAGGAGGTCCAGTGGCACTGGAACGATGTACAACAGAACGCCTTTGAGGACATCAAAAGGCGCATATGCGAAGAACCTGTGCTATTATTCCCGGACCTTGCAAAACCCTTCGAGCTAGAAGTTGATGCGTCAAATGTCGCAATAGGAGCAGTGTTAAATCAGCTAGGGCCCGACCAAAAGTTCCACCCTATAGCGTTCCACTCCGAATCCTTTACGGAGACAGAACGAAACTATGACATCTACGATCGGGAATTACTAGCTGTGGTCAAGGCACTGCGAGCGTGGAGAACGTACCTCGTGGGATCCCCTCACAAAATCATTATCCATACCGACCACGCCAACCTTCAGTATTGGAAGGAACCCCGGAAGATCAACCGGAGAGTCGCGCGAGAGTTCCTGGAGCTGTCAGAATACGATTTTATCCTAAGACATGTAGCAGGAACGAAAAACGCGCGCGCAGATGCCCTGTCCAGGCGGTCGGACTACGAGTCCGGCGAAGGGGACAACATCAACGTCACCGTCCTACCAGCCGAAAGGTTCATCCGTGCCACCCAAATGTCAATATGTGATATGGATATTTGGTCCAGGGTGGCTCAAAATGCCGGAAGAGAAGAAGCGGCGCGATGGGCCGATCACCACAACCTCAAAAAGCACGACGGGCTGTGGTGGAAAGATGACGCATTGGTTGTTGTCGGGGACAACGATCTTAAGCAGGGGGTAATCTCCTTCTTTCACGACTCTCCAAGCATGGGCCACCCAGGAATCGCCAACACACGCGAACTGATACGACGCGACTACTGGTGGCCCACGATACGAGAAGACGTCGAGTGTAACATTACCACAGGAACGTTATGTGCGACGTGCACGTCACTAAGTCGTTCAGGCCGAGGTAACGGGACGTGAGCTAGCCGGTTAAGGCCAAGTTCGATGGTGAATAAGCACTACACGGTCTCCTCAGACACGCGAGTGGTAATCGGGGATTCTGGGGTTCAAGCGCAACGGCGAACCAAAGTCGTGCTCAAGCGAAACAGCGAGCCAAAGTCGTTCGTGGATTGACAACGATGTGGTATTACACAAGAAGTCAAGTCTACCGTACAAGCTAGGTAGCGTGCGACTTATATACTGATACAGGATGTTTGTACGCAACAAACATATGGCGCGATACGTGGAGTCCTAAGCGAAAGCAGAACAAGGACGGAACTATAATAGGGAACATGGTGATTGCGCGGGGTCATGTGGGAGTCAGCTGAGACCGGAGCGCCGTGAACTTTGATATACAAGGAAGGGGGCGTAAAGGCGTATCGTGCAGCGAAGCGATCATGGGAAACGGTTGGGCGCGTGGTGAGTTATGGGCGTAACAAAGTGGGGCATGGGAGCAAGAAGCAAGGAACGAAAGCGTCCACGGGAAATAGAAGGGAAAATCGTAACATCGAGGAGTACGTTAAGGGATGCGCCATATGTCAGGCCAACAAAGTCAACCCCCACCGACAAAAGCCTCACCTATTCCCCATATCCACCAATCCCGAAGCAGAGCCTTTTGAGGTTGTTGCCATGGATTTCATCACGAAGCTGCCCCCATCCCAAGGCTTCGACTCTATCCTCACAATCACAGACCACAACTGTTCAAAAGCCGCAATCTTTATACCGTGCCATGAAACCATCACAGCCGAAGGAGTAGCACGACTATACCTTCAACACGTATACCCACACTACGGAATACCTCGCAAGCTTATCACCGACAGAGACCCACGATTCACGTCCGTGTTCATGAAAGGATTGTGTAGCACGCTGGGAATACGGCAGAACATTTCCTCCGCATATCACCCCCAAACGGATGGCCAGTCAGAACGCACCAACCAATGGCTGGAACAGTATCTACATCATTGGAGTAATGTTCAGCAGGACAATTGGGCGGAAGCACTGCCGGTGGCACAATTCGCACACAACTCCTGGCCAAACGCAACCACAAAGCACTCCCCATTCTCACTCATCATGGGGTGGGAACCACGAACAACATGGGTCTCGAAACCTACGCAAACACCGTCAGTAGACCAACGCCTGGAGGAGATGGTTATACGGCGACAGCACGCGCAAGATTGCATTAAGCATGCGCAAGACCTCATGGCCAAGAAGGGAAGAACCCGCTTCATCCCTTACGCCGAAGGGGCCCAGGTTTGGCTAGAAGGGACGAACCTGAGAACGTTCTACCCCACCGCAAAACTAGCCCCTAAACGTCATGGCCCGTTCCGAATCAAGAAGGCCTTATCGGAAGTGACGTATGAGTTGGAGCTACCGGTCACATGGAAGATACACCCAGTGTTCCACGCGAACCTCCTCACACCATATAAGGAGACGGAACTACACGGGGAAAACTTCCCACGCCCTCCCCCTGACCTCGTGGACGGAGAAGAAGAATTCGAAGTGGAGCAGATCATGGGATCGCGACTCCACGGACGTGGGCGCAAACTACAGTTCCTAGTCAAGTGGAAGGGTTTTCCCATGAGTGACAGCTCTTGGGAACCAGCTGACCATGTCAAACATGCGCCAGATGTAATCGCCGACTTCTATCACTGCAACCCAACGGCCGATGGAGCGGGGCGAAACCTATAAAAAAGGGGACAAGGCTAAGACGGCCCACTCACCCACTATCATCATGTCGACCCCTACTACCCACAACACTGTCCCAGCTAACAACCGCCCACGCCCCCGGTCTGCTATTATTCTCGAACGACTCACAGTCCCTTCACAGTCCGAAGGGATTCCGACCCCCTTCATAGCTCGGACCCCATACTCGGTGGTCCCATCTCGACCTCCCACGCCTGTTTTGGCCATTGCCCTCAACATTTCACCCACTAGTCCCACACCTCCTCCTTCGTCCCCACCACCACTCGAACCGGCAGTAGCTCCCCTCCTTGAGGCTCCCCTGGGTCTCACACCGGTCATCCCTATGTCACAACTAGCATCGGAACTCCCCCATCCCTACTCTCTGACACCAGCTATACCCCCGCGCCGACTCAGGCCCAACCCTCGTCTCGCATCTCTTGATGACGACGAGGAGCCGATCGATGAGGGGGATGACGAAGAATCCGATGACCCTGGACTGCCATTTTTCCTTAACGCCTCTGACACCCCGTTCTTCTTTCCCCTCATGATCCCTTTGGAAGACGACGTCACGAAAGTCCTGGCGAAGTACATCTACTATCGTCGGGACTATCACGAGATCGTTGGAACCTTGGGGAGAGGTAAAGCGTGCTACTGCCAAGAAGTCTACTTGTCTACACCCCGTCCTACGGCTATGCACCCCGCTATCTCCCCTCATCAGCTCGCTGTCTTTAGTCTGCAAGATCCTCGCGCCGTTACCATCAATGAGGTCCTGAGCGAACTCAAAAACCCCCGCCTATCGGCGGAGATTGCGAGATTGCGACAGTGCCTCGGGGACAAGATCGCCCTGGACGCGCGTCGGGCGGACCTACGACGGCTCGAGCAAGAAGCCACGCGGGATCAATTCCACCTAGACACCACACTGGAGGGCATTACCAAACGCCTGCAGTACACAGGCGCCATCCCACTAATAACGAACACGTTCGTCGAGCTTACCACCCGCCCGGTACGCCCTCGACATCTCCACCCTGAGCTCCCTCTTGTACCACGATCTGGCGGGCCAGTGGAGATGCCCCGCCTCATGGACGGGCCCAGCCGTACACAGAAACGACGGAAGTGTTATCTGTGCAAGAAGCGGGGCCACAAGATGAGTGAGTGTCCGAATCGGCCGCTGTCTGGGGTATGTACGTGGTGCGCGAGCCGAGCTCATGAGTCGGCTAACTGCCTTATCCACCGCCTCGCACCCATCACTCCGGCGTTCGAGGAACCCTCAGAACGCCCCCGCTGGTGCGGGAAGTGTCTGAGGTTCGATGCACTGGCACGACGAGATTGAGTGCCCCCAGTACGAGGCGTGCAGGAGATGTGGGGAGCGTGGCAGGTATTTGTTCCTGCGCCGACACATATGCCCGGTGGATGACCGGGACGATGAGACTAATGACCCCAGCGCTGACGTGTACGACTACGTCGGCAGTGACTGAAGTCGTGGCGACTTCAGGTCTGACAGGGGGGTAATGTTACGATTTTCCCTTTTGGTTTCCCATGGACGCTTCCGTTCTTTGCTTATCACTCCCACACCTCACTTTGTTACGCCCATAACTCATCATGCGCCCAATCGTTTCCCATGATCTCTTCGCTGCACGATACGCCCGTATGCCCCCTTCCTTGTATATCAAAGTTCACGGCGCTCCGGTCTCAGCTGACTCCCACATGACCTCGCGCAATCATCATGTTTCCTACTATAGTTTCGCCTTTGTTCCGCTTTTGCTTAGGACTCCACGTATCGCGCCATATGTTTGTTGCGTACAAACATCCCGTATCAGTATATAAGTCGCACGCTATCTAGCTTGTATGGTAGACTTGACTTCTTGTGTAATACCACATCGTTGTCAATCCACGAACGACTTTCGCTCGCTGTTTCGCTTGAGCACGACTTTGGTTCGCTTTTTCGCTTGAACCCCAGAATCCCTGATTATCACCCACGTGTCTGAGGAGACCGTGTGGTGCTTGTTCACCATCGAACTTGGTCTTAACCGACTGCTTCGCATCCTGTTACCTCGGCTTGAACGACTTAGTGACGTGCACGTCGCACATAACGTTCCTGTGGTAACGTTACAGTGGTGGCGCCCCAGGAGGAGGTGCGCTCCCCGTGGGCCCAGCCGGGGCAGTACCAGCACTGGGAGGGAGCAAACTTGGGGGCAACCCACCACCCATCTTCGATGGAAATCGAGAGGAGAGTCGAAACTTTCTTTGATCCTTTCGAATTTATCGAGGAATGAACCCAACCGTGGACCAGCTTACAATACCCTATTCAAGGGCCATGACCTTCCTCTCGTACATGAGGGGGCATCTGGTGGACGATTGGGTAGATGAGCAAACCGTGTGGCTGGACACCCAGATAGCAGGAGGAGTACTGCACAACGAAGAAAACCTATGGAACACAGTCCTTGACCGGTTCACAAACACCTACACCGACACCACCGAACGAACCAGAGCACGCCAAGACATCGATAAGTTAAAGATGATTGGCGAAGATATCGACACGTATATTGCAAAGTTCCAGAACCTCACAACCAAAGCCGGCTACAATCCAGACGAAGCCAACGTCATCGAGAAATTCCAAGCGGGACTCCCTGACAACCTCGTAATCAATGCCATACGCTTTCAACACCCAGTTACATGGGATCAATGGAAAGTGGCGGCACAACTTCAGCAAGCCGAATATCTTATGCTGAAGCCCCGCCTCACATGCAACCAACAAGGTGACAAACGAGGGGGTCACACCCGAGATCAGTGGGTCCAAGCCCTTAACAAGGCGCGTGACCCAAACACCGTGGATATTAGCCGCACTAGAGCCCGTGCAACCCTCACAGACACTGAGAAGCAAAGGATGGTCGCGGAGGGGAGATGTTTCCGATGTGGAGAGAAGGGTCATGTGTCGTGTAATTGCCCACAAAAAGGCACTTGCGTTGCTCAGACCACAAGTGGAGGAGAAGCGCCTCCTCCTGTCCCCTCTACCCCCGCAGTATCGCCTTCCCCCCTCGTTACTCAAGTCACTGTATCAGCAAACTGTGTACTGTTGAATGATGAAGTGGCTGACGCTCAGATCGCAGCGTTGGCCGCTCAGCCAAAAGAGGTGCAGGACCTCTTGGTGGAGAAGCTTTTTGGAGGAAAGGATTTTCCGAACGCCTAATGTTACGCTCCGTAGGGCGCACTTCAGGAGATCGCACTCGACTGGTCTTCAGGGGTTCCTAACGACCTTGGTGTTGACCCACTCTTGTTCTATCGCTTGAGCTAGCGCTTGCTGTTGTTCTTGCTGGTTGATGAGAAGTCCAAAACGGACGATCTGAAGGACACGGATAGCAACGAAAATGTAAAAGAAAAGAATGACTTCGCTCATATATGCTGAGCTTGCACGCTCAATCAATTGGTCACGTGATAGGAGAGGGGGGGGGTAACACCACTATTGCAGAGGGACTAACTCCGAGGTCTGCGTAGGGTACGGACGCCGCTGTGATGCTGGACTAACTCCGAGGGCACGTAGGGCAAAGAGGAGAGGGAGTGGATTGAGAGCAAAGGGGACTGGGGACTACTCGGACTAGGTTGTACGGAAAATACAAGAAGTCAAAGCTACCGTCTAAGGTTGCTTCTACGTGCTACTTATACTCGTGAGGGGAGCTATTGGAACTCAGCTGAAACCCTAATACAACGGTTCTAGTGTTACGTTTCGCCCTGAACCCCGCGCGACAAGTGCAGACTCGTGCAGCACCGCCGAGCAGTACCGCGCCGAATGGGTTGCAACCGCTAGAAGTGAGGGAATCGACCCCGGAAACATCCTGCATTACGAACGTGACCCGGGCTGGCAAGCGCCCTGGGAATAGCCGAAGAAGACGTCAAGCGCCCGTCACGTGACCCTGGCACGTGACCTGGTCTAGACTCGCACCAGAAGGATCCAGATGAGCTTGTGCCTGGATCGTGATTGGATCTGCCTCATGGACTGTATGGTTCCTAGTTTCTGATGGATTGTCTGAGTGTGCCTGTGGCTTGATGCGCCCAGGTACTGTATGTTTCAGCCACTGATTGATGGACTTTTGACCCCGTTTCACCTTTGCCTCATTGTTAACCTTGTGACTGTATGCCCCTGACTCGTGTTGACTTACTTACGATTGGACGATACGTACTAGGTTTCGGACTTCAGGCTGAGCTTGAAAGCTCCCTGGAAGTGTATAAGTAGCACCCCAGTCTCGCTGATATTCCTCAGCTTGACTTCTTGTATTCTACCAGCCTACAAGTAGACCGAAGCAGATACAGGCAGCCCCTGTATAGTTACCCCCCCTCTCCGATCCTGTCTCCTTTACTTGAGCACGTTCTCCTCTTCTTCTTTGCCACCTGCGTTACGCATCTCCTTGCCGTTATCGCCTACGGTATTGTCCAAACCCTAGAAGAACTCAGTAAATCCCAAGATCTCGAGAATCCGGCCGGAAGATAGACCAGCCGAAGTCTTGGTCGCCACCGTGATACCGCAAGAACCCCCCAAGTTTCCCGTCGAGTGCCGAACTCCAGAAGGTACGCCCGCTGGAGAGTAACATCTAGGAATGCTGCGGAAACTGCGGAACTGCGGAAAACACATGTCCAACGCCACTGATGGTGGCTGAAACATACAGTCCATGGGTGCATCAAGCCACAGGGACGAGGCATGGGAAAATCAAGACAAATACAGTAACGGATCACAAACCAGGCACAATCGATAACACACGTTTCAATCCAGGCGCAAGCTCATCTGGACTCTTCTGGTGCAGTCTAGGCCAGGTCACGTGCCAGGGTCACGTGACGGGCAATGACGTCATCCGGCGCTAATCTTCCGGACCTTGAGGTGGGTCTTGGGGAATCGTAAATCTTGATGACAGGATGGCTGCGCGTAGGTGTAGCGCGTGATCTTGGTGGAACTTCCAAAGGCGTTCCCTAGCCTCGGCTTCTTCGGCTGCCATTGCATCGGCGTCTAGGGCATGTCGGGGGTTTGCGGGCTTCCAGGCAACGAACTGCACTGGAGACGAATCACATGGTGGTGTATTGGGGCGTGTCGGAAGGTCGAACGTAACACCTAAACCCGTCGGCCTGGGTGTAACGTCTACCACGGACGTTGGCCTGACTTAGGCGTTGGTGTAACATGGGTTCCCTTCTGGGCGGAAGCGATGGTTATTGGGAGAGTCGGGGAAAACTGCCAGATGACGCTGGTAGGCTCCGAGGGAATCCCGATAAGTATAGAGGGGAAGGTCGAGAGGAACGTTCGGCGGGACAGAGGGGACTTTACGGATGTACCTCCAACTGGGATGATCGACGATGTAATAGCACTTGTAGGGCCTTGCAACATGGGAGTTGAGATACTCGAAGACAAGATGACACGTAGTACCGGGTGGGTAAGTAACGGTCGGCGTATCCACCATTCACGAGGGAACTGGGGAGTATGGTCACGGGGATCCCTTCTTGGTCTAAGGGATATGCCGGAACTAGTTCACTTAGAAGTCCTGACAGACTCCTAGTACAAGAGACGAGTTAGGAACTGGTATTCAAAGAAGACCAAGATGGGGATCCTGGTCTGTACTACTATGAGCTTAAATACATGCAAGGGAGCCAGTTCTAGCTCTGCTCGAACTTGTAGGTAGCCAATAGCGTAAGTAGTGTAAATCCTAGGACGGGGATCCTAGGAATCAGTCATCCACAACGTAATACCAATATTGTACAACAATAAGACTCGGAAAGGTATGCGTAAGACACATCACGTACAACAATAGGAATCATCAGTCAGCCAAGACACGAGGCGGATAAGATCCGAAGTCCATGACACATTACTACTGACATACCGAGTCATCATGAATACGTCAGAGTTCACAACTGGGCCGGGCAGTCCGAGGACAAAACGTAACACTGGGCAAAGGCGCTACACGTGTACTATAGCAGATATTGATCTATGCGAATCCCAGTACTTTTCAAATCTGCAAATGCAACGGCCAAACTGTAACGTCTACCACGGACGTTGGTCTGACTTAGACGCTGTTGTGACGTGGGTTCCCTCGGGGGTGAAACCTGTGGTTGTCCGAGTGCTCGGGGAAGACTGCGGGGTGAGGCCAATACGTGCCTGTAGAGTCCCTGTAGGTGTACAACGTCTCTTGGATGGGAACGTTCGGAGGTGGGCAGGGGACTTTGCGTATATACTCCCACTCGAGGTTGTCGACGATGTAATAGCAATGAGTGGGATGAGCGGTGCGGGAGTTGAGATATTCGAAGACGAGGTGACACGTGGTACCAGGCGGGTAAGTCACGGTCGGCTGATCTACCATTCACGAAGGAAGATGGAGATGAGGTCACGGGGATCCCTTCTTGGTCACAGAGGGATATGCCGGAGCTAGCTCACTTAGGGACACTGCGAGTCCCTAGCACAGAAGACGAGTAGAGGATGTGGTATTGAAGAAGACCAAGATGGGGATCCTGGTCTGTACTACTGTGAGCTTAAATACAAGTAAGGGAGCTAGTTCCAACTCCGCTCGAACTCGTAAGTAACCAATAGCGTAAGTAGCATATCCTAATAATAGAATGCGCAGTCGTTATCGTAATCCGAAACACGTACAACAATAAGAGACATCAGTCAGCAGGCCTAATCACGATCACGTACAACAATGGGGATCATCAGTCAGCACAACACGAGGCGGTAAGATCCGAAGTCCATGACGTATTACTACTAACACATCGAGTCATCACGAACGCGTCAGAGTTCACAACCGGTCCGGGCAGTCCGAGGACGAAACGTAACACAAACGACAGGTCCTGTTGGACTCTGGAGCAACCAACAACTTTATTTGTGCAGAGCTGCTCAAACGAACGCATCTCGGAACCCGACCCGTCTCCGCTCCCATCACCATATGGAACGTTGACAGAACTTACAACCGAGACGGTGCAATAACCCAGTACACTGATTTGGCGGTGCGGACTGGTGAGCGCACGAAGACACTTTGTTTCCTGGTAACCAACCTCAGAAAGGACGAAGCGATCCTGGGCTACCCCTGGTTCTCGGCCTTTGAGCCTGAGATAGAGTGGAGAAACACCACGCTGAACGAAAACTTCCAACCAGTTGTAATCTCCAGCCTGAACCTCCAGAGCGACTCCACACCCCTAGAAGCTGCCATCAGGGCCCTACAGGTGTATGAGCTCGATGAGGAGGCATGGGAGCAGGTTGTGAACGAAGAATCGGAGCTGAGCATCACCTTCCTGCGAAAAATAACCACCGCATCAGAACTCGCCCAGCAGGAAGCAGCTAAGAAACAGATCCGAACATTTGAGGAAATGGTTCCTCCGGAATATTGGTCACACCATAAGGTGTTCAGTGAAGAAGCATCACATCGATTTCCCCCGTCCCATGTATGGGATCATGCCATTGAATTACTCCCCGACGCGCCTACCGCACTCGACTGTAAAGTGTACCCCCTAACTGTGCACAAAGGAGAGGCACTTACAGCCTTCCTAAACGAACAACTTGAGAAGGGATACATTCGCCCTTCAAAATCCACCTACGCGTCACCCTTCTTCTTTATCAAAAAGAAGGACAGAAAGCTACGCCTGGTACAAGACTATCGATGCCTCAATGAACTCACCATAAAAAATCATTACCCCCTTCCGCTTATCCCAGAACTCGTCGATCGCATCTGAACTGCACGGTTATACTCAAAGTTGGACATTCAATGGGGGTATAATAACGTTCACATCCAGGAGGGAGATGAGTGGAAAGCAGCATTCAAAACCAACCAAGGACTGTTTGAACTGCACGTCATGTTCTTCGGCCTCACCAACTCCCTGTCCACCTTTCAAACAATGATGGACACCGTATTTCGCGACCTCATTCTGATGAACGAGGTCGTTGTCTATATGGATGATATCCTCGTCGCCACCACCGATGACAAGAACCATCACCGGAAAGTCCTCCATGAAGTACTGCGACTTTGTGAAGAACACGATCTCTACGTGAAACCAGAGAAGTGCGAGTTTGAGGTTTACAAAACGGAGTACCTGGGGCTCATTATTGGCCACGGGCGACTGCGGATGGACCCCGTCAAGGTTCGAGGGATCCGGGAATGGCAACCCCTGAAGAGTCTCAAGGAGGTTCGCGCATTCCTAGGGTTCTGCAACTTTTACTGCAGATTCATACGAGGGTTCTCCCAACTCGCCTGACCTCTTCACGACCTCACAAAAAAGGAGGTTCAATGGCACTGGGGTGACATACAGCAGAACACCTTTGAAGATATTAAGAAGCGCATATGCAAAGAACCTGTACTCTTATTCCCAGACCTTGCAAGGCCATTTGAACTGGAGGTTGACACGTTGAATGTCGCAGTTGGAGCTGTGTTAAACCAGCTAGGCCCCGACCAAAAGTTCCACCCCATAGCATTCCACTCCGAGTCATTCACAGAGACAGAACGAAATTACGACATCTATGACCAAGAGCTACTGGCCGTGGTCAAAGCGCTATGAGCGTGGAGAACATACCTCGTAGGATCCCCCCATAAAATCATTATCCACACCGACCACGCCAACCTCCAATATTGGAAAGAACCCTGGAAGATCAACCAGAGAATCGCTCGAGAGTTCCTAGAGCTCTCGGAATACGATTTCATTCTGAGACATGTGGCAGGAACGAAGAACGCATGAGCAGACACCCTGTCCAGGCGGTCGGATTATGAGTCTGGCGAAGGGGACAACACCAACGTCATCATCCTACCAGCTGAAAGGTTTATCCGAGCCACCCAAATGTCAATATGTGATATGGATATTTGGTCCAGGGTGGCTCAGAACGCTGATAAGGAAGAAGCGGCACGATGGGCTGAGCACCACAACCTCAAACAGCATGACGGGCTGTGGTGGAAAGACAACGCATTGGTCGTTGTCGGGGACAACGATCTTAGGTGGGGGGTAATCTCCTTCTTTCACGACTCTCCAAGCATGGGCCACCCTGGGATCGCCAATACATGTGAACTAGTACGACGCAACTATTGGTGGCCCACCATACGAGAAGACATTGAGGAGTATGTTAAAGGATGCGCTGTATGTCAGGCCAACAAAATTAACCCCCACCGACAAAAACCCCACCTATTCCCCATATCTACCGATCCTGAAGCAGAGCCGTTTGAAGTCGTTGCCATGGACTTTATTACGAAACTACCCCCATCCCAAGGCTTCGACTCCATCCTCACGATCACAGACCACGACTGCTCGAAAGCCGCAATTTTTATACCCTGTCACGAAGCCATCACCGCCGAAGGGGTAGCACGACTATACCTCCAGCACGTTTACCCACACTACAGGATACCCCGCAAGCTCATCACAGATAGGGACCCATGATTTATGTCCGCATTGATGAAGGGATTGTGCAGCACGCTGGGAATACGGCAGAACATTTCCTCCGCGTATCACCCCCAAACAGATGGCCAATCGGAACGTACCAACCAATGGCTGGAACAGTACTTACGTCATTGGAGCAACGTTCAGCAAGACAACTGGGCTGAAGCACTCCCAGTAGCCCAGTTCGCGCACAACTATTGGCCGAATGCTACCACAAAGCACTCCCCATTCTCACTCATTATGGGATGGGAACCACGAACTACTTGGGTCTCAAAACCCACCGCAGTACCATCAGTCGACCAGCGCTTAGATGAAATGACCACGAGGCGACAGCATGCGCAAGATTGCATTAAACACGCGCAAAACCTTATGGCAAAGAAGGGAAGAAGCCGTTTTATTCCCTACGCCGAAGGAGCCCAGGTCTGGCTGGAAGGAACAAACCTCAGAACCTTCTACCCCACTGTGAAGCTGGCCCCTAAACGTCATGGGCCCTTCCGAATCAAGAAGGTCTTATCAGCAGTGACGTACGAGTTGGAGCTACCAAGCACGTGGAAGATACACCCAGTATTCCATGCAAACCTCCTCACACCATATAAGGAGACAGAGCTGCATGGGGAGAACTTCCCGCGTCCTCCCCCTGAACTCGTGGATGGAGAAGAGGAATTCGAAGTGGAGCAGATCATGGGGTCGCGGCTCCATGTGTTACGTTTGACCCTCCGGAACGCACCACTACACCACCCCGCAGCCCAGAAGATTCGTCCCCAGTACAATTCGTTGCCTGGAGTCCCGCAAAAGACCCTTTGGATGCAGAAGCACAAGCAGCCGAAGAAGCCGAGGCTAGGGAACGCCTCTGGAGGTTCCATCAAAGTCGCGCCCTGCACCTGCGCGCAGCTATAATGGCTACCCGATATACGTTCCCACAAGACCCACCTCAACGTCCGGAAGATTAGCGCCGGATGACGTCATTGCCCGTCACGTGACCCTGGCACGTGACCTGGTCTAGACCGCACCAGAAGAGTCCAGATGAGCTTGTGCCTGGATTGAAGCATGTGTTATCGATTGTGCCTGGTTTGTGATCCGTTACCGTATTTGTGTTGACTTTCCCGTGCCTCGTCCCTGTGGCTTGATGCGCCCATGGACTGTATGTTTCAGCCACCATCAGTGGCGTTGGACATGTGTTTTCCGCAGTTCCGCAGTTTCCGCCTCGTGTTGTATGTTTTCTTATTGGACGATTAGCATTGATTGTCGGAGTCCGGGCTGAGCTTGAAAGCTCCCTGGATGTGTATAAGTAGACCGTAGAAGCGACCTTAGACGGTAGCTTTGACTTCTTGGATTGTCCGTACAACCTAGTCTGAGTAATCCCCAGTCCCCTTTGCTCTCAATCTCCCTCCTCTCTTCTCTGCCCTACGTGCCCTCGGAGTTAGTCCAGCATCACAGCGGCGTCCGTACCCCACGCAGACCTCGGAGTTCGTCCCTCTGCTACGGCAGTGTTCCCCTCTCTTTCCCTATCACGTGACCGATTGATCGAGCGTGCCAGCTCAGCGTATACGAGCGAAGTCATTCATTTCTTCTACCTTTTTATTGCTATCCGAATTCTGCAGATTGTCCATTTCGGACTTATTATCGACGAGCAAGAACGACAGCAAGCGCTAGCTCAAGCGGAAGAACAAGAGCGGGTATACCCGAAGTCGTTAAGGAACCCTTGAAGACCGGTCGAGTGCGATCTCCCGAAGTGCGCCCTACGGAGCGTAACACCATGGACGAGGGCACAAACTTCAGTTCCTAGTCAAGTGGAAAGGCTTTCCCATGAGTGACAGCTCGTGGGAGCCAGCTGACCATGTCAAGCATGCGCCGGATGCAATCGCTGACTTCTATCGCCGACACTCAACGGCCGATGGAGCGGGGCGAAAGTTATAAGAAGACAGGCAAACAAAGAACGGTCTCCACATCCCCACTCATCATGACGACTCCCATCCCTCATGACACCATCCCAGCAACTGACCAACCCCGTCACCCATCAGCCCTCATCCTTGAGCGACTCATGGTCCCATCGCAATCAGAGGGGATTCCCACTCCCTTCGTGTCTCAGACACCCTACTTGGTCATCCCCTCACGACTGCCAACTCCTGTCCTCACCATAGCACTCAATGTTTCCCCTACAAGCCCAACACCCCCACCATCATCCCCTCCACCACTTGAACCCGCAGTAGCTCCCCTCTTGGAAGCACCCCCAGGCCTCACGCCTGTCGTTCCCCTGTCGCAGCTAGCATCTGAGCTTCCTCACCCTTACTCGCTAACTCCAGCGGCACCCCCTCGTCAGCTATGACCAGGACCCTTGCCTAGCATCATTAGATGACGACGAGGAGCCAGTTGACGAAGGGGATGACAAGGAGTCTGACGACCCCAGACTCCCGTTCTTCCTCAATGCTCCTGACACCCCATTTTTCTTCCCCCTGATGATCCCACTGGAGGACAATGTCACGAAAGTCCAGGCAAAGTACATTTACTATTGCTGGGATTATTGAGAGATCATCGGAACCCAGGGAAGGGGCAAGCCGTGCTACTGCCAGGAGGTCTACCTGTCGACACCATGTCCCACTGCTATGCACCCTGCCATCTCGCCTCACCAGCTCGCCGTCTTCAGTCCACAAGATCCATGCGCTGTCACCATTAACGAGGTACTGAGCGAGCTCAAGAACCCCCACCTATCCGTGGAGGTTGCGAGATTGCGGCAGTGCCTTGGAGACAAGATCGCTCTGGATGCGCGGAGGGCGGATCTCCGATGGCTCGGACAGGAGGCTACTTGTGACCAATTCCACCTGGATGCCAAGCTGCAAGGCATCACGAAGCGCATGCAGTATGCAGGTGCCATCCCACTCATCACTGATAAATTCGTTGAGCTCACCACTCGCCCCATACACCCCCGCCACTATTTCCCTGAACTCCCACTCATACCAAGACTTGGAGGACCTCTCGAGATGCCACGCCTCATGGATGGACCCAGTTGAACGCAAAAGCGGCGCAAGTGTTACTTGTGCAAGAAACGCAGGCATAAGATGAGTGAATGCCCCAATAGACCGCTGACTGGCATCTGTGTATGGTACGCAAGCTGGGCTCACGCTTCTGAGAATTGTCTTATCCATCGCCTTGCACCCATTACCCCGGCATTTGAGGAGCCCTCCAAACGCCCCCGTTGGTGCGGGAAGTGCCTGAGGTTCGATGCACGGCACGACGAGATCGAGTGCCTGCAGTATGAGACATGTAGGAGGTGTGGGGAGCATGGCAGGTATTTGTTCCTTCGCCGACACGTTTGCCCGGTGGATGACCGGGATGATGAGACTAATGACCCCAGCGCTGACATATACGATTACGTTGGCAGTGACTGAAGTCATGGCGACTTCAGGTCTAACAGGGGGGTAATGTTACAATTTTCCCTTCTTGTCTCCTGGACACTTCTGTTCCTCGCTTCTTACTCCCACACCCCACCTTGATACGCCCATAACTCCTTATGCGCCCAACCGTTTCTGATGATCTCTTCACTGCACGATACACCTTTACGCCCCCTTCCCTGTATATCAAAGTTCACGGCGCTCCGGGCTCAGCTGACTCACACATGACCCCACGCAATCACTATGTTTCCTACTATAGTTACACCTTTGTTCCACTTTTACCCAGAACCCACATATCGCGCCATATGTTTGTTGTGTACAAACATCCTGTACTAGTATATAAGTTGCACGCTACCTAGCTTGTACGGTAGACTTGACTTCTTGTGTAATACCACATTGTTGTCAATCCATGAAATGACTTTACGCTCGCTGTTTCACTTGAGCACGACTTTGGTTCGCCTTTGCGCTTGAACCCCTGAACTTCCCAACTATCACCTACGTGCCCGAGGAGGCCATGTGGTGCTTATTCATCATTGAACTTGGTCTTAACTGACCATCCCGCATCCCGTTACCTCGGCCTGAGTGACTTAGTGACGTGCACGTCACACATAACGTTCCTGTGGTAACATTACAATCGATGTCTTGGCGCGCTCTGGTTCGTTCGGTGGTGTTGGTGTAGGCGTTCATGAACCGGTCAAGTACCGTGTTCCATAGATTTTCTTCGTTATGCAGTACCCCTCCTGCTATCTGGGTGTCCAGCCATGTGGTCTGCTCATCTACCCAATCGTCTACCAGATGCCCCCTCATGTACGAGAGAAAGGTCATAGCTCGCAAGTAGGGTACCATAAGCTGATCCACGGTTGGGTTCATTCCTTGATAAATTCAAAAAGATCGAAGAAAGTTTCGACTCTCCTCTTGATTTCCATCGAAGACGGGTGGTGGGTTGCCCCCAAGTTTGCCCCCTCCCGGTGCTGGTATTGCCCCAGCTGGGCCCATGGGGAGCACACCTCCTCCTGGGGAACCACCGCCTGGGGCTCCACCTCCTGGACCACCTCCTGGACCACCTCCGCCGCCACCAGGGGCACCACCACCCGGTGGGCCTCCACCACTACCATGTATGCCTCCACTAGGTCCAATAGTTGGGCCACCGCCCGACTCCATCGTCAGCTGGGCGCTAGAGCTATAAGTCGCTCCGCTTGTCTGAGCAGCCGATCGACCTCCTGTAGCATGTGGTCCTCCACTGCCCAAGCTGGAGGCTCCTGTGGTAGTAAGGCTGGTGGCAACCTGAGTGTTGGTGGCCATCTCTGGCTGTATGGGAGTGAGGGTGGTTGATTTGTCTGGGTTGATGTTAATTCCTGTGATGTTGGTTGACCCGAGGGGTCCTGCGCCGAATTGTGGAGGGACAGCTTTGTAGGCGTACCACCATCCTTGTTTTGGGTCGTAGTCAATGTAGGCCCAGATACGAAGGTCATCAAAGTAATGGACTTGGTGGTATTCCTGGTTTTTGGCATCAAAGATGAAGTACCCCTCTTGGTTGTGGATTTCTTCCCAGATTACTGCACCCTTTTTGTGGCTGGAGAGTTCATTGGTTGTGTACCGATCGATGTACTGCGGCTGGAATTTCGTGCGACTCCTACTAGTTGCCAGGGTTGCAAGAGACTTGACTTAATGTAACGTTACCACAGGAACATTATGTGCGACGTGCACGTCACTAAGTCGCTCAGGCCAAGGTAACAGGATGTGAGGTAGTCAGTTAGGACTAAGTTCGATAGTGAATAAGCACCACATGGCCTCCTCGGGCATGTAGGTGATAGTCGGGAAGTTCTGGGGTTCAAGTGCAAAGGCGAACCAAAGTCGTGCTCAAGTGAAATGGCGAGCGTAAGGTCATTTGTGGATTGACAACGATGTGGTATTTACACAAGAAGTCAAGTCTACCATACAAGCTAGGTAGCGTGCGACTTATATACTAGTACAGGATGTTTGTACATAACAAACATATGGTGTGATATGTGGGTTCTGGAGTAAAAGTAGAACAAAGGCACAACTATAGTAGGAAACATGGTGATTGCGTGGGGTCATGTGCGAGTCAGCTGAGACCGGAGCGCCATGAACTTTGATATACAAGGAAGGGGGCGTAAAGACGTATCGTGCAGCGAAGAGATCATCAGAAATGGTAGGGCATGTAAGGAGTTATGGGCATATCAAGGTGGGGCATGGGAATAAGAAGCGAGGAACGAAGGCATCCAAAGAGAAAAGGGAGAAATAGTAACAGTGAAGGAGCTAGCAGAGGAAAGCCACCTACATACCACTGCAACAGAACTCGCCATCGAAGCTGTAACGTTACCACAGGAACGTTATGTGCGATGTGCACGTCACTAAGTTGCTCAGGCCGAGGTCACACAATGCGGAGTAGTCAGTTCAGACTAAGTTTGGTGATGAATAAGCACCCAACAGCCTCCTCAGGCACGTGGATGATAGTCAGGAAGTTCAGGGGTTCAAGTGCAAAGGCGAACCAAAGTCATGCTCAAGCGAAACAGCGAGCGTAAGGTCGTTCATGGATTGACAACGATGTGGTATTACACAAGAAGTCAAGTCTACCGTACAAGCTAGGTAGCGTGCAACTTATATACTAGTACAGGATGTTTGTACACAACAAACATATGGTGCGATATGTGGGTTCTGAGTAAAAGTGGAACAAAGGTGCAACTATAGTAGGAAGCATAGTGATTGCGCAGGGTCATGTGCAAGTCAGCTGAGCCCGGGGCGCCGTGAACTTTAATATACAGGGAAGGGGGCGTAAAGACATATCATGCGACGAAGAGATCATCAGAAACAGTTGGGTGCCTAAGGAGTTATGGGCGTATCAAGGTGGGGTATGGGAGTAAGAAGCGAGGAACGGAAGCGTCCAAAAGGAACGAAGGGAAAATCGTAACAGAAGCTAAGCAATTCCATGATAACGTAGAGCTTCCCCCGGCTTACCAGCAATTCGCGAAGATCTTCAGTGAAGAAGCATCCAACCAATTCCCCCCCTCACGACCGTGGGACCACGCAATAGAATTCAAAGAAGGTACACCGTCAGCAATCGACTGCAAAGTCTACCCCATGACCCAGGAAGAAGACGGCAAACTCAAGGAATTCCTGGATGAACAGCTGAGAAAGGGTTACATACGCCCCTCCAAATCCCCTTACGCCTCGTCTTTCTTCTTCATCAAAAAGAAAGATGGGAAACTGCGACCAGTACAAGACTACAGAAAAATCAACACAGTCACCATTCACAATCAGTACCCCCTTCCTCTCATTTCTGATCTCATTACGGACCTCAGTCAAGCACATACCTATACCAAACTGGACGTCCGATGGGGGTATAATAACATATGGATACGAGAAGGAGATGAACATAAGGCGGCATTCAAAACACGGTATGGACTCTTCGAACCCACAGTCATGTACTTCGGACTCACTAACTCTCCGGCAACCTTCCAAACAATGATGAACACAATATACTGAGACACCATCACCAAACATGAAGGCAAGGGAACCGTTATAAGAGTCTACATGGACGACATAGGCATTGCAACCCGAGAACCAGCAGGACAGCGAGAACACGAGGAAGTGGTTCGTGATGTACTACAGGTAGCCATGGAACACGACCTTTACTTCAAACTTGAGAAGTGCCTCTTCAACAAGCCACGAATGGATTACCTGGGGGTAATCCTTGAAAAGGGGGTAACATGCATGGACCCAGTAACAATTTCAGGCATCAAGAACTGGCTGACACCAACCAAGGTCCGTGACGTACGCTCATTCCTCGGCTTTTGCAATTTTTACCGACTCTTCATTCGCGGCTTTGCCACACACACCAAACCCTCAATGTAACGTCTACCACGGACGTTTGCCTGACTTAGGCGCTGTTGTAACGTGGGTTCCCTCGGGGATGGAATCTGCGTGTATCCGCTAGTGGGAAGACTGCGGGATGAGGTTGATACGTGCCGGTGGAATCTCTGTACGTATAGAGAGTCTCTTCTACGGGAACTCCTGCTGGTGGACTTGGGACGGTATGGATGTACTCCCACTGGAGGTTGTCAACGATGTAGTAGCAGTGAGTTGGTCGAGCGGTTCTGGCGTTGAGATATTCGAAGACGAGGTGACACGTGGTTCCAGGCGGGTAAGGCACGATCGGCGAATCTACCATTCACGAAGGAAGATGGAGATAGTGTCACGGGGATCCCTCTTGGCCTCTAAGGGATATACCGGAGCTAGTTCACTTAAGGGCGACTGCGGGCCCTTAGCACAGAAGACGAGTTAGAAAGTGGTATTCGAAGAAGACCAAGATGGGGATCCTGGTCCGTACTACTGCGAACTTAAATACAAGTAAGGGAGCTAGTTCCAGCTCCGCTCGAACTCGTAAGTAACCAATAGCGTAAGTAGCGTATCCTAATAATAGAATGCGCAGTCGTTATCGTAACACGAAACACGTACAACAATGGGGAACATCAGTCATCCAAACACGAGGCGACATGATCCGAAGTCCATGACACATTACATCTGACATACCGAGTCATCGCGAATACGTCAGAGTCCACAACCGGTCCGAGCAGTCCGAGGACGAAACGTAACACTCAACAAACTTACGAGGAAGGACACAGATTGGAGATGGACGAATGAGGAAGATGTAGCGTTTGAGAAGCTCAAGTCCCTGGTCACAGAAGAACCGGTACTCGCGCACCCAAAACTGGATGACCCATTCGAACTGGAAGTATGTTACGTCCTAGCAGAGACGTAGGTTCAAGGGGGTTCGATATCACACAAGTATCAAGCGAAGACGTCTATTGTCTTATTGCTATGAAATACAAGTGGTCTGGGGTATGGCACAATATGTGCCACTACTCTGTAGTTAGGGCTCCTCGCCCGAAGTGTCTGACACTTCTCTATACTCAATCTTGCGAGTACACAGAGTTCAACAGGTGTGACACGTTGATATAGTTCAACTGCAAAGACTTCGAGGGTGTCCGGGTTAGGAACAGAGGTAGGGGATGCACAAGAAGAGGGGATCAATCAAGTCACACCAAAGAGCGAAGGCAAGGTTGCTAGATTGCAAACGAAGCCAAGTCTGGCTTCCTACAAAGTAAAGTACAGCTTTAAATAGGACGAGGTTCCAAACAACATGAACACAAGCCCATACAGAAGCAAAGAGTCAAAACAAGTCAAGGCACTGATGTAGAAGCGGAGTCTAGGGTGGCTAACAATGGTAGCCCCTTTGGTAACAAAATAGAAGACAAATGGAGCGAAGTGAAACAAGATAACAAAGATACACACAGAGAAAGTCCGAAGCGTCGGATCATAACAAAGTAGATGCATCCGGATTTGCAACAGGAGCAGTACTACTCCAGAAGAAGGAAGACAGCAAAAAACATCCCATTGGATATTACTCCACCACCCTGAATGAAGCAGAGTGGAACTACGATATATACAACTTGGAACTTCTTGCCATCCTCAAGGCACTCAGACATTGGAGACCACTGCTAGCGGGATCGCCACACAAGATTAAAATCTACTCTGATCACATGAACCTCCAGTACTGGAAACTCCCACAGAAAATAAGTCGAAGAGTTGCCAGGGAAGTACTTGAACTGATGGAGTATGACTTTGAAATTCACCACATCCCAGGGAAAAAGAATGGAAGGGCCGATGCCCTATCACGAAGACCAGACTACGACCAAGGGGAACGAGACAACGAAAACATTGTGGTATTGCCCAAAGACGTATTTGTAAAGGCTACGATGGTACAAACCACGAAACAACCTCCTCAAACGGAAATCGTACTATGATACTGGGTAGATCCACACCAACTGAAATACATCGAGGGGGCTTGGTACTGACAAGGGAAGTACGTTATTACTGGTACACTGAAAGAAAAACGGGAACTCATCTCCTCGCACCATGACCCACCAGTACACAGACACCTGGGAATTACAAAAACCACACGATTGGTGGAATGCCAATACTGGTGGCCAGAGTTAAGACTAGACGTGCGGAACTATGTACAAGGATGTGCAGAATGCCAGCGACACAAGGTCAATACGTGTCCCATCAAAGCCCCACTCGTCCCTATAACACCACAAGAAGACGCACTCCCTTTCGAAACAATCGCCTTGGACTTCATTACTAAGCTCCCCCAGTCACAGGCATATGATGCAATCCTCACAGTCACTGATCACGACTGCACCAAGGCATCCATATTCATCCCCTGCACGGAAGAGATATCCACAGAAGAGACTGCAGGGCTGTATGTCACTCACATGTTCAAACACTTCGGACTTCCATCCAAGATCATCAGCAACCGAGATCCCCGATTCGCGTCAAAATTCACAAGAGAACTATGCCGGATATTGGGAATTCAACAAAACATCTCCACAGCATACCACCCTCGAACTGATGGACAATCCGAACAAACAAATCAATGGCTGGAACAGTACCTTCATTTCTGGACTAATGAGCGGCAAGATAACTGGGCAGCCCTCCTGCCAATAGCGGAATTTGCGCACAACAACTGGCCCCATGAATCAACAAGGAAGTCCCCATTCTCACTCCTCATGGGATACGACCCACACGCTGACTGGCTCGATAAGCCATCTCCCATCCCACAGGTCACCACAAGGCTTGAGCAATTCCAGGAAGCGTGGAAGGAAGTGCATGACCTTATCAAAAAGGCACAAGCACTGTGGGTTAAACACCACAATATGCCCAAACTCCGACTGGGAGATTACATATGGCTAGAAGGGCAACACCTAAGGACCAATCAGCCAACTCCCAAACTGGCTGCAAGAAGACATGGACCCTTCAAAATCACACAGATCCTATCCCCGGTAAACTACCAACTGGAACTTCCCACGCAATGGAGCATCCACCCCATGTTTCACATTGATCTTCTCACACCTTATCATGAGATGCTCATGCATGGGAAAAATTTCCAATGCCCGCCACCGAATCTTGTAGGAGGGGAAGAAGAATACGAAGTCGAAAAGGTTCTGGACCATCAGCATTTTAGCAGGAAGCAGCGTTTACAATACTTAATCAAATGGAAGGGATATCCTGACTCGGAGAACCAGTGGGTTGATAAGGATGATGTGTTCGTGGATGAGGCCATAGCTGAGTACAAATCAATGAATCCCTGACACACACATCACTTAAAAGCAGTAAGAACCCTGCAGCAAACCCCATCATCCTCTCTCCATTTCCACCCTGGCCTCCTCTCATCCATTATCACCACAATGTCCATTCCCTCTGCCGCCGAGGTCATTGCTTGCGTTGCCCGAAACACAGGCCCCATCACCTACGAAGAACTCACAACCACCCTCCAGTCCACCATCCCGGCCAGCTACACTGATGGGACCAGCAACCCCAACACCTGGTGGATCCTCTCCCAGGACGGACAACACATCAACGAGGTCCCATTTATGACAGCCGAAGTCGATCAGCTTCATGCAGCTCTCCCAGAGTCTGCGCCTCCCTCACCTCAACCTCTCCCAGTATGAGTCGAGTATAGAACTGAGGAAGAAACCCAAGATGCAAGCCACGGCCGAATGGGAGGAGTATCGGATGGAGCAGTGGTGGAGGCAAGTGGTGGAGGAATGGCAGCGGGAGCAGCTGAGGAAGGCAGCTGAACGGCGGAGAGAAGCCCTTCGGAGGCAACAAGAGTGGATGCGGGAGAGGAAAGAGCGATGGGAGGCGAGGAGTCAGTCCTCAGACAAGTCTGAGGGAGCTTAGCAGATCACTACCCAGCTGAGCACCCCCTCATATCCATGGCCACTGATACTGATGACCCCGCCAAGACCCCCTACACCTGCGATACCCGTGGGCGCCCTCTGTACCAAGGTGGCGTGCGAGCCGACGCACCCCCTCCATTCCCACTATTCTGACTCCGACACTCCACCCTGGGACCGCCGCCTCACAGATACCACTACAACTGCAGGGAGGACTTCATCCACTACCCCATCAATGATGGACAAGGATGCACGCGCCAGGCCGCGTACGTCCAAGTCATTATGGGTGCAGACCCCATCGTGCTTGGACTGGTAGAGGACAGCAAGAAGGTCTACTCGCAGCCTCTCTACACCAAGCCCCACGTCAAGGCCACCAGCAAGACTCAGTACCCCCAGGAAGACATGCACCTCTTCACTGGTGGCTATCACGACCGCCCCCACCTCGACCGCACTGTTGCGGAGCTCCATGATGTCGCGGTCGGACATTTACGGACTTACAATACGAGATTGGAAAGTGATTCGGACTCTTACTACATGGTTATGACTACGGTAGTAAGTCATGGACATCGATCATCAGTCAGCACAAGTCGTACTAACATGTGATAGTTAGTATGACTCATTACTAGGATAGCTGTAGTAGGGTTCAAGCTACTTACGCTACTGGATACGACTTAGAGAGGAGCTTTAAAGCCACCTCTGAAATATGTATAAGTAGTGACTCGTGAAGACCAAGAAGAGCATCTTGGTCTTCTTCGGAATACCACTCACTTCGTTTCGAACTCCTCTCGAGGCCTTCGTACTCTCAGCTTCATTATATTCCTGACCTTCATGTCTAGGACTCTGGCACTCTCAAGTCATCAACTCGGAGTTGCCCTCGTACTACTTGGATGAGTACTGTGGATCGCCTTGGTCGTCTTCTACGGAATAACCGAGACTCTGAAGGAGACGCATAAATCTGCTAAGTCATGAACGCCACTGCAACGAGTTCAAGTCGAACTGACGCCGTGGTAGCGTTACATTAAGACCAAGATCCCCCAATCGTGGCGTTCACCACAAGAGACCAGTGGAGGAACTTCCGACCCTATAACCTCGAAACAAGAGGAGAAAGATCAGTACCACGAAGATTCCTAGGCGCAGCCAGGTGGAGAGAGTACAGAGGAGATACCAGATATTTCGTCGACTTCCCAGGGGAAGCTATCAGATATCGACCAGTTGAGTTCAACTACTCCAATTTCTGTTGGACAGAAATTACGTGGAATCCCATAGACAACCGGTGCGACGTGATTAGACCAGCCGGAAGACACTACCGCTGTGACATCGACTCAAGAGAACTCCACGGAGACAACTGGGGATCGTTAGACGGAGATAGTAGCAGTAGCGAAGAAGAAGAAGAACAACCAAGAGAACAACTACCATCAGAATCAAGTCACGAAGAACCAGTTGAGGAACATACCGCCACGGAAAGCGAGATTAGACCAGGAACAGGAGACGATTCAAGCCTGTTAGCCCACATAGCTGAGTCTCTCCACATCACAGTACCCGAAGAAATTCACATCAGAAGCCCGATGGCTACCACAACAGAAACAAGGGCTCAAGAAGAAGTATGACGTATTAGAGAAGAAGCAGAATCCATCCTAAACCCCATCAACCCAAATACTGGACACCGAATGACGGCTGACGACGCTGCCATCTTCAGAGCCATAGGACCAGATCAATCGGATCCCCCAGAAGGACCGCCACCACCACCCGGAGGACTCCCAGGAGAATTCCCGGGGCAAGGACCAACCGGTGGAGGATTCCCAGGCGGAGGAAGACCCCCAGGAGGAGGCGGACCCCCAGGAGGAGGACCACCATTGGGAGGAGGAGCAGGAGCAGGACATGGATCGGACAGACTATCAGGTGAACCTCCGACAGTCTTTGATGGAGACCGCACTAAATACGAGGCCTTCCTCACACAATGGCATGTATACTGGGGAATGAACTTGGACGCCCCCATCATGCAAAACAAATACCGACGATCCCTCCTCTTCTTGGGATATGTAAAGGGAGTAAATGTCAGCGAATGGACGCTGACCCTACTTGAATGGCTCAATCGGGAAGTGCGTCGAGGAGTGAGCCAATACTCTCAAACACTATGGAATCACGTAGCCACGGAATTTGCCAAACGATTCTCCAACATACTCGAGGAAGAACAAGCCCAAGCAGAGCTACAGAAAGGAATCAAAATGACGGGAGAGGACATTGACGTGTACATGGTCAAGTTTGAGCAACTAGCAAGAAAGGCTCATTACAACTTAAATGATCGCCAAACCATTGACCGATTCACCGCTGGGCTACCACGAGCCCTGTTCATGAAAGTCTACGAATTAGACGAACCACACACATTCAAAGACTGGAAGAGATGTGCGCTACGACGACAAAAACAATACATTCACATGAAAGCACGCCTCGACAACTTCAAGGCAAAAACCCCACCGTCTTCGGCACAACCCCGCTGGAGACCCCAACCTCCGAATTGGGGACCACCTCGAGGACCCCCACCTCCCTGATACGATCCAAACGCTATGGACACATCAGCAGATAGAACCCGGGCACGAGTAGCCAAAGTCGGGGACCAAAACCGTCCCTTCATTCCCAGACCACAACGAGGAGGATTCGGAAGAGGCGGAGGACCGCCACCTCGAGACATGAGGACAGTCATCTGCTATAACTGCAATAGACCGGGACACTTCTCACGAAATTGCCCGCAGCCCCACCGACGACCAGCAAATAGTCGAATGACGGCTATTCACAGGAAGAACCACCTTCCCAAGCAAGAGCAATGGCCACGCTCCCTCCACAGCAAAGAGCAAAAGACTGGCTGGCCGGAGTAGCCGGAGAATTGGATGATGTAAAAGACCTCATTCTCCAAGAAATGTGGGGAAAGGAGGGTTTTCAGAATGCCTGAACCCATCGGCCTGGGTGAGGGCAGTTAAATGTAACTCTGTAATCATGACTCGCTACCGTTCGCTTCGAATTCCAGTATCGATTCGTACAAGTTACGCTATGGCCAACATCAAAGCTCTCGTAGACTCGGGAGCCACTGACAACTTCATGAGACCATCATTCGCTCGGAGAATGGGTCTGGGCTTGCAACAACTAGAACGCCCACGAAAAATATGGAATATAGACAACACCGAGAACAAAGCGGGCAGTATCACCCACTACATAGACCTCGAAGTTCAGACTAATCAGAAACGACAGAAGCTGTGCTTCCTAGTTACGGACATCGGAAATGAGGATCTAGTGTTAGGATACCCCTGGCTGGCCGCCTATGAACCCACGATCAACTGGAGATACGCGACCATTCATGAAAAAATGCTCCCAGTTGTGATCCGCTCCATAAACCCCACAACAGAATACCACGTCATTGGCGCCCTCAAGACAGAAGACAAACAAGAAATACTGAACGAACTCGCTGAGGAGTGCCAGATACGTACCACCGCCACTGAGTTAGCAATCGAAGCTAAACAATTCCACGACAAGGTAGAACTCCCGGAAGCGTATCAAAAGTTCGCGAAGATCTTCAGCGAAGAGGCGTCAAACCGATTCCCACCATCAAGAACGTGGGACCACACCATTGAATTCAAAGAAGGAACCCCAGCGGCCATCGATTGCAAGGTTTATCCCATGACACAGGAAGAAGACGGCAAACTCAAGGAATTCCTTGACGAGCAACTGAAGAAAGGTTACATACGACCGTCGAAATCCCCCTACGCGTCATCGTTCTTCTTCATCAAAAAGAAAGATGGGAAGCTTCGACCGGTACAAGACTACAGGAAGATCAATGCCGTCACCGTCCGCAACCAATACCCCCTACCCCTCATATCAGACCTGATCATGGACTTAAGCCAAGCACATACCTACACGAAGCTTGATGTTCGTTGGGGGTACAACAACGTCCGTATCAAAGAAGGCGACGAACACAAGGCCGCCTTCAAGACACGGTACGGTCTCTTTGAACCCACAGTCATGTACTTCGGACTCACCAATTCACTGGCCACGTTCCAAACAATGATGAACACCATCTACCGAGACGTCATCATCAAACACAAACAAAAAGGAACCATCATACGGGTATACATGGACGACATTGGCATCGCAACTAGAGACCCAGCGGGACAAAAGGAGCACGAGGAAGCAGTAAGCGACGTACTTCAAGTAGCCATGGAACACGATCTGTACTTCAAGCTTGAAAAATGCCTTTTCAACAAGCCGCGAATGGATTACCTGGGGGTAATCCTTGAAAAGGGGGTAACACGCATGGACCCGGTAAAAATTTCGGGCATCAAGGACTGGCCCACGCCAACCAAGGTCCGTGACGTATGCTCCTTTCTAGGCTTCTGCAATTTTTACCGACTCTTCATTCGCGGCTTTGCCACACACACTAAACCACTCAACAAACTCACGAGAAAGGATGCGGAGTGGAGATGGACAGACGAAGAAGACAAAGCCTTCCAGAAGCTCAAAACCCTAGTCACCGAAGAACCCGTGCTCACCCATCCAAAACTTGACGACCCGTTCGAGCTCGAAGTAGACACCTCAGGATTTGCGACAGGAGCAGTCCTACTCCAGAAAAAAGAGGACGGCAAACGACACCCAATCGGCTACTACTCGGCTACACTTAACGAAGCAGAGCGCAACTACGACATATACGATCTAGAGCTCCTAGCAATTGTCAAGGCACTCAGACATTGGAGACCACTACTGGCCGGATCCCCGCACAAGATCAAAATTTACTCAGATCACATGAACCTCCAGTATTGGAAACTCCCACAAAAAATAAGCCGGAGAGTCGCCAGGGAAGTATTGGAACTCATGGAATACAACTTTGAGATTCACCACATTCCAGGAAAGAAGAACGGTCGCGCTGATGCACTATCCAGAAGGCCAGACTACGACCAAGGTGAACGGGACAACGAGAACGTAGTAGTACTACCCGAGGACGTCTTCGCGCGAGCAACCACCATACAGGCGGCACAAGAACCTCCACAAAAGGAGATAATTCTGCGTTATTGGATAGATCCCCAACAACTGAAATTCGTCAATGGAGCATGGTATCGACAAGGGAAGTACGTGATCACTGGATCCCTAGACGAAAAGCGAAAACTTATTGCCACACACCACGACCCCCCGGTACACGGACATCCCGGAATCGCACGAACCACGAGGCTAGTAGAAAGAAGGTACTGGTGGCTGGAACTGAAGCTAGACGTCCGAAACTACGTGCAAGGATGCGCAGAATGCCAGCGGCACAAAGTCAACACGCGGCCCACCAGAGCCCCACTGGTACCCATCACACCTAAAGAAGACGCATTCCCGTTCGAAACCATAGCCCTCGATTTCATCACGAAGCTCCCAACGTCGCAAGGATTCGACACCATACTAACCGTAACAGACCACGACTGCAGTAAAGCCTCGGTGTTCATCCCATGTAACGAAGAAATCACAGCCGAGGAAACCACCGGACTCTATGCCACTCACATCTTCAAACGATTTGGACTGCCATCGAAGATCATCAGCGACCGGGACCCCCGATTCGCATCAAAGTTCACCAGAGAGCTGTGCTGAATCCTCAGGATTCAACAGAATATCTCGATGGCTTATCATCCACGGACGGACGGACAATCGGAAAGAACCAATCAATGGCTAGAACAGTATCTTCGCTTTTGGGCCAACGAGCGGCAAGATAACTGGGCGGCCTTTCTACCGATAGCTGAATTTGCGCACAACAATTGGCCTCATGAGGCGACAAGGAAGTCCCCATTCTCCCTCCTTATGGGATATGACCCACGCGCTGATTGGCTCGATAAGCCATCTCCAATCCCACAGATCACCACGAGGCTGGAACAATTCCGAGAAGCACGGAAAGAAGCCCAGGAACTTATCAAAAAGGCGCAGCACATGTGGGTCAAACACTGAGACACCCCGAAGTTCCAGATAGGAGACTATGTATGGCTAGAAGGACGTCATCTAAGGACCAACCAACCGACACCCAAACTAGTGGCAAGGCGACACGGGCCCTTCAAAATCACACGAATCCTATCGCCGGTAAACTATCAGCTGGAACTTCCCACACAATGGAGCATACACCCAGTGTTCCATATCGATCTTCTCACGCCATATCGCGAAACGCTCATGCACGGAGAAAATTTCCAGCGCCCACCACCGGATTTAGTAGAAGGAGAAGAAGAATACGAGGTCGAGAAGATTCTGGACCATCGGCATTTCGGCAGGAAAAGGCGTTTGCAATACCTGGTCAAATGGAAGGGGTATCCCGACTCGGAGAACCAGTGGGTCGATAAGGATGACGTATTCGCCAACGATGCCATAGCTGAGTACAAATCATTGAATCCCCGATCTGCCAACAGCTTAAAAACTCGAAGGATGTCGTCGGAAACTCCATCCCCCTCTCCACTCACACATCCTGGATTCCTCTCATCCCTCTTCCATACAATGTCCATTCCCTCGGCTGCCGATACCATTGCACGCGTTGCCTCAAACATGGGCCCTGTCACCAGTCAAGAACTCATCACAGCCCTGCAAAGCCTCATCCCTGCCGAACACACCGCCGATACCAGCAACGTCGCCAGCTGGTGGCTCGTCACCGAAGACGGGCAACGCCTCAACTGTACACCCCTCACTACGCCTGAAGTTGATAGGCTTTGCGCGGCTCTCTGCAACGATGAGGAGTCCAGTCCTCGACCTCTCCCAGTGCGAGTGGAACAGTGGGTCGAGGAGCCCGTCGCTGGCAACACTACGGTGGCAAGATTGGAAACGGGAGGAGAAGTGGAGGCAAGTAGCGGAGGATTGGAGGAAGGAGCAGCTTCGGAGGGCGACCGAATGGCAGTCGGAGATGATGGAACGACGGAAGCGAGGGGCGCAAGAGCGGATGAAACAATACTGGAGCAGGCGCAAGGAAGCCTCCAGGACTTCTACCCAGATGAGCACCCGCTCATCGTCACCGCCACTGACACTGACGACCCCCGCGAGACCCCTTACACCTGCGACACCGCCGGACGTCCACTATACCGAGGAGGAGTCCGAGCAGACGCTCCTCCCCTCTTCCCCCTCCTCCAACTTCGCCATCGCACCCTAGGACCGCCCCCTCACGGATACAAGTACAACAGGGGAGAGGACTTTGTCCACTACCCTATCATGGATGGGCAAGGCTGCACCCGCCAGGCGGCCTACATCCAGGTCATCATGAATGCGGATCCGTTGGTGTTGGGATTGGTGGAGGACAGCGAGAAGGTGTTCTCCAAGCCGCTATACACCGAACCACAGGTGCGGGCTAGAGGTAAGCCCCACTATCCTCAGGAGGACCTTATGGTCTTCGCCGGCGGCTACCACAACCGCCCTCGCTTCGACCGCGCTCTCGAGGAGCTGCACAACACGAGCCTCAAAGCGGAGGTTCATCGTTACCGCTCGTACGCGTACGAGGCCGAGCGCATGGAGCAGCGCCTCCATCAGCTGGCCGCCACGTTGGGGAACATCAAGGGGGAACTGGCGCACAGTAAGTTCCGCCTCGAGATGGCTAACACCCTCAATCGAGTCGAAGAAGTGCAGTCGGGATGGATGGGCGGAGCCGGGGATCGGAGGCGACGTGGGCGTCGCACCTGAAAAGGGGGTGATGTCGCGGTCGGACATTTACGGACTTACGATACGAGATTGGAAAGTGATTCGGACTCTTACTACATGGTTATGACTACGGTAGTAAGAAAGTATTAGTCATGGACATCGATCATCAGTCAGCACAAGTCGTACTAACATGTGATAGTTAGTATGACTCATTACTAGGATAGCTGTAGTAGGGTTCAAGCTACTTACGCTACTGGATACGACTTAGAGAGGAGCTTTAAAGCCACCTCTGAAATATGTATAAGTAGTGACTCGTGAAGACCAAGAAGAGCATCTTGGTCTTCTTCGGAATACCACTCACTTCGTTTCGAACTCCTCTCGAGGCCTTCGTACTCTCAGCTTCGTTATATTCCTGACCTTCGTGTCTAGGACTCTGGCACTCTCAAGTCATCAACTCGGAGTTGCCCTCGTACTACTTGGACGAGTACTGTGGATCGCCTTGGTCGTCTTCTACGGAATAACCGAGACTCTGAAGGAGACGCATAAATCTGCTAAGTCATGAACGCCACTGCAACGAGTTCAAGTCGAACTGACGCCGTGGTAGCGTTACACATGACATAAGCCTCAAAGCGGAGATCCACCACTATTGAGCATACGTGTACAAGGCAGAGCAAATGGAGCAGCGGCTCCACCAGCTCACCGCCACGCTTGGTGGGATCAAGGGGGAGCTTGGACGCAGTAAGTTCAGGCTCGAGATGGCTGACGCATTGGAAAGGATCGAGGAGGTTCAGGAGGGGTGGATGGCAGGGCCGCACCTTTGCCGTCGTCGGGGTCGCCACGGCTGAAAAGGGGGTGATGTTATGGTACAAGCAGTTTGGACTCAAAGTTACGATACGAAGGAAGTGGACGCTTACTATATGGTTATGACTACGATAGTAAGTAGAAATTAGTCATGGACTCACCATCAGTCAGCACACGTTGTACTAGCATGTGATTGCTAGTATGACTCATTACTAGTACAGCGGTAGTAGGGTTCAAGCTATTTACGCTATAGGATATCGGACTCATAGGGGGGCTTCAAAGCTGCCCCTTCATATGTATAAATACAAGGAGGGGAAGACCAAGAAACGCCATCTTGGTCTTCTTCTAAAATACCACTTGTCTCTCCTCTTCTTGTCGAGCCTTCACACTTTGATCTCTCAAGTCCCCTTGACCTTTGAGTCTAAGGATTTCACCATTTCACATCACCAAGCCTTTGTTGCTTTGACTCTTGCCCTCAAGTCTCTTTGGATTGCCTTGGTGGTATTTCAAGGGATACTGAGGACTTATGAAGACTACTTCTGGAACCACTGAGTCGTGAACGCCTTCTACCAAGTCCAAGTCGGACTGACGCCGTGGTAGCGTAACACTGCCTGTGCTGCAAGGATACGAATGTCCTCTGGGTTGCTTGCTAGTGATGGAGAGGGTGCTGGCATCTTGGGTGTAGGGGATCTAACGGGTTCTTCGGTTTCACCGTCAATGGGTCCCCACTGATCTCAGGTGGTGATGCTGCTTTGGAGAATGTCGAGGCCTAGACTAGCGGTTGCGGGTCATACTACTTGGAGTTTTCCGTGAAGTTTGTCCCACTTGATCTCTGTCCAACAGAGGTTCTCAAAGTTGAATTCTATGGGGATTAAACTGGTGGTGTTGTTGCAATGGTTATAGGGGACTATGTAGCCTGGGTCTCCCTTCTCTGTCTGCCAAAAGGCTGTTCCTAAAAATTTCTTTGGAACGTTGCGTTCTCCTCTTCTGTCAATATGGTACGGTTGAAATGGTACCCAAAGGTCTCTGGTCGTAATTGTTGTGGAAGCCACATTGAAGGATCTTGGTCTTAATGTAATGTCTACCACGGACGTTTGCCTGACTTAGGCACTTGCGTAGCATGGGTTCCCACATGGGTAGTATCGGTGGTTCACTGAGTCTTCAGGGAAGACTGGCTGGATGTCTGCAATAGGTACCAGTAGAGTCTCGATAGGTGTATAAGGGGAAACCTGCCGGGACTGAAGGAGGTGGGGTCTTAACACTACAGACGAATCTCCAACGAGGGTTGTTGAGGACATAGTAACACTTGAAGGGCCTTGCGGTTCTGGAGTTGAGATATTTGAAGACGAGATGACACGTGGTATCGGGAGGGTAAGTCACGATCGGGCTATCCACCATCCACAAGGAGTTGGAATGGGGAGAAGAGTCACGGGGATCCCCTTGGTCTCAGGGATATACTGGAGCTAGTTCACAAAGGGACACTTAGCCCTTGTACAGAAGACGATAGGAGAGTAGTGGTATTCGAAGAAGACCAAGATGGGGATCCTGGCTGGTACTACTATGAGCTTAAATACACCTAAGGGAGTCAGTTCCAACTCCGCTCGAACATGTAAGTAACCAATAGCGTAAGTAGCGTGAACCCTAGTACGACATTCCTAGGAATCAGTCATCCATATTGTAATATTGTACACGTACAACAATAGTGAGCATCAGTCAGCATAGTAAGCCTCATCACGTACAACAATAGAGGCGATCAGTCAGCGGAACACAAGGCAACAAGATCCGAAGTCCATGACACATTACTACTGACACGTCGGGTCATCACGATCACATCAGAGTCCACAACTGGGCCGGGCAGTCCAAGATGAAACATAACACATATGCTATAGGATACAAGTCTCATAGGGGAGTTTCAAAACTACCCCTTCATATGTATAAATAGTGGTTCACAAAGACCAAGATACGCCATCTTGGTCTTCTTCAAATACCACCTTCTATCCTTAAACTCTAGGGCCTTTGTGCCTCTACCTCGTGCTTCATCTTCCTGACCTTCACGTCTAGGATCCTGGCTAGTTGAAGCTTGCAACTTGCAATCGCCTTAGTAGTATTAGCTCGTGCCACATGGATCGCCTTAGTGGTATTTCATGAGATAACGAGAACGTTGGAATGCATCTTCGAAACCCGCTAAGTCATGAACGCCTCTATACAAGTCCAAGTTGGACTAATGCCATGGTAGTGTTACAATGATGTTACCTTCATTGATTGGGTGGGTAAGATCCATCTGTAGGGTGAGTTCATCGTTAGTATTGATCAGGTTACTCCCTTTGGCGGTGTTGTTGGGGGTATGGAGATTGCCGCATGTGATGGCCGCCAGAGTGGCCACAGCTAATCTGAACCATGAATGCAGGGTGAGGAATGTGCAGGACATATCACCAGGGTGTGATGCTGTACCCACATCTAATGCCTGTAATATGATTAGTGCTGAAGTGTTCAGTTGGGCTTCCCCGAGAACAAAGTCAGGGTCTTGGCAGAGGGTGAGCATTGGTTCATGGAGATAGTATCTACTATATCTGAGAAGTGTGTCATTAATCTCACTGTAACGCTACCACGGCGTTAGTCCGACTTGGACTTTGTATAATGACGTTCACGACTTAGCAGATTTGAGAGACTCCTTCAGAGTCTTGGTAATTCCATAGAAAACGACTAAGGCAATCCACAGTATTCGTCCAAACAGCACAAAGGCAACTCCGAGTTGACAGTTCAAGAGTGCCAGGATCCTAGACACGAAGGTCAGGAATATAAGAGTCAAGAGTAGAAGGCGTGAAAGCCCGTAGAGGAGAAGGAGAGAGAGTGGTATTTCGAAGAAGACCAAGATGGCATATCTTGGTCTTTGCGGTCCACTATTTATACATGTTACAGAGGTAGCTTTAAAGCTCCTCTTAGAAGTAATGTCCTCTAGCATAAGTAGCTCGATCCTACTATCGCTGTACTAGGAATGAGTCATACCAGCTATCACATGCTAGTACGACATATGGTGACTAAGTCCGTGACTAATTTCTACTTACTAATGTAGCCACAACCGTTTAGTAAGAGTCCACTTCGTTTACCGTATTACGAGTCCATGAAGTCCGACCGCGACATCACCCCCTTTTCAGCCGCGGTGCCCACGACGCCGGCGAAGGCGCGGCCCTAACATCCATCCTTCCTGTACTTCTTCGATCCTCTCCAATGCGTTAGCCATCTCAAGTCGGAACTTACTTTGCGCCATCTCCGCCTTAACCCCCCCGAGTGCAGCGGCGAGTTGGTGAAGCTGCTGCTCCATCCTCTCAGCCTCGTACACATAGGCTCGGTAGCAGTGGACTTCCGCTCAGAGACTGACGTTGTGGAGCTTGCCGATTGCGCGATCGAGGCGAGGGCGGTCGTGGTAACTGCCGGCGAAGAGGTGCATGTCCTCTTGTGGGTACTGCTCCTTACTGGTAGCCTTGACGTGGGGTTCGGTGTAGAGAGGCTGTGAGTAGACCTTCTCGCTGTCCTCAACGAGCCCCAGCACGATGGGGTCCAAGCCCATGATGACCTGGACATAGGCGGCTTGTCGCGTACGTCCCTGTCCGTCGGTGATGGGGTAGTGGATGAAGTCCTCCC
This sequence comes from Lactarius vividus, assembly GCA_021527035.1. Classification (NCBI taxonomy): domain Eukaryota; kingdom Fungi; phylum Basidiomycota; class Agaricomycetes; order Russulales; family Russulaceae; genus Lactarius; species Lactarius vividus. The sequence goes on from JAKELG010000011.1 coordinate 457,485, forward strand.
TGCGGTTGTAGTGATACCCATGAGGGGGTGGCCCCATGGAGGTGTGTTGTAGTTGGAATAATGGGAATGGAGGGGGTGCATCGGCTCGCACGCCGCCTCGGTACAAGGGGCGCCCCCGAGTGTCGCAAGTGTATGGAGTTTCGGTGGGGTTATCAGTGTCAGTGGTGGTGGAAATGAGAGGATGCTCAGCTGGATAGCTGTCCGCTAAGCTTCCTCAGACCTGCTTGAGGATTGTCTCCTCGCCTCTTGCCGCTCCTTCCTCTCCTGTGTCCACTCTCGTCGCTTCTGAAGGGCTTCTCGCCGTCGCTCAGCCGCCTTCCTCAACTGCTTCCATTGCCAATCCTCCGCTATCTGCCTCCATCGCTGCTCCTGCCACCGCTCCCAGTCGATCGTTGCTGGGGTCTTGGGCTTCTTCCTCGGTTTGATACTCGACTCGTACTGGGACAGGTCAAGATGGGGAATGCTCAAGCTCGGGGAGAGCTGCACAAAGCCTATCGACTTCGGCCGTCATGAACGGGACCTCATTGATGTGCTGGCCATCTTGGGAGAGGATCCACCAAGTGGCGGGGTTGCTGGTGTCGTCATTGTAGGAGGCTGGGATGGTGGACTGGAGGGCGTCAACGACCTCTTGATAGGTGAGGGGGCCCACGTTTCTGGCAACTCGAGCGATGGCCTCGGCGGAAGAGGAAACGGACATGGTTGCGAGTATGGAAGCGAAGAGGATTCCAGTGTTGCGAAGATGAGAGGGGGATGAGGATTGTTGATCAGTTCTCCCTGCTTTTAAGCTGCTAACGAGTCGGGGGTTCAATAATCTGTACTCAGCTATGGTGTAACGTCTACCACGGACGTTGGCCTGACTTAGGCGCTGTTGTGACGTGGGTTCCCTCGGGGGTGAAACCTGTGATTGTCCGAGTGCTCGGGGAAGACTGCGGGATGAGGCCAATACGTGCCTGTGGAATCTCGGTATGTATACAACGTCTCTTCAATGGGGATGTTGGGCGGTGGACAAGGGACTTTGCGAATGTACTCCCAGTCGAGGTTGTCAACGATGTAATAACAATGAGTTGGTCGCGCGGTGCGGGAGTTGAGGTATTCGAAGACGAGGTGACACGTAGTACCAGGCGGATAAGTCACGGTCGGTTGATCTACCATTCACAGGGGAAGATGGAGATAGAGTCACGGGGATCCCTTCTTGGTCGCCGAGGGATATGCCGGAGCTAGTTCACTTAGGGACGCTGCTAGTCCCTAGCACAGAAGAGCAATGAAGTGGTAATTGAAGAAGACCAAGATGGGGATCCTGGTCCGTACTACTGTGAACTTAAATACAAGTAAGGGAGTTAGTTCCAACTCCGCTCGAACTCGTAAGTAGCCAATAGCGTAAGTAGCGTATCCTAATAATAGAATGCGCAGTCGTAATCGTAAGCCGAATCGCGTACAACAATAGAGAGCATCAGTCAGCACGGTAAGCCATATCACGTACAACAATAACGGGGCATCAGTCATCCAAACACGAGGCAACAAGATCCGAAGTCCATGACGTATTACTACTAACGTGCCGAGTCATCACGAACACGTCAGAGTTCACAACCGGTCCGGGCAGTCCGTGACGAAACGTAACATATGGCCTCATTGGCGAATACATCTTCCTTATCGACCCACTGGTTCTCCGAGTCGGGGTATCCCTTCCATTTGATCAGGTATTGTAAGCGCCGTTTCCTGCCAAAATGCCGGTGATCCAGAACCTTCTCGACTTCGTATTCCTCTTCTCCTTCTACCAGATCTGGCAGTGGGCGCTGGAAATTTTCCCCATGCATGAGCGTTTCACAATAAGGCGTGAGAAGATCAATGTGAAACACGGGGTGTATGGCCCACTGCGTGGGAAGTTCCAACTGGTAGTTGACCGGTGACAAAACCCATGTAATTTTGAAAGGTCCATGTCGTCTTGCGGCGAGTTTGGGGGTCGGCTGATTGGTTTGTAGATGACGTCCTTCTAGCCAGACATAGTCTCCCATTTGGAACTTTGGAGTGTCCTGGTGTTTGACCCACATGAGTTGCGCCTTTTTGATGAGGTCCTGAGCTTCTTTCCACGCTTCTCGGAACTGTTCGAGTCTCGTGGTGATCTGTGGGATTGGAGATGGCTTATCGAGCCAATCAGTGCGTGGGTCTTATCCCATGAGGAGTGAGAACGGGGACTTCCTTGTAGTTTCATGGGGCCAGTTGTTGTGAGCGAATTCTGCTATGGGTAGAAATGCCGCCCAGTTATCTTGACACTTGTTGGCCCAGAAGCGGAGATACTGTTCCAGCCATTGATTGGTGCGTTCAGATTGTCCATCAGTCCTCGGATGGTATGCCATGGAGATGTTTTGTTGAATTCCCAGGATTCGACACAGTTCCCGGGTGAACTTCGACACGAAGCAGGGGTCTTGGTCACTGATGATCTTTGACAGTAATCCGAATCGTTTGAAGACATGGGTTGCATAAAGTCCTGCAGTTTCCTCTGCTGTGATTTCTTCGTTACAGGGGATGAATACCGAGGCTTTGCTGTGGTCGTGGTCTGTTACCGTCAGGATGGTGTCGTGCCCTTGTGACGTGGGGAGCTTCGTGATGAAGTCAAGGGCAATGGTTTCGAATGGGAGTGCGTCCTCTTTTGGGGTGATGGGTACCAGTGGAGCTCTTGTGGGATGTGTATTGACTTTGTGTCGCTGACACTCAGCACACCCTTGCATGTAGTTCTGGACGTCTAGTTTCAGTTCTGGCCACCAGTACCTCCGTTCCACCAGTCTCGTGGTTTGTGTGATCCCGGGGTGTCCATGTACCGGTGGGTCGTGATGTGCAGCGATAAGTTTCCGTTTTTCGTCAAGTGACCCAGTGATCATGTACTTTCCCTGTCGGTACCACGCTCCATTGATGAGCTTTAGTTGTTGGGGGTCTACCCAGTATCATAGGATGATTTCTGTTTGTTTTGGGTCTTGCGCCGCTTGTACTGTCATTGTCCTTGCGAATACGTCTTCTGGTAGTACTACCACGTTTTGGTTGTCTCGTTCTCCTTGGTCATAGTCTGGTTGCCTTGATAGTGCGTCGGCGTGACCATTCTTCTTTCCTGGGATGTGGTGAATCTCGAAGTTGTATTCCATGAGCTTGAGTACTTCCCTGGCAATTCTCCGACTTATCTTTTGTGGCAATTTCCAGTACTGGAGGTTCATGTGATCGGAGTAGATTTTGATTTTGTGCGGTGATCCTGCCAATAGTGGTCTCCAATGTCTGAGTGCCTTGACAATTGCGAGGAGCTCCAAGTCGTATATGTCGTAGTTACGTTCTGCTTCGTTGAGTGTGGCTGAGTAGTAACCAATTGGGTGTTGTTTGCCATCTTCCTTTTTCTGAAGTAAGACCGCGCCTGTTGCAAATCCCGAGGCATCTACTTCAAGCTCAAATGGGTCATCGAGTTTTGGGTGGGCGAGCACGGGTTCTTCGGTGACTAGGGCTTTAAGCTTCTGGAAGGCTTTGTCTTCCTCGTCTGTCCATCTCCATTCCATGTCCTTCCTTGTGAGTTTGTTGAGGGGTTTGGCGTGTGTGGTGAAGCTGCGAATGAATAGTCGGTAAAAATTACAGAAGCCTAGGAAGGAGCGTATGTCATGGACCTTTGTGGGTGTTGGCCAGTCCTTGATGCCAGAAATTTTTACCGGGTCCATGCGTGTTACCCCCTTTTCAAGGATTACCCCCAGGTAATCCATTCGCGGCTTATTGAAGAGGCATTTCTCGAGTTTGAAGTATAGATCGTGTTCCATGGCGACTTGAAGTACGTCGCTGACTGCTTCCTCGTGTTCCTTCTGTCCCGCCGGACCCCTGGTTGCGATGCCAATGTCGTCCATATATACTCAGATGATGGTCCCCTTTTGCTCGTGTTTGGCGATGGTGTCTTGGTATATGGTGTTCATCATTGTTTGGAATGTAGCCAGTGAGTTAGTGAGTCCAAAATACATGACCATGGGTTTGAAGAGACCATACCATGTTTTGAAGGCTGCTTTGTATTCGTCGCCTTCTTTAATGCGGATGTTGTTGTACCCCCAGCGAACATCGAGTTTCGTGTAGGTGTGTGCCTGGCTTAAGTCCATGATCAGGTCCAATATGAGGGGCAAGGGGTATTGATTGCGGATAGTGACAGCATTGATCTTTCTGTAGTCCTGTACCGGTCGAAGTTTTCCATCTTTCTTTTTGATGAAGAAGAATGACGAAGCGTAGGGGGATTTTGATGGTTGAATATACCCTTTCTTCAGCTGCTCGTTGAGGAACTCCTTTAGTTTGCCATCCTCTTCTTGTGTCATAGGGTAAACTTTGCAATCGATGGCCAGTGGGGTTCCTTCTTTAAATTCGATGGCGTGGTCCCATGGTCAGGAAGGCGGGAATCGATAGGACGCTTCTTTGTTGAAGATTTTTGCGAACTTTTGGTATGTAGCCGGGAGTTCCACCTTATCGTGAAATTGTTTAGCTTCAATCGCCAATTCGGTTGCAGTGGTACGTATCTGGCATTCGTTGGCAAGTTCGTCCACTATCTCCTGCCTGTCTTCCGTTTTGAGGGCACCGACGACGTGGTATTCCATGGTGGGGTTTATGGAGCGGATCACAACCGGGAGCATTTTTTTCGTGAATGGTGGCGTATCTCCAGTTGATTGTGGTTTCGTAGGTGGCCAGCCACGGGTATCCCAGTACTAGGTCTTCACTTCCGATATCCATGACCAGAAAATGTAGTTTCTGGTGTTTTTGATTAGTCTGGACTTTGAGGTCTATGTACTGGGTGATACTGCCCACTTTATTTTCCATATTGTCTATGTTCCATATTTTCCGGGGGCGTTCTAGTTGTTGTAAGCCAAGGCCCATCCTCTTAGCAAAGGAGGGTCGTATGAAGTTGTCGGTGGCTCCCGAATCTACGAGAGCTTTAACGTCGGCCATAGCGTAACTTGTGCGAATCGATACTGGAATTCAAAGCGAACGGTAGCGAGTCATGATTACAGAGTTACAATTAACTGCCCTCACCCAGGCTGATGGGTTCAGGCATTCTGAAAACCCTCTTTTCCCCACATTTCCTGGAGGATGAGGTCTTTTACGTTGTCCATTTCCCCTGCTACTCTGGCTAGCCAATCTTTTGCCCTTTGCTGCGGGGGGAGTGTGACCACTACCCTTGCTTGGGTGGGCAGTTCTTCTTGGGCGTAGTAATCGGTTTCCATCATTCGACTAGTCGTTGGCCGGGATCGAGGCTGTGAGCAGTTTTGTGAGAAGTGCCCTGGTCTATTGCAGTTATAACAGATGACTGCCCTCATATCTCGGGGCGGCGGCCCTCCTCCTCGTCCGTATCCTCCTCTCTGGGGTCTAGGGATGAAGGGTCGGTTTGGATCCCCTACCTCAGCTACCCAGGCTCGAGTTCTGTCTGCTGAGGTATCCATCACGTTTGGGTCGTACCGGGGCAGCAGTGGTCCTCTTGGTGGCCCCCAGTTCTGGGGTTGTGGCCTCCATCGGGGTTGGGTGGATGATGGCGGAGTCTTGGTTTTGAAGTTATTGAGGCGCGCTTTCATATGTATGTACTGCTTCTGTCTTCTCAGCGCGCACCTCTTCCAGTCTTCGAATGTATGCAGCTCATCCAACTTGTAGACCTTCATGAATAGGGCTCGCAGCAGTCCCACGGTAAATCGGTCGATGGTTTGGCGATCGTTCAAATTGTAATGAGCCTTTCTTGCTAGTTGCTCAAATCGGACTACGTACACATCAATGTCCTCTCCAGTCATTTTGACTCCTTTTTGCAGTTCTGCTTGGGCCTGTTCTTCCTCGAGTATATTTGAGAATCTTTTGGCGAATTCGGCCGCGATGTGGTTCCATAGTGTCTGGGAGTATTGGCTTACCCCTCGTCGTACTTCTCAGTTCAACCATTCAAGTATGGTCAGCATCCATTCGCTAACGTTAACCCCCTTCACGTATCCTAAGAAGTGGAGGGACCACCGGTACTCGTTTTGCATAATGGGGGCATCCAGGTTCTTCCCCCAATATACGTGCCATTGCATAAGGAAGGCTTCGTATTTAGTGCAGTCTCCATCAAATACGGTCAGAGGTTCACCTGATAGTCTGTCCGAGCTGTGCCCCGCTCCTGCTCCCAGTGGTGGTCCTCCTCCTGGGGGTCCGCCTCCTCCTGGTGGTCTTCCTCCGCCTGGAAATCCTCCTCCCGTTGGTCCTTGTCCTGGAAATCCTCCTGGGAGTCCACCTGGTGGTGGTGGAGGTCCTTCTGGGGGGTCTGGTTGGTCTGGTCCTATAGCTCGGAAGATTGCTGCATCGTCCACCGTCATCCGATGCCCTGTGTTGGGGTTGATGGGGTTTAGGATGGCTTCTGCTTCCTCTCTGATACACCTTACTTCTTCTACTGCCATTGTTTCCGTTGCTGTAGCCATCGGGCTGCGTATGTGAATTTCCTCAGGTACTGTGATGTGTAGGGACTCAGCTATGTGGGCCAGTAGGCTCGAATCGTCTCCTGTTCCTGGTCGGACCTCGCTTTCTGTAGCAGTATGTTCTTCAACCGGTTCTTCGTGACTTGACTCTGATGGTGCTTGTTCCCTTGGTTGTTCTTCCTCTTCTTTGTCGCTGCTGTCTCTGTCTAGTGATCCCCAGTCGTCTCCATGGAGCTCCCTCGAATCGATGTCGCAGCAATAGTGCCTTCCGGCTGGTCTAACAACGTCCCACCGATTGTCTATAGGGTTCCACGTAATTTCCGTCCAACAGAAATTGGAGTAGTTGAACTCAACTGGTCGATATTGTAGCGGTATGACTTAACGCTACGCCAAGTCAAGTGAAAGTGAGATGAACTGTCAAGGGTGAGACCCAAGCTTGGCGCGGAGATAAATCACGCGCTAGACCTACAGTCGACGTGGAGCGGGCGCACACTAACAAGACCTTTGTTCAAGGTCAAAGCACGCGGTGTCACACGGCGGCAGGCTGAGTGGAGAACCAAGAGGACAAGTTAGATAGGCAGATGTAAAGAGGTACAAGGGAATGTGCACCTGAGTGGAGAACCAAGAGGACAAGTTGGTTCCACTCAGGACGCTACAGGCAAGCTTAAGTATCTACTGCGGCTGCGATTAAGTCGGAGCTTGAACACTGTTACTAAGTGTAAAGTAATCGACTATGACTAAAGAGCTGACGCATCGTGTCTATTAATAGCCTTATCTTTAATGCTGACTGATGCACTGTCATCAAGGCTGACTACGTATGACGTGTCGCTGAGTAAAACCTAATACAGCGCGTAATACATGCCTACTAAGCGTAATCTAGAGTGTACTAGAAGGTTCTATCCTTATCTACCAATCAGAGAGTTTGTCCGTGTATAGATTGTGACCATAAAGGGATGTCCCATGTATAGGAGTACTTTCCCAGGGTCACGTGATTGAAAGTGCACGATATTTCACGTGACTAACTAGCGAACGTGATGGCAGGTCACGTGATCCACAAAAGGCGAAAATGAACGCGTCCGTGACATCACCCCCCTCCTTAAGGGCTGACGTCCGCGTTGGCCTCCGTGTTAACAAATGGATTCTGCCAAGGTAAGGACGCGTAAAGGAGAGCCGCTATTTTTCTAGGAGCGCCCGGGTTCTGTTGATGGAACTGCTCAACTTTTTTTGGGGCGTTTACTAGATTCTTCGCGGGTTCCCATGTGTCCTCGCCTTTGCCATACCCTTTCCAGCGAACGAGGTACTTCAGAGTACGACCAAAGAGTTTTGAATCTCTTATGTGGTCTACTTCGTACTCTTCTTCCCCCTCGATAACGACTGGATCAGGAGGAGGTGGTAGCAGGCCATTAACTTCATTCCCTTTATAGGGAGAGAGGCGATCCACGTGGAATACATCGTGGATCCTTAGCGCAGGTGGGAGTGCAAGCCTGTAGTCGACGTCACCTAGTACTTCGGTGACTTCAAATGGGCCTAATTGTTTAGGACCCAATTTGGACGACTGCTGATGAATCTTGATTTGCTTGGCTTGCAACCAGACTTTATCTCCGACCTTGAAGACATAAGACTTATGTCTTTGGTCAATCATTCGCTGTTTACTTAAGCGAAGCGCTGCCTCTGCATCCTTTCTAGAGGAAACCAGCTTTTGAAGACGCTTATCGAGCGTCGGGATGCCCGTAGGTCTACCGGCAGGAATTGTGAAATCCGGCGTATAGCCGTAAAGTAGCTCAAAGGGGGTGTGACCCGTAGCTGAGTTGAGCCTGCTATTTATCACGAATTCTGCTGTGGGGAGCAGGTCTGCCCAGTCATCCTGTCTCTTGCTAATGAACAAGCGCAAGTAGACTTCTACTTCTTGATTTTTGCGCTCTACCTGTCCATTAGCTTGAGGGTGATAGGCTGTAGTAAGACCTGCGTCTATCCCTAGTCACTTATAGAGGGCACGCATGCTCCTTGCAGCAAACTGGGGTCCGCGGTCGCTTATGATTTTACGCGGGATCCCGTGCAAGGGGAAGATTTGCTCAAAGTAGATGGATGCCACCCCATCAGCCGTGATTTGAGAGGTCACTGGGAATAGATGGATCTGTTTCGTATAGTGATCCACTATGTTAAGGATCATATCCTTTCCTCGTGACATAGGCAGAGGACCGATTAGATCGATCCCTATAATCTGCCATGGACCCTCGGGTACTTCTTGTGGCTGAATGAGTGCTTTTGGGTGGAGATCTTTGCGATAGCGTTGGCATTGATCACATCCTTCTACGTATGAGGCAATAAAGCCTGCCATGCGTGGCCACCAATAATAGCGGCTGACCAGCTCGATGGTTCCGTTCTTTCCAGGGTGGCCGGCAGTCGCGATATCGTGGCATGATTTTACCACGTCGCGACGTAAGGCTCGGTCGTTGGGAACGTAAAGTTTCCCCCTGTGATAGACTAAACCGTCTTCTTCCTCCCACAGCGCAACTCCATCCGTAAGAGCCTTAGGAGCGGTCTTTTGTAGTGACTTAAGACCCTCGATGACTTCGGCTTCTTTTATGGATGCGAGTCTAATGCGGCTGCCCAGGGAGTCTACTTCGGGCACGAAGTGAGCTTGTGCGGCATTGAGGAAATGCTCAGGTTTTAGTACTTGAACCTGGCGATTGTCCTCGTTGTCCTTAACGTGGTCTCTAGAAAATCGGCTTAATGCATCGGCTTGCATAGAGTCTCCTTTCTTGTAAGTGATTTTAAAGGTGAAGCGACTTAAGTATAACGCCCAGCGGGCTTGCCGGCGATTTAAGTCCTTCATACTAGCCCACCATTCCATATTTTTGTGGTCAGTAATCACTTCAAAGGAGATGCCTTCGAGGAAGTGTCTCCAATCCTCTAAGGCGCGGATTAAGCCGAGCATTTCCCTGTCATATATTTCGTAGTTGCGCTCCTCTTTGCTCATAGACTCTGAGCGGTACGCAACAGGGTGCCAGAGACCATCGGGATACTTCTGGGTAAGTATGCCGCCTGTAGCAAATCCGGACGCATCTGTTTCAACACGCGTGGGTAGTTGCGGATCATACACTCGTAGGATAGGTTCCTGTACGAAGCGCTCTTTCAGCGTGTCGAAAGCTTTCTGCTGTTCCGGATTCCAGTGCCATGGAGTGTTCTTCTTCATGAGGTCATGCAGAGGTCGGGCAATAGCCGCGAAGTCTTTGATGAACCTACGATAGAAGTTGGCGAACCCAATAAAAGCCCTTACTTCCTTCAGGGTTGTTGGGGTTGGCCACTCCCTTACTGCGGAGACCTTGCCAGGGTCCATCCGCACTTCTCCGGGGGTTATAATCATCCCGAGATACTCCATTTCGCGTTTCTCGAAATCGCACTTTTCAGGCTTAAGGTAGAGGTCGTGATCCTGTAGTCTTTGTAACACCTCTCTTACAACTTTTCGATGGTGTTTCAAATCATGACTATAGATCAGGATGTCGTCCATGTAGACGGCGACCTCTCCTTGTGCGATAAGATCTGCGAATACGGCGTTCATGAGGGCTTGGAAGGTAGCGGGACTATTGGTCATTCCAAAGTACATGACCTTTGGTTCGTATAGTCCGCGATTGGTGACAATAGCACCCTTCCATTCGTCTCCTTCTCGGATTCGAATATTATGATAGCCCCATCTCACGTCGAACTTAGTGAAGTATTCTGCTCCCTTCAACCGATTAATAATGTCAGCCGCGAGTGGAAGTGGGTATCGGTTCTTAATGGTTATCTTGTTAAGACGCCGATAATCCTGGACAAGGCGGAGCTTTCCGTCTTTCTTTTTGATGAAGAATACTGGAGATGCCATCGGTGACTTAGATGGGACCAGGTATCCTTTACCGATATGTTCGTCCAGGAATTTATCCAGTTCCACTTGTTCTGCGGGAGACATGGGGTACGTTTTGACCTTCCAATGCCTGACTGCATCGGGTTCCAGGTCTATAGCGTGATCCCACGGTTGATGCTCGGGGAGCCTCTGGGACTCTTCCTCGGAGAATACTTTTGCGAAGTCACGATAGTGTGGGGGTACCATTTCTTCGAACGTCTTCTTAGGTTTAGCATTAATGGCTTTCTCGGCGATTTGCTGAGAGTACGTAAAGCCTGCTAGACAGAAGACTTCGTCATGGACCGTGTCCAACACTTTCTCCGCAAGGAGACGGCGGCGTTCCATTCGGTTCGCCATAATGCGCGTCACCTCTATCTCGTGCTCCTTAGACACTGTTTCAGCGGTGGAGTCGAGACGCATTGTGCCTTCCTGCCAATTTATTTGCGGATTCCGATTCCTTAGCCAGGGCAGTCCCAAGATGACATTCTCTGGTCCGAGCGAAGTGACATAAAAGTCGTATTTTTCTTCGGTCGGTCCGACTTTGAGTTTTAGTCGAACTTTATGGGTGATACTGCCGGCTTCATTGAGAGTTCCGTCTATGTTATATAGGAGAATTGGACTCTCAAGAGGAATCTGCAACATTTTGTGGCGGTCAGCGTACTTTTTGTCTAGGAACAACGAGGTTGCTCCAGAATCTACCATTGCTGCTACTTTTACAGTACGATGACGTCCGGATAAATAGACACTAATATGAAAATGTGATTTTTTATCTTTTGTTTCGGGAATAATAAATGAAGATGAAAGTGCTGCATCAGAATTCATCACTTGCGGCACGGCTACACTCAAAACCGATGTCCTTAAGACTGGTTGAGGAGCTATTTCAGAGTAGGAACTGGAAATAAAGTTCATCTCGGAGGCAGATGTAGATGTGGAGACAGAAGACGACGAAACTGAAGCACTACTACTATCTAACTTACAGGCAGTCACTGGGTACGTAGGAATTACAGAATTTGAGTCCGAAACGAGGCGAGTCCTGAGACAAATAGTACAAGAACATGAAGCCAAGTCAAAGTCTGTATTTGAGGGGTCGGCCGCAGCTATACGCGACCCCTTATCTAAAAAGCCGCCTTGAGAGCCTCAATGGTCTCCTGCTGCTTTTTCACCATCTCCATTAGTTTTGCCACGTCTGCCTGGGACGTCTTTGGCTGAGAGGTATTGGAAGAGGTGGCTGCTGCCACCGTACTGGATGAGTTGGATGAGGACGGAGGGGCTGAGGATTCCGTCGTAGCCGCAGCTTTCGCTTTGGCGGGTTTCCCCAGCTTTTTGATCATACAAACGGGGGCACGGTGACCAGCTTTCTGGCACCAGTTGCAGACGTCCCGTTCGTGGTTTCCATCCTTTTTTGTGTGGTCTTTCGACCCGCAACCGTAACACTTTCCTTGCATCCACTTTCTATATTCCGCTTGGTTCTTAAAGAACTCGTCCTTCCCCTTATTGCCTTGCTGGCTTTGTTGGCGCGTAGCGTCAACTTGCATGGCGTCGGGGTCGTGAGACGCGGGCGGATTAGTCTTTCCAGACTTCTCTGCGCGGCGCTGGCGGAGGCGTTGGTCAATGAGGGTGGCCGTAGCCTTGAGATCGTCGAAAGTGTCTTGCTTCCGTTCGGTCGTGGCGAGAATATCCTTAATCTCGTCGTTGAGACCAGTGTAGAAGCGGTCGCGGAGGTCGGCTTTTGACCATCCAGTTTGTCTGCTGTATTGCTCGAATATTGACGTATATTCGGCAACGGACCTCCTCCCTTGTTTGGTCTTTTTAAGCTCCTCTCGAGCGATGTCACGTACGTCCATCGGGGAGAAGCGGCGGTTAAATTCTTTTACGAAATTGTCATATATCCCCACGAAGGGGAATGACCCTTGATTAGCTGTCTCGAGGTAGGGGAGGGCCCATGTTTTGGCTTCTCCCTCCATCAGATTGAGAGCAGCTGCGATCCACCTTTCCTCTATTGGCATCCATGACTGAAGGATAGGCTCCCAGGTATTGAGAGCATCTCCTTGTGAGGAAGCCCAGTTGTGGAAGGCGGCGAGGAAGTGGCAGGCATCTGTAGAGTTGCCCTTTCCGTCCCATGCTTTGGGGCGGGCCACGATATCCTTGCCTCCGACCTTCTTGGGCTTAGCCTGGGTGGCGGCCACCTGTTGGGTTAGGTCTGAGACCTGTTGCGCGAGGTGGCCCATAGCCAGGCCGAGTTGATTAATGAGGTTGATACAGTCTTGGATGGTGGGAGGGGGTGGTGGTACTGTAGGTGCGGGGGCCGGAGCGGGGTCCGGTTGTACTGTATGCGATGATGATGATGATGACGCCGACATTTTCTCTAGTTCTTCTTCTCGTTTTCTTTTGTCCGCCTGGTATTGAGCTTCTCTGAAATCCTGTAAGAGCGCTAGTTGCTCGTCAGGATGTAGATCGTCCCAATCCTGTATCCGCCCGGTGTATTCCTTCTCTTGCTTAGAGAGGGGAGGGAGGGCGAATTTCGAGTGAACTCCTCGAGGATATTGAGCCTGAGCTAGACGAGCTTTGGCTTTGCCTTTCGGAGCCACGGTCTTCTTGGATCGGGGACGGGGGGCGAGAGAGTACTGGGACTATTTCCTCGGCGAAGAGGATAAGGTCTGCGATCGTGAATTCGGTCCCGGGGATTTCTGTAGTCCCAGGATACTCGTTTTCAAGTATTTGGCGCACACCAGGGAAGAAGTAGAGGGCTTGAACTATTGATTCAGCTGTGGTGCGAGGGGGTGCTTCTACTTGGAAGCCTTCGTACCACTCGTCGTTGACTAGGGTTGCGGAAGATGCCGCAGAAAGGTGCCCGACGGTCGGGGAGGAGGAGAGTGCTGATGATGGTGTAGGAGATGAGGGGCGTGAGCGGGGCTCCTCAAGGATTCGAAGCGATGCTGTAGCAGAGGCTTCTGGTGACAACTGGGTTGGGGGTGTAAGGGCTTGTCTCCTCCTAAAGAGACGTCGTAGGCGGGCACGGGTGTTCGCAAAGAAGCGAGGCAGGGTGAAGGATGAAGGTGGTATTTGAGACGTCAGGATACGACGACCGCGAAACGCTAAGTCGAAGGTGAATGGAGAGTCGGATCAAGCAAGACCAATACACAGTGGTGTTTCACACTGTGCGAGGCTGCGGCGATAACCGAACACTCAGGAATGGGGTAAGGATATGTGTGGAACTACAAGGCTGTCTGCCTCAGTCTTCTCGACCTTTTGGCTGCCTCTCACGCCGAAGCGCTCTCAAATTCTTCTGGTTGGTACGCGTACAGCTGTCGCAGGCGAGGCCTGGCCGGCTCAATGTCAACTTGCAGCTTATCTGGCGTGGTGACCAGTTCTGCAAGCGGTGCCCAGAGCAGTCTACTGTGACCAGATAGACCCAATAAAGGCAAGCACAGTGTATACCGGCTTTACGGATACTACAACTGCACCACAAATGCACGGATTCTGCTTACGGACTTCCCCAGGCAGAAGATGAGGTAGAATACACAAGGGACTGGTGGACGTCTACCACCTAAAGGAGAAACACACGACTGGTGAGCGAAGATGACTCAGGAGTGTGGGGACAACTTGTCCTAATGTAGCGGTATGACTTAACGCTACGCCAAGTCAAGTGAAAGTGAGATGAACTGTCAAGGGTGAGACCCAAGCTTGGCGCGGAGATAAATCACGCGCTAGACCTACAGTCGACGTGGAGCGGGCGCACACTAACAAGACCTTTGTTCAAGGTTAAAGCACGCGGTGTCACACAGCGGCAGGCTGAGTGGAGAACCAAGAGGACAAGTTAGATAGGCAGATGTAAAGAGGTACAAGGGAATGTGCACCTGAGTGGAGAACCAAGAGGACAAGTTGGTTCCACTCAGGACGCTACAGGCAAGCTTAAGTATCTACTGCGGCTGCGATTAAGTCGGAGCTTGAACACTGTTACTAAGTGTAAAGTAATCGACTATGACTAAAGAGCTGACGCGTCGTGTCTATTAATAGCCTTATCTTTAATGCTGACTGATGCACTGTCATCAAGGCTGACTACGTATGACGTGTCGCTGAGTAAAACCTAATACAGCGCGTAATACATGCCTACTAAGCGTAATCTAGAGTGTACTAGAAGGTTCTATCCTTATCTACCAATCAGAGAGTTTGTCCGTGTATAGATTGTGACCATAAAGGGATGTCCCATGTATAGGAGTACTTTCCCAGGGTCACGTGATTGAAAGTGCACGATATTTCACGTGACTAACTAGCGAACGTGATGGCAGGTCACGTGATCCACAAAAGGCGAAAATGAACGCGTCCGTGACAGATATCTGATGGCTTCTCCTGGGAAGTCAACGAAGTATCCGGTGTCTCCTCTGTATTCCCTCCACCTGGCTGCACCTAGGAATCTTCACGGTACTGATCTTTCTCCTCTAGTTTCAAGGTTGTAAGGTCGGAAATTTCTCCACTGATCTCTTGTGGTGAACGCCACGATTGGGAGATCTTGGTCTTAATGTAACGCTACCATGGCGTTAGTCCGACTTGAACTTCGTATAATGACGTTCACGACTTAGCAGATTTGAGAGACTCCTTCAGAGTCTCGGTAATTCCGTAGAAAACGACTAAGGCAATCCACAGTATTCGTCCAAACAGCACAAAGGCAACTCCGAGTTGACGGTTCGAGAGTGCCAGGATCCTAGACACGAAGGTCAGGAATATAAGAGTCGAGAGTAGAAGGCATGAAAGCCCGTAGAGGAGAAGGAGAGAGAGTGGTATTTTGAAGAAGACCAAGATGGCGTATCTTGGTCTTCGTGGTCCACTATTTATACATGTTACAGAGGTAGCTTTAAAGCTCCTCTTAGAAGTAATGTCCTCTAGCGTAAGTAGCTCGATCCTACTATTGCTGTACTAGGAATGAGTCATACCAGCTATCACATGCTAGTATGATGTATGGTGACTAAGTCTGTGACTAATTTCTACTTACTAACGTAGCCACAACCGTTTAGTAAGAGTCCACTTCGTTTACCGTATTACGAGTCCATGAAGTCCGACCGCAACACTCATGTTGTAGTTCTTCGTTGAGGTCCAAGTTCATGACTTGGAAGAAGTCTGCTGAATCCTGGTCAGGGTTGTCACCAGTTAAAGTGATGCAGATCTGGTTGGAGGCATCCATGTTAATTTCTGTTGGTTTCAGAAAGAGTTTACCCCTGACAGCCTCTTGATTAGTTAGGGGTGTATAGGGGTCTGTGTGTGGAGTGTTAGGGGCTAAGATGGGAGAGTTAGTATCTGAAACATTTTCTTTGGTTGCATGTGTCCAGTTAGATGCAGCCAAAAGGGCCCTAGAGCGGACATGAGGTGTCTTCAAGGCCAATCATGGGAGGACCACAATTTCCTCTGGTTCAGTCTTGATGTTGGTGGGTTCTTTGGACTCTGGCAAGTTCATGTGAGAGTCTTCTTGAGGTGGGGTGCTAATGTATCCATCCATAGATGGGACAGGGGGTGGGGTTGAGAATAGGTTGAAGAGGAATGAATTGTTGTCTGATGGTGGGTGGTTGGGGAGGGTGCTGTTCCCTTCTAACACAGTGTTGTTTGAGAGAGTGTTCTTGCCTTCAATTATGAGGGGACGAGTAGACTGTGTTGAAGTGTGGGAGGGGTCTTGGAATGGGGGTGGGGTTGAGTAGAGGTCGAATAGATAGGAGTTGTTGTCAGACGGTGGGTCCAGTGGAGGATCAGGATGGTGCATCCTTGAGGAGTCATGAGCAAGCCCAGGTGGTTTTCCTCAAGAACAGGGTAGAGTAGGAGTGTAGATGATGTATTGAATGGTGTGTAGCTAGAACCAATACCAACGCTAAAAGTGATGGTGGTGGTTGTTATGTCCCAGCTGGGACGTTCGGTGATTCTATGGGTGAAGTTCAGATTTAGAACTTCAATCGAGGGGTTTAGGGCGGGAACGTGAATGATGTCAAGCTAAGGTTTTAACTTAGCCAGGAAGATGGAAGAGATGAGTGGGACGCGCTGCAACTTCAAGATGAAGCTAACTTGGCTGGAATTCAGACGAAACTAAGACAAAGAACTATGTACTATCCTACGTCTTTTATATCGTACATACTGATGATTTTCGGGACGGTTTTCTATGTTATATCGAGAGCCACGTCAGTAACCACTGAGCTGTCACTTCCACGTCAATTCCCCGAGCACTTTCCGAATCGCGTCATATGCCACGTCACGTGGCACGTGATCGTGACAGTGGTACAAGGAAGAGAAGGGTGTGCCGGGGCCACATTTTTCAGGGCCACATTTTTGAATAAGTTGCTCCATATCTGTAAAAGGCAATACAAGATACAGTCAACTCTCTGATAACCCATACCCCTTCGGGAGACTGTCTGCATTATTAGAAGGACTCCCCCAGGTATGGTTGAGCTGAGAAAGTTAAAGGTCGGTGCACGTGGTCATTCACGTGACGTGTTAGGGATGGGGTTGAGGAAGGGCTGTTGCGACACACAACACGAGTGTCATGACATGTGGTCATGATTATACGGTGATCACCAAGTCTTCCAAATAATGATATTATATATTGCCTGTATAGACGTACTACTGCTGCCAACAGAGCCTCTTAAACATCGCCCAGTCGTGTATAGGTCGAATCGGTGCGAGAGGTTCCATGCCAGGGGCCCACATACCTTTGACCGTGGACATCGACAGCGGGTAATGTGCATAGGGACTGTCTCCGACCTGGACGCACTTATTCTGCTCGATGTGTTGCCGCACCTCGTCTGGTAGGCCTTCATCGGTGTCGCTCATATCGTACCGTCCGCACCAGTTGAAGTCAATCAGCTTGACTTTCCCATCCGCGTCGAAAAGAATGTTTTGTTTTCGCAAATCACCGAAAACGTATCCATTAGAGTGCAGCCGGGTCAAGATGGTCTGGATCTGCGCAGAAACGTCATGGGGGGCGTCGCGTCGAGTGTCGATATAGTCCATGACAACCATGTACACGAGATTCGGCCGCCAGTAAGGACTTGGGGGAGTGGGTTCGAGAAAAATACTGGAGAGCCCGCCATTCGGTAGAGGGCCATAGTATAGGAGGGAAGGCGCATACTCCTCGTGCGCAAGAAACTTGTGTACCTCTTTGCTGTACCTTGACACGAATTTGACGACTACCTTACGCTTGTTAGAAAGAGTCTCTGCAAGATATGTGACGCATGCGGCATCCTGTTCCAAGGATCTCAGGTATCGGAACTCAGTGACGCTACCATCTCCAGCGGTGAATGAGGTCAGGTAAGGGAAATAGCGGGGATGTGGTTCGTTGGCAACGAAACGAGGAGCGGAAGCGCCGTCGAGTGACTTATAAAATTTCTCAAGCTTTAAGAGACAATTGCGGAGAGCAACGAAGACCTTGGCGTTGTAATAGACTCGAATATCCTCCTCGGTTGATGAGAGCGCCATCCACTTCATGTCGGTCAGGCGTTGGACAATAAACTTGTCCGTGAATACGGCACCCAGGACACTCAACCACGGGCCCCCAGCACCGACCAGGAATGTTGGGCAGCAGCACTTCTCGCGAATGTCCTTTGTCTATTGAGAAGTCAGACATAAGATCAAGACGGACGCGATTACCACCCACCGAGTCGTCAATCCAAAAGCGTCTCATGCTGAGACCCACTTGGGTGGTAGGGTCGCAGCCGCCCCCGCCGATCTCTCGCTTCAGTTCAAGAAAAAAATACGTGATACGACAGTTGTTTGTTTTCAGCGTGATAACGCCATCAGGCCTGGTCCCATCGGGGCTTTGCTCTTGGCGAACATCGGCTTTCAGAATGCGGCGCAATTGTGGGAGTAGTCCATTACTGTACGTCTTCTCCGACTCACTAATATCGGATACAATGGACATGAACTCGTAGACATGTTTAAGATCGTCGGCGGTCGGGTGGGTATTCGGGTCGTTGACCGAAGAGATAAACTCGTCGAAGATAGTGTGGAATATCGTTACGGGGGGAGAGATTGTGGACAGTGAATCCAGGACCGTCCGACCATCATACATGGCTTGAGCGACGTTGGCCTGGATTTTACGATAGCCAGTCGATTTGGCTCCTTCTGAAGGTGACGGTCCTAGTGTTGCCACGGTCTTGTTGTAGCCTACCGAACGTGTCAGCGAGTCGAGTAAATAGTATAATGGGAAGAGACATACGGTCGTATTCTTTCAAATTAGGGAGGGTATCCCTTGCTTCCGAGTCGTCGTCACCAGTATTTGTGATAACTCTGGGGTCTAACAATACACGGTTGTCAAAAATGGTTTCAAGGGGCAGTAGAGTGACATACCAGGCAGTTGTATGAGCAGGGTTTGAGTGTCTGAGAGTCCAAGGTTCGCCACCCGCTCGACTTCGCTAAGCTTCTCAATGGTATCCTCGTTATCGACGTCGATGCTGCCGAGTATCTCCGCCAAGCGTCCGAAATTTGATTCATCGATAGCCATTGAACCCTTCGTCTTCCACACGGTGAGGTCAGAGGGGTCAACATGGGCGCGGGAGAGGGCTTCCGGTTTCTCCTCCTTGACCTTCTTCTTCAAGGTGTTTATGTTATCGTGATCAGAGAAAGCGCCAACCTCGAAACGGTTTCCAATGGGGGTCTGGAACGTGTGGTCGACGAGAAGAAGCCAGATACTTATGGTGGCTGCTTTCAAGTCGTCGTCACCGTCATTTGTGATAACTTTGGGGACTACCAGTACACGATTGTCAGAAAATGTTTCAGG
This sequence comes from Lactarius vividus, assembly GCA_021527035.1. Taxonomy (NCBI): domain Eukaryota; kingdom Fungi; phylum Basidiomycota; class Agaricomycetes; order Russulales; family Russulaceae; genus Lactarius; species Lactarius vividus. The sequence goes on from JAKELG010000011.1 coordinate 476,548, forward strand.
GGATAGTAGAGTGACATACCAGGCAATTGTACGAGAAGGACTTGAGTGTCTGAGAGTCCAAGTTTCGCCACCCGCTTGACTTCGACAAGCTTCTCAATGGTATCCTTGTTATCGACGTCGATGCTGCCGAGTATCTCCGCCAAGCGTTCTAAATTTGATTCATCGATAGCCATTGAACCCTTGGTCTTCCATATGGTGAGGTCAGAGGGGTCGACATGGGCGCGGGAGAGGGCTTCCGGTTTCTTCTCCTTGACCCTCTCCTTCAAGGTGTTTATGTTATCGTGATCAGAGAAAGCGCCAACCTCGAAACAGCTTCCCATAGCTTGGAACCTGTGGTCGACGAGAAGAAGCCAGATACTCATGATGAATGACGGTTGGTAGTGGACAAGGATGGTACTATATAAGAATGGCAGCGGATGGCTAGGTTCGAAATCTGAAGCAGGCCACAGTCACAGTTGCGTCCCAAACGCACGGAGCTCACGGACCGGACCGCTCGGGACCGGCCTAAATTTCAGTCTCTGCCCAAACACATATGAGAGGTTCTATTGTTCGTGAAATTGAAATGCCCGTAGTAGTATATCCCGCATCCCGCAGTGTAATCCCACATTATGGCATGTGACCCAACTAACTTTAAAGCTCGCTTCATCCTCCCATCACTTCACCAATGCTTCTGTCATCCATCACTGGCAGAATGCCCTTTTATTTCAATAGTGATGAAGACCCTCATCAAACAAAACCAAAATTTTGCCCTGTTCTCAACTTCGACCCTCATTTCAGCTCCCCTCCCATTCTGTGGTGTCCAAGTCAGCTTCCACAACATCAGCAAAGTCAAAAACTGCACTTTAAGGCCTGATCATTTATTTGCTCCATAGCATCACAATCATGCAAGCTTGTACACACTCTTGTGGCTGGCCACTCCAATCAAAAAACTGATAGCTGGAGCTCTTGCTACTTGGTCTAAAGGTGTGATCTTTCTTTTATTCTACCTTACAAACCCTGAATTTGGTTGCATCTTTAGTGCCTCACCAACACCCCCTGCCTTACCTCATCAGCTGTGTCTCACACAACTCTCATCTCAGTCCACTCCTTTTTTCAACTTTCTTTTAGTTATGTTTGACCTTATCCCTTGAATCCCATCTTTACCCACTCCTTACAAACTTCTCCATTTATCATCATGTGATCTGCACCACTATCTGCAATGGTGCCCTTCTCAATGTACTCCCTGATGACATGGTGCCATATTGCAATGTGCTTAGATCACCTCCCAGTGACAGTATTCAAGGCCAAATCAATGGCACCCTTGTTGTCTCCATGTAATGGGATGGGGTCATCAATATTGTACCCAAGTTCCCCAAGGAAGCTCTGATACCAAGTGGCTTGATTGGCCACATCAGTCATGGCCATGTATTCTGCTTCTGTAGTGTTTTGGGCTACTGTTATGGTACATGTAAATGGACTCTTACTATACAGTTATGGCTACATTAGTAAGTAGGAATTAGTCATGGACATTGCATCAGTCAGCATGGATCATAGTAGCATGTGATAGCTACTCTAACTCATTACAAGGATAGTGGTAGTAGGGTTTGAGCTACTTACACTACTGGACTTTTGTCACAATTTTCTCTTCTTTCCCTTGGATGCCTTCGATCCTCCTTCTTACTTCCTTACCCCATCTTGTTACGCCCATAACTCCTTATGCACCCAACTGTTTCCTATGATTTCTTTGCTGCATGATACATCTTTACGCCCCCTTCCTTGTATATCAAAGTTCACAGCGCTCTGGTCTCAGCTGACTCGCACATGACCCCATGCAATCACCACTCTTCCTACTATAGTCATGCCTTTGTTCTACTTTTACTCAGAATCCATCCTGTACTAGTACATAAGTTGCACACTACCTAGCTTGTACAGTAGACTTGACTTCTTGTGTAATACCACACTCCTGTCATCTCATGAACAACTTTATGCTTGCCCTTTTTGCTTGAGCACGACTTTGGTTCGCCTTTGCGCTTGAACCCCAGAATTTCCACTATTGCCTGCATGTCTGAGGAGACTGTGTGGCACTTGTGCATCACCTGACTTAGTCTTAATTGACTACTTTGCACCCTGTTACCTTGGCCTGAGCGACTTAGTGAAGCGCACGCCGTGCATAACGTTCCTGTGGTAACGTTACAACTTTGGACTTCACAGAGGAGCTTCAAAGCTTCCTCTTACATGTATAAATAGTGGGCTGCAAGGACCAAGATACGCCATCTTGGTCTTCTTCCAATACCACTTGCTTACTCATCTCTTCAGACCTTTGCATCTTGTCCTCTTCTACCTTAGCCTTTGAGCTTAAGGAACTGCACTGGCACCTCATTGACTGTTGGTGGCCATAGTACTGATTATGCAGGCATTACGAGTTGCCTTCATCTGTTACGCTACCACGGCGTCAGTCTGACTTGGACTTGATAGAAGGGTGTCCATGACTTAGCGATTCTCGTAGTATTGTTTGTAAGTCCTTAATATCCCTTGGAATATGACCAAGGTGATCCAGAGGGACTTAAGGGTAAGAACTATAATAACAAAGATCTGGTGGTGTGATACGACGACAGCCTTAGACTCGAAGGTCAAGGAGATTCCAGAAGTCAAAGCACGAAGGCTTAAAGAGACGATGAGAGAGGAGTGGTATTTAGAAGAAGACCAAGATGGTGTATCTTGGTCTTTCTGGTCCACTATTTATACATATGGAGAGGTAGCTTTAAAGCTCCCCTATGAGTCCGATATCCTGTAGCGTAAGTAGCTTGAACCCTACTACTGCTATACTAGTAATGAGTTATACTAACAATCACATGCTAGTATGACATGTGCTGACTGATGATGAGTCCATGACTAATCTCTACTTACTATCATAGTCATAACCGTATAGTAAGCGTCCACTTCGTTCATTCTGTACTTTGAGTCCCGAACTGCTCGTACCATAACATCACCCCCTTTTCAGCCACGGCGCCCACACTGCCTGCAAAGTCCAGAGCCCCCCATCCATCCCAACTGCGTCTCCTCGATGCGATCCAGAGCGTTAGCCATCTCAAGGTGGAACTTACTGCTTGTGAGCTCCCCCTTGACCCCTTCTAACGCGGTGGCAAGCTGGTGAAGCTGCTGCTCCATCCGCTCAGCCTCATATGCGTATGCCCTGTATTGATGCACCTCCACCTTGAGGCTGATGTCGTGCAGCTCGCTGAGAGCGCGGTTGAAGCGGGGGCGGTCGTGGTAACCGCCTGTGAAGAGGATCAGGTCCTCCTGAGGGTAGTGAGGCTTACCCGTGGCCTGTACTTGTGGCTCCGCATACAGTGGCTCCGAGTACACCTTCTCGCTGTCTTCGACAAGCCCCAGGACAAGGGGGTCAGAGTTCATGATGATCTGGATGTAAGACACCTGATGCGTCCTACCCTGTCTGTCAGTGATGGGGTAGTGGATGAAGTTCTCACCTCTGTTGTACTTGTACCCATGAGGTGGGGGTCCAAGGGTGCGATGGCGGAGTTGGAGCGTGGGGAATAACGGGAGTGCGTCTGCATGCACGCCTCTGCGGTATAAGGGCTGGCCTAGGGTGTTGCAGGCATAGGGAGTCTCGGAGGGGTGGTGTAACGTCTACCACGGACGTTCGTCTGACTTAGACGCTGTTGTAACGTGGGTTCCCCGTGGGGTACCAACGGTGGTTGCAAGAGACTTCGGGGAATACGGCGGGATGCCTCTGATAGGCACCGGTCGAGTCGCGATAAGTGTAGAGAGGAAGGTCAAGGGGCACACCGGGGGGAGGGTTGTCAACCTTGCGTACGTATCTCCACTGGGGGTTGTCGACGATGTAGTAGCAGTGAGTCGGTCTGGCGGTACGAGCGTTGAGGTATTCGAATACGAGGTGACACGTGGTTTCAGGAGGATAAGTCACGGTCGGTAAGTCTACCATTCACAAGGAAAGATGGAGACGGAGTCACGGGGATCCCCTCTTGGTCGCGATGGGATATGCCGGAGCTAGTTCACTTAAGGACACTACGGGTCCTTAGCACAGAAGACGAGTAGAGATAGTGGTATTGGAAGAAGACCAAGATGGGGATCTTGGTTTGTAATGCTACGAACTTAAATACAAGTAAGGGAGCTAGTTCCAGCTCCGCTCGAACTCATAAGTAGCCAATAGCGTAAGTAGCGTACTCTAATAATAGAATGCGCAGTCGTCATCGTAATCCCAATCGCGTACAACAATAGAGAACATCAGTCAGCATAGTAAGTCACATCACGTACAACAATAGAAGTCATCAGTCAGCCGAGGCACGAGGCAATAAGATCCGAAGTCCATGACATATTACTCCTGACGTACCGAGTCATCACGAATATGTCAGAGTTCACTTCCGGGCTGGGTAGTTCGAGAACGAAACGTAACAGGTGGTCAGTGTCAGTGGCAGTGATGATGAGTGGGTGCTCAGCTAGGTAGTAGTCGCTGAGGCTCCCTGCTGTTTGCTCCAGTACCATCTCATTCGCTCCACTGCTCCTTCCTTCCGTCGCCTCATCATCTCCAACCGCCGTTTGGTCACCCTCTGAAGCTGCTCCTGCTTCCATGCCTCCGCTACCTGCCTCCACTTCTCCTCCCTCTTCCATTCTTGCCACCACAATGTTGCTGGTGACAGGTTCTTCTTCTTCCCACTGCTCCACTTGTACTGGGAGAGGTCAAGGTGAGGACTCCGTACTGTCGCAGAGAGCTGCACAAAGCCTGTCAACTTCGGGCATCGTGAGCGGCATGGTGTTGAGCCACTGCCCATCTTCAGTGATGAGCCACCACCCCGTGGCATTGCTGGTTTCGGGGGCATGCTTGGCAGGGACAATGTTACATTTCGCCCGCGGACTGCCCAGCCCGGTTGTGGACTCTGATGTATTCGTGATGACTCGGTACGTCAGGAGTAATGTGTCATGGACTGTGGATCTTGCTGCCTCATGTTTGGATGACTGATGCCTGTTATTGTTGTATGTGACGTGTCTTATGCGTTCATCCTCGAGTCTATTGTTGTACGATACGAGTATTACGTTGTGGATGACTGATTCCTAGGATCCCCGTCCTAGGATTTACGCTACTTATGCTATTGGCTACATACAAGTTCGAGCGGAGTTAGAATTGACTCCCTTACATGTATTTAAGCTCATAGTACTATGGGCCAGGATCCCCATCTTGGTCTTCTTCGAATACCACTGCTTAACTTGTCTTCTGTGCTAGGAGTCAAAGCGGACTCCTAAGTGAACTAACTCCGGCATATCCCTTTGAGACCAAGAGGGATCCCCATGACCTCCATCCCCAGTTCCTTGTGAATGGTGGATACTCCAACCGTGACTTACCCTCCTGAAACCACGTGTCACCTAGTCTTTGAATATCTCAACTCCCGCGTCGCAAGGCCGTACAAGTGCTATTACATCATTGACAACCCTCACTGGATGTTACGTTTCGTTCTCGGACTGCCCGGCCTGGTTGTGGACTCTGACATATTCGTGATGACTCGGTATGTCAGGAGTAATATGTCATGGACTTTGGATCTTGTTGCCTCGTGTTCCGGCTGACTGATGAGCTCTATTGTTGTACGTGATCGTGATTAGGTCTGCTGACTGATGCCCTATTGTTGTACGTGTTTCGGATTACGATGACGACTGCGCATTCTATTATTAGAGTACACTACTTACGCTATTGGTTACTTACGAGTTCGAGCGGAGCTGGAACTAGCTCCCTTACTTGTATTTAAGTTCGCAGTACGACAGACCAGGATCCCCATCTTGGTCTTCTTCGAAATACCACGCCTTCTACTCGTCTTCTGTACTAGGGACTCGTGACATCCCTAAGTGAGCTAGCTCCGGTATATCCCTCTGTGACCAAGCAGGGATCCCCGTGACCTCATCTCCATCTTCCTCCGTGAATGGTAGATCAGCAGACCGTGACTTATCCGCCTGGTACCACGTGTCATCTTGTCTTCGAATATCTCAACTCTTGTACGGCCCGTCCAACTCATTGCTATTACATCATCGACAACCTCGAGTGGGAGTACATCCGCAAAGTCCCCAGCCCGCCTCCAAGCGTTCCCATACAAGAGACGTTATACACCTATAGGGACTCTACAGGCACGTATTGGCCTCACCCCGCAGTCTTCCCTGAGCACTCGGACAACCACAGATTCCATCCCCGAGGGAACCCACGTCACAACAGCGTCTAAGTCAGACCAACGTCCGTGGTAGACGTTACATTAAGACCAAGATCCTTCAACGTGGCTTCCGCAGTAACAACCCGCGATCTTTGGATCCCATTCAGACCGTATCACATCGACAGAAGAGGGGAACGCAACGTCCCTAAACAATACCTCAAAGGAGCATTTTGGCAGACAGAACAAGGAGACCCAGGCTACGTAGTCCTCTACACTTACAAAGACGGCAACACCGGACTCATTCCGGTAGAATTCAACTTCGACCACACTTGTTGGACAGAAATCAGGTGGGACGAACTCCACGGCAAATTACAAGTCGTTAGACCCGCAGGATCAGGCCTCCACCTCGACATCCGTCAAAGCGAAACAACTACTAGAGACCAGTGGGGACCTATCGACGGACAAGAAGAAGAACCAGTCCGTTCCCCTACTCCCAAGACACCTGCACCCTCCCCATCCTTGGGAAGCAACCCCGAAGAAATCCGCATTCTCGAGGCACAGGCCGAAGAAGAGGAAGCGCAACTGGGATTACTAGCTGAGTCCATCCCTACAGACATGACCACCATGATCACCGAACAACCAACCACATTCCAGGAACCCGCACGCATTAGTCGTGGCGGAGGACCCCCACCTGAAGGACCAGGGGGAGGAGGAGGAGACGACGGAGGAGGAGATCCTGGAGGACCACTCTTCTCCGGACCAAACGTGTCAAGTGGAACTAGGCCCGAGAAGTTCATGGGCAAAGAACCCCTCGTGTTCACCGGGGACCGCACTAAAGTTCAACAGTTCCTCACCCAATGGGAGCTGTTTGTGGAAACCAACTATGACAACCCTGCGTTCACTCTCCCCTATCGTAAAGCACTGATCTTCCTCACCTACATCCAAGGGGACCATGTTAACAAATGGGTCCTGTCCACCACCAAATGGGTCAAGGCATACAAGGCCAAGCATGGACCCTACGACAAGTGGATTTGGGAGGCCATCGAACTCGGTTTCCGCAACACATTCGCGGACACGCTCGAAAAGGAAAGAGTGCAGCAAGAATTGCAGAAAGGCTTCCGAATGGAAGGGCAAGATATCGACTCCTACGTCGCCAAATTCGAGAAAGCGGTCAGGGAAGCAGGATATCGTTTCGACGACTCCTTAGTCCTCGACAAGTTTACCGGAGGACTCCCAGTAGAACTCTACAAGAACGCGTACAATTTCGACAACCCAAACACGTACGCTCAATGGAAGACAGCCGCGCTCGAGCAACAGCGCAAATGGATGCATTTGCAAACGCGTTTGGGGGGACGTAAACCCCCGGGACCCGGTAAGCCGGGTAATACTTCCTTAAGAACGTTCAACGCTCCAAATCGTCCTCAACAGCCACGCCAAGGATGGCAAGCGTTTAGAAGCCACCCCGATGCAATGGACACCACTCCAGGAAGGGTTAGAGCCCGTCTTGCCGGCTCCAAAGAAATCGACTACACCAGACAGCCGTACACTCTGCAGGGAAGATCCAACAAAGGGATCATAGACGCCAGCAACGTCAAATGTTTCAACTGTGGCAAAATGGGTCACTTCCAACACAATTGCCGCCAACCACGCAAGCCAAGGCCCAACACGACCTGGCAACCCCGTCAAAGCAGGGGGGCATTTATTGAAGAAGTTCAAAGCGTCCAAAACGAACCCTTGATCCAATTCGAGGATGACGACGGCAGTAGCCGCGGCGCCCGCGCCACCACTGATACGCCACAAGAACGGGCGACCAGCTGGATAAACGGAGTACGAAACCTTGACGATGAAGCCAGGGACCTGGTAGTCAGGGACCTATTGGGGCGAGAGGATTTTCAAAGCGCCTGAACCCGATGGCCTGGGTAAGGGCATTACGGTGTAATTCTGTATTCATAATGTGCTATCAATCTATGCATGTTCCAGTTTCATTGCGCGCAAGTTACGCCATGGCCGACATGTAACGCCTACCACGGGCGTTGGTCTGACTTAGACGCTGTTGTGATGTGGGTTTCCTCGGGGATGGAATCTGTGGTTGTCTGAGTGCTCGGGAAAGACTGCAGGATGGGGCCAATACGTGCCTGTGGAATCCCTATAGGTGTACAACGTCTCTTGTATGGGGACGTTCGGAGGTGGACTGGGGACCTTGCGGATGTACTCCCACTCGAGGTTGTCGACGATATAGTAACAGTGAGTGGGTCGAGCAGTACGCGAGTTGAGGTATTCGAAGACGAGATGACACGTGGTACCAGGCAGGTAAGTCACGGTTGGCTGATCTACCATTCACGAGGAAGATGGAGATAAGGTCACGGGGATCCCTCTTGGTCACAGGGGATATGCCGGAGCTAGTTCACTTAGGGACGTCACAAGTCCCTAGCACAGAAGTCGAGTAGAAGATGTGGTATTCGGAAGAAGACCAAGATGGGGATCCTGGTCCGTACTACTGTGAGCTTAAATACAAGTAAGGGAGCTAGTTCCAGCTCCGCTCGAACTCGTAAGTAACCAATAGCGTAAGTAGCGTATTCTAATAATAGAATGCGCAGCAGTTATCGTAACTCGAAACACGTACAACAATAAGAGACATCAGTCAGCAGGCCTAATCACGATCACGTACAACAATAACGAGTATCAGTCATCCAGACACGAGGCAGTATGATCCGAAGTCCATGACACATTACTCCTGACGTACCAAGTCATCGCGAATACGTCAGGGTCCACAATCGGGCCGGGCAATCCGAGACGAAACGTAACACGACAAACGAGCATTGGTGGACTCCAGAGCCACCAACAACTTCATACATCCGGACTTTGTCAAGAGAATGAGGCTAGGCCTCAAAGAACTAGACTGTCATCGAAAGATCTGGAACATCGATGGCACGCACAACAAAGGGGGCAAGATCACCCACTGCGTGGATCTAGAAGTACAAACCAAAGGAGTTGTCAAGGAAATGCGATTCCTAGTAACGGACGTAGGAGGAGAAGACATAATATTGGGGTACCCATGGCTGGTGACCTTCCAACCCGATATCCAATGGGCGACGGCTACGCTTAACGAAGCTGAGTACCCAGTTGTCCTCCGCACCATCAATCCCACGAGACCACAAATAGATCCGGTCATAGCACGACTCGTACTCGAGAAACTGCTACTCCCCAATAAACAGAAAATCGAAGAGCAACTACGATGGGAATGCGACCTCGAAGACACTCGTCTACGCGCAACAATGTCAACCGAAATGGCTATAGAAGCCAAACAGTACACGGAAAAGAAAGCAGTCCTGGAAGAATACCAACGACACGTCAAGATTTTTAGTGAGGAAGAATCCAACCGCTTCCCGCTGTCAAAACCTTGGGATCACGCGATTGACTTCAAACCAAACGTACCGGACACGATTGACTGCAAAATCTATCCAATGAGTCAAACGGAAGACAAGGCGCTCAAGGAATCGATCGACGAACAACTGGCCAAAGGGTATATCAGACCCTCTAAATCCCCGTACACATCATCCTTTTTCTTCATCAAAAAGAAGGACGGGAAGCTACGCCCCGTACAGGATTACCGGAACATCAACAACTGGACTATACGCAACCAATACCCCCTCTCGCTTATCCCGGAGCTCATCGCAGACCTAAGCGGAGCGTTCATATTCACCAAACTAGACATTCGTTGGGGCTACAACAACGTAAGGATCAAAGAGGGAGACCAGGAAAAGGCCGCGTTCAAAACAAAATATGGACTTTTTGAACCAACGGTGATGTTTTTCGGGAGTGTATCACTAGACCACCGAAGGTGGTCTTGATGTAATGAAGCGAAAGGTTACCAAGAGTGGTGGGGGATTCCCAGCACTTCCCTTTCGCTTATATGCTCATCAGGGTACCTTTCAAACGGAGATTTATTACAAACCGAACTCCGACGCTATGGGGGGCGGAAGGAGCTGTTTTGATGGGGGTCAGGTCATTGCACGGGGAAGTTACTGCCAGACCCTGAGTCAAAGGACGCTCAGGGGCTGTTACCTGTGCAGAGTACTATGTCAATATCAAGGCGTCCAGCCAAACATCCCTTTACCTGAGGGAAAGACATCTGTACTCACCGGTGTTAAGATAAACCGTATACATAATAAATGATTCTACAAGGGGTAAGAACTCCATCAGAAGTCCGAGAATCATGCACCTGTCACTTCGGATTTCACGAAGTGACCCTAGTTCCTTGTGCCTGTACACCATCTTCCCGGGGCCAGGTTTCAGGGACCCGGATAACCCCCTAAGGGATTACCCCCTTAGGGATAGACGCTTGTGAGTGCCTGGTGCCTCCTCGGATAGATCGCCGGACCTGGAACCTGGCGATGGAGCGCCACCGTGGGCGCTACCTTGCAAGTCCGGACGTACGTCATATCACATGAGTTTACCAAAGCCAAGCGCCTAGAGCCTCTAAGGTTAGGTTTAAGGTTAGGTTTAGGGTTTAGGGAGAGTATCACTACACCACCGAAGGTGGTGTTGATGTTATGAAGCGGAAAGAGTACCAAGAGTTGGTGGGGGAGCCCAGCAACTAACCCTTTCGCTTATATGCTCATCAGGGTACCTTTCAAACGGAGATTTATACAAACCGAACTCCGAAGCTTTTGGTGGGCGATCAGAGCTGTTTTGATGGGGGTCAGGTCATTGCGCAGGGAAATTACTCCAAGACCCTGAGTCAAAGGACGCTCAGGGACTTCCTCCTGCACAGAGTACTACATCAGTTTCAAGGCGTCACGCCGACCTCCCATTACCTGAGGGAAAGATGTCTGTACTCACCGGTGTTAAGATAAACTGTATACATAATGAATGATTCTATAGGGGGTAAGAGCTCCATCAAAAGCCCGAGAATCACGCACCTGTCATTCAAAGAATGACCCTAGTTCCTGTTCCTGTCAACCAACTTCCCGGGGCCAGGTTTCAGGGACCCGGATAACCCCCTAAGGGATTACCCCCTTAAGGATAGACACCTGTGAGTGCCTGGTGCCTCCTCGGATAGATCGCCGGTGCCTGAACTTGGCGACGGAGCGCCACCATGGGCGCTACCTTGCAAGTCAGGTCGTACGTCATATCACGTGAGTTTACCAAAGCCAAGCGCCTAGAGCCTTTAAGGTTAGGTTTAAGGTTAGGTTTAGGGTTGAGGGTTTAGGGTTTAGGGTTTAGGGTCTAGGGTAGAAGTTGGGTTTAGGGTTTAGGGTAGAAGTTGCTACGCACCGAAGGTGCGTCTGAAACGATGAAGCGTGAATAGGGCCAATGGCGCTGGGGGATTCCCATTGCCGACCCATTTCGCTTTATGCTCATCAGGGCCCGTATTCAAAGTCAGATTTTACCTCCGCCACCCCCAACCATTCAGGCTGATGGGGTGTAATCTGTTGGGGTTGCGTCATTGTTCTTCAACTTACTGGGGTAACGTCAATACCCCAAAGAACAACTGTGGTGAAGAGAAAGTTCTGGCGTCAGCTTAATCCCAAGAACTAATGAAGACCTCTTCATCATCCACATACCGGGTGAAACAACATCCGTAGACAGGTAAACGCCGCTTGTCAAAGTAAAACTGATTCCCATCAAGAAATCCGACATCGGACGTACCTGCCGCCCATACGAGACTTATCGTAAGGGCGCCCTAGATTGACCTGAGATAACTCCGAAACCCCTGTGCCTGCGCCAAGATTCAGTGACCCAGATATCCCCCTAAGGGAATACCCCCATAAGGATAGACGCTTGTGAGTGCCTGGTGCCTCCTCGGATAGATCGCCGGACCCGGAACCTGGCGACGGAGCGCCACCATGGGCGCTACCTTGCAAGTCCGGACGTACGTCATATCACGTGAGTTTACCAAAGCCAAGCGCCTAGAGCCTTAAGGTTAGGTTTAAGGTTAGGTTTAGGGTTTAGGGTTTAGGGTTTAGGGTCTAGGGTTCAGGGTTTCTGAAATCACCAAGTAGACTGAGTAACGCAAGTCACGCGCCCCCTATTAAGGGGGCTACATTTAGTGACTACTCACAGGGTTGAGGGTTTAGGGGTTGAGGGTTCGCTTCCCCATCTCACTCGGTTAATAAGTCCGCAAGGACCCGAGAACCTGGAGTACCTACCAACAGAATTCGAGGAGGTTTTATTTATTAAACGCTACATGAGCATTGAAGAAGAGTCTTTGGACGGGACATTGTGTAGGTCGCCTACAGTCGATGAACGAGTTAGGCATGCCAAAGTAGAATTACTACTAACTTACTCGATACCTTGGATACTAGGACGGATGCGTCAAAGACGACTAGCCCGAGGGCCCCGCGTTTCTCATTTAAGACCTAGCGCCGAGATTAGATGCCCGACGAAAGGCAAGGAGTGTGTAAGTTGTCCGGTTATCCGCTAGCAAGGCTATAGCCGCTGTCAACCCCGCAGGGCAACATTGGCAACGCTGAAAAGTATCCCTGGCCCGGGTATTTCACCTGACGGCTCAGTTCGTTTTCTTTCCATTAATGCATCATTACGGGTGGGAGTGACAAAGGTCCAGGTTAGTCAAAGACATACTGTAACTAAGGTCGACTTCCACGTCCCCAGCTTTGGGCGGCGCCGGAGCGCCACGCATCACTGGCTCTTCCAGATGACCACCGATCGCTAACGTGCTCCACATACTCATCTTCGTCAGTAGCTTCCCTGTAGATTGTTGTTTCTACCGGCCCAGTGACGGTGGCGTTAACGTCGCTAACCAAGTGTCCTGATGTTGATGCGGTTGATAAGGCCGCTGACTCTACGAGTTCGTCAAGGACGTGGTCATCTAAATGCTCTAGGACAGTTTTTTTCCAAAGATTAGTTAAGTCAAGAAAATTGCGAGTGCGCTTGCGACTTACAATTACTCGGGATTTGAAAATATTGGTGTTCCGTAAGTCCCAATCATAAACGCTAGGCGTCTCCTGAGGTGGCGGTGGGTACTCTGAGGTGTAAGTTCCCGCTTCGTGGTGTGCTAACCACTCGGCCCAATAATCAAATATTACTTGTCCAAATTCATGTGCGTTGAAATAGTTCCATGCCAAATTGTACTCGGTTTTGAGCACGAGTGTGTCCGCGCTGGTCTGTTGTTGTCTGTTGACTAAACGTTCTTCCCATCGCACCCGTAAGTTGCTCCGTAACCAATTATGTACTAGGTCAGCTGGATATCCTCTATGGATATACAGGCTTACCAGGCCTGTCATAGCCTCAAGATAGCTTGAATGTGTGCTACTTAAGGTTGCCAGTCTAGACATCTCGCCCAAAAAGGTCCCTCTCTTTACGTCGATTGGGTGGGCTGATATCCATGGAATTCTTTCTTGGTGGTTGCCGGCCTTGCGGTAAGGCATATGCTGTAAGTTGTTAGTACCATCTTGGTACAATAGCATATCTAGGAAAGGCTGCGATGAACCCGGCTTTGCCCACTCTATGACACAATTTTCATATTTAATAAGTGATTGTAATAAGTTAATAGCAGCTTGGTTAGAATCTGCGTATACAATAGCTAGACAATCATCAATATACCGCCCGTAAAAAAATATATCTGGGTGGTCAAGGACACCTGAATTTCGCTCAAAATAGTATCCAAATAGGTCCTGTGAGGTCTGGGAGGTCAGCGACACCCATGGCACCCACCTGGATCCACTCGCCAAGGACCCCATCTGGACCCTTTTTTCACCCCGATTCCATTTCTCCACTTAGTTTTCTCCCATGAGCCCTCCTTCTTCAGTTCTATGCATTTATTTATTTTAAAACCCAAAAGCATCCCAATTTCCACATGGTCAGTCTGTGAAGGGGGGTTTAAGTTATAGACTGGTTCAAGTAGCTAAGGCCTCTGAGTGTCAACAAAAGTGGCCATTGATACAAAAGGGGAGGGGGGAACAACCATGGTAGGGATGTGTGTCAGAGGGGGGGGGGATTTCATGCCCCCTGTATGGCACAGAGATAGAGTCTGCAACAAAATATTTAAAGTTTCTAAATCATGTGCCCAGAAATGCCCCTGCTCCAGCAGTTCATGTGATCTATAAACTTTAAATAAATTTACAAATAAATATTTTGAGTCTTAATCAAGTTTTATTTCAACATTTTTTGCTGAAAAGATCAATTCCTGGTTTTTCAGTGGGGACAATGCCAAGTCAGTGTGGGGTGTTTGGCCAGGAGTGTGGGACCACAGGCATCTGTGACCCAGCTTACTTTTTATTAGATACAAGGATACATTAGCACATAGTTATCACACTTACTATACCTTTAGTAACAAGGTTTTTCATGTATTATTCAAACTCAGTCACAGCAGTGCAATTATGTATACAGTAGAAGTCCCTATATTTTCACTTAATGGTCCCCTAAATGATATCATAATTGTTAGATCATGAGCTGAGTAAGGGTAACTTTAAAAACCCCAAATCATTTAACTAAAGACTAATTTAAGACTGCTCTATCCTTAAGGAATCACTCTAATTAAAAATAATCTTAGGGTTTAGAATTAGGGTTTAGGGTTTAGGGTTCAGGTTCTGGGTTTAGGATTTTAAACTGGAGTTAAAAAGAAGTGATAAAAGTAAGGCTGCTATATAAAGGGTTTGCAACATTTATATAAGCCAAAACTCATCCACTTCACATTGTTATATCTTTCCTTATATGTAACTTAGGACCAAATAATAAAACCATGGAATGGAAGTGAGTGACCAGGACTGTCTTTGTATTGTTGGGTTTTTTTTGTTTGTGTTAAACCCTTTTGTAATTTTTTTTTTTTTTTTTTTTGGTTAAAAGTTATGTTCCATGTATTTTTGCATTTAGCTAAAGCAAAAAAAAAAGGCCCTAAGGGATCTGCAAGATAAAGGATTTCAGACACTATTAGACTTTTTTTTAGGAAGAAGGTCAAGAAAAACAGAAGTTGTTATACTACCACAGTGTGAGCCTGACTTAGACATGGGAAGATGATCACAACGACAAGTACCAAGACTCAATGGTCTGCAAGACACTGTAGAATACTATGAGAGCCACTTGAATGGCATGTGCAATGAATACTAAGGTAACCAGTAGTCAATGAGGTGCCAGTGCAATCCTTAAGCTTGAAGGCTAAGGCAATGATAAAGGGAGTGAAGGTGCAAAGGCCCAAAGATGAGTCTAAGGAGTGATATTAGAAGACCAAGATGGTGTATCTTGGGTCTTTCCAGGCCACTATTTATACAGATAAGAAGCAGCTTTTAAGCCCCTCTGTGAAGTCTGAAATTGAGTAGCATAAGTAGCTTGAACCCTACTACAGCTATCCTAGTATTGAGTCATAGTAGTTATCACATGCTACTACAACTTGGCTGACTGATGGATGTGTCCATGACTAATTACTACTTACTACCATAGTCATAACTGTGTAGTAAGCATCTTTCCTCATTGATCATTACAGAAGTGAAGACAAATTTCAAAACCATCCATGGTTGCTATTGTCATGAATGGAGTAGAACATCTCTTACTATACAGTTATGACTATGATAGTAAGGAGTAATTAGTCATGGACTCATCAGTCAGCGGTTGTAGTAGCATGTGATAGCTATTATGACTTGATACTAGGATAGCTGTAGTAGGGTTTGAGCTACTTATGCTACAGGGTTTCGGAGTTCACAGGAGGGGCTTTAAAGCTACCCCTTTACTGTATAAATAGTGGCTTGCAAAGACTGAGATATGCCATCTTGGTCTTCTTCTAAATACCACTCTCTAACTCATCTCTTTGGGCCTTTGTGCCTCAATCTGCATATCTTTCCACCTTAGCCTCTGAGCTTAAGAAAGAGCACTGGCTCCTCATCCATTACTGGTGGCCATAGTCCTGACTGTGCAAGCAGTACAAGTTGCCTTCATCATGGCATATGGGATTCTCTTGATGTTGGACTATGTCTATTCCTCTTGATGCTAAGTAGTGATTGCCATCTGCAAGTCCAAGTTAGACAGGGGGTGGGTGGTGCAGTGGGCCAGCCCACCACCCCCCTTCCTGCTCAGGAGAGCTTGGTGTGAGCCCTTGTGTAGCGGTATGACAATCGCGCTACGCCAAGCCAAGTGAAAACGGGTGAACTGTGTTGGGTGAGACTCAAGCTTGGCGCGGAGATAAATCACGCGCTAGACCTACAGTCGACGTGGAGCGGGCGCACACTAAAAGACCTTTATTCAAGGTCGGAGCACGCAATGTCACACGGCGGCAGGCTGAGTGGAGAACCAAGAGGACAAGTTAGATTGGACAGAGGTAAGGAAGTACAATGGAATGCGCACCTGAGTGGAGAACCAAGAGGACAAGTTGGTTCCACTCAGGACGCTACAGGCAAGCTTAAGTATCTACTGCGGCTGAGATTAAGTCGGAGCTTGAACACTGTTACTAAGTGTAAAGTAAGTAGCTATGACTAAAGAGCTGACGCGTCGTGTCTATTAATAGCCTTATCTTTAGTGCTGACTGATGCACTGTCATCAAGGCTGACTACGTATGACATGTCGCTGAGTAAAACTTAATACAGCGCGTAATACATGCCTAGTAAGCGTAATCTAGAGCGTACTAGAAGGTTCTATCCTTATCTTCCAATCAGAGTGTCTGTCCGTATATAGAATGTGACCTAAAAGGGATGTCCGTTATAAGGGAATACTTTCCCGTGGTCACGTGATCAAAAGTGCACGATATTTCACGTGACTAACTAGAGAACGTGATGGCAAGTCACGTGATCCACAAAAGGCGAAAATAAACGCGTCCGTGACATCACCCCCCTCCTTAAGGGCTGACGTCCGCGTTGGCCTCTGTGTTAACAAATGGATTCTGCCAAGGTAAGGACGCGTATAGGAGAGCCGCTATTTTTCTAGGAGCGCCCGGGTTCTGTTGATGGAACTGCTCAACTTTTTCTGGGGCGTTGACTAGATTCTTTGCGGGTTCCCATGTATCCTCCCCTTCGCCATACCCTTTCCAGCGAACGAGGTACTTTAGAGTACGACCGAAGAGTTTTGAATCTCTTATGTGGTCCACTTCGTACTCTTCTTCTCCCTCAATAACGACTGGATCAGGAGGAGGCGGTAGCAGGCCATTAACTTTGTTTCCTTTATAAGGAGAGAGGCGATCCACGTGGAATACATCGTGGATGCGCAGCGCAGGTGGGAGTGCAAGCCTGTAGTCGACGTCACTTAGTACTTCAGTGACTTCAAATGGACCTAGTTGCTTAGGGCCTAATTTGGACGACTGCTGATGTATCTTTATTTGTTTGGCTTGCAACCAGACTTTATCTCCGACCTTGAAGACATAAGACTCATGTCTTTGGTCAATCATTCGCTGTTTACTTAGGCGAAGCGCAGCCTCTGCATCCTTTCTAGAGGAGACTAGCTTTTGAAGACGCTTATCGAGCGTCGGGATACCCGTGGGTCTTCCGGCGGGAATCGTGAAATCTGGCGTGTAGCCGTAGAGCAGCTCAAAGGGGGTATGACCCGTGGCTGAGTTGAGTCTGCTGTTAATCACGAATTCCGCCGTAGGGAGTAGGTCTGCCCAATCATCCTGTCTCTTACTAATGAACAAGCGCAAGTAGACTTCTACTTCTTGATTTTTGCGCTCTACCTGTCCATTAGCTTGAGGGTGATAGGCTGTAGTAAGACCTGCGTCTATCCCTAACCGCTTGTAAAGGGCACGCATGCTCCTTGCAGCAAACTGAGGTCCGCGGTCGCTTATGATTTTACGCGGGATCCCGTGCAAGGGGAAGATTTGCTCAAAGTAGATGGATGCCACCCCATCAGCCGTGATTTGAGAGGTCACTGGGAATAGATGGATTTGTTTCGTATAATGATCCACTATGTTAAGGATCATATCCTTTCCACGTGACATGGGCAGGGGGCCGATTAGATCGATCCCGATAATCTGCCATGGACCCTCAGGTATTTCTTGTGGCTGAATGGGTGCTTTTGGGTGGAGATCTTTGCGATAGCGTTGGCATTGATCACATCCTTCTACGTATGAGGCAATAAAGCCTGCCATGCGTGGCCACCAGTAATAGCGGCTGACCAGCTCGATGGTTCCGTTCTTTCCAGGGTGACCGGTTGTCGTGGTATCGTGGCATGACTTTACCACGTCGCGACGTAGAGTGCGGTCGTTCGGAACATAAAGTTTCCCCCTGTGATAGACTAAACCGTCTTCTTCCTCCCACAGCGCGACTCCGTCCGTAAGAGCCTTAGGAGCGGTCTTTTGTAGTGACTTAAGACCCTCGATGACTTCGGCTTCTTTTATGGATGCGAGTCTAATGCGACTGCCCAGGGAGTCTACTTCGGGCACGAAGTGAGCTTGTGCGGCATTGAGGAAATGCTCAGGTTTTAGCACTTGAACCTGGCGATTGTCCTCGTTATCCTTAACGTGGTCTCTGGAAAATCGGCTTAATGCATCGGCTTGCATAGAGTCTCCTTTCTTATAAGTGATTTTGAAGGTGAAGCGACTTAAGTATAACGCCCAGCGAGCCTGCCGGCGATTTAAGTCCTTCATACTGGCCCACCATTCCATATTTTTGTGGTCAGTGATCACTTCAAAGGAGATGCCTTCGAGGAAGTGTCTCCAATCCTCTAAGGCGCGAATTAAGCCGAGCATTTCCCTGTCATATATTTCGTAGTTGCGTTCCTCTTTGCTCATAGACTCTGAGCGGTACGCGACAGGGTGCCAAAGACCATCGGGATACTTCTGAGTGAGTATGCCGCCTGTAGCAAATCCGGATGCATCGGTTTCTACACGCGTAGGTAGCTGCGGATCGTACACTCTTAGGATAGGTTCCTGTACGAAGCGCTCTTTTAGCGTGTCGAAAGCTTTCTGCTGCTCCGGATTCCAGTGCCATGGAGTGTCCTTCTTCGTGAGGTCATGTAGGGGTCGGGCGATAGCCGCGAAGTCCTTAATGAACCTATGATAGAAGTTGGCGAACCCAATAAAAGCCCTTACTTCTTTCAGGGTTGTTGGGGTTGGCCACTCCCTTACTGCGGAGACCTTGCCAGGGTCCATCTGCACTTCTCCGGGGGTTATAATCATCCCGAGATACTCCATTTCGCGTTTCTCGAAATCGCACTTTTCAGGCTTAAGGTATAGGTCGTGATCCTGCAGTCTTTGTAACACCTCTCTTACAACTTTTCGATGGTGTTTCAAATCATGACTATAGATCAGGATGTCGTCCATGTAGACGGCGACCTCTCCTTGTGCGATAAGATCCGCGAATACGGCGTTCATGAGGGCTTGGAAGGTGGCGGGACTATTGGTCATTCCAAAGTACATGACCTTTGGTTCGTATAGTCCGCGGTTGGTGACAATAGCACCCTTCCATTCGTCTCCTTCTCGGATTCGAATATTATGATAGCCCCATCTCACGTCGAACTTAGTGAAGTATTCTGCTCCCTTCAACCGATTAATGATGTCAGCTGCGAGTGGAAGTGGGTATCGGTTCTTAATGGTTATCTTGTTAAGACGCCGATAATCCTGGACAAGGCGGAGCTTTCCGTCTTTCTTTTTGATGAAGAATACTGGCGATGCCATCGGTGACTTAGATGGGACCAGGTATCCTTTACTGATATGTTCGTCCAGGAATTTATCCAGTTCCACTTGTTCTGCGGGAGACATGGGATACGTTTTGACCTTCCAATGCCTGACTGCGTCGGGTTCTAGGTCTATAGCGTGATCCCACGGTTGATGTTCAGGGAGCCTTTGGGATTCTTCCTCAGAGAATACTTTTGCGAAGTCACGATAGTGCGGGGGTACCATTTCTTCGAATGTCTTCTTTGGTTTAGCATTGATGGCTTTCTCGGCGATCTGCTGAGAGTACGTAAAGCCTGCTAGACAGAAGACTTCGTCATGGACCGTGTCCAACACTTTCTCTGCAAGGAGACGGCGGCGTTCCATTCGGTTCGCCATAATGCGCGTCACCTCTATCTCGTGCTCCTCAGGCGCTATTTCAGCGGTGGAGTCGAGACGCATTGTGCCTTCCTGCCAGTCTATTTGCGGATTCCGATTCCTTAGCCAGGGCAGCCCCAAGATGACATTCTCTGGTCCAAGTGAGGTGACATAGAAGTCATACTTTTCCTCGGTTGGTCCAACTCTGAGTTTTAATCGAACTTTATGGGTGATACTGCCGGCTTCATTGAGAGTTCCGTCTATGTTATAGAGGAGGATTGGACTCTCAAGAGGAATCTGCAACATTTTGTGGCGGTCAGCGTACTTTTTGTCTAGGAACAACGAGGTTGCCCCAGAGTCTACCATTGCTGCTACTTTTACAGTACGATGACGTCCGGATAAATAGACACTAATATGAAAATGTGATTTTTTATCTTTTGTTTCGGGAATAATAAATGAAGATGAAAGTGCTGCATCAGAATTCATCACTTGCGGCACGGCTACACTCAAAACCGATGTCCTTAAGACTGGTTGAGGAGCTATTTCAGAGTAGGAACTGGAAATAAAGTTCATCTCGGAGGCAGATGTAGATGTGGAAGCAGAAGACGACGAAACTGAAGCACTACTACTATCTAACTTACAGGCAATCTCTGGGTACGTAGGAATTACAGAATTTGAGTCCGAAACGAGGCGAGTCCTGAGACAAATATTACAAGAACATGAAGCCGAGTCAAAGTCTGTATTTGAGGGGCCGGTCGCAGCTACACGCGACCCCTTATCTAAAAAGCCGCTTTGAGAGCCTCAATGGTCTCCTGCTGCTTTTTTACCATCTCCATCAATTTGGCCACGTCTGCCTGGGACGTCTTTGGCTGAGAGGTATTGGAAGAGGTGGCTGCTGCCACCGTACTGGATGAGTTGGATGAGGACGGAGGGGCTGAGGATTCCGTTGTAGCCGCAGCTTTCGCTTTGGCGGGTTTCCCTAGCTTTTTGATCATACAAACGGGGGCACGGTGACCAGCTTTCTGGCACCAGTTGCAGACGTCCCGTTCGTGATTTCCGTCCTTTTTTGTGTGGTCTTTCGACCCGCAACCGTAACACTTTCCCTGCATCCATTTTCTATACTCCGCTTGGTTCTTAAAGAACTCGTCCTTCCCTTTATTGCCTTGCTGACTTTGTTGGCGCATTGCGTCAACTTGCATGGCGTCGGGGTCGTGAGACGCGGGCGGATTAGTCTTTCCAGACTTCTCTGCGCGGCGCTGGCGGAGGCGTTGGTCAATGAGGGTGGCCGTAGCCTTAAGATCGTCGAAAGTGTCTTGCTTCCGTTCGGTCGTGGCGAGAATGTCTTTAATCTCGTCATTGAGACCTGTATAGAAGCGGTCGCGGAGGTCGGCCTTCGACCATCCAGTTTGTCCGCTGTATTGCTCGAATATTGACGTGTATTTGGCTACGGACCTCCTCCCTTGTTTAGTCTTTTTAAGCTCCTCCCGAGCGATGTCGCGTACGTCCATCGGGGAGAAGCGGCGGTTGAATTCTTTAACGAAATTATCGTATATTCCCACAAAGGGGAATGAACCTTGGTTAGCTGCCTCAAGATAGGGGAGGGCCCATGTCTTGGCCTCTCCTTCCATCAAATTCAAGGCAGCTGCGATCCACCTTTCCTCTATCGGCATCCATGACTGTAGGATAGGCTCCCATGTGTTGAGAGCGTCTCCTTGTGAGGAAGCCCAATTATGGAAGGCGGCGAGGAAGTGGCGGGCGTCTGTGGAGTTGCCCTTTCCGTCCCATGCTTTGGGGCGGGCCACGATATCCTTGCCTCCGACCTTCTTGGGCTTAGCCTGGGTGGCGGCCACCTGCTGGGTTAGGTCTGAGACCTGTTGCGCAAGGTGGCCCATGGCCAGACCGAGTTGATTGATGAGGTTGATACAGTCTTGGATGGTGGGAGGGGGCGGCGGTACTGTGGGTGCGGGGGCCGGAGCGGGGTCCGGTTGTACTGTATGCGATGATGATGAAGACGACGCCGACATTTTTTCTAACTCTTCTTCTCTTTTCTTTTTGTCCGCCTGATACTGAGCTTCTCTGAAATCCTGTAGGAGAGCTAACTGCTCGTCAGGATGTAGCTCGTCCCAATCTTGTATCCGCCCGGCGTATTCCTTCTCTTGTTTAGAGAGGGGAGGGAGGGCGAATTTCGAGTGAACTCCTCGAGGATACTGAGCCTGAGCTAGACGAGCTTTGGCTTTGCCTTTCGGAGCCACGGTCTTCGTGGATCGGGGACGGGGGGCGAGAGAGTACTGGGACTATTTCCTCGGCGAAGAGGATGAGGTCTGCGACCGTGAATTCGGTTCCAGGGATTTGCGTAGTCCCCGGATACTCGTTTTCAAGTATCTGGCGCACACCAGGGAAGAAATAGAGGGCTTGAACTATTGATTCGGCTGTGGTGCGAGGGGGTGCTTCTACTTGGAAGCCTTCGTACCACTCGTCGTTGACTAGGGTTGCGGAAGATGCCGCAGAAAGGTGCCCGACGGTCGGGGAGGAGGAGAGTGCTGATGATGGTGTGGGAGATGAGGGGCGTGAGCGGGGCTCCTCAAGGACTTGAAGCGATGCTGTAGCAGAGGCTTCTGGTGACAACTGGGTTGGGGGCGTAAGGGCTTGTCTCCTCCTGAAGAGACGTCGTAGGCGGGCACGAGTGTTCGCGAAGAAGCGAGGCAGGGTGAAGAATAGAAGGTGGTTTAAGAGACGTCGGGATACGACGGCCGCGAAACGCTAAGCCGAAGGTGAAGGGAGAGTCGGATCAAGCAAGACCAATACACAGTGATATTTCACACTGCGCGAGGCTGCGGCGATAACCGAACACTCAGGAATGGGGTAAGGATATGTGTGGAACTACAAGGCTGTCTGCCTCAGTCTTCTCAACCTGTTGGCTGCCTCTCATGCCGAAGCGCTCTCAAATTCTTCTGGTTGGTACGCGTACAGCTGTCGCAGGCGAGGCCTGGCCGGCTCAATGTCAACTTGCAGCTTATCTGGCGTGGTGACCAGTTCTGCAAGCGGTGCCCAGAGCAGTCTACTGTGACCAGATAGACCCAATAAAGGCAAGCACAGTGTATACCGACTTTACGGATACTACAACTGCACCACAAATGCACGGATTCTGCTTACGGACTTCCCCAGGCAGAAGATGAGGTAGAATACACAAGGGACTGGTGGACGTCTACCACCTAGAAGGGAAAACACACGACTGGTGAGCGAAGATGACTCAGGAGTGTGGAGAGAACTTGTCCTAATGTAGCGGTATGACAATCGCGCTACGCCAAGCCAAGTGAAAACGGGTGAACTGTGTTGGGTGAGACTCAAGCTTGGCGCGGAGATAAATCACGCGCTAGACCTACAGTCGACGTGGAGCGGGCGCACACTAAAAGACCTTTATTCAAGGTCGGAGCACGCAATGTCACACGGCGGCAGGCTGAGTGGAGAACCAAGAGGACAAGTTAGATTGGACAGAGGTAAGGAAGTACAATGGAATGCGCACCTGAGTGGAGAACCAAGAGGACAAGTTGGTTCCACTCAGGACGCTACAGGCAAGCTTAAGTATCTACTGCGGCTGAGATTAAGTTGGAGCTTGAACACTGTTACTAAGTGTAAAGTAAGTAGCTATGACTAAAGAGCTGACGCGTCGTGTCTATTAATAGCCTTATCTTTAGTGCTGACTGATGCACTGTCATCAAGGCTGACTACGTATGACGTGTCGCTGAGTAAAACTTAATACAGCGCGTAATACATGCCTAGTAAGCGTAATCTAGAGCGTACTAGAAGGTTCTATCCTTATCTTCCAATCAGAGTGTCTGTCCGTATATAGAATGTGACCTAAAAGGGATGTCCGTTATAAGGGAATACTTTCCCGTGGTCACGTGATCAAAAGTGCACGATATTTCACGTGACTAACTAGAGAACGTGATGGCAAGTCACGTGATCCACAAAAGGCGAAAATAAACGCGTCCGTGACACCTTGGGTTCAATCCTCACTCAGGCAATATTCCTGACAGGCACACTCATTACATAACCACCCCATGGCATCATGCCACTCCAACTCGGACCTCAATGGTCTACCACACCTGCCCGCACAGCACCAACCCCAACCTCACCCCACATCCAGTTCTCCAATTCCATCTCTAACAATCCTGCACCACTTCCTGATTCAACCCCAACCGACCTGATTGCTGATCAAAGCACATGCTTGACCCAAAATGGAACACACCCTGCAAGCAGAGCCAGCACCGTGAGCATCCCCCCATATGGTTGATGCCTGAAAGCCAGGGTTGGGCCCCTGAGTGAGTAAGCAATGTCCCATTGGATTGGGAAATCCTCCCATCAAAATAACCTTGCCAAGCCCAAGAGGGTCCATGAGGTAATAGCAGACTGCCTGGAAAGGTAGGAGGTGAAGGAAGGCATGATGAAGGCATGGGAGGATGGGAGGTAGGGATGAGGATTTGGATGACACACACACAGACTGGCTGGGCACACCACCAGGACCTAATCTGTCCCCTACCCACCATTAACCCTGAACTTACCCGGTGTCCTCTGGGAGGGCACCTACAGAACCACCCTTTCCAGACTCACATGCCCTTATCAGGACATTTACCACCACAGTTTCCCTGCTTACATGATCAACATGCTTACTTACTCTCATCCTTACTGCATCGAATACCCTTCCATTGATTGAGTGTCACACGGTCATCACTGGCTTAGGCTATGTTTGCCTGTTAGTTACTCATAGTAGGAGTGTTACAATAAGTTGGCTGGGGTTATAACCAAGGGTTAGGTTTCTGCACAGAGTAACATGTAGTCTGTAGCACTGGCTTTGTATTGAGTACTGCTCTGGGATATAAATTGATTCAAAAAAAAAAAGTCCAAGTTAGACTAATGCTGTGGTAGTGTTACAGCTATGGTGGGTTTTGGTGTCCAGATGGTCCATGGTTCCCATTGCATGATGAGTGAGAATGGAGAATGTTTTGTCATAGCATTTGGCCATGAGTTGTGCACAAATTGTGTGATTGGGAGTGCCTCCACCCAGTTGTCCTGCTGCACATTACTCCAGTGATGCAAGTATTGTTCTAGCCACTGATTTGTATGTTCTGACTGTCCATCCATCTGGGGGTGGTATGTGGAGGAAATGTTCTGTCATATTCCCAGTATGCTACACAACCCCTTCATGAACACAGATGTGAATTGTGGGTCTTGATTGGTGATGAGTTTGTGTGGCATTCCATAGTGTGGGTAGACATGCTGGAGGTACAGTTGGGCAACTCCTTCAGCAGTAATGGTTTCGTTACAGGGTATGAAGATTGTGGCTTTTGAACAGTTGTGGTCAGTGACTGTGAGGATGGAGTCAAACCCCTGGGATGGGGGTAATTTTGTGATGAAGTCCATGGTGACAACTTTGAAAGGCTCTGCTTCTGGGTTGGTGGATATGGGAAATAGGTGGGGTTTTTGATGGTGGGGATTGATTTTATTAGCCTGGCATATGGCACATCCCTTCACATATTCCCCAATGTCTTCTCATATGGTGGGCCACCAGTAGTTGCATCATATTAGTTCACATGTATTGGCAATTCCAGGGTGGCCCATGCTTGGAGAATTGTGAAAGAAAGAGATCACCCCCCACTTAAGATCATTGTCCCCAACAATGACTAGCACCTTGTCCTTCCACCACAGCCCATCATGTAGTTTGAGGTTGTGGTGTTCCACCCATTGCACCACCACCTTTTTGCTGGCATTCTGAGCCACCTGGGACCAAATATCCATATCACATATTGACATTTAGGTGGCTTGGATGAATTGTTCAGCTGGTAGGATGGTGACATTGGTGTTGTCCCCTTTGCCAGACTCATAGTCCAACCACCTGGACAGGGCGCCTGCTTGCACATTCTTCATCCCTGCTACATGTTTCAGAATAAAGTCATACTCCAATAGCTCCACAAACTCCCATGCAATTCTCCAGTTGATCTTCTGGGGTTCCTTCCAGTATTGGAGGTTGGCATGGTTGGTATGGATGATGATTTTGTGATGGGACCCGACAAGGTATGTTCTCCATGCTCATAATGCCTTGACCACTGCCAACAGCTCTTGGTCATTAATTTCGCTCCATCTGGGTGAATGATTTGGAGTGGAATGCTATGGGATAGAATTTCTTATCAGGGCCCAGCTGATTCAGCACCGCCCCTATAGCCACATTTGATGCATCAACCTCCAATTCAAAGGGTTTTGTGAGGTTAGGGAACAGGAGTATGGGTTCATCACAGATCTGCCTCTTGATATCTTCAAAGGTGTTCTGTTAGATGTTGCTCCACTGCCACTCAGTATCTTTCTTTGTGAGGTCATGGAGTGGCCTGGCAAGTTGCAAGAATCCCTGTATGAACCACCAGTAGAAGTTGCAGAATTCCAGAAATGTGTGAACCTCCTTGAGGCTCTTTGGAGGTTGCCACTGTCATGAACCTAGAAACTCGTTCATGACTCAGGCATTCAAGACCGTTCCGGACCGGCCCGGTCTTACATAATCACCTTCCTTATTAGGAAATCTGAAAGCGGAGTTCGAATTTCATACTCCGATGATCACGTGATCGATCACGTAATCAAGCCTATGTTTATCCACCACATGACGCATCACATGCAGAGCACCCCCTGAGGACTATGGAAGAGTCATTCCCATTTGTTAAGATCCACCCCACGATTTGGAGCAAATCGTACCATATCCGAGGAATTATCCCATTGGTCGATAGAGAAGACACATCACCAACACGTCACCAACTGTGGCACAGTTGTGCCACTTTCACAGATTTATCCTATTGGACTGCAGAGCAGTCACGTCATTATCGCGTCATATCGACTGCGGATTGCGTCATATCGCACCATCGACTGCGGAAGAGTTGTACCACCTTATGTGTTACGCTACCACAGCATTAGTCCAACTTGGACTCGATAATGGTGATCACAACTTAGCAGTTTCGAGAATATCGCTCGTAGGTCCTGATAATCCCTTGAAATACAACCAAGGCAATCCAAAGGGACTTAAGACTAAGGACCAAGGCGACAAAGACTTGATGATGCAAAATGACGACAGCCTTAGACTTGAAGGTCAAGGGAATCAGAGGGTTCAAAGCTCGAAGGCTTGACAAGGAATGGGAGAAAGTGGTATTCAGAAGAAGACCAAGATGGTGTATCTTGGTCTTCCTAGTCCACTATTTATACACATGAAGAGGTAGCTTTAAAGCTCCTCTGTGAGTCTGATATTGTATGCTCAAACCCTACTACCGCTGTACTAGTAATGAGTAATACTAACAATCACATGCTAGTACTACTCGCGCTGACTGATGGTGAAGTCCATGACTAATCTCTACTTACTGCCGTAGTCACAACCGTGTAGTAAGTGTTCACTTCGCACCTTGTAATGTCCGTCCATTACATCACCCCCTTTTCAGCCGCGGTGCCCACGACGCTGGCGAAGGCGGGGTCCCATCATCCAACCCTCCTGTACCTCCTCAATCCTCTCCAATGCGTTAGCCATCTCCAGCCTGAACTTACTGCGCCCTAATTCTGCCTTCACCCCACCAAGTGCGGTGGCAAGTTGGTGGAGCCACTGCTCCATCCTCTCAGCCTCATACATGTAGGCCCGGTAGCGGTGAACTTCTGCTTTGAGGCTGACATCGTGGAGCTCGCCGATGGCGCGATCAAGGCGAGGGCGGTCGTGGTAACCGCCTGCGAATAGGTGCATGTCTTCTTGGGGATACTGCTCCTTCCCTGTGGCCTTGACATGGGGCTCGGCATAGAGGGGCTGCGAGTAGACTTTCTCACTGTCCTCCACCAGGCCGAGCACAATGGGGTCGGAGCCCACGATGACTTGGACGTACGTGGCTTGACGCATCTGCCCTTGTCCGTCGTTGACGGGGTAGTGGACGAAGTCCTCCCCACAGTTGTATCGATACCCATGAGGCGGCGGCCCCAGGGTGGAGTGTTGTAGTCGGAATAAGGGGAATGGAGGGGGTGCGTTGGCCCGCATGCCACCTCGGTACAGGGGATGTCTGTGGGTGTCACATGCGTAGGGAGTTTCGGCAGGGTCGTCAGTGTCTGTAGCGGTGGAGATGAGGGGGTGCTCAGCTGGGTAGCTGTCCGCTAAGCTCCCTTGGACTTGCTCGAGGATTGTCTCCTCACCTCTTGACGCTCCTTCCTCTCCCGCGTCCACTCTCGTCGCCTCTGAAGGGCTTCTCGTCTCCGTTTGGCTGCCTTCCTCAGCTGCTCCCGCTGCCAGTCCTCCGCTACCTGCCTCCACCGTTGCTCCTGCCACCGCTCCCAGTTGACCGTTGCTGGCGTCTTGGGTTTCCTCCTTGGTTCGATACTCGATTCGTACCTGGAGAGGTCCAGGTGAGGGAGGCGCAGACTCTGGGAGAGCTGCACGAAGCCTATCGACTTCAGCCATCGTGAAGGGGACTTCGTTGATACCTTGTCCGTCTTGAGAGAGGATCCACCAGGTGGCGGGGTTGCTGGTTCCGTTGGCTTAGCTGGCCGGGATGGTGGACTGAAGGGCTGCTGTGAGCTCTTTGTAGGTGATGGGGCCCATGTTTCGGGCAACTTGAGCAATGGCCTCGGCTGGCAGAGGGAATGGACATTGTTGTGAAAATGGAAGAGAGGAAGCCAGGGTGAGAGTGATGAGAGGATGATGGGGTCTGCTGCCAGGTTTGCGCTGCTTTTAAGTGATGCGCGTGTTGGGGATTCAATGATTGATACTCAGCTATGGCCTTGTCCGCTGAATACATCGTCCTTGTTGACCCACTGATTCTCCGAGTCGGGGTATCCCTTCCATTTGATCAGGTATTGCAAATGTCGTCTTCTGCTGAAGAGCCGGTGGTCCAGAATCTTCTCAACCTCGTATTCTTCCCCTTCTACCAAGTCAGGTGCTGGGTGCTGGAAATTTTCTCTGTGCATGAGCGTTTTGCGATAGGGCATGAGAAGATCGATGTGAAATATGGGGTGGATGCTCCACTGCGTGGGAAGCTCCAGTTGGTAGTTTACTGGGGATAGGACCCACGTGATTTTGAAGGGTCCGTGTCTTCTAGCCGCCAGTTTGGGAGTCGGCTGATTGGTTCTCAAGTGGTGTCCTTCCAGCCATACGTAATCTCCGAGTTGGAGTTTGGGGGTGTCTTGGTGTTTGACCCACATGAGTTGTGCCTTTTTGATGAGGTCGTGGGCTTCTTTCCGGGCTTCTTGGAACTGCTCCAGTCTCGTGGTGACCTGTGGGATTGGAAAGGGCTTATTGAGCCAATCAGCACGTGGGTCGTATCCCATGAGGAGTGAGAATGGAGACTTCCTTGTTGCCCTCGTGTGGCCAGCTATTGTGAGCGAATTCTGCTATGGGTAGGAACACTGCCCAGTTGTCTTGTCGCTCATTGGTCCAGAATTGGAGATATTGCTCCAGCCACTGGTTCGTCCTTTCTGATTGCCCATCTGTTCGAGGGTGGTATGCCGTTGAGATGTTCTGTTGAATTCCCAGGATTTCACAGAGTTCTCTTGTGAATTTGGACGCAAAACGAGGGTCTCGGTCGCTGATGATCTTTGACAGGAGTCTGAATCGTTTGAAGACATGAGTTGTGTAAAGTCCGGCGGTTTCTTCTGCGGAGATCTCTTCGTTACAAGGTATGAATATAGATGCCTTGGTACAGTTGTGATCTGTCACTGTGAGGATGGAGTCGTAGCCTTGTGATGTGGGGAGCTTGGTGATGAAGTCAAGGGCTATAGTCTCAAATGGTAGTGCGTCCTCTTTGGGGGTTATAGGCAATAATGGGGCTCTAGTTGGGTGTGTATTGACTTTATGTCTTTGGCACTCTGCACATCCCTTGACATAGTTTTGTACGTCCAGTTTCAGTTCCGGCCACCAGTACCGTCATTCCACTAGGCGTGTAGTTTTTGCGATTCCAGGGTGTCTGTGTACCGGTGGGTCGTGATGAGCGGATATGAGCCTCCATTTTTTGTCCAGTGATCCTGTAATGATGTACTTCCCTTGTCAATACCACGCTCCTGTTACGTTTCGTCTCGGACTGCCCGGACCGGTTGTGAACTCTGATGTGTTCGTGATGACTCGGCACGTTAGCAGTAATATGTCATGGACTTCGGATCCTACCGCCTTGTGTTGTGCTGACTGATGACCTCCTATTGTTGTACGTGATCATGATTAGGTTTGCTGACTGATGCTTCATTGTTGTACGTGTTTCGGATTACGACGACTACTGCGGATTCTATTATTAGGATACGCTACTTACGCTATTGGTTACTTACGAGTTCGAGCGGAGCTAGAACTGGCTCCCTTACTTGTATTTAAGTTCACAGTAGTATGGACCAGGATCCCCATCTTGGTCTTCTTCCGAATACCACATCCTCTACTCGTCTTTTGTGCTAGGGACTCGCGACGTCCCTAAGTGAACTAGCTCCGGCATATCCCTTACGACCAAGAGGGATCCCCGTGACCTTATCTCCATCTTCCCTCGTGAATGGTAGATCAGCCGACCGTGACTTATCCGCCGGGTACCACGTGTCATCTTGTATTCGAATACCTCAACTCACGCACCGCTCGTCCAACCCACTGTTACTGTTACGTTCCGACCCGAATCCCGCGCCACCAGCACAGACTCGTGCAGCACGGCCGAGCAGTATCGCGCTGAATGGGTTGCAGCTGCCAGAAGTGAAGGTATCGACCCCGGCAATATCCTGCATTACGAACGTAACCCGAGCTGGCAAGCGCCCTGGGAATAGCCGAAGAAGATGTCAAGCGCCCATCACGTGACCCTGGCACGTGACCTGGTCTAGACTCGCACCAGAAGGATCCAGATGAGCTTGTGCCTGGATCGTGATTGGATCTGCCTCATGGACTGTATGGTTCCTAGTTTCTGATGGACTGTCTGATGGTGCCTGTGGCTTGATGCGCCCAGGAGTTGTATGTTTCAGCCACTGATTGATGGACTTCTGACCCCGTTTCACCTTTGCCTCATTGTTGACCTTGTGACTGTATGCCCCTGACTCGTGTTGATTTACTTACGATTGGACGATACGTACTAGGTTTCGGACTCCAAGCTGAGCTTGAAAGCTCCTTGGATGTGTATAAGTAGCACCCGAGTCTCGCTGATATCCCTCAGCTTGACTTCTTGTATTCTACCAGCCTACAAGTAGACCGAAGCAGATACAGGCAACCCCTGTATAGTTATCCCCTCTCCGATCCTGTCTCCTTTGTTTGAGCACGTCCTCCTCCTCTTCTTTGCCACCTGCGTTACGCATATCCTTGTCGTTATCGCCTACGGTATTATCCGAACTCTAGAAGAACTCAGCAAATCCCAAGATCTCGAGAATCTGACCGGAAGATAGACCAGTCGAAGTCTTGGTCGCCGCCGTGATACCGCAAGAACCCCCAAGTTTCCCGTCGAGTGCCACACTCCAGAAGGTACGCCCGCTGGAGCATAACAGTTACTATATCGTCAACAACCTCGAGTGGGAGTATATTCACAAAGTTCCCAGTCCACCTCCCAACGTTCCCATTGAAGAGACGTTATACACCTATAGGGATTCTACAGGCATGTATTGGCCACATCCCGCAGTCTTTCCAGAGCACTCGGACAACCACAGATTCCATCCCCGAGGGAACCCACGTCACAACAGTGTCTAAGTCAGACGAACGTCCGTGGTAGACGTTACACTCCGTTGACATGCTTTAGCTGGTGTGGGTCTACCCAGTAGCGAAGGGTGATTTTGGTTTGTGGTGGTTGTTGGGTGGCTCGTATGGTTGTGACCCTTGCGAATACATCTTCTGGTAGAACTATGATGTTCTCATTGTCTCATTCTCCTTGGTCATAGTCCGGTCTTTGTGACAAGGCATCGGCCCTGCCGTTTTTCTTTCCTGGGATGTGGTGAATCTCGAAGTTGTACTCCATTAGTTCGAGTACTTCCCTGGCTACCCTTCGACTTATCTTTTGCGGGAGTTTCCAGTATTGGAGGTTCATGTGGTTGGAGTGGATTTTGATTTTGTGCAGGGATCTGGCCAGTAGTGGTCTCCAGTGTCTGAGTGCTTTGACGATGGCAAGGAGTTCTAAGTCATAGATGTTGTAGTTTCACTTGGCTTCGTTCAGGGTGGCCGAGTAGTAACCGAGGGGGTGTTTTTTGCCATCCTCTTTCTTTTGAAGTAGTACTGCTCCGGTCGCAAAGCCCGATGCATCCACTTCCAGTTCGAATGGGTTGCCTAGTTTTGGGTGGGCTAACACCGGTTCTTCCATGACCAGGGATTTGAGCTTCTTGAAGGCTTTGTCCTCTTCGTCTGTCCATCTCCATTCTGTGTCCTTCCTCGTAAGTTTGTTGAGAGGTTTGGCATGTGTGGTGAAGCTGCAAATGAAGAGTCAGTAAAAATTGCAGAAGCCCAGGAATGAGCATACATCACGGACCTTAGTTGGCATGGGCCAATCTCTGATGCCTGAAATTTTTACTGGGTCCATGCGTGTTACCCCCTTTTCAAGGATTACCCCCAGGTAATCCATTCGCGGCTTGTTGAAGAGGCACTTTTTGAGTTTGAAGTAGAGGTCATGATCCATTGTGACTTGTAGTACGTCGCTTACAGCTTCTTCATGTTCCTTTTGCCCTGCTGGGTCCTTTGTGGCTATACCAATGTTGTCCATATAGACTCGTATGACAGTTCCCTTTTGTTCATGTTTCGCAATGGTGTCTCAGTATATGGTATTCATCATGGTTTGGAAGGTTGCCAGTGAATTGGTGAGTCTGAAGTACATGACCGTGGGTTCGAAGAGTCCGTACCGTGTTTTAAACGCTGCCTTGTGTTCATCTCCTTCTCATATCCTCACGTTGTTGTACCCCCATCAGACATCTAGCTTGGTGTAGGTGTGTGCTCGACTGAGATCTGTAATGAGGTCAGTGATGAGAGGGAGAGGGTATTGGTTGTGAATGGTGACTGCATTGATCTTCCTGTAGTCCTGTACTGGTCGTAGCTTTCCGTCTTTCTTTTTGATAAAGAAGAAGGATGATGTGTAGGGAGATTTGGAGGGTCGTATGTATCCCTTCTGTTACGATTTGTTCTCGGATTGCCCGGACCGGCTGTGAACTCTGACGTGATTCGTATGACTCGACACGTTAGTAGTAATACGTCATGGACTTCGGATCTTACTGCCTCGTGTTGTGCTGACTGACGACCTCTATTGTTGTACGTGATTGTGATTAGGCCTGCTGACTGATGACTCTTATTGTTGTACATGTTTCGTGTTACGATAACGACTGTGCATTCTATTATTAGGATACGCTACTTACGCTATTGGCTACTTACGAGTTCGAGCGGAGCTGGAACTAGCTCCCTTACTTGTATTTAAGTTCACAGTAGTACGGACCAGGATCCCCATCTTGGTCTTCTTCAATTACCACTCTTCACTCGTCTTCTGTGCTGGGAATTTCAGGAGTTCCTAAGTGAGCTAGCTCCGGCATATCCCTTCGCGACCAAGAGGGATCCCCGTGACTTCATCTCCATCTTCCTTTGTGAATGGTAGATCAGCCGACCGTGACTTACCCGCCCGGTACCACGTGTCACCTCGTCTTCGAATACCTCAACTCTCGCACTGCTCGCCCGACTCATTGTTACTATATCGTCGACAACCTCCAGTGGGAGTATATTCGCAAGGTCCCGCATCCTCCACCCAACGTTCCTATCGAAGAGACGTTGTACACCTATAGGGACTCTACAGGCACGTACTGGCCTCACCCCGCAGTCTTTCCAGAGCACTCGGACAATCACAGATTCCACCCTCGAGGGAACCCACGTTACAACAGTGTCTAAGTCAGACGAACGTCCGTGGTAGACGTTACATTAAGACCAAGATCCTTCAACGTGGCTTCCGCCATAACAACCCGCGATCTTTGGATCCCATTCCGACCGTATCACATTGACAGAAGAGGGGAACGCAACGTCCCTAAACAATACCTCAAAGGAGCATTTTGGCAAACAGAACAAGGAGACCCAGGCTATGTAGTTCTTTACACTTACAAAGACGGCAAAACCGGACTCATCCCGGTAGAATTCAACTTTGACCACACCTGTTGGACAGAAATCAGGTGGGACGAACTCCACGGCAAACTACAAGTCGTCAGACCCGCAGGATCAGGACTTCACCTCGACATTCGCCAAAGCGAAACAACCACCAGAGATCAGTGGGGACCTATTGACGGACAAGAAGAAGAACCAGTCCGCTCCCCTACTCCCAAGACACCCGCACCTTCCCCATCATTGGGAAGCAACCCCGAAGAGATCCGCATTCTCGAAGCGCAAGCAGAAGAAGAGGAAGCACAACTAGGATTATTAGCTGAGTCGATTCCCACAGACATGACTACTACGATCACCGAACAACCAACCACATTCCAGGAACCCGCGCGCATCAGTCGTGGCGGGGGACCCCCACCCGGAGGAGGAGGCGGAGACGACGGAGGAGGAGACCCGGGAGGACCACTCTTCACCGGACCAAATGTATCTACCGGAACTAAGCCCGAGAAATTCATGGGCAAAGAACCCCTCGTCTTCACCGGGGATCACACTAAAGTTCAACAATTCCTCACCCAATGGGAGCTGTTCGTGGAAACCAACTATGACAACCCTGCGTTCACCCTCCCTTATCGTAAAGCACTGATCTTCCTCACCTATATTCAAGGGGACCACGTCAACGAATGGGTCCTGTCCACCACCAAGTGGGTCAAGGCGTACAAGGCCAAACATGGGCCCTACGACAAGTGGATTTGGGAGGCCATCGAACTCGGTTTCCGCAACATGTTCGCCGACACGCTCGAAAAGGAGAGAGCGCAACAAGAACTTCAGAAGGGCTTCCAAATGGAAGGACAAGATATCGATTCTTATGTGGCCAAATTCGAGAAAGCGGTCAGAGAAGCAGGATACCGCTTCGATGACTCCCTAGTCCTCGACAAGTTCACCAGCAGGACTCCCGGTGGAACTCTACAAGAATGCATACAATTTCCACAGCCCAAATACGTACGCTCAGTGGAAGACAGCTGCGCTTGAACAACAGCGCAAGTGGATGCATTTACAAACGCGTTTGGGGGGACGTAAACCCCCGGGACCCGGTAAGCCGGGCAATACTTCCCTTAGAACTTTCAACGCTCCAAATCGTCCCCAGCAGCCACGCCAAGGATGGCAGGCATTCCGGAACCACCCAGAGGCCATGGACACCACCCCAGGAAGAGTCCGCGCTCGACTTGCAGGCTCTGAAGAAATCGACTACGCTCAACCTCTGTACACGCCGCAGGGAGGACGGTCCCAGGGCAAAGGAGTTGTAGACATGAAGAATATCAACTGCTACAACTGTGGAAAGCTCGGACACATGTCCCGCAATTGCCGTCAACCCCGCAAACCACGTACCAACACAAACTGGCAACCTCGCCAAGGAAGAGGAGCGTTCATCGAAGAAGTCCAGAGCGTCCAAGACGAACCCCTGATCCAATTTGAAGACGACGGCAGGCAGCAGCCACGGCGCCCGCGCCACCACTGATACGCCGCAAGAACGGGCGACCAGTTGGATAAACGGAGTCAGAAATCTCGACGATGAAGCCAGGGACTTGGTAGTTCGGGACCTATTGGGGCGAGAGGATTTTCAAAGCGCCTGAACCCGATGGCCTGGGTGAGGGCATTACAGTGTAATTCTGTGTTCATAACGCGCTATCAATCTATGCATGTTCCAGTTTCATTGCGCGCAAGTTACGCCATGGCCGACAAACGAGCACTAGTGGACTCCGGAGCCACTAATAACTTCATACATCCGGACTTCGTCAAGAGAATGAGGCTAGGCCTCAAAGAATTAGACCGCCATCGAAAGATCTGGAACATTGACGGCACGCACAACAAAGGGGGCAAGATTACCCACTGTGTGGATCTAGAAGTACAAACTAAAGGGATCGTCAAAGAAATGCGATTCCTCGTGACCGACGTAGGAGGAGAAGACATAATACTAGGATACCCATGGTTGGCAACCTTCCAACCTGACATTCAATGGGCCACGGCCACACTTAACGAAGCTGAGTATCCAGTGGTCCTTCGCACTATAAATCCTACAAAACCCCGGATAGATCCGGTTATTGCACGCCTCGTACTCGAGAAACTACTGCTCCCGAACAAGTTGAAAATCGAGGAACAACTCAAGAGGGAATGCGATCTCGAAGACACTCGCCTACGCACAACAATGTCAACGGAAATGGCGATTGAAGCAAAGCAATACACGGAGAAGAAAGCAGTCCCAGAAGAATACCAGAGACACGTCAAAATTTTCAACGAAGAAGAGTCCAACCGATTCCCGTTATCCAAGCCATGGGACCACGCGATCGACTTCAAACCAAACGCCCCAGACACGATCGACTGCAAAATTTATCCGATGAGTCAGACGGAAGATAAGGCACTCAAGGAATGGATAGACGAGCAACTGGCCAAGGGCTACATTAGACCCTCTAAATCTCCGTACGCATCATCATTCTTCTTCATCAAAAAGAAGGACGGAAAACTACGCCCTGTACAGGACTATCGGAACATCAACAACTGGACAATACGCAACCAATATCCTCTCCCACTCATCCCAGAACTCATCGCTGATCTAAGCGGAGCATTCATATTCACTAAACTGGATATACGCTGGGGATACAACAACATAAGGATCAAAGAGGGTGACCAGGAGAAAGCAGCTGTTACGTTTCGTTCTCGGACTGTCCGGCCCGGTCGTGGACTCTGACGTATTCGCGATGACTCGGTATGTCAGATGTAATGTGTCATGGACTTCGGATCATGTCGCCTCGTGTCGGATGACTGATACGCTCTATTGTTGTACGTGATCATGATTAGGCTTGCTGACTGATGTCTTCTATTGTTGTACGTGTTCTGTGTTACGATGATGACTGCGCATTCTATTATTAGGATACGCTACTTACGCTATTGGTTACTTACGAGTTCGAGCGGAGCTGGAACTAGCTCCCTTACTTGTATTTAAACTCGCAGTAGTACAGACCAGGATCCCCATCTTGGTCTTCTTCGAATACCACCTTCTAACTCGTCTCTTGTGCTAAGGGCCTGCAGTCGCCCTTAAGTGAACTAGCTCCGGCATATCCCTTCGAGACCAAGAGGGATCCCCGTGACACTATCTCCATCTTCCTTCGTGAATGGTAGATTCGCCGATAGTCCCTTACCCGCCTGGAACAACGTGCCACCTCGTCTTTGAATACCTCAACGCCAGAACCGCCCGACCGACTCACTGCTATTACATCGTCGACAACCTTCAGTGGGAGTACGTCCACACCGTCCCCAGTCCACCAGCAGGAGTCCCTGTAGAAGAAACTCTCTACACGTATAGAGATTCCACCGGCACGTATCAACCTCATCCCGCAGTATTTCCACTAGCGGATACACGCAGATTCTACCCTCGAGGGAACCCACGTTACAACAGCGCCTAAGTCAGGCAAACGTCCGTGGTAGACGTTACATTAAGACCAAGATCCTTCAACGTGGCTTCCGCAGTAACAACTCGTGATCTTTGGATTCCATTCCGACCCTATCACATCGACAGAAGAGGGGAACGCAACGTCCCCAAGCAATACCTCAAAGAGGCCTTTTGGCAGACAGAACAAGGAGACCCAGGCTACGTAGTCCTCTACACCTATAAGGACGGCAAAACCGGACTCATCCCGGTAGAATTTAACTTTGAACATACCTGTTGGACAGAACTCAAGTGGGACGCTCTCCACTACAAACTACAAGTCGTCCGACCTGCAGGATCGAGCCTCAAACTCGACATACTACAAAGCGAAGTCACCACCAGAGATCAGTGGGGCCCCATCGACGGACAAGAAGAAGAACCAATCCGCTCTCCTACTCCAAAGACACCAGCACCATCCCCTTCGTTGGGAAGCAACCCAGAGGAAATTCGAATCCTCGAAGCACAAGCCGAAGAGGAAGAAGCACAGCTGGGATTATTAGCTGAGTCCATCCCCACAGACATGACCACCACTATCACCGAACAACCCGCCACGTTTCAGGAACCCGCGCGCATCAGCCGTGGAGAAGACCCCCCTCCAGGAGGACACGGAGGAGGAGGAGGAGACGACGGAGGAGGCGACCCAGGAGGGCCCCTCTTCACCGGGCCCAACGTATCAAGCGGGACCAAACCCGAGAAGTTTATGGGCAAGGAACCCCTTGTATTCACCGGAGATCGCACCAAAGTCCAGCAATTCCTCACTCAATGGGAGCTATTCGTAGAAACCAACTACGACAACCCTGCGTTCACCCTCCCCTACCGCAAAGCACTAATCTTCTTAACCTACATCCAAGGGGAGCATGTCAATGAATGGGTCCTCTCCACCACCAAATGGATCAAGGCCTACAAGGCCAAGCACGGTCCCTATGACAGGTGGATCTGGGAAGCTATCGAACTCGGCTTCCGCAACACGTTCGCCGACACCCTCGAAAAAGAAAGGGTGCAACAAGAGCTCCAGAAAGGCTTCCGCATGGAAGGGCAAGACATCGACTCATACATCGCCAAGTTCGAGAAGGCTGTTCGAGAAGCGGGGTACCGTTTCGATGACTCACTCGTTTTGGATAAATTCACTGGCGGACTTCCGGTGGAGTTATACAAAAACGCCTACAACTTCCACAGCCCGAACACGTATGCACAATGGAAAGTAGCCACACTAGAACAACAGCGCAAGTGGATGCATCTCCAAACGCGTTTGGGGGGACGTAAACCCCCGGGACCCGGTAAGCCGGGCAATACCTCTCTCAGAACGTTCAACGCTCCAAATCGTCCACAGCAACCACGCCAGGGATGGCAGGCGTTTAGGAACCATCCCGACGCCATGGACACAACCCCAGGAAGAGTCCGCGCCCGTCTCGCAGGATCAGAGGAGATCGATTACGCGAAACCCCCTTACACCCAATCAGGGGGACGCCCTAATCAAGGCATCATCGATAAGAAGAACCTCCTGTGCTACAACTGTGGCAAAGCGGGTCATTTCCAACGGGACTGCCGTCAACCCCGGCGCCCGCGCGCTAACGCCAACTGGCAACCCTGGCAAGGGAGGGGAGCCTTCATCGAGGAAGTCCAAAGTGTAGCCGAAGAACCCCTCATCCAATTTGAGGACGATAACGGCAGTAGCCGCGGTGCCCACGCCACCACTGATACGCCGCAAGAACGGGCGACCAGTTGGATAAACGGAGTTCGAAACCTCGACGACGAAGCCAGGGACTTGGTAGTTCGGGACCTGTTGGGGCGAGAGGATTTTCAAAGCGCCTGAACCCGACGGCCTGGGTGAGGGCACTACGGTGTAATTCTGTGTTCATAACGCGCTATCAATCTATGCATGTTCCAGTTTCATTGCGCGCAAGTTACGCCATGGCCGATAAAAGAGCACTAGTGGACTCCGGAGCCACAAACAACTTCATACATCCAGACTTCGTCAAACGAATGAGGCTAGGCTCCAGAGAATTAGAACGTCATCGAAAAATCTGGAATATCGACGGCACACACAACAAAGGAGGCAAGATCACCCATTACGTGGATCTAGAAGTACAAACCAAAGGAATCATCAAAGAAATGAGATTCCTAGTCACCGACGTAGGAGGGGAGGACATCATCCTAGGATATCCCTGGCTGGCAACCTTCCAACCCGACATCCAATGGGCCACTGCCACCCTAAACGAAGCTGAGTATCCAGTAGTCTTGCGAACTACAAACCCCTCAAAACCCCGAATAGATCCGGTCATCGCCAGACTCGTACTCGAGAAACTGTTACTACCGAACAAACAGAAGATCGAGGAACAGCTCAAAAGGGAATGCGACCTCGAGAACACTCGGCTTCGCGCAACAATGTCAACAGAAATGGCGATTGAAGCCAAGCAATACACGGAAGCAAAAACGGTACCGGAAGAATATCAAAGGCACGTCAAAATCTTTAGCGAAGAAGAATCGAACCGATTCCCACTGTCAAAACCGTGGGACCACGCAATCGACTTCAAGCCGAACGCCCCGGACACCATCGACTGCAAGGTTTATCCCATGAGCCAAGCCGAAGATGTAGCGCTCAAGGAATGGATTGACGAACAACTGGCCAAAGGATACATCAGACCTTCGAAATCCCCGTACGCGTCATCATTTTTCTTCATCAAAAAGAAGGACGGAAAACTACGCCCCGTACAGGACTACCGGAATATCAACAACTGGACCATACGCAACCAATATCCTCTCCCACTCATCCCCGAACTCATCGCCGATCTAAGCGGAGCTTTCATATTCACTAAATTGGATATCCGCTGGGGGTACAACAACGTAAGAATCAAAGAAGGGGACCAGGAAAAGGCGGCGTTCAAAACGAAATACGGACTCTTCGAACCAACGGTAATGTTTTTCGGACTAACCAACTCCCCGGCGACCTTCCAAACCATGATGAACGAAATCTGCAAAGATCTTATCGCGTATCATGAAACAAAAGGGACAATCATTAGGGTATACATGGACGACATAGGCATAGCAACCCAATCAACGGAACAGGCACACATCGACGCGGTACACGACATACTAGACCTCTTAGAAGAAAACGACTTATTCCTCAAACCGGAAAAGTGCATCTTCCACGCCCCTAGCATCGATTACCTGGGGGTAATCATTGAAAAGGGGGTGACACGCATGGACCCCGTCAAAATTTCCGGCATCAAGGATTGGCCGACCCCCAAAAACGTCAAACAGGTGCGATCATTCCTAGGTTTCTGCAACTTCTACCGCGCTTTCATTCGAAATTTTGCCGCACATGCACGACCCCTCAACAAACTCACACGCAAAGACACCGAATGGACATGGACCACCGCGGAACAAGAAGCGTTCGACAAAATCAAGAAACTTGTCACGGAAGAACCGGTACTAGCACATGCGGAGCTCAAAGACCAATTCGAGCTGGAAGTAGACGCCTCAGGATTCGCAATAGGAGCAGTACTACTCCAACGAAAAGAAGACGGCAAAAGACACCCTATAGCCTACTACTCCAACACCCTCAGCGCAGCAGAAAGGAACTACGACATCTACGACCTGGAATTGCTAGCAATCGTCAAAGCACTAAGGAACTGGCGACATTACCTAGCAGGATCTCCGCACAAGATCAAAGTGTTCTCGGATCACATGAA
Source organism: Lactarius vividus (assembly GCA_021527035.1). Lineage (NCBI taxonomy): Eukaryota > Fungi > Basidiomycota > Agaricomycetes > Russulales > Russulaceae > Lactarius > Lactarius vividus. Next base: position 517,835 of record JAKELG010000011.1, read on the forward strand.
CCTCCAATATTGGCGCTCCCCGCAAAAGATAAGCCGCCGAGTAGCCCGGGAAGTACTAGAACTCTCTGAGTATGACATCGAAATTCACCATATCAAAGGAACGGCAAATGGAAGAGCCGACGCCCTATCTAGACGCCCAGACTACGACCAGGGAGAAGGCGACAACGACCAGGTGACCGTACTACCAGATGAGATCTTCGTCAGGGCCGCAGCAATCGATACCACGGAAGACCCCCTCCGCATCAACGCCACCATCTCAGTACAAGAAATGGAAAAGGTGAACCCAATATATGCCCAGGACGAAGATAAACTCCGCCCCTGGATAGACCCACACGGACTGAAGAAAATCGAAGGAACCTGGTACAAAGACGGACGCCGAGTAGTTACGGGAGGACTCCTAGAAAAAAGGGAACTCATCAAGAACCATCACGACCCTCCGGTATACGGACACCCGGGAATCAGTCGAACGATCAAACTTGTGGAAAGATACTACTGGTGGCCAGGCCTCAGGAACGAAGTCATGGAGTATGTCAAGGGCTGTGCTGACTGTCAGCGCATCAAAGTCAACACGAGGGCCATCAAAGCGCCACTACGCCCAATCTTCCCAAAACCCGAAGCTATGCCATTTGAAACTATCGCCTCTCGACTTTCATCACTAAACTTCCAGAAGCACAGGGCTGCGACACGATCCTCACGATAACGGACCATGACTGTACGAAAATGTCCCTCTTCATCCCCTGTCAAGAAGAAATCTCGGCCGAAGGAACAGCCGCATTGTATGTCAAACACGTGTTTCCCCGATTCGGGACTCCCGGGCAAAATCATTAGCGATCGAGACCCCCGATTTGCCTCCAAATTCACACGAGAGCTCTGCAAGATACTCGGCATCGAACAGAACATCTCCACGGCCTACCACCCGAGGACGGATGGACAGTCAGAACGCACGAATCAATGGCTGGAGCAATACTTGCGATTCTGGGTCAACGAGCGACAAGACGATTGGATCCACTACCTTCCCATGGCTGAGTTCACGCATAATAACTGGCCCAGTGAGACCACTAAAGAATCTCCGTTCCAGCTCCTTATGGGGTACAACCCTCGTGCCGATTGGACCGATAGGCCATCCCCGATACCCCAAGTGGCGTTAAGGGTCAAACAGTTCAAGGAACTCCGCCAGCGCGCGCAGTCGCTGATGATCAAAGCGCAGCAGGGGTGGATCAAGGCCAAAGATACGCCCAAATTCCAAATCGGAGATCAAGTGTGGCTTGAAGGACGCCACCTACGTACACACCAGCCAACGGCAAAACTCGCGGCGCGACGCCACGGCCCCTTTAAGGTCGCTCAGGTGATGTCCGCAGTCAACTATCGATTAGAACTTCCCACGCAGTGGCAGATACACCCAGTGTTCCACGTAGACCTTCTGACGCCTTATCGCGAAACACTCACGCACGGGCCCAACTATCAGCGCCCACCGCCAGATTTGGTTAACGGCGAAGAAGAATACGAGGTCGAGAAGATTCTAGACTCTCGGCGGTTCGGCAGAAGTCGCAAACTTCAGTACCTGGTCAGATGGAAGGGATACCCCGACTCGGACAACCAGTGGGTCGATAAGGATGACGTATTCGCTGACGACGCGATAAGGGAGTTCAAAAATTCCAACCCCGCCAGAGAAGCACATATAAGCGCAGGGAAACTCCAAGAGACGTCCCCATCCCTCTCTCTCACTCACCCATCCACTCATGCGCCCATCATCTCCAGTCAACTTCCGCTATGTCGTCAACACCGAACTTTCGGCACCTTACCGAGTACAGTCCACGCCATCGTCACCCCTGTCGTCTACCCTCGCCCTTCACCAGCGAGGAGATCGTCCTCCTTCCCCCGGGCCATCCCCAGTTCCTTCGCCGACCCCCACTGTTTATTCCGAGACCAACCAGCCCAGCCGACTCGCCTCCCAGTACGTCCCGACCCGAGCGCCCACTCCAGAGGGCGACGAACAACAGGGGTATGTCCCCAGTCGACCAGCCTCACCTCCGGGACCCGACGAAGGCGGGGACCCGTACGACCCGGCGGAGCGCCTCGAAGGCGCATCCGTATTTACGTTACGCCACCCATCTCACCACGACACACTCGGAAACCCCCCCGCTTTGCGGACCCACCGGGGAAGCTCTCACATTACCGACGCCACATCCATCCGCGCTTCGCCGCGATCCAGAGGAGGAATCTGTGCAGGAGGCCGAGAGTCGTGCGGAGACACCCCCTCCCAGGGGGTACGAGTACAACAGGGGAGTCCACTATATTCCCTTTCAGATTCGCGACGCTCAGGAACGTCTTTGGCCGGCCCGGTATACTCAGCTCATCCTCACCGCCGACCCCTTCGTACTGGCCTTCCGAGCCAACTGCAACCAGCAGTACGGGAAGCCCGTCCACGCCACCCCCTATTACGACGAGCAGTCCTCTGCCCCCACTTACACCGACGACGACCTCACGTTCCTGCTCTCCGACGCAGGACTAGTCGACTCGGTCGATCAGGCGCTCCTTCATCAGAAGGACGCGACCCTCATCGCCGAGGTACACCGCTATCGCTGCATGACACTCGGGTGGCGAGCGCAGCAACACCGCGTAGCAGCGGAGCAGATGAAGCTGGAGAGGTTGGAGATAGAGCGCAACAGGTGCGTCGCCCGACTCCAACGGGCGCATGCAGTAGACCGCATCGAGAACATCCGGGCCTCGCTTCACCGCGGACCCAAGGCGGAGCAGGACGCGGAGGAGATAGCCCGCATCAGGGCCTTGCGCTCCGTAGGCACTAACCCCCTCACCGTCATGCGTGGTCAAGCTGGGGCTTGACGCTGAAAAGGGGGTGATGTTACGTTTCGTTCTCGGACTGTCCGGCCCGGTCGTGGACTCTGACGTATTCGCGATGACTCGGTATGTCAGATGTAATGTGTCATGGACTTCGGATCATGTCGCCTCGTGTCGGATGACTGATACGCCCTATTGTTGTACGTGATCATGATTAGGCTTGCTGACTGATGTCTTCTATTGTTGTACGTGTTCTGTGTTACGATGACTGACTGCGCATTCTATTATTAGGATACGCTACTTACGCTATTGGTTACTTACGAGTTCGAGCGGAGCTGGAACTAGCTCCCTTACTTGTATTTAAACTCGCAGTAGTACAGACCAGGATCCCCATCTTGGTCTTCTTCGAATACCACCTTCTAACTCGTCTCTTGTGCTAAGGGCCTGCAGTCGCCCTTAAGTGAACTAGCTCCGGCATATCCCTTCGAGACCAAGAGGGATCCCCGTGACACTATCTCCATCTTCCTTCGTGAATGGTAGATTCGCCAGATAGTCCCTTACCCGCCTGGAACAACGTGCCACCTCGTCTTTGAATACCTCAACGCCAGAACCGCCCGTCCGACTCACTGCTATTACATCGTCGACAACCTTCAGTGGGAGTACGTCCACACCGTCCCAAGTCCACCAGCAGGAGTCCCTGTAGAAGAAACTCTCTACACGTATAGAGATTCCACCGGCACGTATCAACCTCATCCCGCAGTATTTCCACTAGCGGATACACGCAGATTCTACCCTCGAGGGAACCCACGTTACAACAGCGCCTAAGTCAGGCAAACGTCCGTGGTAGACGTTACAGCAGCGTTCAAAACAAAATACGGACTTTTCGAACCAACGGTAATGTTCTTCGGGCTAACCAACTCACCGGCAACGTTTCAAACCATGATGAACGAGATCTGTAAAGATCTCATCGCATACCATGAAACCAAGGGCACGATCATCAGGGTATACATGGACGATATAGGCATAGCCACTAGGTCAACGGAACAAGCACACATCGACGCAGTACATGACATCCTGGACTTATTAGAGGAAAATGATCTATTCCTCAAACCGGAAAAATGCATCTTCCACGCACCGAGCATCGATTACCTGGGGGTAATCATTGAAAAGGGGGTGACACGTATGGACCCCGTCAAAATTTCGGGCATCAAAGACTGGCCAAACCCCAAAAACGTCAAACAGGTGCGATCGTTCCTAGGCTTCTGCAACTTCTACTGTGCTTTCATTCGAAATTTTGCCACACACGCCCGCCCCCTCAACAAACTCACACGAAAAGACACGGAGTGGACATGGACAGCAGCGGAACAAGAAGCGTTCGATAAAATCAAGAAGCTCGTCACGGAAGAACCAGTCCTCGCGCACGCCAAACTAGAAGATCAATTCGAACTCGAAGTAGACGCCTCAGGGTTCGCAGTAGGAGCAGTACTGCTCCAACGCAAAGAAGATGGCAAGAGACACCCTATCGCCTACTATTCAAACACCCTCAGTGCAGCGGAACGGAACTACGATATCTATGACCTCGAACTCCTAGCAATTGTCAAAGCTCTTCGGAACTGGCGCCACTACCTAGCAGGATCCCCACATAAGATCAAAGTGTTCTCGGACCACATGAACCTCCAATACTGGCGCTCTCCGCAAAAGATAAGTCGCCGAGTAGCAAGGGAAGTACTAGAACTCTCCGAGTATGACATCGAGATTCACCACATCAAGGGAACGGCAAACGGACGAGCCGATGCCCTATCTAGATGCCTGGACTACGACCAAGGAGAAGGAGATAACGACCAAGTCACGGTGCTACCCGATGACATCTTCGTCAGAGCCGCAGCAATAGATACGACGGAAGACCCCCTTCGAATCAACGCCACCATATCAATACAAGAAATGGAAAAAACGAACCCGGTATACGCCCAGGACCACGACAAACTTCGCCCCTGGGTAGACCCACACGGACTAAAGAAGATCGAAGGCACCTGGTACAAGGACGGACGACGGGTAGTCACAGGAGGGCCCCTCGAGAAACGAGAACTCATCAAAAACCATCACGATCCTCCAGTATACGGACATCCCGGGATGTAACGTTACCACAGGAACGTTATGTGCGACATGCACGTCACTAAGTCGTTCAAGCCGAGGTAATGGGATGCGAGTTAGTCGGTTAAGACCAAGTTTGATGATGAATAAGCACCACACGGTCTCCTCAGACACGCAGATGGTAGTCGAGAGTTCAGGGGGTTCAAGCGAAAAAGCGAACCAAAGTCGTGCTCAAGCGAAACAGCGAGCGTATAAGTCGTTCGTGGATTGACAACGATGTGGTATTACACAAGAAGTCAAGTCTACCGTACAAGCTAGGTAGCGTGCGACTTATATACTAGTACAGGATGTTTGTATGCAACAAACATATGGCGCGACATGTGGAGTCCTAAGTAAAAGCGGAACAAAGGCAGTACTATAGTGGGAAACATGATGATTGTGCGGGGTCATGTGGGAGTCAGCTGAGACCGGAGCGCCGTGAACTTTGATATACAAGGAAGGGGACATGAGGGCGTATCGTGCGACGAAGAGATCATGGGAAATGGTTGGGCGTGTGATGAGTTATGGGCGTAACAAGATGGGGTGTGGGAAAGAGAAGCGATGAACGGAAGCGTCCAAGAGAAAAGGAAGGAAAATCGTAACACGGGATCAGTCGAACCATCAAACTTGTGGAGTGATATTACTGGTGGCCAGGCCTTAGGAACGAAGTCACGGACTATGTCAAAGGATGCGCCGACTGTCAAAGGATCAAGGTCAACACCAGGGCAATCAAGGCGCCGTTACGCCCAATATTTCCAAAACCCGAAGCTATGCCATTCGAAACTATCGCACTCGATTTCATCACTAAACTCCCCGAAGCACAGGGCTGTGACACGATTCTCACGATAACGGACCATGATTGCACGAAGATGTCCCTATTCATCCCATGCCAAGAAGAAATATCGGCAGAAGGAACAGCCGCTCTCTACGTCAAACACGTGTTCCCCAGATTCGGCCTGCCTGGGAAAATCATCAGCGATAGGGACCCCTGATTCGCGTCAAAATTCACACGAGAGCTGTGCAAAATTCTAGGCATCGAGCAGAACATCTCCACGGCCTACCATCCACGAACTGACGGACAATCAGAACGTACAAACCAATGGCTGGAACAATACCTGCGATTCTGGGTCAATGAACGACAGGATAACTGGATACATTACCTCCCCATGGCTGAGTTCACCCATAACAATTGGCCCAGCGAAACCACTAAAGAATCCCCTTTCCAGCTCCTTATGGGGTATAACCCCCGCACTGATTGGACCGATAGGCCATCCCCAATTCCGCAGGTGGCGCTCAGGGTCAAACAATTCAAGGAACTCTGACAGCGCGTGCAGTCATTGATGATCAAAGCGCAGCAGGGGTGGATCAAGGCCAAAGATACGCCCAAGTTCCAAATTGGAGATCAAGTATGGTTAGAAGGACGCCACTTACGCACCCACCAACCAACGGCGAAACTAGCGGCAAGACGCCACGGCCCATTTAAGGTCGCTCAGGTGATGTCCGCAGTCAACTACCGCTTAGAACTTCCCACGCAGTGGCAGATCCACCCAGTGTTCCATGTGGACCTCCTGACACCTTATCGCGAAACACCCACGCACGGACCCAATTATCAGCGCCCACCGCCAGATCTAGTCGGCGGAGAAGAAGAATACGAAGTCAAGAAGATTCTAGACTCGTGGCGATTCGGCAGAGGTCGCAAGTTGCAGTATTTGGTCAAGTGGAAGGGATACCCCGACTCGGACAACCAGTGGGTCGACAAGGATGACGTATTCGCTGACGACGCGATAAGGGAGTTTAAAAATTCCAACCCCGCTCGCGAAGTGCATATAAGCGCAGGGAGAATTCAAGAGACGTCCCCATCCTCTCCCTCTTCTACCTTCACTACTCATGCGCTCTCAGTCCCCAATCAACTTCCGCTATGTCATCAACGACGAATTATCCACACCTTACCGAGTACAGTCCACGCCATCGTCACCCCTGTCGTCTACCCTCGCCCTTCACCAACGAGGAAGTCGTCCTCCTTCCCCCGGGCCATCCCCAGTTCCTTCGCTGACCCCCACTGTTTATTCCGAGAGCAACCAGCCCAATTATCTCGGAGACAACTACGTCCCCACCAGAGCGCCCACTCCAGCGGGCGACGAACAACAGGGGTACATACCCAGCCGACCAGCGTCCCCGCAAGGCCCCAACAAAGGCGGGGATCCGTACGACCCAGCCGAGCATCTCGAAGCGCATCAGTATTTATGTTATGCCACCCATCTCACCACGACACACTCGGAAACCCCCCCGCTTTGCGGACCCACCGGGGAAGCTATCACACTACTGACGCCGTATCCACCCGTGGTTCGCCGCGATTCAGAAGAGGAACTTGTGCAGGAGACCGAGAGTCGTGCGGAGACACCCCCTCCCAGGGGGTACCAGTTCAACAGGGGAGTCCATTATATTCCCTTTCAGATTCGCGACACTCAGGAACGTCTTTGGCCGGCCCGGTGTAACGCTACCACAGCGTTTAGCTCGACTTGAACTCGGACAAAGGCGTTCACGACTTAGCTGGTCGGAGACACTCGCGTAGTGTCTCAGCGATCCCGTAGAATACTACTAAGGCGATCCACAAAAGGCGTCCTAGTAGTACTAAGGCAACTCCGACTTGACGTGTCGACAGGGCCAGGGTCTTAGACTCGAAGGTCAAGACTTATAAGGGCGTCGTCCCTTAGAGAGGAAGGAAAAGGGCAAGACTTCGGACAAAAGACGGATAGGAGAGTGGTATTGCGAAGAAGACCAAGATAGCGCATCTTGGTCTTCACAGCCCACTATTTATACATATTGAAGAGGTAGCTTTAAAGCTCCTCTCGAACGTAACAACTACTAGCAGTAATAGCTCGAACCCTACTACCGCTATCCTAGTAATGAGTCATGCTAGCAATCACATGCTAACACAACACGCTGACTGATCCTACTGTCCATGACTAATTTCTACTTACTACCGTAGTCATAACCGTATAGTAAGCGTTCGCTTCAATCCTCGTACCGTAATATGAGTCCGATCGTAACATCACCCCCTTTTCAGGAGCGACGCCCACGTCGCCGGCGATCGCCGGTTCCTCCCATCCATCCCGCCTGTATCTCCTCTATCCTATCCATCGCGTTGGCCATCTCCAGCCTGAACTTGCTCCGAGATAACTCCCCCTTGATGCCCCCCAACGCGGCAGCGAGTTGGTGGAGTCGCTGCTCCATCCGCTCCGCCTCATATGCGTACGACCGATACCGGTGAAGCTCGGCCTTGAGGCTCACGTCGTGCAGCTCCTCGAGGGCGCGATCGACGCGAGGGCGGTCGTGGTACCCGCCGGCGAAGATCATCATGTCTTCTTGAGGATAGTGGGGCTTACCTCGGGCCCGAACCTGCGGCTCTGCATAGAGCGGCTTGGAGTACACCTTCTCACTGTCCTCCGTGAGCCCCAGTACCAGGGGGTCCGCGTTCATGATAATTTGAACGAACGCGGCCTGGCGGGTGCGTCCCTGGCCGTCGGTGATTGGGTAATGGACAAAGTTCTCCCCCCGGTTGTGAATGTAGCCGTGAGGGGCTGGCCCTAGGGCTCGGTGTCGGAGTTGAAGAAGGGGGAAGAGGGGAGGAGCGTCTGCTCGGACTCCTCCTCGGTACAGGGGGCGCCCCGTGGTGTCGCATGCGTACGGGGTCTCGTTGGGGTGGTCAGTGTCGGTGGCAGTGACGATGAGCGGGTGCTCATCTGGGTAGTAATCGTGGAGGCTCCCTCGCGCCTGCTCCAGTATCGTCTCATGCGCTCCACGGCCCCTGCCTTCCTCCTCGCCATCATCTCCGACCGCCGTTCGGTCGCCCTCTGAAGCTGCTCCGCCTTCCACGCCCTCGCCACCTCCAACCACTTGCGCTCCCTCTTCCAATCTTGCCATCGCGATGTCGCCGGTGACGGGCTCTTCCGCCCACTGCTCCACTCGGACCGGGAGAGGTCGAGGTGAGGACACCTCACTGCTGCAGAGAGCTGCACGAAGCCTGTCAACTTCGGGCATCGTGAGCAGGGTTCGGTTGAGGCGCTGGCCGTCTTCGGTGACCAGCCACCAGCTTGCGGGGTTGCTGGTGTCGGGGGTGTGCTCGGCCGGGACAAGGGTTTGGAGGGCTTCGACGAGCTCTTGGTGGGTGACTGGGCTCGTGTTTGAGGCAACACAAGCGATGGCGTCGGCGGCAGAGGGAACGGACATTGTTGTGAGTAAGGAAGAGAGGAAGCCAGCGTGGTAGATGAGAGAGGATGGTGGGGATTTCGAGGAGATCCTTCGAGCTTTTGAGTCTCGCGTGATGCGGGGGTTCAACTTTTGGTACTCAGCTAATGCTTCATCTGCGAACACGTCATCCTTATCAACCCACTGATTCTCCGAGTCGGAGTATCCTTTCCATTTGATCAGGTACTGAAGGCGTCTCCTTCTGCCGAAGTGCCAATGGTCTAGAATTTTCTCGACCTCATACTCTTCTTCTCCTTCTACCAAATCCGGTGGTGGACGCTGGAAATTTTCTCCATGTATGAGCGTTTCGCGATAAGGTGTGAGAAGGTCAATGTGAAACACTGGGTGGATGCTCCACTGCGTGGGAAGTTCCAGTTGATAGTTTACCGGTGATAAGACTCGTGTAACTTTGAAGGGGCCATGCCATCTTGCCGCGAGTTTGGTCGTCGGTTGATTTGTTCTCAAGTGACGCCCTTCCAGCCATACATAGTCTCCGACTTGGTATTTGGGTGTGTCTCGGTGTTTTATCCACATCGATTGTGCCCTTTTGATGAGATCGTGTGCTTCTCTTCGGGCTTCCCGGAATTGTTCGAGCCTCGTGGTGATCTGGGGAATAGGGGACGGCTTATCGAGCCAATCAGCGCGTGGGTCATATCCCATGAGGAGGGAGAATGGGGACTTCCTTGTTGCCTCGTGGGGCCAGTTGTTGTGCGCGAATTCTGCTATTGGTAAGAAGGTTGCCCAGTTATCTTGACGCTCGTTTGCCCAGAAACGGAGGTATTGTTCTAGCCACTGGTTAGTGCACTCCGACTGTCCGTCTGTCCTGGGGTGATAGGCCATGGAAATGTTCTGCTGGATTCCCAAGATCCGACACAGCTCTCGCGTGAATTTGGAGGCGAATCGGGGGTCTCGATCGCTGATGATTTTTGAGGGTAGTCCGAATCGCTTGAAGACGTGGGTTGCGTAGAGGCCGGCTGTTTCTTCTGCTGTGATTTCCTCGTTACAGGGAATGAAAACCGAGGCTTTACTACAGTCATGGTCTGTCACTGTCAGGATGGAATCGTACCCTTGGGATGTTGGGAGTTTGGTGATGAAGTCGAGGGCGATGGTTTCGAATGGTAGGGCGTCTTCCTTTGGCGTGATGGGTACAAGTGGGGCTTTCGTGGGGCGTGTGTTGACCTTGTGACGCTGGCATTCAGCGCATCCTTGTACGAAGTTGTGGACGTCGAGTTTCAATTCTGGCCACCAGTATCTTCTTTCCACTAGTTTCGTAGTTCGTGCGATTCCGGGGTGTCCGTGTACCGGGGGATCGTGATGGGCAGCGATAAGTTTCCGTTTCTCATCCAGAGATCCTGTGATGACGTACTTCCCTTGTCGGTACCATGCTCCATTTACGAATTTCAGTTGTTGAGGGTCCACCCAATACCGTAGTATGATCTCGGTTTGTGGGGGGTCTTGTTCCGCTTGTACCGTGACTGTTCGTGCGAAGACATCTTCCGGTAATACCACCACGTTTTCATTATCCCGTTCTCCTTGGTCGTAGTCGGGTCGTCGGGACAGCGTGTCCGCTCGACCGTTCTTTTTCCCTGGGATGTGATGAATTTCGAAGTTGTATTCCATGAGCTCAAGTACTTCCCTGGCGACTCTCCTGCTTATCTTCTGCGGTAGTTTCCAGTACTGGAGGTTCATGTGATCGGAGTAGATCTTGATCTTATGCGGTGATCCAGCCAGCAGTGGTCTCCAGTGTCTGAGGGCTTTGACGATTGCGAGGAGCTCTAGGTCGTAAATGTCGTAATTTCGTTCCGCTTCATTGAGTGTTGCCGAGTAATATCCTATTGGGTGTCACTTGCCATCTTCCTTTTTCTGGAGTAGCACCGCACCGGTTGCGAATCCTGAGGCGTCCACTTCGAGTTCGAACGGGTCGTCTAGTTTTGGGTGCGCGAGTACCGGTTCTTCCGTGACCAAGGCTTTGAGTTTATGGAATGCCTTGTCTTCTTCATCTGTCCATCTCCACTCCGTGTCTTTCCTCGTGAGTTTGTTGAGTGGTTTGGCGTGTGTTGCGAAGCCGCGAATGAAGAGTCGGTAAAAATTGCAGAAGCCTAGGAATGAGCGGACGTCACGGACCTTAGTTGGCGTGGGCCAATCTTTGATGCCTGAAATTTTTACCGGGTCCATACGTGTTACCCCCTTTTCAAGGATTACCCCCAGGTAATCCATTCGCGGCTTGTTGAAGAGGCATTTTTCGAGTTTGAAGTAGAGATCGTGTTCCATGGCCACCTGTAGTACGTCGCGGACCGCTTCTTCGTGTTCCTTTTGCCCGGCTGGATGCCTAGTTGCAATGCCGATGTCGTCCATGTATACGCGTATAATTGTTCCCTTAGCTTCGTGTTTTGCAATGGTATCTCGGTAGATGGTGTTCATCATGGTTTGAAACGTCGCCGGGGAATTGGTGAGCCCGAAGTACATGACCGTAGGCTCGAAGAGACCGTACCGTGTTTTGAATGCCGCTTTGTGTTCGTCACCTTCTCTAATGCGTACGTTGTTGTACCCCCATCTGACGTCCAGTTTGGTGTAGGTATGAGCTTGACTGAGGTCGGTGATGAGGTCTGAGATAAGTGGTAACGGGTATTGATTGCGGATGGTGACAGCATTGATCTTCCGATAATCCTGTACTGGTCGTAATTTTCCGTCTTTCTTCTTTATAAAGAAGAAGGATGAGGCGTATGGGGACTTGGACGGGCGGATGTATCCTTTCTTCAATTGCTCGTCTAGGAATTCTTTGAGTTTGCCGTCTTCTTCTTGCGTCATAGGGTAGACTTTGCAGTCGATCGCTAATGGTGTGCCTTCTTTGAATTCGATTGCGTGATCCCATGGTCGAGAAGGAGGGAATCGGTTGGACGCCTCCTCGCTGAAGATTTTCGCAAACTGGTGGTAAGCGGCTGGGAGTTCAACTTTATCGTGGAACTGCTTAGCTTCGATAGCTAATTCCGTGGCCGTGGTGCGTAGATGGGCTTCATCTTCCAGTTCCGCTACTATGTTCTCTTTCTCTTCCGTGGTGATACTTCCTATGATGTGGTTTTCTTTGTTGGGATTGATGGATCGGATAACGACGGGGAGCATTTTCTCGTGTATGGTGGCGTATCTCCAGTTTATTGTAGGTTCGTAGGTGGCCAGCCAGGGGTATCCGAGTACAAGATCTTCGTTTCCGAGATCGGTGACTAGGAAACGCATCTTTTGTCGTCGTTGGTTAGTTTGCACGTCTAGGTCCACAAAGTGGGTGATACTGCCCGCTTTATTTTCCGTATTATCAATATTCCATATCTTCCGGGGATGTTCCAGTGTTTGGAGTCCGAGGCCCATTCGCTTCGCAAACGAGGGGCGTATGAAATTGTCCGTTGCTCCGGAGTCTACTAGTGTTTTGATGTCGGCCATTGCGTAATTTGTACGAATCGAGACTGGAATTCTAAGAGACCGATAGCGAGTCATGATTACAGAATTACAATTAACCGCCCTCACCCAGGCCGATGGGTTCAGGCGTTCTGAAAACCCTCCTTCCCCCACATTTCTTGGAGAATGAGGTCTTTTACATCGTCCGATTCTCCGGCTACTCCTGCCAGCCAGTCTTTGGCCCTTTGCTGCGGTGGTGCGGAGCTTGCTACTCTGACTTGCGCGGGAGGTTCTTCTTGCGTGTAGTAGTCAGTGTCTGCCATTCGACTAGTGGTTGTTCGACGGCGCGGCTGTTGGCAATTGTGTGAGAAGTGCCCGGTTTGATTACAATTGTAGCAGACAACTGTCCTCATATCTCGAGGCGGTGGACCTCCTCCTCTTCCATATCCTCCCCTTTGCGGTCTCGGGATGAAGGGGCGGTTCGCATCTCCGACCTCTGCGACTCGTGCGCGCGTTCGGTCGGCCGAGGTATCCATGGCGTTCGGGTCGTATCTGGGTGGTGGTGGTCCCCGTGGTGGTCCCCAGTTTGGAGCCTGTGGCCTCCATCGAGGTTGTGCCGATGATGGTGGTGTTTTCGTCTTGAAGTTGTCGAGGCGCGCTTTCATGTGAATATATTGTTTTTGCCTCCTTAATGCGCATCTTTTCCAATCTTCGAACGTGTGCGGCTCGTCTAGTTCGTATACCTTCATGAATAGGGCTCGTGGTAGTCCCGTGGTGAATCGGTCGATCGTTTGCCAGTCGTTTAGGTTGTAGTGAGCTTTTCTGGCTAGTTGCTTGAATCTGACCACGTACGCGTCAATGTCTTCTCCCGTCATTTTGATTCCTTTTTGCAGTTCCGCCTGTGCTTGTTCTTCCTCGAGTATGTTCGAGAATCGTTTGGCGAATTCGGCTGCTACGTGATTCCACAGCGTCTGGGAGTATTGACTTACTCCTTGTCGTATTTCTCGATTGAGCCATTCGAGGATGGACAACGTCCATTCGCTGACGTTGATCCCCTTGATGTATCCCAAAAAGAGAAGCGATCGTCGGTATTCGTTTTGCATGATGGGGGCGTCGAGATTCATCCCCCAATATACGTGCCATTGTGTAAGAAATGCCTCGTATTTAGTGCGGTCTCCATCGAACACGGTCGGGGGTTCACCTGATAGTCTGTCCGATCCGTGTCCTCCTCCCCCTGCAGGGATGCCTCCTCCTCCCGGTGGCCCTGGAGGTCCTCCTCCTGGTGGTCTTCCTCCTCCTGGGAATCCTCCTCCTGTCGGTCCTTGGCTCGGGAATCCGCCTGGCAGTCCTCCTGGTGGAGGTGGCGGTCCTTCTGGTGGGTCTGGGTGATCTGGGCCTATTGCTCGAAAGAGCGCTGCGTCGTCTGCGGTCATCCTGTGTCCGGTATTTGGGTTGATGGGGTTGAGAATGGCTTCGGCCTCTTCTCTGATACGTTGTACTTCTTCCATGGTCTGTGTCTCGGTTACTGCTGCCATGGGACTTTGAATGTGAATCTCTTCTGGTACCATGATGTGTAGAGACTCAGCTATGTGGGCCAGTAGGCTTGAATCGTCTCCTGTTCCTGGTCGTACCTCGCTTTCTGTTGCGGTATTTTCTTCTGCGTGTTCTTCGTGGCTTGACTCTGACGGGGCTTGTTCTCTAGGCTGTTCTTCTTCCCGTTCCCCGTTTTCTTCGTCGCTGTTACTACTATCTCCGTCCAGTGATCCCCAGTCGTCTCCGTGTAGTTCTCTTGAATCGATGTCGCAGCGGTAATGTCTCCCGGCTGGTCTGACGACGTCCCACCGATTGTCTATTGGGTTCCACGTAATCTCTGTCCAACAGAAGTTGGAATAGTTGAACTCAACTGGGCGATATCTGATTGCTTCTCCTGGAAAGTCTACAAAGTACCCGGTGTCTCCTCTGTATTCTCTCCACCGGGCTGCGCCTAGGAATCGTCGTGGTACTGATCGTTCTCCTCTGGTTTCGAGGTTGTAAGGTCGGAAATTTCTCCACTGATCTCTTGTTGTGAACGCCACGGTTGGTGATCTTGGTCTTAATGTAACGCTACCACAGCGTTTAGCTCGACTTGAACTTGGACAAAGGCGTTCACGACTTAGCTGGTCGGAGACACTCGCGTAGTGTCTCAGCGATCCCGTAGAATACTACTAAGGCGATCCACAAAAGGTGTCCTAGTAGTACTAAGGCAACTCCGACTTGACGTGTCGACAGGGCCAGGGTCTTAGACTCGAAGGTCAAGACTTATAAGGGCGTCGTCCCTTAGAGAGGAAGGAAAAGGGCAAGACTTCGGACAAAAGACGGATAGGAGAGTGGTATTGCGAAGAAGACCAAGATAGCGCATCTTGGTCTTCACAGCCCACTATTTATACATATTGAAGAGGTAGCTTTAAAGCTCCTCTCGAACGTAACAACTACTAGCAGTAATAGCTCGAACCCTACTACCGCTATCCTAGTAATGAGTCATGCTAGCAATCACATGCTAACACAACACGCTGACTGATCCTACTGTCCATGACTAATTTCTACTTACTACCGTAGTCATAACCGTATAGTAAGCGTTCGCTTCAATCCTCGTACCGTAATATGAGTCCAATCGTAACACCCGGTATACTCAGCTCATCCTCACCGCCGACCCCTTCGTCCTGGCCTTCAGGGCCGGATGCAACCAGCAATACGGGAAGCCCGTCCACGCCGTCCCCTATTACGACGAGCAGTCCTCTGCCCCCACTTACACTGACGACGACCTCACGTTCTTGCTCTCCGACGTGGGACTAGTCGACTCGGTCGACCAGGCGCTCCTTCATATGAAGGATGCGACGCTCATGGCCGAGATCCACCGCTACCGCTGCATGACGCTGGGGTGGCGAGCGCAGCAACATCGAGTGGCGGCGGAGCAAATGAAGTTGGAGCGCATAGAGATCGAGCGCAACAGGTGCGTCGCCCGACTCCAGCGAGCGCACGCGGTGGACCGCATCGAGAATGTGCGGGCCTCGCTTCATCGTGGACCCAAGGCGGGACAGGACGCGGAGGAGATAGCCTGGATCAGGGCCCTTCGCGAAGTTGGCACTAACCCACTTGCTATCATGCGTGGTCAAGCTGGGGCTTGACGCTGAAAAGGGGGTGATGTTACGATTCGTTCTCGGATTGCCCGGACCGGCTGTGAACTCTGACGTGATTCGTATGACTCGACACGTTAGTAGTAATACGTCATGGACTTCGGATCTTACTGCCTCGTGTTGTGCTGACTGACGACCTCTATTGTTGTACGTGATTGTGATTAGGCCTGCTGACTGATGACTCTTATTGTTGTACGTGTTTCGTGTTACGATAACGACTGTGCATTCTATTATTAGGATACGCTACTTACGCTATTGGCTACTTACGAGTTCGAGCGGAGCTGGAACTAGCTCCCTTACTTGTATTTAAGTTCACAGTAGTACGGACCAGGATCCCCATCTTGGTCTTCTTCAATTACCACTCTTCACTCGTCTTCTGTGCTGGGAACTTCAGGAGTTCCTAAGTGAGCTAGCTCCGGCATATCCCTTCGCGACCAAGAGGGATCCCCGTGACTTCATCTCCATCTTCCTTTGTGAATGGTAGATCAGCTGACCGTGACTTACCCGCCCGGTACCACGTGTCACCTCGTCTTTGAATACCTCAACTCGCGCACCGCTCGTCCAACCCACTGTTACTATATCGTCGACAACCTCGAGTGGGAGTATATTTGCAAAGTTCCCAGTCCACCTCCCAACGTTCCCATCGAAGAGACGTTATACACCTATAGGGATTCTACAGGCACATATTGGCCCCACCCCGCAGTCTTTCCAGAGCACTCGGACAATCACAGATTCCACCCTCGAGGGAACCCACGTTACAACAGCGTCTAAGTCAGACGAACGTCCGTGGTAGACGTTACACCTTCTTTAGTTGTTCATCCAGGAATTCTTTGAGTTTGCTGTCTTCTTCTTGGGTCATAGGGTAGACCTTGCAATCGATCGCCAATGGTGTGCCTTCCTTAAACTCTATTGCGTGGTCCCATGGTTGGGAAGGGGGAAACTGATTGGATGCTTCTTCGCTGAAGATCTTTGCGAACTGTTGGTAAGCCGAGGGAAGTTCTACTTCATCATGAAACTGCTTAGCTTCAATGGCGAGTTCTGTTGCGGTAGTGTGTAGGTGACTTTCCTCCTCTAGTTCTTCTATGATATCCTCCTTTTCCTCCTCTGTAACTGTAGTTCCTATGATGTGGTTTTCTTTGTTGGGATTGATTGATCAGATTACTACTGGCAGCATTTTCTCGTGTATGGTTGCATATCTCCAGTTGATCATGGGTTCATATGTTGCTAGCCAGGGATATCCAAGTACCAAATCCTCATTCCCCAGGTCGGTGACTAGGAAGTGCATCTTTTGTCGCCGTTGGTTAGTTTGGATGTCAAGGTCTACAAATTGAGTGATACTGCCCACTTTGTTTTCCGTGTTGTCTATGTTCCATATTTTCCTTGGATGTTCCAGTGTTTGTAGTCTGAGGCCCATTCTTTTGGCAAACGAAGGGTGTTACGTTTCGACCCGAACCCCGCGCCACCAGTACGGACTCGTGCAGCACAGCTGAGCAGTATCGCGCCGAATGGGTTGCAGCCGCCAGAAGTGAAGGTATCGACCCCGGAAATATCCTACATTATGAATGTGACCCAGGCTGGCAAGTGCCCTGGGAATAGCCAAAGAAGATGTCAAGCGCCCGTCACGTGACCCTGGCACGTGACCTGGTCTAGACTTGCACCAGAAGGATCCAGATGAGCTTGTGCCTGGATCGTGATTGGATCTGCCTCATGGACTGTATGGTTCCTAGTTTCTGATGGACTGTTCTGATTGTGCCTGTGGCTTGATGCGCCCAGGAGTTGTATGTTTCAGCCACTGACTGATGGACTTCTGACCCCGTTTCACCTTTGCCTCATTGTTGACCTTGTGACTGTATGCCCCTGACTCGTGTTGTTTTACTTACGATTGGACGATACGTACTAGGTTTCGGACTCCAAGCTGAGCTTGAAAGCTCCTTGGATGTGTATAAGTAGCACCCCAGTCTCGCTGATACTCCTCAGCTTGACTTCTTGTATTCTACCAGCCTACAAGTAGACCGAAGCAGATACAGGGAGCCCCTGTATAATTGTCCCCTCTCCGATCCTGTCTCCTTTGCTTGAACACGTCCTCCTCTTCTTCTTTGCCACTCGCATTACACATATCCTTGCTGTTATCGCCTACGGTATTGTCCAGACCCTAGAAGAACTCAGCAAATCCCAAGATCTCGAGAATCTGACCGGAAGATAGACCAGTCGAAGTCTTGGTCGCCACCGTGATACCGCAAGAACCCACAAGTTTCCCGTCGAGTGCCGAACTCCGGAAGGTACGCCCGCTGGAGCGTAACAAAGGGCATATAAAATTATCTGTTGCCCTCGAATCTACTAGTGTTCTGATGTCGGCCATAGCGTAACTTGTGCGAATCGAGACTGGAATTCGAAGAGATC
Source organism: Lactarius vividus (assembly GCA_021527035.1). Classification (NCBI taxonomy): domain Eukaryota; kingdom Fungi; phylum Basidiomycota; class Agaricomycetes; order Russulales; family Russulaceae; genus Lactarius; species Lactarius vividus. Next base: position 535,972 of record JAKELG010000011.1, read on the forward strand.
GATAGCGAGTCATGATTACAGAGTTACAATTGACTGCCCTCACCCAGGCCGATGGGTTCAGGCATTCTGAAAACCCTCCTTTCCCCACATTTCTTGGAGGATGAGGTCCTTTACATCATCTGTCTCCCCTGCCACTCCGGCCAACCAATCCTTCACCCTTTGTTGCAGAGGTGCTGTATTAGTTGCTCAGACCTGCGCCGGGGGTTCTTCCTGTGTATAGTAGTCAGTTTCAGTCATTCGACTAGTGGTTGCTCTTTTGCGTGGCTGTGGGCAGTTAGGTGAGAAGTGTCCACTCTGGTTACAGTTGTAACAGATGACTGTCCTCATGTCTCGGGGTCGAGGCCCTCCTCCTTGTCCGTATCCTCCTCATTGTGGCCTTGGGGTAAAGGGTCTGTTGGCGTCTCCTACTTCCGCCACTCTTGCGCGCGTTCTATCTGCCAATGTGTCCATTGCGTTTGGATCATATCTGGGTGGTGGTGGTCCTCGCGGTGGTCCCCAATTGGGAGGCTGTGGTCTCCAGCGGGGTTGTGCGGATGATGGAGGCATCTTTCTCTTGAAATTGTCGAGGTGTGCCTTCATGTGGATGTACTGCTTTTGTCAGCGTAAGGCGCACCTTTTCCAATCTTCGAAGGTGTGGGGTTCGTCTAGCTCGTATACCTTCATGAACAGCACTCATGGTAATCCTGCCATAAATCGATCGATGGTTTGTCAGTCATTTAGGTTGTAATGAGCTTTCCTTGCCAGTCATTCGAACTGGACCACGTACGCATCAATATCCTCTCCTGTCATCTTGATTCCTTTCTGGAGTTCGGCTTGGGCTTGTTCTTCTTCCAGAATGTTGGAAAACCGTTTGGCGAATTCCGTGGCGATGTGGTTCCACAGGGTTTGGGAGTATTGACTCACTCCTCTTCGCACTTCTCGGTTCAACCATTCGAGCATGGTCAGTGTCCATTTGCTGACGTTGACCCCTTTGACGTATCCTAGTAATAGGAGCGATCTCCAATATTCATTTTGCATGATAGGGGTGTCCAGATTCATTCCCCAGTAGATGTGCCATTGTGTTAGGAAGGCCTCGTATTTAGTGTGGTCTCCGTCGTATACAGTCGGAGGTTCACCTGATAGTCTGTCTGACCCATGCCCTCCGCCTCCTCCTAGTCCAGGGGGGGGGGTCCTCCTCCTGGCGGTCCCGGCGGTCCTTCTCCTCTGGGTGGTCTTCCTCCTCCTGGGAATCCTCCTCCTGTTGGTCCTTGTCCTGGGAACCCCCCTGGCAACCCACCAGGTGGTGGTGGTCCCATCGGGGGATCTGGTTGGTCTGGGCCTATCGCTCTGAATAATGCCATGTCATCTGCAGTCATTCAGTGTCCTGTGGAGGGGTTTATGGGATTGAGGATAGCTTCCGCTTCTTCTCTGATGTGTTGTACTTCTTCCATGGTTTGGACTTCTGTAGTCATGGGACTTCTCATGTGAATTTCTTCTGGGATGGTGATGTGTAATGACTCAGCTATGTGGGCCAATCGTCTCCTGTTGCTGGTTGTATTTTGCTTTCTGTAGCAGTATGTTCTTCCACTGGTTCTTCGTGGCTTGATTCCTGAAGGTGCTTGCTCTCTTGGTTGTTCTTCTTTGCTTTCGCTGCTACTGTTGTCACTGTCTCCATCAAGTGGTCCCCAGTCTTCTCCGTGAAGTTCTCTTGAGTTGATGTCGCAACAATAGTGTCTTCCTACTGGTCTAACGACATCCCACCAGTTGTCTACTGGATTCCACATAACTTCCATCCAACAGAAGTTTGAATAGTTGAACTCAACTGGTCGATATCTGATGGCTTCTCCCAGGAAGTCAACGAAGTATCCGGTGTCTCCTCTATATTCTCTCCACCTTGCTGCACCTAGGAATCATTGTGGCACTGATCTTTCTCCTCTTGTGTCGAGGCTATAGGGTCGGAAGTTTCTCCACTGTTCTCTTGTAGTGAACACCACGTTTGGGAGATCTTGGTCTTAATGTTACGCTACCATGGCATTAGTCCGACTTGGACTCGATAATGGCAATCACAACTTAGCAGTTTCGAGAATATCGCTTGTAGGTCCTGATAATCCCTTGAAATACGACCAAGGCAATCCAAAGGGACTTAAGACTAAGGACCAAGGCGACGAAGACTTGATGACGCAAAATGATGACGGCCTTAGACTCGAAGGTCAAGGGAATCAGAGGGTTTGAAGCTCGAAGGCTTGACAAGTGGAACGGGAGAAAGTGGTATTCAGAAGAAGACCAAGATGGTGTATCTTGGTCTTCCTAGTCCACTATTTATACACATGAAGAGGTAGCTTTAAAGCTCCTCTGTGAGTCCGATATCGTATGGCGTAAGTAGCTCAAACCCTACTACCGCTGTACTAGTAATGAGTAATACTAACAATCACATGCTAGTACTACTCGCACTGACTGATGGTGAAGTCCGTGACTAATCTCTACTTACTACCGTAGTCACAACCGTGTAGTAAGTGTTCACTTCGCACCTTGTAATGTCCATCCGTTACATTATGCTTTATTCTGATTGGACTGCGGATCTATTGTACGATCCCATTACTTATTGTGATTGGACGCTATTATTAGAAGTACTCGGATATTCCCTGCACAGTTTCCGCAGCACCCATGGAAAGGCCCTAAGCCTGCCCTAAACACCTATGCACAGACCATGTCCCTAGGTATATAAGGCCTGCGAATTCCATGGATCAGTCCTCAGACTGTCCACTTTGTACTACCCCACAAAGTCTGACTACTCTCCTGCCTGCCTCTCACCTCCTGTGCCCCTTCAGTCATTGGACGAAGCCCCTTTGACAAGCGCCACTACCCCTCAGCTGAGCGCTGAGTTCTGTCTTCAGTGCCCCTTCAGTGAGTTGGCACTACCCTTCTCACAAGCACCACTATCCCTTGGCTGAGCGCCAAGTTCTGTTGGTCAAGCAAGCAGCCCTTTCCCCAGTCCCCTTTCCCTACTGTTATCCGACACTATCGCCCCCGGCTCTACCAACCCCCTTGTCAGACTGAACGTATTGGTCAAGTGGCAGTACGTTCTTCACAGCCACTCCCTGATTCCTCAGACCTTGATGGGGTCCATTCATAGCTGTCCGTGGCCAATGATGGAACCAAGGTACTCCATCTCATAGACCTTGAACTCACACTTTTCTGGCTTCACATAGAGGTCATGCTCCTCGCAGATTCATAATACCTCATGAAGGACCTTTTGATGGTGTTCCACATCATTGGCTGTAGCAATAAGGATGTCATCCATATATACAATGACCTCATTTGTCAGAATGAGGTCATGGAAGATGGTATCCATCATTGTTTGGAAGGTAAAAGGGGAGTTTGTGAGACCAAAGAACATAATGTGTGGTTTCAACAGGCTCTGATTAGTCTTAAATGCTGCTTTCCACTTATCTCCTTCTTGTATTTGGATGTTGTTGTATGTTATGATCCAATGCTTCAGACTTCCATCCACTGTACACTTTTGTCCCCTGTTTCACTTCACTTCATTTGCTCTTTACTTTGTTACAAAAGGGGCTATCAATGTTAGCCACTCTAGACTCCGTTTCTCCTATTTGTCTCAACTTGTTTCAGCCCTTTGTTGTTGTGTGGACTTGTGTTCATGTTGTTTGGAACCTCATCCTATTTAAAGCTGTACTTTATGCTGTAGGAAGCCAGACTTGGCTTTGTTTGCAATCTAGCAACCTTGCCTTCACTCTTTGGTGTGACTCCATCTTTCCCCTCTACTTGTGCGTCCTCTACCTCAGTCCCTAACCTGGACATCGTTGAAGTCTTTGCAGTTGAACTATATCAATGTGTCACACCTGTTAGACTCTGTGTACTTGCAAGACTGAGTATAGAGAAGTGTTAGACACTTCGGGCAAGGAGCCCTAATTGCAGAGTAGTGGCACACACTGTGTCCCACTCCAGACCACTTGTATTTTATAGCAATAAGACAATAGATGTCTTCACTTGATACCTGTGTGATATTGAAACCCCTTGAACCAACATCCCTGCTAGGACGTAACATAAGCCAAGTCTACAACCTCTGACACACCAGGGACACCACTACCTTGCAGTAGGGTGAGTGACGATCCAAGAGGATGCATCAGCCAATGCCCAGAACAACCACAGAACCCCCAGAACAACAACCAGGTGATGGATCCTCTCTGACACAAGAGGCCACATCAGCAACCCCCTACACGAAAACAGAACCCAGAAACAGACCACAATCGTGGCTAGCATCAGTGTCACCCTCGAACCAAACAACAACTGGACCCCAGTACAAATCACAGAACCCTCACTAAAGACAGTGAAGACCTATGTTGATAAGTGACCTTTGCGTACTTAGCGGCTCTGGACGGACCGGACTTGCAGCATGGACTGCTTTAGATAAGATATATAGGACTTGTAGATTAGATATTATGATCTGTACAATCTCGGACTTCTCTCTTATCTATGACATCATGTACAATGACATCATTCAGACTTCTCTGGACTTTACATTATACTTTGCGTCTTTGTACTTTCCTTTGTTCTATCCTTATTATGATGTCACTATGATATCATCTTGGTCTGGATTTCTTTTGTTCTTATCGCCTTGTTCTCCTTTTGTATACTCCTCTTGTCCCATACTGAGAACAACGCTCCTTGTAATACGTGACTCTGTGTTACCCTCCCTGTATCAGTGTCACTCTCTGTAAAGTATTAGTGTAGCTTGTACGCTCCTGGTCCATATCAGTTCCTCACTGCTTGTGTGCCAGGTATGTCCTCTGTCACAGTACGAGCTCAGTGGACTCTTATTACGGTACGAAGTTTGAAGTGGACGCTTACTACACGGTTATGACTACGGTAGTAAGCGTAGATTAGTCATGGACTTACCATCAGTCAGCGAAAGTTGTGGTAGCATGTGATAGTTGCCATGACTCATTACTAGGATAGCGATAGTAGGGTTCGAGCTATTATTGCTAGTAGTTATCGTCTTAAAGAGGAGCTTCAAAGCCGCCTCTGTAATATGTATAAATAGTGGAGTGCAAAGACCAAGATACACCATCTTGGTCTTCTTCAAATACCACTCTCTTCTGCTTATCTCTTGAGGAGACCCTCTCAGTCTTCTTACTCTTGAGAGGGACGCCCTCTCCAAAGTCCTGATCTTCGAGTCTAGGACCCTGGCCCTTTCGACACGACAAGTCAGAGTTGCCTTAGTGATAATCGGACGTCTGCTGTGGATCGCCTTAGTAATCTTCTACGGCATTACCGAGACTCTACAAGAGTACCTGCGACCAGCTAAGTCGTGAACGCCGTCATACGAGTCCAAGTCGGACTGAACGCAGTGGTAGCGTTACAGCCCCCACCACTCTCAAGCACGCTGAAATCATAGCGCGCATAGTGTCGGAGGAAGCACGCCGCTCTGGGCCATCAGGCTCCTCTTCCCTCAACAAGGTGGCCCCCGTCAAGCAGACAGGCAAAAAGGGCAAGAAGGACCACTCCGGTCTGACTTGCCACTACTGCAACAAAAAGGGCCACATCAAGCCTGACTGCAGGAAGAGGAAAAAGGATGAGGCTGACGCCAAGGCAAAGGAGAATGGCAGCAATAAGGCCGCCAATAGTCACATACTTGTACCTACCACCGCCTCGGTTACTGAGGTGCCGAAGCCCATTGACTGGGCTTCTGAATCTATTGGTGTTGCTCTGTATGCTGCCTCGCGTGTGCGATGGATGATGGACAGTGGTGCTACACACCACATCACACCACATCGGTCTGACTTCAAGGACTACACCCCCACAAAAGGCACTGTATGCCTGGGTGATAAGTCCACAATAGACCAAGTGGGTGTCGGGTCTGTCGTCTTTACAACGAGCCAAGGCATCCCTATCACCCTAAGCAATGTGCTACACCTACCACAGGTGAAGACACGCTTCTTGTCGACGCGTGCCCTAGCACAAAAGGGTGCTGAGATTGCCTTTGACAGTGGCTTTTTTAAAATATCTGTCAACCAAAAGTGTGTGGCCAAAGGCTACCTTGAGAACAACCTCTACTGGTTGGACGCTGCTAGCGTCGGTCTAAATGCCCACACAAAATCTAGTGCTGCCACACTAGATATCTGGCATCAGCGCATGGGACACATCTCCCCTGCTGCTCTTAAGTCACATGGTCCCTCTGCCACTACCGGCATGGACATAGATGCTTCTACCACAGCCAAGACAGTGTGCCGTGGGTGCGAGATGGGCAAGTCCACTCGCCAACCCTTTTCTGTGTCCTCAAACAAGAGGACAACTCGTCCATTTGAGATCATGCACAGTGACCTCGCTGGTCCAATGCAAACTCAGTCCCTGCAAGGCTCGACATACACAGCCACCTTCATAGACGACCACACTAAGTTCACTGTGGTCCACTTCCTTAAGTCGAAGGATCAGTTTGCTAAGTCGCTGCAGATGTATTTGGCATGGGGTGAAACCCAATCAAGCCATAAACTGCGCGCTCTGCACTCTGACCGCAGTGGTGAATACATGTCGAGTGTCACACAGGACATTCTTAAGCAGAAAGGGATAGAGCATCACCTTACGATGCCAGGTTCCCCACAGTCCAATGGAAAAGCCAAGCGGTTTAACCACACCATTATGGATAAGGCAATGGCCATGCTACACACTGCTGGCTTGTCTAAAGGCTTCTGGGAGCATGCGGTGTGTGCAGCTGTGCACATCTACAATCGCTCTCCAGTCCACGGACTTAAGTGGCGCACCCCCTATGAGCTCTGGCACTCTGGCAAGGTGCCCGATGTCTCTCACTTACGCATCTTTGGATGCAAGGGGTACATGCACGTGCCCACTGATAAGCATCGCAAATTAGATGCGAAGGCCATTGAGGTCACGCTTATTGGGTTTGAGCCCGAATCTAAGGGCTATAAGCTCTGGGACCGCTCAACCCACTCCGCTCGATTGTCCAGGGATGTGACGTTCGACGAGAGTAGCTTCCTGTCCCTTCAGGGTGTTGAGACACACCCCACACCTTCCCCTATAAGCCCACCGGTAGTGACACCGGTTACAGTGACTGCCGTACCTAGCACATCAGCGTTACCACCACAGCGAGCCGCCTCCCCTGCACACTCACACAGTAGTGAGGAGGAGGACGTAGAAGACCTATTAGACCCCAAACTCGAGCATCCACACACGTCACCACTCCCTGCCACACTGCCCGCTCCGCCAACCACTCCCAAGCGCGAGCAGCGCACTCCCACTTCACCCCCGCCTCGCCAAGGTGCAACACGCATTATGCGCAGTGTCCCTCCGCCCTCACCAGAAATGCCTGGGGGTTTTGAAGATCGCGCGCAGCGTAGTCAACTGTTGCGTGAAATGGACAATGCACCAAGGCGATCTGATCGCGCACCTGTGCCCAACCCCCGCTACTTCAATGTGGACAATATGGCACTGCGTGGCAGGCGTCTGGGGTATGCGGAGTTGCTTGCTGCAGCCTATGTCGGCAGAGACCCTGCAACCTTTGCGGAGGCAATGCGGTCTGCAGACGCAGATGAGTGGACAAAGGTGTGTCAGTATGAAATGGACGCCCTTGCCAAGAATGGCACATGGGAGTTAGTGGATCTCCCACCTAATCATAAGGCAGTAAAATCCAAATGGGTCTTTAAGCTCAAAGCGGATGGCCGCTACAGAGCTCACTTGGTGGCCAAGGGATTTACGCAGATCCCTGGCATAGATTTTGATGAAACCTTCTCTCCCGTCGCACGATTTGAGTCGCTACGTTTACTTCTGGTGTTGGCCGCGCTGGAGGACTGGCACATCCATCAAATGGATGTCAAGTCTGCTTTTCTCAATGGCGTGCTTGACAAGGAGATATATATGGAGCAACCACAGGGTTTCACCGTCACTGGCTCTGAGACTAAGGTGTGCCGCCTAGTTAAGGCGATATATGGTCTCAAACAAGCCTCCCGTGCATGGAACTTGCAATTCCATGGAGTGCTCACTGCACTCGGCTTTAAGCGGATGTTTGCTGATGCTGGCATATATGTGATGCCTCAACGAGAGGGGTATGATCCACTCTTCGTTATTGTCTACGTTGACGACATCACAATACTGGGTCCCTCATTGGATGGAATCAAGTGTCTTAAGTCAGGACTGTCTGAACACTATGAAATGACAGATCTCGGGGAGATAGAATCTTATCTCAGCATGCGCATTGTGCGTGACCCCTCCCTTAGACTCATTGAAATTGATCAGTCTGGCTACATCAAGGATGTCCTTGAACGCTTTGGCATGTCTGATGCCAATCCACACAATACACCCTTGCCTGCTGGTGCTGAAGAGCACCTTGTTAAATATACTGGTCAGGCTACTGCCACTGACATTACGCACTATCAGTCGTTAATTGGTAGTCTGCTGTACGTTCAGATTGGCACTAGGCCAGACATTGCATTCGCTGTGGCACATTTGGTGCAGTATGCAGCGAATCCTAGCCCCCAACATCTACGCCTTGCGCAGTATGTCCTGTCTTACCTTGTAGGAACTGTGGACATGCGCATTGTCTACGATGGTGCCAGTGGCGACGGCCTTCATGGCTACACTGATTCCAGTCTGGCTGATCAGACTGATGATCGTCACTCAACCTCTGGTTATGTATTCCTATTAGCTAACGGTGCAATAAGCTGGTCTTCGCGAAAGCAAAAGACAGTGGCCCAAAACACTACGGAGGCGGAGTACATGGCCATGACCGACGCGGCCAATCAGGCTGCGTGGTATCAGAGTTTCCTCACAGAACTTGGGTACGAGGTCGACGACCCCATCCCACTACATGGTGATAACAAGGGTGCCATTGACTTGGCCTTGAACCCTGTCACTGGGAGATGATCTAAGCACATTGCCATACAGCATCATGTCATCAGGGAGTATATTGAAAAGGGGACCATCACCCTAATTCAAACCCCTACAGTAGAAATGGTTGCAGATGGCTTTACAAAGAGTCTAGCACGAGTACTACTGGAAAAACATAACAAAGACATGGGCTTGTGTCCTTAGATTGTAGATCACGGGGAGATGTTGATAAGTGACCTTTGCGCACTTAGCGGCTCTGGATGGACCGGACTTGCAGCATGGACTGCTTTAGATGAGATTTACAGGACTTGTAGATTACATATTTGATCTGTACAATTTCAGACTTTCTTCTTATCTATGACATCATGTACAATGACATCATTCAGACTCCTCTGGACTTTACATTGTACTTTGCGTCTTTGTACTTTCCTTTGTTCTATCTTTATTGTGATGTCACTATGATATCATCCTAGTCTGGATTCCTTTTGTTCTTATCGCCTTGTTCTCCTTTTGTATATTCCTCTTGTCCCATACTGAGAACAATGCTCCTTGTAATACATGACTCTATGTTACCCTCCTTGTATCAGTGTCACTCTCTGTATAGTATAAGTAGTGTAGCTTGTACGCTCCTGGTCCACATCAGTTCCTCACTGCTTGTGTGCCAGGTATGTTCCCTCCTCCTCAATGTAACATCAGTTCCTCACTGCTTGTGTGCCAGAACTATTCTTTAGCTTCTCTTGCAAGATCCCCTCTGCTGCTTACCAGTTGCTCAGTGTATCTCACCACAGTCCCCCTTGTCACTGTGAGTATGCTGTCCATCTCTGCTGTTCATCACTCCTCTGGACTTGTTATTATACTACACATTTGGACTACCCTTTTGTTATATCTTTATTGTGATGTCACTATGATATCATCCTTGTTCTAGACTCCTATTGTACTTATTTTCTAAAGTACTTCCCTTTGTTCTGACCCACTCTTTGTTCCAGGTCTTATTGTATTCTGTCTATTGTATAACACCCTTATTGTAGAAGTGTGTCATTGTCCTTAGACTGTATAAATAGTGTACCATGTATGCCCTGATAGCCCCACTTCTCACTCTGTGCTATCAGACATCTCTATCATTTTACTCTGCAAGATCCCTGCTTACCCTGTGCCTCCTATATCTCACCACAGTCTACTTATTCACTATGAGTATCTGGATTCCACCTATGCTGTTCATCAGGCTGTACATAACAATAAGAGTCCATCAATCAGTGGCTGAAACATACAGTAGTGGGCATATCAAGCCACAGGCACAATCAGATAACACAATCAGAAACTAGGAACCATACAATCCATGAGGCAGATCCAATCACAATCCAGGCACAAGGTTATCTGGATCCTTCTTGTGCAGTCTAGGCAAGGTCATGTGCCAGGGTCATGTGACAGGTGCTTGATAACTCTACTCCCAAGGTGCTTGCCAGCCTTCCTGCTGTGGGAATTCCAAACCCAGTGCATGATATCTCAGGGATGTGGGATTGACACTTATGATTCTGGCACAAGTGGTCCATTCTCTTCAGTAAGACTCAGTGGAACTGCATGAGTTGACGCTGCTCATCTGAGTGTCAGGATGGATCATAACACTCAGCACTTGTTACGTTCCGACCCGAATCCCGCGCCACCAGCACAGACTCGTGCAGCACGGCCGAGCAGTATCGCGCTGAATGGGTTGCAGCCGCCAGAAGTGAAGGTATCGACCCCGGCAATATCCTGCATTACAAACGTGACCCGGGCTGGCAAGCGCCCTGGGAATAGCCAAAGAAGATGTCAAGCGCCCGTCACGTGACCCTGGCACGTGACCTGGTCTAGACTCGCACCAGAAGGATCCAGATGAGCTTGTGCCTGGATCATGATTGGATCTGCCTCATGGACTGTATGGTTCCTAGTTTCTGATGGACTGTCTGATGGTGCCTGTGGCTTGATGCGCCCAGGAGTTGTATGTTTCAGCCACTGATTGATGGACTTCTGACCCCATTTCACCTTTGCCTCATTGTTGACCTTGTGACTGTATGCCCCTGACTCGTGTTGATTTACTTACGATTGGACGATACGTACTAGGTTTCGGACTCCAAGCTGAGCTTGAAAGCTCCTTGGATGTGTATAAGTAGCACCCGAGTCTCGCTGATATCCCTCAGCTTGACTTCTTGTATTCTACCAGCCTACAAGTAGACCGAAGCAGATACAGGCAACCCCTGTATAGTTATCCCCTCTCCGATCCTGTCTCCTTTGTTTGAGCACGTCCTCCTCCTCTTCTTTGCCACCCGCGTTACGCATATCCTTGTCGTTATCGCCTACGGTATTATCCGAACTCTAGAAGAACTCAGCAAATCCCAAGATCTCGAGAATCCGACCGGAAGATAGACCAGTCGAAGTCTTGGTCGCCACCGTGATACCGCAAGAACCCCCAAGTTTCCCGTCGAGTGCCACACTCCGGAAGGTACGCCCGCTGGAGCGTAACAGCACTGTCTCCTCTCCTCTTTCATTCCATTTACTCTATAGCCTTGCTGCCTTGGGCTGAACCAAGGAGCACTCAAACTTGGGCATCATTCCTCTCAGAGGCAAGCCAACTCAGTACCTTCACCTGTGAGGTAGGACTGTTACAGAAGACAACAGACACCCCAGCAGAGGTGTAACATAAGCCAAAGCTAGGGTCACCCGCCAACGTACCAGCCGGTGAACAGACAGGCGAACCATCGTGGCTAGCATCTCCCTTGACTTACTCCCTGACGACCAGTGGACTGAAGTATTCCGCCGCTGGCAAGACGATCTCCCGATCCACGTACTCGGATCAGCTTACTAGAACACCACTCACACCGACGCACACGGAGGCTACTGTGTTGTCATCAACGGCAAAGTTTATTTGACTGAGTTCATTAAAAACTCTTGGCACATCCTAGAACAACGTGGGACCGAACACTTCACTTGCAGTTCTTGCTGAATCGCCCGAGAAAATGACGCCGGCCTTGGCTGGTGGAACCTAGAAGACAAGCAGCACCCTGACAATCGCGTACTTCCTGACCTCATCGCACCCAACCGTATCGACTCTCCCGTCGCATAACCCGTCGAAGATGACGACGAACCCACTGCTGGAGCCTCAGCATCCCTGAACTTAACCCTTGAAAACGCACCCGTCGACGCCCCCGACTTCTGGACACTAGCCGCGGCCATTACCTCTGCACCCGGTTCCCCAGTCGCACCCGCTATCCTCGCATCTACCATTGCACCTACCATGTCCGCCGCACCCGCTGCTACTGCCCCCTCGGGAGTAAAACTCAGCGGCAATGCGCCCGTCATATTTGATGGCGGGCGTGACAATCCAGAAAATTCTTGCGCGAGTTTGACCTGTACAGTGGTATGAACGAAGACTCGTCCGTCATCAAGTCACCTTATCAGTGCGTCTTTCTCGCGCTTTCCTTCATCTGTGGGCAGAACGTTGACGACTGGGTCGACACCCAGCTGGAGGAGCTCCAGACCAAAGTCACAGGCACCGCCACAACGTCCGCGATACCAAAAACCAACGAGTCGCTTTGGAACGACTTCGTTCGAGAGTTTAAACAAGCCTACACCCACGTCACCGAAAAACAGGATGCTTACCAGCTCCTGAAAGCGCTCCGCATGTAAGGAGCTGATCTTGACACGTATACCACCACATTCAGGAACCTCGCCGCAAAGGCAAGTTACGCACTCGACGCCACAGCAACAGTCGACCTCTACTCGGCAGGGTTACAAAAGGGCCTTTTGTCGGCCATATTGAAGCGTGATACGGTACCCGAGACATTTACGCAGTGGGTCGAGGCGGCCCAGAAAGAACAGCGCAAATACGTGATGCTCCACGCTCGCGTCGTTCTCAACGACAGCAAAAAGATAGGCGGAAAAACAAAGAATGAGTGGTTTCAGCTGCTCAATTCGGCCGGCAACAACAGTGGAGGAAGACGCACCAGCGGAAACGGCCAGCAAACGACGACCCCCATCCGCGATCCCGACGCGATGGACGTCGATCGCATCGTCCTCACCAATGAGGAACTTCAGAGGTGCCACAGCGAAGGACGGTGCTTCCGATACTTCGGCAAAGGCCACCTGTCACACGATTGTCCCAAGAGGTCGGGAAGCAACTCAGGAAACGTCACCACTTCGCGACAAAACGATAACCGACACACCAACAATGCCACGTCAGCGCGCGTGGCCGAAATCACCCCAACGACCGAGGCGCCGCCTACCCCAAACGCCAGAACAAAAACCAACACCAGCAAACCAAACAACCCTACCCCAACGAAAAACGCGGATCGTGGCACACTCGCGAAGATCCGCGCCATGAAGAACGAGGAGAAAGAGGCACTTTTGGACACGCTATTCACGGACGAGGATTTTTAGTCGGCTCGACTCCATCGGTCTGGACGAGAGCCTTTCGAGTAGCCAAGATGTACGTATATCAGAAAAATAGCTTGCAAACCCCAGTGACATTTCAAACTACTCACCAAACAACCAAAACTGCGCTCGTCGATAGCGGCGCAACCAAGAACTTCATCCACATAAACGTCGCCAAGTGACTGCACCTCCCTCTACACCGCCTCCCAACTGTCCGAACAATCCGAAACATTAATGGAATCGAAAATCGAGATGGGAAGATCGAACAATACGCAGCGTTAAAAGTTCGGGTAGGAAACCAATGGACGATCCAGAGATTCTATGTCACGAACCTCGGAAACGAAGACATTTTGCTAGGGTATCCGTGGTTAGCACGATTCGAACCGTGGATCGATTGGCGAACGGGGACACTCACCTCAGAACCCATACACTTGTCTATCCTACGAACACCCCAGGGACAACCAACAACGACGGAAGTCGAAGACTCCACAGAGGGAGACGCAGTTGTGCAAACAACGCAAGTCGAAGCCCCTGAGGAAGGAGACGCAGTCAGCTCAGAAAACAAGATAACGCCCTACCTGCTCGTCCGTGCGATCGCCTTCAACGAGTGGCGATCGCTCGTTGATAACATCGACCCCTGGGAGGAGGGTGACAAAATAGTCATCCGCGTTCCCAGGGACGAAACCATCAAAAAAGCTGCACAAGAGTGGGCTATAGAGGCAAACGAGAAGAGGGAGAAGATGAGCGGGGCGACGATACCCGAAGAATACCAACGACCTCGGCTAACTCCGCTCAGCGACCCTGGAGTTCTCGTTGAGGACAGCAATGAATGCTGGTCTCTCGGGTCACTCTAGCCTGAGATGGTTCGCTGGTTGTGCTCCGCCCATTGTTTGCCTATCAATGGTTTCTGCTCCGGTCCAGATAATCTCTGTCCGAGCTGCTCCAGAAAACCCTCCGTCAACCCGCATGCTTCGATCCCACTCTCAGAATTTGGACCTTCACTTTGTACATGTACAGTACCGATAATACATAACTAGCATTGGTAGAATGTCTCGAAAATCATGCAAGTTGACATTGTTCTCCTTTTATTTTTGTTCGGTTGCTATTAACGTCACTTTCGGCTGTCGCCTTATGGAGATGCTTCAATATCCCACACCTTCTGATTCTGCATTACGGCGATGTTGTTAACCGCCGAGTATTCCGAGTCACCGCACTATTCCCATATCATTGTCAGCTTGAACGCCCACCACAGTGGACAGTATCCCCCTCATGCATCAGCAGCAGCGCATTACCAATATTCTCCCTCTGATCCTGCTATCTCTTTCGACTCCTCTGCGTATGACTCAGTTACTAGGTATTTCCCTTCGGACAACCCACTCCAGGGTCAACATCAACACAGCCTGGTTCCCGTTCCTTCCGGCTACTCGCACTATAATGACGGCCTTGATCACTATGAGCACTATGCCCAACCCCCAATCCCGCCAATTCTCCCGTTCCCGTTTTCTAGCTATTCCGAGATCGGTCGTGCTCTCGTGGAGACCCCACCACCGGAGTCTCGACCCATCAACTGCGGCCCAACTGCCCTTCCTAGCCTTCCAATCCCATCCTCATCCGCTGCTGAACACGAACAATCCGAGAGCCTAGTTGGATTAAACCCCGGCAAAACTGAAACCGAATACGCTTCAGGCGTCAACGGACAGCCCTTTTTGCCAATGGCATCACTTAGCACCCTCCTACTCTCCAGCGAGTTGGCGTTACATCCAAAGGAGCAGAGCCAAGCGCATACCCATGTTTTCCCCACTCCAGCGGGGACACATGGCCACCCATATCACCGGTCACATGTGGGCGATTTGTTCCGCCTGCAAGACCCTGCCATGTACCTGGGACATACTCCCACGCCCCCATCTAAGGTTTGTTCACCACCTCACGTCCCATGTCATTTATGCTTACCTCATGGATAGCGATGCCCTCCCTTCGTAATGCCCGGGCAGCTTGCTTATTCTCCTGGCGTGCGCGAGCCCATGTCGCTTTCCTCATTGTTCTCGTCGTCTGATATCGGGACGCCAACATTAAACATACAACTCGACACGAACGTGGCAAGCTTGTCACAAGTACCACCGCCGGTGTCAGCACCGAACCGCATGGCCAGGCAAGGCGTGTTGATGTTGCCATCGACAAAACGGAGTGCACGGCACAAATCTCCGATGGCCTGCTTGTTCTGCCGTGGGCGGAAGATCGCATGTGGAGCGGCGCCCGTGGGAAGCGCTGACCCAACATGCGAGTGAGTGGTACCCTTGATTTCTGATCGGCGAATATTGCTAACCCCGATTGCAGCCAGTGTGCACGGCGCTCACGCAAGTGTGAATACCCCACAATGTCGCGGCGTGGGCTCCATAAGCGCCATAATAATGGGCGCAGCCACCACAAGGAATCCGAGGACGCAGATAACATTCCTAATCCATAGTGGTTTGCAATCATCCTTTCCATTTCTTTCTTTCTTTCCTTTCTTCTTTCTTTCTTTCTTCTTTCTTTCTTTCTTTCTTCTTTCTTCTTCTTTCTTTCTTTCTTTCTTTCTTTCTTTCTTTTCCCATGCATGCACACGCACATATTTACCCACACTCAACAAACAACTTGGGCTTTGTCGGTTGTATATAACGCTCGCATCTCTCGTCTCACACTCTGGATTCCTCGTTTACTTGCTTGCATTAATTTACACATCGTATGTTTACTAAATATATATTGTCAATGCAGTAATGTCGCAAAATCGGGAATCGGTCTCGATTATAACCACAATTATTACTAAATTACAGCCGACCCCTGATTAGTCTTTGTAATTTCGCAGTCTCTCGAACAGTCGTGGGAATATTTATTAGATCTCCGACCAAAAAGAAAACTGACACATTAAAGAAATAGTTCATAAGATAATTCCTGATAAATGATAACAAATAACATTTTCTGTAACGAGCACATGATCACTCATTTTCTGTCTATCCCTCCCGACACCCGACTGCGTGGATCACGCCACAGCACCGCCGTCTCCTTCCTAGACACCCTCCCCCTGGACACTTCCCTCCTGATACTTGACTGCATGAATCGCGTCACAGTGCCGCCGTCACCTGCTCCCCTCGGCCTAGACACCTCCCATTGGCGTGATACAAATGATGCCACTCCAGCCAGGCAAGCCACACGTGTGTGTCCCTAACCACCACGACAGTGCGGCGCCTCGGGGTGCTCTTCCAGGCGACGCGTCGCGTGCAGGACGCGAATCAGGCCCGCATAGGCACCGCATTGTCCATGGCGGCCGCATGGGCAAGGCATGCGGCGCATAATAGTGGTGCGTGTCATTGCATTCGAATTGGGCAAATGCGCTTACAATGTGGGGCTCTAGCAGGTAGCCCATTGGCTCGGGTGGTGCTTCCCTGGCGTCGCTCCCTCACCTTCTGTTACGTTTCGTCTCGGACTGCCCGGACCGGTTGTGAACTCTGATGTGTTCGTGATGACTCGGCACGTTAGCAGTAATATGTCATGGACTTCGGATCCTACCGCCTCGTGTTGTGCTGACTGATGACCTCCTATTGTTGTACGTGATCATGATTAGGTTTGCTGACTGATGCTTCATTGTTGTACGTGTTTTGGATTACGACGACTACTGCGGATTCTATTATTAGGATACGCTACTTACGCTATTGGTTACTTACGAGTTCGAGCGGAGCTAGAACTGGCTCCCTTACTTGTATTTAAGTTCACAGTAGTACGGACCAGGATCCCCATCTTGGTCTTCTTCCGAATACCACATCCTCTACTCGTCTTTTGTGCTAGGGACTCGCGACGTCCCTAAGTGAACTAGCTCTGGCATATCCCTTACGACCAAGAGGGATCCCCGTGACCTTATCTCCATCTTCCCTCGTGAATGGTAGATCAGCCGACCATGACTTATCCGCCGGGTACCACGTGTCATCTCGTATTCGAATACCTCAACTCGCGCACCGCTCGTCCAACCCACTGTTACTATATCGTCGACAACCTCGAGTGGGAGTATATTCGCAAAGTTCCCAGTCCACCTCCCAACGTTCCCATCGAAGAGACGTTATACACCTATAGGGATTCTACAAGCACGTATTGGCCACATCCCGCAGTCTTTCCAGAGCACTCGGACAACCACAGATTCCATCCCCGAGGGAACCCACGTCACAACAGCGTCTAAGTCAGACGAACGTCCGTGGTAGACGTTACATTAAGACCAAGATCCTCCAACGTGGCTTCCGCAGTAACAACCCGCGATCTCTGGATCCCATTCCGACCATATCACATCGACAGAAGAGGGGAACGCAACGTCCCTAAACAATACCTCAAAGGAGCCTTTTGGCAGACAGAGCAAGGAGACCCAGGCTACGTAGTTCTTTACACTTACAAGGACGGCAAAACCGGACTCATCCCGGTAGAATTCAACTTCGACCACACTTGTTGGACAGAAATCAGGTGGGACGAACTCCACGGCAAACTACAAGTCGTCAGACCAGCAGGATCAGGCCTTCACCTCGACATTCGTCAAAGCGAAACAACTACTAGAGACCAGTGGGGACCTATCGACGGACAAGAAGAAGAACCAGTCCGCTCCCCAACCCCCAAGACACCTGCACCTTCCCCATCCTTGGGAAGCAACCCCGAAGAAATCCGCATTCTCGAAGCGCAAGCAGAAGAGGAGGAAGCGCAATTAGGATTACTAGCTGAGTCCATCCCTACAGACATGACCACTACAATCACTGAACAACCAACTACGTTCCAGGAACCCACGCGTATTAGTCGCGGCGGAGGACCCCCGCCAGGAGGACACGGGGGTGGAGGCGGGGATGACGGAGGAGGAGATCCGGGAGGACCTCTCTTCACTGGACCAAACGTGTCAAGCGGAACCAAACCCGAGAAATTCATGGGCAAAGAACCCCTCGTGTTTACCGGAGACCGCACTAAAGTTCAACAGTTCCTCACCCAATGGGAGCTGTTCGTGGAAACCAACTACGACAACCCTGCGTTCACTCTCCCTTATCGCAAAGCGCTGATTTTTCTCACCTACATCCAAGGAGACCACGTCAACGAATGGGTTCTCTCCACCACCAAATGGGTCAAGGCGTACAAAGCCAAACATGGACCCTACGACAAGTGGATCTGGGAAGCCATCGAACTCGGCTTCCGCAACACGTTCGCTGACACACTCGAAAAGGAGAGAGCGCAACAAGAACTTCAGAAGGGTTTCCGAATGGAAGGACAAGACATCGACTCCTACGTCGCCAAATTCAAAAAAGCGGTCAGAGAAGCGGGATACTGCTTCGACGACTCTCTGGTCCTCGACAAATTCACCAGTGGGCTCCCGGTGGAACTCTATAAGAATGCATACAACTTCCACAGCCCGAACACGTACGCCCAGTGGAAGACAGCCACGCTCGAACAACAGCGCAAGTGGATGCATCTGCAGACACGTTTGGGGGGGCGTAAACCCCCGGGACCCGGTAAGCCGGGCAATACTTCTCTCAGAACTTTCAACGCTCCAAATCGCCCACAGCAACCACGCCAAGGATGGCAGGCATTCCGGAACCACCCGGACGCCATGGACACCACCCCGGGAAGAGTCTGCGCTCGACTCGCAGGCTCCGAAGAGATCGATTACGCTCGACCTCCGTACACGTCACAAGGAGGACACTCCCAAGGAAAAGGAGTTGTAGACATGAAGAACATCAACTGTTACAACTGTGGAAAGCTTGGACACATGTCCCGTGACTGCCGCCAACCCCGCAAACCGCGCACCAACACAAACTGGCAACCCCGCCAAGGAAGGGGGGCATTCATAGAAGAAGTCCAGAGCGTCCAAGATGAGCCTCTAATCCAATTTGAAGATGACAGCGGCAGTAGCCGCGGTGCCCGCGCCACCACTGATACGCCGCAAGAACGGGCAACCAGCTGGATAAATGGAGTCCGAAACTTGGACGATGAAGCCAGGGACTTGGTAGTTCGGGACCTATTGGGGCGAGAGGATTTTCAAAGCGCCTGAACCCGACGGCCTGGGTGAGGGCATTACAGTGTAATTCTGTGTTCATAATGCGCTATCAATCTATGCATGTTCCAGTTTCATTGCGCGCAAGTTACGCCATGGCTGATAAACGAGCATTAGTGGACTCCGGAGCCACTAACAACTTCATACATCCGGATTTCGTCAAGAGAATGAGGCTAGGCCTCAAAGAACTAGACCGTCATCAAAGATCTGGAACATCGATGGCACGCACAACAAAGGGGGCAAGATCACCCATTGCGTAGACCTAGAGGTACAAACTAAAGGAGTTGTCAAAGAAATGCGATTCCTGGTAACCGACGTGGGAGGAGAAGACATAATATTGGGGTACCCATGGCTGGCAACCTTTCAACCCAATATCCAATGGGCGACGGCTACGCTTAACGAAGCTGAGTATCCAGTTGTCCTCCGCACGGTCAACCCCACGAAACCACGAATAGATCCGGTCATAGCGCGACTCGTACTCGAGAAGCTGCTACTTCCTAACAAGCAGAAAATCGAAGAACAACTGCGATGGGAATGTGACCTCGAAGACACTCGTCTACGCGCAACAATGTCGACTGAGATGGCTATAGAAGCCAAACAGTACACGGAAAAGAAAGCAGTCCCAGAAGAATACCAACGACACGTCAAGATCTTCAGCGAGGAAGAATCCAATCGCTTCCCGCTGTCGAAGCCCTGGGATCACGCAATTGACTTCAAACCAAACACACCGGACACGATCGACTGCAAGATCTATCCAATGAGTCAGACGGAAGACAAGGCACTCAAGGAATGGATCGACGAACAACTGGCCAAAGGGTATATCAGACCCTCTAAATCCCCGTACGCATCATCCTTCTTCTTCATCAAAAAGAAGGACGGAAAGCTACGCCCCGTACAGGACTACCAGAACATCAACAATTGGACGATACACAACCAATACCCCCTTCCACTCATCCCGGAACTCATAGCAGACCTCAGCGGAGCATTCATATTCACCAAACTGGATATTCGCTGGGGGTACAACAACGTGAGAATCAAGGAAGGCGATCAGGAAAAGGCAGCGTTCAAAACAAAATACGGACTTTTCGAACCAACGGTAATGTTCTTTGGGCTAACCAACTCACCGGCAACGTTTCAAACCATGATGAACGAGATCTGCAAAGACCTCATCGCATACCACGAGACCAGAGGCACGATCATCAGGGTATACATGGACGACATAGGTATAGCTACTCGGTCAACGGAACAAGCACACATCGACGCGGTACACGATATTCTGGACCTATTAGAAGAAAATGACCTGTTCCTCAAACCGGAAAAATGCATCTTCCACGCTCCAAGCATCGATTACCTGGGGGTAATCATTGAAAAGGGGGTGACACGCATGGACCCCGTCAAAATTTCCGGCATCAAAGACTGGCCAAACCCAAAAAACGTCAAACAGGTGCGATCATTCCTAGGTTTCTGCAACTTTTACCGCGCTTTCATCCGAAATTTTGCCACACACGCTCGTCCCCTTAACAAACTCACGCGAAAAGACACGGAATGGACATGGACAGCAACAGAACAGGAAGCATTCGACAAAATCAAGAAGCTCATCACCGAAGAACCAGTCCTCGCGCACGCCAAACTAGAAGATCAATTCGAGCTTGAAGTAGACGCCTCAGGATTTGCAATCGGGGCAGTACTGCTCCAATGCAATGAAGACGGCAAAAGACACCCTATCGCCTACTATTCGAACACTCTCAGTACAGCGGAACGAAACTACGATATCTACGACCTCGAACTTCTAGCAATCGTCAAGGCACTCCGAAACTGGCGCCATTACCTGGCAGGATCCCCCCACAAGATCAAAGTATTCTCAGACCACATGAACCTCCAATACTGGCGCTCCCCACAAAAAATAAGTCGTCGAGTAGCACGGGAAGTACTAGAACTCTCAGAGTATGACATCGAGATTCACCACATCAAGGGAACAGCAAACGGACGAGCCGATGCCCTATCTAGACGCCCAGACTACGACCAAGGAGAAGGAGATAACGACCAAGTCACGGTACTACCCGACGACATCTTCATCAGGGCCGCAACAATAGATACGACGGAAGACCCCCTCCGGATCAACGCCACCATATCAGTACAAGAGATGGAAAAGACCAATCCGGTATACGCCCAGGACGATGACAAACTCCGACCCTGGGTAGACCCACACGGACTAAAGAAGATCGAAGGCACCTGGTACAAAGATGGACAACGAGTAGTAACAGGAGGGCTCCTTGAGAAGCGAGAACTCATCAAAAACCATCACGACCCTCCAGTATACGGACACCCAGGAATCAGCCGAACCATCAAACTCATAGAACGATATTACTGGTGGCCAGGTCTCAGGAACGAAGTCACGGACTACGTCAAAGGATGCGCCGACTGTCAAAGGATCAAAGTCAACACCAGGGCAATCAAGGCACCGCTGTGCCCAATATTCCCAAAACCCGAAGCTATGCCCTTTGAAACTATTGCGCTTGATTTCATCACTAAACTTCCAGAAGCACAGGGCTGCGATACGATCCTCACGATAACAGATCACGATTGCACGAAAATGTCCCTGTTCATCCCATGCCAGGAAGAAATATCAGCCGAAGGCACAGCCGCACTATATGTCAAACACGTGTTCCCACGATTCGGACTACCAGGGAAGATAATCAGTGATTGAGACCCCAGATTCACCTCCAAGTTTACGCGCGAACTATGCAAACTCCTGGGGATCGAACAGAATATTTCAACAGCCTATCACCCGCGAACTGACGGGCAATCAGAACGCACAAACCAATGGCTGGAACAATACCTGCGATTCTGGGTCAACGAACGACAAGATGACTGGATACACTACCTCCCCATGGCTGAGTTCACCCATAACAATTGGCCCAGCGAAACCACTAAAGAATCTCCTTTCCAGCTCCTTATGGGGTACAACCCCCGCGCTGATTGGACTGATAGGCCATCACCAATCCCACAGGTGGCGCTCAGGGTCAAACAGTTCAAGGAACTCCGACAGCGCGCACAATCACTGATGATCAAAGCGCAGCAGGGGTGGATCAAGGCCAAAAATATGCCCAAATTCCAAATAGGAGACCAAGTGTGGCTAGAAGGACGCCACTTATGTACCCACCAGCCAACGGCGAAACTGGCAGCAAGACGCCACGGCCCGTTTAAGGTCGCTCAGGTGATGTCCGCAGTCAACTACCGCCTAGAACTTCCCACGCAGTGGCAGATTCACCCAGTGTTCCATGTGGACCTTCTGACGCCTTATCGCGAAACACCCACGCACGGACCAAATTACCAGCGCCCACCACCGGATCTAGTGGGAGGCGAAGAGGAATATGAGGTCGAGAAAATTCTGGACTCTCGGCGGTTCGGCAGAAGTCGCAAACTACAGTATTTGGTCAAGTGGAAGGGATATCCGGACTCGGACAACCAGTGGGTCGATAAGGATGACGTATTCGCAGATGACGCAATTCGGGAATTTAAAAATTCCAACCCCACCCGTGAAGCGCATATAAGCACAGGGAAATCCCAAGAGACGTCCCCATCTCCCTCCTTCACTTCACTCCCCACTTATGAGGCCCTCTTCCCCAGTCAACTTCCGCTATGTCATCAACGACGAACTACCCGCACCTTACCCAGTACAGTCCACGCCATCGTCACCCCTGTCGTCTACCCTCGCCCTTCACCAGCGAGGAAGTCGTCCTCCTTCCCCCGGGCCATCCCCAGTTCCTTCGCTGACCCCCACTGTTTATTCCGAGAGCAACCAGCCCAACTATCTCGGAGATCACTACGTCCCGACCCGAGCGCCCACTCCAGCGGGCGACGAACAACGGGGGTACGAACCCAGCCGACCCACCTCACCAGCGGGCCCCGACGACTCGGGGGATCCGTACGACCCGGCGGAGCGCCTCGAAGCGCATCAATATTTACGTTACGCCACCCATCTCACCACAACACACTCGGAAACCCCCCCGCTTTGCAGACCCACCGGGGAAGCTATCACATTACCGACGCCACATCCATCCGCGCTTCGCTGCGATTCGGAAGAGGAATCTGTGTCGGAGACCGAGAGTCGTGCGGAGACACCCCCTCCCAGGGGGTATCAGTTCAACAGGGGAGTCCATTACATTCCCTTTCAGATTCGAGACGCTCAGGAACGTCTTTGGCCGGCCCGGTATACTCAGCTCATCCTCACCGCCGACCCCTTCGTCCTGGCCTTCAGGGCCGGATGCAACCAGCAGTACGGGAAGCCTGTCCATGCGGTCCCCTACTACAACGAACAGTCCTCTACCCCCGCTTACACCGACGACGACCTCATGTTCCTGCTCTCCGACGCAGGACTAGTCGACTCGGTCGACCAGGCGCTCCTTCACATGAAGGACGCGACGCTCATGGCCAAAGTCCATCGATATCGTTGTATGACGTTGGGATGGCGAGCGCAGCAGCATCGGTTGGCGGCGGAGCAGATGAAGCTGGAGCGCATAGAGATCGAGCGCAACAGGTGCGTCGCCCGACTCCAGCGAGCGCACGCGGTGGATCGCATCGAGAACGTGCGAGCCTCGCTCCATCGCGGGCCCAAGGCGGCACAGGATGTGGAGGAGATAGCCCGGATCAGGGCCCTTCGCGAAGTCGGCACTAACCCTCTGGCCATCATGCGTGGTCAAGCTGGGGCTTGACGCTGAAAAGGGGGTGATGTTACGTTTCGTCTCGGACTGCCCGGACCGGTTGTGAACTCTGACGTGTTCGTGATGACTCGGCACGTTAGCAGTAATACGTCATGGACTTCGGATCCTACCGCCTCGTGTTGTGCTGACTGATGACCTCCTATTGTTGTACGTGATCATGATTAGGTTTGCTGACTGATGCTTCATTGTTGTACGTGTTTCGGATTACGACGACTACTGCGGATTCTATTATTAGGATACGCTACTTACGCTATTGGTTACTTACGAGTTCGAGCGGAGCTAGAACTGGCTCCCTTACTTGTATTTAAGTTCACAGTAGTACGGACCAGGATCCCCATCTTGGTCTTCTTCCGAATACCACATCCTCTACTCGTCTTTTGTGCTAGGGACTCGCGACGTCCCTAAGTGAACTAGCTCCAGCATATCCCTTACGACCAAGAGGGATCCCCGTGACCTTATCTCCATCTTCCCTCGTGAATGGTAGATCAGCCGACCGTGACTTATCCGCCGGGTACCACGTGTCATCTCGTATTCGAATACCTCAACTCGCGCACCGCTCGTCCAACCCACTGTTACTACTATCGTCGACAACCTCGAGTGGGAGTATATTCGCAAAGTTCCCAGTCCACCTCCCAACGTTCCCATCGAAGAGACATTATACACCTATAGGGATTCTACAGGCACGTATTGGCCAGCATCCCGCAGTCTTTCCAGAGCACTCGGACAACCACAGATTCCATCCCCGAGGGAACCCACGTCACAACAGCGTCTAAGTCAGACGAATGTCCGTGGTAGACGTTACACCTTCCCGTGCCTGCGCCCCAAGTGCCACGGCCCCACCTCCAATAGGCAGACCTCGAGACGAGCTGCTGGGAACTGAAGGTACGCGCCACACGCACTCTCACCAACTCCCCTTTGGTGATGCTCGCAGCATTGCCTCCCTGCTCCCCTGCTATCAGTCCCAATCTGGCGCTTCAAATCATGAGGTAGAACCTTGGCATCGGGACGGGAATTTGGAGAGGAACGCGCCTCCCTGCGCACCGGACCCCAATCTGGATCCAGGCGCTCCAAGTCGTAAGGCTGGAATGTTTGGCGACGGGAGGAAAATTTGGAGAGGAACGCGCATGGTCAAGCGTGCGCACCACATGCCCTGCAACTTCCCCATTGTGTGTGCTTCGGGATGTACAGTAGAAGTAGGTATATTGTATTATTGTAGTACCCAAATGCTATTAATTTTACATTCCCCAACTCGAGCAGAAAGCTGCACACCAATAACATAGTTCATCGTTTCAATGTACTGGCCACAATCCACAGAACATGCCACATGAGGACACGCGTGCGAGCGACACGATAGTACTCTACTGCTACTACACTCACTACTACACCTACACTATGTGTGAGCCCATCTTACCTACCCCAAACACACCAGACGCGGAATTACCTGCCGCTAGCACAGGTGCATGAGCCCACTGGTCAAGGCGCCAAAACCCGGTTGATCCTGCAACTTCACGACAGCGCGGGAGCATCACTTGGGATCAGGACCATGGCTTTGATCTTGAATGGGATTCGCTTGAGGATTTCCATAAGTGGTGCGAGAATGAGCAGCGCGCTCACGGTATTGAGCTCCGCACAGCCCACACGAAGCGACCACGCGGAAGCGCCAAGCAGAGCGCAGTGTTCAGTTGGTCTCATCTTTTCATCTGCGCGCGCCAGGGAACCGGTGGCACCAAGCAATATGAGAAGACAACCGACCGTGCAGCCAGAGACACTAAACGTATCGAGAGCGGCTGTCCCTGCCGCGTAAGGATTAAGATCTATCCCCACACTAGTACCGTTCTCGGCAGGTACGACCCTGATCACTCCCACCCCACCAGCAAGGACAATCTCAAATACGTCCAGATACGCGTTCCAACGCTGGAGCAGATCACAGGCCTGATCAGATTGGGATTGACTGATAGGGAAATAGTGTGCAATAATCCATCTTTCCTAAGATATTAATCTAATCTAAACTACAGAAAAAGCGCATGCATGCCCAATTTAGTGAGGATGAGAGGGACCATTACCTCACACTGGACAAGATCGCTCGAGTGAGGAAGGTTGTCGATCGAGAGATCGTTGAACTCGATCCGAACGATGCCAACTCAACCTGAATTTGGGCTGACAATTTACGTGCTGAAGGACATCTTGTGTTCTTCAAGAGTAAGCAAGATTTGCCCCCTGAAGGATCAGATCTTGCGTGTGATCTTTTCACGCTCTGTATTCAAATGACAAATCAACTGGAATGGTTCCAATGTCTTGGGAACGCATTCCTTGGCATTGATGCGACACACAATGTTACACAATATAAGGGATTATTATTATTCACGATCATGGCACGGGATCATTGGGGCCACGGTATGTGCTTCTCACGCTTCCCGGTAATGCGGCCTGACACTCCATCAGGGGTTCCTGTTGCCTGGATGTTGTCCTCCAATGGGACCCAGGCAACAATTAAATATTTCATTAATTTCGTAAAGTGTCAAAGTCCAGATGTTTTGCCTTCAATTTTCATGACAGATCATGATCAAGCGCAAGTAAATGCCATACGTGAGACATACCCGTCTTGCCGCATATTTTACTGCTGGTGGCACGTGCTCAGGGCCATCCGCTCCCATTTTGTCGTTGCTGAATTCAAAGATCTGTGGGACCTGATCCAGAAATGGGTCCGGACCACAGATGAATATGAATTCGAAACTTGGTGGGAAGATATCCAGAGCGATAAATCTATTCCTAAAAGTGTGGCCCAGTACCTGGCCCGGGAATGGATTCCTGTCAAGGAAATGTGGTCCGCCGTGTACCGCCAAAATCGGACGATCTTTGAAGAGGGCGATACTAACATGTTATTGGAGGCGTATGTAATCGTCTTTTTCACATATTTGATATCTGACTAGTAAATTATAGTTATCATCATGTGCTAAAGTCTAAATGGCTTGACAGCAAGCGCAATCGTAGAGTAGACCATCTAATTTCCGCGCTCATGAAAGACACTCTGCTGGAAATTGAAGACCGCCTAAAGTGGCAAGGGATCTGGAAGCGAGAGGAGGACCTCGCGAGATACTACTGCGCGCCCCCGAAACACCACGCGAGTACATCACACAAGTTGGAGACATGCGCTTTCAAGTGCGCTCTTCAAAACAAGAAAAACTTTATGAGGTTGAGCTACTCAATAACAAGTGCACTTGTCTGGATTTTCCCCGCATTGAATTCTGCAAGCACATTGCGTCCACCCAGCATTACTTTGGGGGGACTCAAGTTGAGCCTCAACCCCCCAACCTTAGCTCTCTGTCGAGTCCGATTGCGCCAGCGTCATACAACACCGAAAGCAGGAAGGCCACTTCTGATGGGCATGCCGCGGCGTCTTTAATTTCCGTGACAAACGAGATCATCGCGCTGTCGCAACAGTTGCTTATGCAAACGCCAAATCCCGAGGCCGTTTCAAACATGGTGAAATCACTCCGTCTTGTCCACTCACACCTTGCTGCAGTGGTCATGTCAGCAACTAGAGTTGGCCCACAACTCCCCGAAAGGGAGCAGATCACTCTGAATCAGCACTCCTGGACAGAGACAGCTGAGCGGATGGGCGTCAAACGAGGTAACAAGGCCTGCGGCAAGGTCGACAGCGCACGCACAGCTGAGCACATCGGCGAGATCAATCGCAAGCGCAATTGTGAGAATGATGACCCTTACGGGGCTGGAGAGCAATCTGGCAAACGTGCGAAGCCAGATGCACGCTCAGCCGTTGCAAATGCCAATGCCCAAGCGCGTGCCACCATGGAGCCCTCACGACCTCTGTCATCCTCACGCGGGCCTGCGCCCGTTCCCTTTCCCGTTCATCACTATATCCCCTCTCCCCTTCCTCTGTCACAGCCGGCTCCAAGACCCACGAGTCCCCTCCCTCTCCCAGCGTCCCTTCCTCCCCGTCTGTCGACTCCACGCACGCCTGGGCCCTTGCTTCAGGTGCCTTACTACCCCCCGCCCTCTCTGTCGCAACTGGCCCCGTTCATCCCTCAGTTCACGCAATACCAATATCCATTCCAGACTCCCTATTACCCATTTCACCACCCCTCTCAATAGTCGACTTAGTACTTTTTTTCACAATGTTTGTTGTTGTTAGATTATCAATAAAACTTATTACATCATCCAAAATAATTGAGTTGTAAATGTATTTTCAAAGTTTGGAGTTGTTGTAAACTTGTGAATAAATATATTACATCATCAGAATTATATAGCCAGCCAAAGTTTCGGAATGGGCGTGGTTTGATTCGGACTTTCAGTTTCAGCCGAAGTATTACTGTTTTGGGTCATGAGAGACTGCAGAATTAAGCCAACTCCCCTGATTAGTGTTGCCGTGGCTTGGCTCAGCTCGGCTTGGCTCAGCTAAGCACAGCTCAACCAAAAAAAGACAAGCCAAGCTGAGCCATTCCCAATTGAGCTGGCTCCAGCTGGGCTGAGCTGGCTTGAGCCACTCAAAAGCACAAATAGGGGATTGTACCATTTTGGGTAGTCAGACAGCTGAGTCAACCAAACTGGGGCTCAGTGTGCTCCTGCAAATTGACAAGCCCATTGCTCAAAGTGACTGGATCCTCTGTGATCAGATCCTCTGTACTGGCAGCCTTTCCCTTGTCTAACTGACTGCTTCCCTCTCACTTGCACCCCACCTCCTGTCTGCACTGTGAACATCAGCTTGCCATCTGTGTGTTGTCTGTGTGCTGTCCACATTGCCTGTGTGCTGACTGCTTGTTGCTGTGCACTATCCTGCCCCTGCCTTCCTCTCATCACTGTTCTCTGCACCACTGCTGCCACACTCTACACCCTCATTGTAATGTTTGGACCTTCAACATCACACCCATGCCCCGTAATGCCACCACGTGACCTGACACCCAAGCCCTTTGTGGCCTGGAAACCCACAAGTCCCCAACACATGACAGATGCCAATGCATTAACAGCTGAAGAAGCCAAAATGAGGGAACACCTTTACAAGTTCCACAAGGACCGTGCTCTGCACCTGTGCGCAGCCATACTGTAACGGACGGACTATACGAGGTACGAAGTGGACGCTTACTACACGGTTGTGACTACAGTAGTAAGCGAAGATTAGTCACGGACTTGGATCAGTCATCACGAGTAGTACTAGCATGTGATAGTTAGTATTACTCATTACTAGGACAGCGGTAGTAGGGTTCGAGCTACTTACGCTACGGGTTGTCGGACTCACAGAGGAGCTTTAAAGCTGCCTCTTACATGTATAAATAGTGGACTTGGAAGACCAAGATAAGCCATCTTGGTCTTCTTCATAATACCACTTTCAACCTCTTCTCTTCGGACCTTCGTGTCTTGACTTTGTACTATCCTTGAACTTCGATTCTAAGGCTTGTCGTCATTTTGCGTCAGCAAGTCCTCGTCATTCTAGTCTTGACCCTACGAGCCCTTTGGACCGCCTTAGTCGTGTACCAGGGGATTATCCGCACCTACTTGCGTTATAGCGAAACTCGCTAAGTCGTGAACGCCCTTGTATACGTCCAAGTCGGACTCACGCTAGTGGTAGCGTAACACATACTGACAACCCAGTATATGTTCCCACAAGACCCACCTCAAGGTCTGGAAGATTAGCGATCTCGATGATGTCATTGCCCATCACGTGACCCTGGCATGTGACCTGGCCAAGACTGCACCAGAAGAGTCCAGATGAGCTTGTGCCTGGATTGGAACATGTTTGATTGATTGTGCCTGGTTTGTGATCTGTTACCATATTCGTCTTGATATTCCTGTGCCTCATCCCTGTGGCTTGATGCACCCATGAACTGTATGTTTCAGCCACCACCAGTGGCATTGTGTAACGTCTACCACGGACGTTTGCCTGACTTAGGCGCTGTTGTAACGTGGGTTCCCTCGGGGGTAGAATCTGCGTGTATCCGCTAGTGGAAATACTGCGGGATGGGGTTGGTACGTGCCGGTGGAATCTCTATACGTGTAGAGAGTTTCTTCTACAGGGACTCCTGCTGGTGGACTTGGGACGGTGTGGACGTACTCCCACTGAAGGTTGTCGACGATGTAATAGCAGTGAGTCGGTCGGGCGGTTCTGGCGTTAAGGTATTCAAAGACGAGGTGGCACGTTGTTCCAGGCGGGTAAGGGACTATCGGCGAATCTACCATTCACGAAGGAAGATGGAGATAGTGTCACGGGGATCCCTCTTGGTCTCGAAGGGATATGCCGGAGCTAGTTCACTTAAGGGCGACTGCAGGCCCTTAGCACAAGAGGCGAGTTAGAAGGTGGTATTCGAAGAAGACCAAGATGGGGATCCTGGTCTGTACTACTGCGAGTTTAAATACAAGTAAGGGAGCTAGTTCCAGCTCCGCTCGAACTCGTAAGTAACCAATAGCGTAAGTAGCGTATCCTAATAATAGAATGCGCAGTCATCATCGTAACACAGAACACGTACAACAATAGAAGACATCAGTCAGCAAGCCTAATCATGATCACGTACAACAATAGAGCGTATCAGTCATCCGACACGAGGCGACATGATCCGAAGTCCATGACACATTACATCTGACATACCGAGTCATCGCGAATACGTCAGAGTCCACGACCGGGCCGGACAGTCCGAGAACGAAACGTAACATCACCCCCTTTTCAGCGTCAAGCCCCAGCTTGACCACGCATGACGGTGAGTGGGTTGGTGCCTACAGAGCGCAAGGCCCTGATGCGGGCTATTTCCTCCGCGTCCTGCTCCGCCTTGGGTCCGCGGTGAAGCGAGGCCCGAATGTTCTCGATGCGGTCTACCGCATGCGCCCGTTGGAGTCGGGCGACGCACCTGTTGCGCTCTATCTCCAACCTCTCCAGCTTCATCTGCTCCGCTGCTACGCGGTGTTGCTGCGCCCGCCACCCGAGTGTCATGCAGCGATAGCGGTGTACCTCGGCGATGAGGGTCGCGTCCTTCTGATGAAGGAGCGCCTGATCGACCGAGTCGACTAGTCCTGCGTCGGAGAGCAGGAACGTGAGGTCGTCGTCGGTGTAAGTGGGGGCAGAGGACTGCTCGTCGTAATAGGGGAGTGGCGTGGACGGGCTTCCCGTACTGCTGGTTGCAGTTGGCTCGGAAGGCCAGTACGAAGGGGTCGGCGGTGAGGATGAGCTGAGTATACCGGGCCGGCCAAAGACGTTCCTGAGCGTCGCGAATCTGAAAGGGAATGTAATGGACTCCCCTGTTGTACTCGTACCCCCTGGGAGGGGGTGTCTCCGCACGACTCTCGGCCTCCTGCATAGATTCCTCCTCTGGATCGCGGCGAAGCGCGGATGGATGTGGCGTCGGTAATGTGAGAGCTTCCCCGGTGGGTCCGCAAAGCGGGGGGGTTTCCGAGTGTGTCGTGGTGAGATGGGTGGCGTAACGTAAATACGGATGCACTTCGAGGCGCTCCGCCGGGTCGTACGGGTCCCCGCCTTCGTCGGGTCCCGGAGGCGAGGCTGGTCGACTGGGGACATACCCCTGTTGTTCGTCGCCCTCTGGAGTGGGCGCTCGGGTCGGGACGTACTGGGAGGCGAGTCGGCTGGGCTGGTTGGTCTCGGAATAAACAGTGGGGGTCGGCGAAGGAACTGGGGATGGCCCGGGGGAAGGAGGACGATCTCCTCGCTGGTGAAGGGCGAGGGTAGACGACAGGGGTGACGATGGCGTGGACTGTACTCGGTAAGGTGCCGAAAGTTCGGTGTTGACGACATAGCGGAAGTTGACTGGAGATGATGGGCGCATGAGTGGATGAGTGAGTGAGAGAGAGGGATGGGGACGTCTCTTGGAGTTTCCCTGCGCTTATATGTGCTTCTCTGGCGGGGTTGGAATTTTTGAACTCCCTTATCGCGTCGTCAGCGAATACGTCATCCTTATCGACCCACTGGTTGTCCGAGTCGGGGTATCCTTTCCATCTGACCAGGTACTGAAGTTTGCGACTTCTGCCGAACCGCCGAGAGTCTAGAATCTTCTCGACCTCGTATTCTTCTTCGCCGTTAACCAAATCTGGCGGTGGGCGCTGATAGTTGGGCCCATGCGTGAGTGTTTCGCGATAAGGCGTCAGAAGGTCTACGTGGAACACTGGGTGTATCTGCCACTGCGTGGGAAGTTCTAATCGATAGTTGACTGCGGACATCACCTGAGCGACCTTAAAGGGGCCGTGGCGTCGCGCCGCGAGTTTTGCCGTTGGCTGGTGTGTACGTAGGTGGCGTCCTTCAAGCCACACTTGATCTCCGATTTGGAATTTGGGCGTATCTTTGGCCTTGATCCACCCCTGCTGCGCTTTGATCATTAGCGACTGCGCGCGCTGGCGGAGTTCCTTGAACTGTTTGACCCTTAACGCCACTTGGGGTATCGGGGATGGCCTATCGGTCCAATCGGCACGAGGGTTGTACCCCATAAGGAGCTGGAACGGAGATTCTTTAGTGGTCTCACTGGGCCAGTTATTATGCGTGAACTCAGCCATGGGAAGGTAGTGGATCCAATCGTCTTGTCGCTCGTTGACCCAGAATCGCAAGTATTGCTCTAGCCATTGATTTGTGCGTTCTGACTGTCCATCCGTCCTCGGGTGGTAGGCCGTGGAGATGTTCTGTTCGATGCCGAGTATCTTGCAGAGCTCTCGTGTGAATTTGGAGGCAAATCGGGGGTCTCGATCGCTAATGATTTTGCCCGGGAGCCCGAATCGGGGAAACACGTGTTTGACATACAATGCGGCTGTTCCTTCGGCCGAGATTTCTTCTTGACAGGGGATGAAGAGGGACATTTTCGTACAGTCATGGTCCGTTATCGTGAGGATCGTGTCGCAGCCCTGTGCTTCTGGAAGTTTAGTGATAAAGTCGAGAGCGATAGTTTCAAATGGCATAGCTTCGGGTTTTGGGAAGATTGGGCGTAGTGGCGCTTTGATGGCCCTCGTGTTGACTTTGATGCGCTGACAGTCAGCACAGCCCTTGACATACTCCATGACTTCGTTCCTGAGGCCTGGCCACCAGTAGTATCTTTCCACAAGTTTGATCGTTCGACTGATTCCCGGGTGTCCGTATACCGGAGGGTCGTGATGGTTCTTGATGAGTTCCCTTTTTTCTAGGAGTCCTCCCGTAACTACTCGGCGTCCGTCTTTGTACCAGGTTCCTTCGATTTTCTTCAGTCCGTGTGGGTCTATCCAGGGGCGGAGTTTATCTTCGTCCTGGGCATATATTGGGTTCACCTTTTCCATTTCTTGTACTGAGATGGTGGCGTTGATGCGGAGGGGGTCTTCCGTGGTATCGATTGCTGCGGCCCTGACGAAGATCTCATCTGGTAGTACGGTCACCTGGTCGTTGTCGCCTTCTCCCTGGTCGTAGTCTGGGCGTCTAGATAGGGCGTCGGCTCTTCCATTTGCCGTTCCTTTGATATGGTGAATTTCGATGTCATACTCAGAGAGTTCTAGTACTTCCCGGGCTACTCGGCGGCTTATCTTTTGCGGGGAGCGCCAATATTGGAGGTTCATGTGATCCGAGAACACTTTGATCTTGTGCGGAGATCCTGCTAGGTAATGTCGCCAGTTCCTTAGTGCTTTGACGATTGCTAGCAATTCCAGGTCGTAGATGTCGTAGTTCCTTTCTGCTGCGCTGAGGGTGTTGGAGTAGTAGGCTATAGGGTGTCTTTTGCCTGTCTTCTTTTCGTTGGAGTAGTACTGCTCCTATTGCGAATCCTGAGGCGTCTACTTCCAGCTCGAATTGGTCTTTGAGCTCCGCATGTGCTAGTACCGGTTCTTCCGTGACAAGTTTCTTGATTTTGTCGAACGCTTCTTGTTCCGCGGTGGTCCATGTCCATTCGGTGTCTTTGCGTGTGAGTTTGTTGAGGGGTCGTGCATGTGCGGCAAAATTTCGAATGAAAGCAGCGGTAGAAGTTGCAGAAACCTAGGAATGATCGCACCTGTTTGACGTTTTTGGGGGTTGGCCAATCCTTGATGCCGGAAATTTTGACGGGGTCCATGCGTGTCACCCCCTTTTCAATGATTACCCCCAGGTAATCGATGCTAGGGGCGTGGAAGATGCACTTTTCCGGTTTGAGGAATAAGTCGTTTTCTTCTAAGAGGTCTAGTATGTCGTGTACCGCGTCGATGTGTGCCTGTTCCGTTGATCGGGTTGCTATGCCTATGTCGTCCATGTATACCCTAATGATTCGTCCCTTTTGTTTCATGATACGCGATAAGATCTTTGCAGATTTCGTTCATCATGGTTTGGAAGGTCGCCGGGGAGTTGGTTAGTCCGAAAAACATTACCAGTTGGTTCGAAGAGTCCGTATTTCGTTTTGAACGCCGCCTTTTCCTGGTCCCCTTCTTTGATTCCTTACGTTGTTGTACCCCCAGCGGATGTCCAATTTAGTGAATATGAAAGCTCCGCTTAGATCGGCGATGAGTTCGGGGATGAGTGGGAGAGGATATTGGTTGCGTATGGTCCAGTTGTTGATATTCCGGTAGTCCTGTACGGGGCGTAGTTTTCCGTCCTTCTTTTTGATGAAGAAGAATGATGATGCGTACGGGGATTTCGAAGGTCTGATGTATCCTTTGGCCAGTTGTTCGTCAATCCATTCCTTGAGCGCTACATCTTCGGCTTGGCTCATGGGATAAACCTTGCAGTCGATGGTGTCCGGGGCGTTCGGCTTGAAGTCGATTGCGTGGTCCCACGGTTTTGACAGTGGGAATCGGTTCGATTCTTCTTCGCTAAAGATTTTGACGTGCCTTTGATATTCTTCCGGTACCGTTTTTGCTTCCGTGTATTGCTTGGCTTCAATCGCCATTTCCTGTTGACATTGTTGCGCGAAGCCGAGTGTTCTCGAGGTCGCATTCCCTTTTGAGCTGTTCCTCGATCTTCTGTTTGTTCGGTAGTAACAGTTTCTCGAGTACGAGTCTGGCGATGACCGGATCTATCCGGGGTTTTGAGGGGTTTGTAGTTTCGCAAGACTACTGGATACTCAGCTTCGTTTAGGGTAGCAGTGGCCCATTGGATGTCGGGTTGGAAGGTTGCCAGCCAGGGATATCCTAGGATGATGTCCTCCCCTCCTACGTCGGTGACTAGGAATCTCATTTCCTTGATGATTCCTTTGGTTTGTACTTCTAGATCCACGTAATGGGTGATCTTGCCTCCTTTGTTGTGTGTGCCGTCGATATTCCAGATTTTTCGATGACGTTCTAATTCTCTGGAGCCTAGCCTCATTCGTTTGACTGAAGTCTGGATGTATGAAGTTGTTTGTGGCTCCGGAGTCCACTAGTGCTCTTTTATCGGCCATGGCGTAACTTGCGCGCAATGAAACTGGAACATGCATAGATTGATAGCGCGTTATGAACACAGAATTACACCGTAGTGCCCTCACCCAGGCCGTCGGGTTCAGGCGCTTTGAAAATCCTCTCGCCCCAACAGGTCCCGAACTACCAAGTCCCTGGCTTCGTCGTCGAGGTTTCGAACTCCGTTTATCCAACTGGTCGCCCGTTCTTGCGGCGTATCAGTGGTGGCGCGGGCGCCGCGGCTACTGCCGTTATCGTCTTCAAATTGGATGAGGGGTTCTTCGGCTACACTTTGGACTTCCTCGATGAAGGCTCCCCTCCCTTGCCGGGGTTGCCAGTTGGCGTTAGCGCGCGGGCGCCGGGGTTGACGGCAGTCCCGTTGGAAATGACCCGCTTTGCCACAGTTGTAGCACAGGAGGTTCTTCTTATCGATGATGCCTTGATTAGGGCGTCCCCCTGATTGGGTGTAAGGGGGTTTCGTGTAATCGATCTCCTCTGATCCCGCGAGACGGGCGCGGACTCTTCCTGGGGTTGTGTCCATGGCATCGGGATGGTTCCTAAACGCCTGCCATCCCTGGCGTGGTTGCTGTGGACGATTTGGAGCGTTGAACGTTCTGAGAGAGGTATTGCCCGGCTTACCGGGTCCCGGGGGTTTACGTCCCCCCAAACGCGTTTGGAGATGCATCCACTTGCGCTGTTGTTCTAGCGCGGCTACTTTCCATTGTGCATACGTGTTCGGGCTGTGGAAGTTGTAGGCGTTTTTGTATAACTCCACCGGAAGTCCGCCAGTGAATTTATCCAAAACGAGTGAGTCATCGAAACGGTACCCCGCTTCTCGAACAGCCTTCTCGAACTTGGCGATGTATGAGTCGATGTCTTGCCCTTCCATGCGGAAGCCTTTCTGGAGCTCTTGTTGCGCCCTTTCTTTTTCGAGGGTGTCGGCGAACGTGTTGCAGAAGCCGAGTTCGATAGCTTCCCAGATCCACCTGTCATAGGGACCGTGCTTGGCCTTGTAGGCCTTGATCCATTTGGTGGTGGAGAGGACCCATTCATTGACATGCTCCCCTTGGATGTAGGTTAAGAAGATTAGTGCTTTGCGGTAGGGGAGGGTGAACGCAGGGTTGTCGTAGTTGGTTTCTATGAATAGCTCCCATTGAGTGAGGAATTGCT
The DNA here is from genome assembly GCA_021527035.1 of Lactarius vividus. Lineage (NCBI taxonomy): Eukaryota > Fungi > Basidiomycota > Agaricomycetes > Russulales > Russulaceae > Lactarius > Lactarius vividus. The sequence continues at coordinate 572,458 of JAKELG010000011.1, forward strand.
GGACTTTGGTGCGATCTCCGGTGAATACAAGGGGTTCCTTGCCCATAAACTTCTCGGGTTTGGTCCCGCTTGATACGTTGGGCCCGGTGAAGAGGGGCCCTCCTGGGTCGCCTCCTCCGTCGTCTCCTCCTCCTCCTCCGTGTCCTCCTGGAGGGGGGTCTTCTCCACGGCTGATGCGCGCGGGTTCCTGAAACGTGGCGGGTTGTTCGGTGATAGTGGTGGTCATGTCTGTGGGGATGGACTCAGCTAATAATCCCAGCTGTGCTTCTTCCTCTTCGGCTTGTGCTTCGAGGATTCGAATTTCCTCTGGGTTGCTTCCCAACGAAGGGGATGGTGCTGGTGTCTTTGGAGTAGGAGAGCGGATTGGTTCTTCTTCTTGTCCGTCGATGGGGCCCCACTGATCTCTGGTGGTGACTTCGCTTTGTAGTATGTCGAGTTTGAGGCTCGATCCTGCAGGTCGGACGACTTGTAGTTTGTAGTGGAGAGCGTCCCACTTGAGTTCTGTCCAACAGGTATGTTCAAAGTTAAATTCTACCGGGATGAGTCCGGTTTTGCCGTCCTTATAGGTGTAGAGGACTACGTAGCCTGGGTCTCCTTGTTCTGTCTGCCAAAAGGCCTCTTTGAGGTATTGCTTGGGGACGTTGCGTTCCCCTCTTCTGTCGATGTGATAGGGTCGGAATGGAATCCAAAGATCACGAGTTGTTACTGCGGAAGCCACGTTGAAGGATCTTGGTCTTAATGTAACGTCTACCACGGACGTTTGCCTGACTTAGGCGCTGTTGTAACGTGGGTTCCCTCGGGGGTAGAATCTGCGTGTATCCGCTAGTGGAAATACTGCGGGATGGGGTTGGTACGTGCCGGTGGAATCTCTATACGTGTAGAGAGTTTCTTCTACAGGGACTCCTGCTGGTGGACTTGGGACGGTGTGGACGTACTCCCACTGAAGGTTGTCGACGATGTAATAGCAGTGAGTCGGTCGGGCGGTTCTGGCGTTAAGGTATTCAAAGACGAGGTGGCACGTTGTTCCAGGCGGGTAAGGGACTATCTGGCGAATCTACCATTCACGAAGGAAGATGGAGATAGTGTCACGGGGATCCCTCTTGGTCTCGAAGGGATATGCCGGAGCTAGTTCACTTAAGGGCGACTGCAGGCCCTTAGCACAAGAGGCGAGTTAGAAGGTGGTATTCGAAGAAGACCAAGATGGGGATCCTGGTCTGTACTACTGCGAGTTTAAATACAAGTAAGGGAGCTAGTTCCAGCTCCGCTCGAACTCGTAAGTAACCAATAGCGTAAGTAGCGTATCCTAATAATAGAATGCGCAGTCATCATCGTAACACAGAACACGTACAACAATAGAAGACATCAGTCAGCAAGCCTAATCATGATCACGTACAACAATAGAGCGTATCAGTCATCCGACACGAGGCGACATGATCCGAAGTCCATGACACATTACATCTGACATACCGAGTCATCGCGAATACATCAGAGTCCACGACCGGGCCGGACAGTCCGAGAACGAAACGTAACACATTGGACATGTGTTTCTGCAGTTCCGCAGCAGTATGACTCATTCCTAGGATCATTGTATTAGGGTTTCAGCTGAGTTCCAATAGCTCTCCCTACGAGTATAAGTAGCATGTAGAAGCGACCTTAGACAGTAGCTTTGACTTCTTGTATCTTCTGTACAACCTAGTCCAAGTAGTCCCAGTCCCCTCTGCTCTGAATCCACCCCCTCTTCTCTCTGCCCTATGTGCCCTCAGAGTTAGTCCAGCATTACAGTGGTGTCTCGTGCCCTACGCAGTCCTTGGAGTTCAACCACCTGCTACAGCAGCATTGCCCCCCCCTTCCTCTCCTGCATCACGTGATTCATTGAGCATCAAGCCAGCTCAGCTTATAAGGAGCGAGTCATTCATTTCTTCTACCTTTTTGTTGCTATTCAAGTCTTCCAGATCATCCGTTTCGGACTTCTCATCGACGAGTACAAATGACAGCAAGTGCTAGCTCAAGCGACAGAACAAGAGCAGGTCAACAAGGCCATTAGGAACCCCTGATGTTACGTTCCAGCCGGAACGTTCGGGAATTGATGGGGTTAAGTCGGATGGACTTAGGGCGGGAGTGGAGATGAGATAGAGATAGAACTTGGTGACAAGGGTTCGGTCTCTGACAGGATGAACGACGAGCAAGGTTTTAGCTTGCTAAGAATGTATGAGATGAGTGGGTTCACGCTGTCACTCCAAGATAGAGCAAACTTGGCTGGGATTTAATGAAACTGAGACAAGAGACTATTGAGGACTACTACGTGCTTTTATATCGTACATACTATGATTTTCGTGACTATTTTCTGTGCTATTTCTGTCATCCGATTCTGCTGGCAATTCCGCTGTCAATTCCGACTTTAGTCCGTGCCATGTCACATGTCACGTGATCATGACACTACCCCCTCTTTAGCCGTCTATCTCCCCTTCTCTCACCGCTTCTTTGATTCGACGTATTCTCTCCGGATGCGTACAGCAGTAAGGTTCAGGGTGTGGGGAAAGGATACGCCTTGGGCACGGGGACCCGAATCCGGGGTGGTGGACCGGGACATGGCAGCGTGGGGCGTTCTTGCACAATACGTGAGGTCGGGGGCACAGTCGTGCTGTATGGTTCTGATCACAGTACAGGCATATAGTGTCTCTTGGTTCTTCATCATGCAGTGCTGGCCTGCTCAACGGGGGGTTCCGAGTAAGGGGAGGCTGTATGTCGTGAGGTCGAGGCGGGATTGGGATAGGGGCGAGACCGTCAAGATGGTCGAGATGAGCACGGAATCTTCGGTCATTCGATCCAGCCTCATCAATATGGTAGATGTCGAGACTGCAAGGTAAGGGTTGCGGGAGGAAGGGGTAGATTCGCGATGATATATTAGAGGATCGAAGGCGTTGATCGATTTCTTCAGCTCCCGCCAGCCAGTCGTTCCACGCGACGTCTAGATCCCTCATCCGTGCAAACAACTCTTGTTTCCTCCTCATCGACAATCTAAATCGATGGACGTCAGCTGCAGCGCCTGGGTCCGCGACTAGTGCTAAAGCTTGGTCGACCTCATTGCGCGCAGTGTGGTCAGTAGAGAATAATGCCAGAGAGTGTCCCGGGGGTACCCTGGCATCTGTTCTGGCGGGCATGGGTATGGCGCGGAGAGGTCTAAAGTATTGAGGTTTGTCTTTCCCCTCCGTCCCCAGAGCCACGGGCTGCTTGCGCTGATTAATAACGAATCGGATATAAGGTGCACTTCCCCGCGATCCATTTTCGAAGGGGATCTCGAAGGCATAGGGTTCCGTGCGCCTGGAAATGCACCACCTGACCCCTGGATGCTCAGGTCCCGGCTCAAACGCTGGCCTGAAGTTGATGCTTTCTTCAGCGGCTCCCGTGGTCGAAGGTGTAACATAGGTTGATTCAGAAGACGGGAGCGAGGTGGTAGTAGTAGTTGTGATAGGAATGACTTCGTCTTCAGGGACAAAGATTGGTGGTGGGACGTCGTCTGGGTAAAATCCGTGGATGCGGATATGCTCCACTACGAGCTCCTCGCACTTGTCACAGCGGAGACACTCTCTGCGGATTGTCTGAGCTTTTGAGTGATGGTGCCAACGTCCATCAGGTTCTCGGTACGTAGCATACCTGAAGGAGTCGTTGCGAGTACGGGGGGGTATCTGCACGAGCGTCATGGTCGTTAGCTACCCAAGACCAGGCATCAACCTGTCGGTCAATATAGTCTCGAGCCTGCGCAGAGAGTTCCCAGTCCTGGACTAGATAGTGACTAGGGGGATGATGGACACCATAACCAAAGGGATCCATTTCGATACTGTTGATCTGTATTCCTGCCTTCTTGTCTTTATACTCATGTAGAAGGTCGGGAGCGTGTATATCAGTAGCCAGTTCCCAACTGTCATGCGCATCTGCATATCCTTTCCAGTGCACCAGGTATTGGAGTTTCTTTGCACGTCCGATACGTCGTTCCCCTCGTATCTCCTCTACTTCCCATTCCTCTTCTCCATCGATGATATCGGGTGGTGGTTCCTCGAAATTCTTGCCATGTATTTCCGTTTCCTGGTAAGGCATGAGGAGCGAGGCGTGGAACACGTTGTGTACCTTCCATTGCGGTGGTAGGACGAGTTGATATGTAGTTTTCGAAATAACCTTCGCGACCAGAAATGGTCCATATCTTCGAGGTGCCAATTTGGCGGTCGGATGAGTTGTCTTTAGATTCGTGGCTTCCAGCCAGACCTTCTGTCCGATCTGGTATCTGGGATGAGCCAACTGAATTACCCAGGATTCTTGAGTTCTCTTCATAGCTTCCGATGCCGCTTTCCTGACTTCTGTTAATCTTTGTAATCTGGCAGAGGCGGCTTCTGAGTTTGTTTTTGTTGCAGGCTGGTGGACCGTAGGAACGAAGCCAAACAAGAGTTCGAATGGAGTCTGTTTCATTGTTTCGGACTTCCAGGCGTTTAAGGCGTATTGCGCTATGGGGAGCCATCGTGCCCAATCGTCGCGGTGATTTCCGAAAATACGGAGATATTGTTCTAGGCGTTGATTAGTCCATTCGGACTGTCCGTCTGTTTGAGGATGATAGGCCGTACTAATGTTCTGCTCGACCTGCAATGCTTTCATGATTTCGCGGAAGGCTTTTGCTGTGAAGCGTCGATCTCGATCTGAGATGACTTTCTCCGGAAGTCCGTAATGAGGGAGTATTCGTTCCAGGTATAGTTGAGCCACCCTGAAGGCGTCAATTGTTTCTTTACAGGGAATGAACACGCTGCACTTGGTGCAACCCTGATCGGTGATTGTGAGAACCGTATTGTACCCGCTCAATAGTGGTAGTTTTGTGATGAAATCCATGGCCACAACCCTAAAGGGTAAGGGTGAGGTTTCGTGAGTGATTGGGTAAATCGGTATTTTTGCTTTGTTCGATATGTTTTTGCTTGACTGACAGGGGGCGCAACCTTTCACATAGTGTTACATTTGACCTCCCGGAACGCGCCACTACGCCACCACGTGATCCACCCCCAGCGCAGTTCGTCGCATGGGAACCCACAAGTCACCGACACCCACTAGATGCAACAGCGCAAGTAGCTGAAGAAGCCGAGGCTAGAGAACGCCTCTGGAAATATCACGAGGAACGCGCGCTACACCTACGCGCTGCCATCCTATCATCGAGATTTGCAACTCCCCAAGACCCACCTCAAGGTCCGGAAGATTAGCGCCAGACAATGTCATTGCCCGTCACGTGACCCTGGCACGTGACCTGGCCCAGACTGCACCAGAAGAGTCCAGATGAGCTTGTACCTGGATTGGAACGTGTGTTATCGATCGTGCCTGGTTTATGATCCGTTACTGTATTTGCGTTGACTTTCCCGTGCCTTATCCCTGTGGCTTGATGCGCCCATGGACTGTATGTTTCAGCCACCATCAGTGGCATTGGACATGCGTTCTCCGCAGTTCCGCAGTTTCCGCCTCATGTTGTATGTTTTCCCATTGGACGATTAGCACTAGTTATCGGAGTCCGGGCTGAACTTGAAAGCTCCCTGGACGTGTATAAGTAGACCATAGAAGCGACCTTAGACGGTAGCTTTGACTTCTTGGACTATCCGTACAGCTAGTCTAGTAGTACCCCCCCAGTCCTCCCTCGCTCTCAATCCACTTCCTCTTCTCTTTGCCCTAAGTGCCCTCGGAGTCAGTCCAGCATTACAGCGACGTCCGTACCCTACGCAGACCTCGGAGTTAGCCTCTCTGCTATAGCGGTGTTCCCCCCTTCTTTCTTGTCACGTGACCGATTAATCGAGCGTTAGCTAGCTCAGCTTATAAGGAGCGAGTCATTCATTTCTTTTACCTTTTTGTTGCTATCCGAGTCCTACAGATCGTCCGTTTCGGACTTATCCTTGAAGACCAAGAACGACAGCAAGCGCTAGCTCAGGCGACAGAACAAGAGCGGGTATACCAGAAGTCGTTAAGGAACCCCTGAGGACCGGTCGAGTGCGATCTCCCGAAGTGCGCCCTACGGAGCGTAACACATAGTCTGTAATGTCATTCTTCATCTTTGGCCACCAATAGTGTCTCTGGATGGCGTCTAATGTCTTCGTGATTCCTGCATGTCCTGCTGTTGGAGTGTCGTGGAACGATGAAATCACCCCCTGCTTAAGGTCCCTATCGTCCACGATGACGAGACGGGAATCACGGAAGAACAGTGAGCTGTCCTTGTGGATGGCTCCTGAATCAGCGAGAGTTAAGAGGGCGGGACGATGCATCGATTGTGCGGCACGAAGGCGGTCGTCAAGGATTGTGATCGATAGAAGATCGATGAACATGGAAGGTGGGAGTACAATTGTATCTGCGTTGTCTGCCGTATCATCTGTGACGAAGGATGGATGCCAAGATAGAGGATCAGCCTGTAGGAGGTGCCCGGGGCGATGGACAAGGTGAAGATTGTAATCGGCGAGAATGTTAACGAGTCGAGCTACACGGCGACTAATTTTCTGCGGATGTCAGTAATGTAGAAGATTGGCGTGATCGATATACACGGTGACTGGGAATGGATTGCCGACCAGGAGATGTCACCAGTGTTCGAGACCCCGGACTAGTGCTAAGAATTCCCTATCGTACACGTCGTAGTTCCTCTCAGCGTCTGTGAAGGATTTAGAGAGGTATCCCACGACCTGGGCTTTCCCTCGTGCGTCCTTCTGGGCGAGGATGGCACTGGAAGCGAAGGCTGAAGCATCCGTTTGTAATTCATAAGGTCATTTTGGATCAGGCTGTCGCAAGGCAGGACGACTAGTAGCGATGTTGAGTAGAGTAGACAATGCCTTGGTGTGCTCAGGTGTCCATTGGAATGGTGTATCTTTCTTTAGTAATGCATTCAGTGGTCTGGTGATCTCCACAAAATTTGGAATGAAGGGTCGTTGATAGTTCAAGACGCCGAGCGTGGATCGGACTTGCTTGACCATAGACAGGATTTGCGGCCAGTCCTGTAACCCACTGACTTTGTCTTCCCCCATGCGAATGATACCTTGCTTGATAGTCATTCCTAGGTAATCAATCTCATGCGTTTCGAATGCACATTTGGACAGTTTCAGGAAGTAGCTTTCTCTTTTGAATACTTCCAATACTGATCCGACAATCGATCTGTGTCGTTCTAGATTTTCCTCGGTCGCAATTAGAACGTCGTCCATGTAGACGTAGAGCTCTCCTGGGTACTTGTCGAGTAGGGAGCAGAGCATCCAATTCATAGCACGCGAGAAGGTAGCTGGCGAATTGGTCAGTCCAAAGAACATAACCATGGGTTCGAATAGGCCGAGCGGAGTTTTGAATGCAGCTTTCCACTGATCGCCATCTTTAATACGGATGTTGTTATATCCCCACCTAATGTCGAACTTTGTAAAGAGACTCTTGTTTCCTAGTGAGGAGATGATACTCTTGATGAGCGGTAGTGGGTACTTGTCCCGTACAGTCCAGGCGTTCAAGGCTTTGTAGTCTTGTACGGGGCGAAGTTTGCCATATTTTTTCTTAATGAAGAACAAGGGAGACGCGTACGGTGATTTTGATTCGCGGATATAACCATTACTGAGGTGTTCAGACAGGAAAGCGCGCAAATGATTCATTTTGGTAACATTCATGGGGTACACTTTGGTGCCTAAATGAGTAGGTGCTCCTTCTTTTAATGTGATGGCGTGATCATCCTCCCGCGAGGGTGGGAATCGTTGCATGGCTTCTTCCGAGAACATGACGGAGTAAGCCAAATAGACCTTTGGGAGCGTCATGTCGTTGTTAGCTCCACTGCCGCTGGCGATCGCCATTTTCTGGGCGATTGTTTCATCGATACTGACGTGGCCTTGCTCGAGTCTGAAAGGCCCTCCATCATACGCTTTCTTCCCCCAGTCAATAGTCGGTTTTCGTTCTTCGAACCATGGGAGTCCGAGGATGACACGGCAAGATCCTAAGTTTGTTACGAAGAAGGCCAAGGTGCGCTTATCTGTCCCATCCCAGAGTGTGAGGAGGCATTGACGGGTTAACCCTCCATTAGCATTGACTGTTCCGTCTGCATTTCGAACGTCTATCTTGTTGACGGGAGTCGTTACTAGACCAAAGTATTTGACGGCACTGTCGTCTATGAAATTTCCGGAAGCTCCCGTGTCTAGTAATACTGGGATCTTCTGATTGGAGCCTATCATCTCTACATGGAAAGTGAGGGAATTATTCCTAGTGCTTTGCAAGGTATTGATGACTTCATCTTCATCGTTTGATGTGTCAAGTAGTAGTGTGGAGATCAGTTCCTGCCTATTGCTCGATCCGAGCTTCAAGAGAACGTTTTGTGCATCCACAACAGACGGGGTTTTGCTTTCTTCCTCCCCCTTTTCCGTTGATTCTACGTTATTGACTCGTTGACCTTGCATCCTTCCTTTAGGACATTTACTGGCTAGGTGACCCTGTGCCATGCAACGGAAGCATCGTCCTTCCTTTTGACATTTGATTTTCTCCTCTGGCGTACGCTTCATCTGCCATGTGGGTTTGTTCGAGGTCTGGACATTGTCGACGTCCATCGGGACGACCTGATTATGGTTCACTTTTGTTGGTTTTGGAGTATGCGTGGGTCCACTTGGTACAGGGAGACTTTTCCCTCCGTTAATCTGGGTGATGGCGTTTGTAATTGTTCGGAAGCGCTGAGATTCCTCTTGTGCTGCTTCTTAGGGTTTTTGGCATTTTTGGGTGTCGGAGACAGGCGATGAGCAGCCCCTTTTTCAGACCTCTACAGAAGAATTCAAGAGTTCCGCTTGCATCGACATTCCACCCTGCTGCAGTGGCCAGTCTTTCGAATGTGGCTATATAAGAGTCGACATCGTTGTTTTTCATGGTGAGTGATACTAGCTGTTGATGAGCATTTTGTTCGCTCAACGTGTCTGTCCAGGCACTTTTAAACGCTGCTTCAAATCGAGTCCACAAGGCTTCATCTGTCTCCGCCAGTTTTGGGACATGCGTAGAGACACTGTCATCTAAGTCCTTGCTAACATGGTCGGCCCAGTCATCGACCGCTGGCCCACGCACGTAGGAGAGGGCTAGGCTGACGCGTGAAAAGGGTAGGATCATAAGTTCGTGATTTCTATTGATCCTTCGATATTGATGGAATTCCCTCAGGAATTGCATGCTTTTCTGACAATCGCCCGTAAATTCTTTTGGGGCTTGTCCTTTCAACGACCCCGAATCTGGAGTAGTCTTCGGGGTTGACATAGGTGGTGTAGAGACGTAGGGGAGTATTGGTAGAGCAGGTGGTAATACTGAAGATTGGGTGTGTACTTTTCCTTTGCCTTTTGAGCTTGTCGTGTCTGATGACGAGCTCGAATCCTCAGCCGAGCAGTCTCTCCAGGTATGACAATCTGAAGTAGTCATTCCCGATGTTAGTAGACCCCACAAGGATGAATTTTCAATTCGATTTGCGTTATGTGTATACCAGGTTTCGTTTTGCTGGTAAACCTCGTACCATGCGTCTTTGGCCTTGAAGTATTCAACGTCGATAGCCTGTCTATTGCTGGCGACAACACGATAGCCTCTGAGACTTTCCCAGAAGGTTCCTCCTCCTGCGAGATGGTTAACAGTCGGGGCTGTCCGGCGTACGGCGACACGCCTCTCTGTGAAATCTGTGAGGTCAAGTGCGGGTTCAATGAACGCGCAGTTGGGGTTTGCTTTTGGGGTGAACAGTGTCGATTGCGACTGTTCCAGGTTGACTCCGCGGAGGCGCTAGACTGGCCTCTCTGTCCGTGTCGTGAAACTCAGATATGCTACTGCGCACAATGAGCACGGGTCCAAGGTAGGTCTCAGTTTGTGTTACGTTCCAGCCGGAACGTTCGGGAATCGATGGGGTGAAGTCGGATGGACTTAGGGCGGGAGCAGAGATGAGATAGAGATAGAACTTGGTGACAAGGGTTCGGTCTCTGACAGGATGAACGACGAGCAAGGTTTTAGCTTGCTAAGAATGTATGAGATGAGTGGGTTCGTGCTGTCACTCCGAGATAGAGCAAACTTGGCTGGGATTTAATGAAACTGAGACAAGAGACTATCGAGGACTACTACATGCTTTTATATCATACATACTATGATTTTCGTGACTATTTTCTGTGCTATTTCTGTCATCCGATTCTGCTGGCAATTCCGCTGTCAATTCCGATTTTAGTCCGTGCCACGTCACGTGTCACGTGATCGTGACACCTGAAGACCGGTCAAGTGCAATCTCCTGAAGGTGTGCTCTACAGAGCATAACACTCATGGATCCTTGCTGCCCTCTCTGGGTCCTTGCTGCTGCCATCACCCATATCCTCTCTGCCATCACCTGCCTTACCACCTGCATCACCACTGCTGCTCTCTTGTAATGTCTACCATGGACATTTGCCTGACTTAGGCACTTGTATGACGTGGGTTCCCTCGTGGGTAGTATCAATGGTTCACAGAGTCTTCTGGAAAGACAGCGGGATGTCTACAAAAGGTACCAGTAGAGTCTCGATAGGTGTAAAGGGGAAAACCTGACAGGACACTAGGTGGTGGAGCTCTGATACTTCTGACAAATCTCCAACGGTGTAACGGACAGACTTTACGAAAGGCAAGGTGGACTCTTACTATACAGTTATGACTACAATAGTAAGTAGGAATTAGTCATGGACTTAGATCAGTCAGCACGTCGTGCTAGCATGTGATTGCTAGCATGACTCATTACTAGGATAGCTGTAGTAGGGTTCGAGCTACTTACGCTATAGGGTACAAGTCTCATAGGGGAGTTTTAAAACTACCCCTTCATCTGTATAAATAGTGGAGTGGGAAGACCAAGATAAACCATCTTGGTCTTCTTCTAAATACCACTTCTCTCTATTTGCCTTTGGGCCTACGTGGGTTTAGGGTTTAGGGTTTAGGGAGGAATTGTAACAAAGCTGCAAGCGTTAGTGAGCAGCGAGTTCCTGATGACTACAAAAAGTACCAAGGACGGTGGGGGATACCCAGCGTCGGCCCTTTTGCTTATATGCTCATCAGGGTACTTTTCAAGAGGAGTTTGAAACCACGCCACTTCAGACGGGCCGAAGGCCCGTCAAGCGTTAATGGCGGAGGATTGATGGGGGTCAACAGACTTGCAGGAGAAAACTACGACAGACCCTGACGGTTAACGTGAATTCTCACATCAGGGGCTTATCCTGCAAAAGCACGAACAACGTCTCGGACATCAGAATCCTTCTCAGAGGGGTTTGTTCGATATGCTTACTTTACGTTTGTCGGACTTCAACAAGCGGAGGTGATCTGAAGGGGGTAAGAAGTTCATCTACTTCCGAGATCACGCACCTGCCGTACTACGGAAAGATCCGGTTCCTGCCATAAAACGTAAACCTGTCCACCGACTTCCGGGGCCTAATTCAGGGACCCAGCTATCCCTCTAAGGGAATAACCCCTTAAGGATAGACGCCTGTGAGTGCCTGGTGCCTCCTCAAATAGATCGCCGGTGCCTGAACTTGGCGACTGGAGCACCACCATGGGCGCTTCCTTGCAAGTCAGGTCATACGTCATATCACGTGAGTTTACCAAAGCCAAGTGCCTAGAGCCTTTAAGGTTAGGTTTAAGGTTAGGTTTAAGGTTGAGGGTTTAAGGTTTAGGGTTTAGGGTTAGGTCCTAAACGCATGTAAAGTGTCATTACATGGTTGTTGATGACGTTTCCCAATTAGGGTACTTTGTCTACTCACTAGGTTAAGGGTTTAGGGTTGAGGGTTTCGCTTCCCTAACTTTCTCGGTTAGTAAGTCTGCCAAGACCGAGTCCCCAGGAGTACCTACCACCTCTAAAGGAGTTGGATTTAATTTATTACACACACTGCGTGATATTGCTCAAAACTATACAGAGTCTATGGTCAGGTCGTTTGGTCAGCCAACAACACCTAGGTCATGTCTACCGACACCAGCTGGGAATTACCCAGATCTAACTGTACCTCGGATACTAAGATGGATGGGCCTTGCGACCACGAGCCCTTTGGCCCCGCGTTTCTCATGATGTCCTTGCGAACGTCCCTGGCCGCTCTTCCCCATGAGGGGCGCTGTGCGAAGGGCGAGGATTCTGAAAGATGTCTGGTTATCCAGTCAGCAACTCTAGCCGCTGTCAACCCCGCGGGGCAACATTGGCAGGCGTTGTTAGGGTATCAAGGGCCCCAGCCCCTTCGTTTTCCCGTCTGTTAAGCTTCATCCTGGGTGGGAGCGGATTGATAAGTCTGCCTAATCATGTGTATTATCTAAGGTCTGCTTCCACAACCCCACTGTCCCATAGCGCTGGAGTGCCATTCGTCAGTGGCTCTGCCAGATGACCAGCGATGGTGAATGTTTTCTACTTCCATGTTTTCATCGTCAGCTAAGTCCCTAGCAGCCTCTATACTGCTCGGCCCAACAACGGTAGCATTCACATCGCTAACCGCTCTACTTTCGACTGTTGTCTGATCTCTTGCCACTTTCATGGTGAAATCTTCAAGTAGGTGGTCATCTAAAGTTTCAAGGACAGTCCATTTCCAAAGATTAGTAAGGTCCAGAAAGTTGCGCGTGCGTTTGCATGACACAACTACCTGGCTATTGAAAATATTAGTCTCGGCCAGGTTCCATCGGTAAGCGAAATCACCTTCCTTTGTAGGTGGTCGAGGAAACTCTATTGAGTAAGTTTCAGCTTTGTGGTGTTCAAGCCACGAGCGCCAATAATCAAATATGGTCTGTCCAAATTTTTTTTTTTTTTTTTTTTGAATCGATTTATATTCCGGGGCAGTATATAATACAAAGCCGGTCTCAGAGCACCCAAATGAGCTAAGAAGTAATGGTATGTAGTTGGTATCAAATATGGTAGTGTGGCGTTGGGTCACCTCCCAGAGGAAACGAAGTATGTGCATAATAGGGGGGGTTTATAGATAAGCGAACACGAAGTTGATCGGAAACACGTCTGAGACAGTTAGAGAAAAACATGGTAGCGCTTATGGGGCTGCGGGTTAGGCAGGGCATATGCCCGTCTTGAGGTCGAGAGCTCCTTCATCCGGGTTGAAGTGGGCGCCGGTTAAAGATGCGTGACTCTGTGATGGGTCTGAGAGCGACGCGGGTGGTTTGTAGGAATAGGCACAGGTAGTACCCATGTGTTGTGAAGAGTGAGGTCGGGTCCTTGGGCCAGAATCTGTCGAGGTAGTTTTTGTTTATGTGATGTGACAGAGGGGGGCAGTCGTGGAGGATGTGTTTCAGGGTAAAGGGTGTGCGGCAGTGGGGACATAACGAGTCCTCTGGTGGTAGATTGGGGTGGTGGGTGAGTGAGTAGTCTGCCGTGAAGCAATGGAGTGTGGCGAGTTGCATGGCAGTAGAGTGGGCGCGGCGGGTGATGTGAATGTAGTCTTCCGCGGGCTTTTTGGGGGGTATGGCGGCCAGCCATAGAGGGTGATTGCGTCCATCAGGGGGGGTGAGAATGTCGATGGAGTGGTTGTATGCCCGTGGGACGTGGGGTTTAGTTAGGGCGGTTTGGCGGTCAGCTGCCCAGGATCGGTAGGCGTCTGACCTGAGCTGGTTTCGCATCCATGTGACTGTACGGATGGATTTGTTGGCATGCGGTGAGTCCTCCTGGCAGGCTAGGAGGGCCGCTTTCCGGGCGCGGGAATCGGGAGCTCTCTTCCTGTCGACTGGCGACCATACAAGGGTTATTGTAACGCTACCACGGCGTTTAGTTCGACTTGAACTCGGTCAAGGGCGTTCACGACTTAGCTGGTCGCAGACACTCGCGCAGTGTCTCAGTGATTCCGTAGAATACCACTAAGGCGATCCACAGAAGACGCCCCAATAGTACTAAGGCAACTCCGACTTGATGCGTCGACAGGGCCAGGGTCTTAGACTCGAAGGTCAAGACTTATGAAGGTATTGTCCCTTAGGAGGGGAAAGAGGGACAAGACTTCGGACAAAAGACGAATGAGAGAGTGGTATTGAGAAGAAGACCAAGATAGCGTATCTTGGTCTTCACAGTCCACTACTTATACATATTGAGGAGGTAGCTTTAAAGCTCCTCTCGAAGATGAATACTACTAGCAATAATAGCTCGAACCCTACTATCGCTATCCTAGTAATGAGTCATACTAGCAATCACATGCTAGTACAACGCTGACTGATCCTAAAGTCCATGACTAATTTCTACTTACTATCGTAGTCATAACCGTATAGTAAGCGTTCTCGTCAATTCTCGTACCGTATTCTGAGTCCTGTAAGTCCAACCGTGACAGTTATCCTTGTATCCCTGGGCTGTGCGAAAAAGGAAGTGAGGGCTTGATGCCAGATCAGCAGAGCGTGTTGTGAGCGTAAAGAAGAAGTGTTGGTTACGTGAGTGATAGCGGCGAGATCATCGGAGAGTATGTAAATGTGATGGTTAGGCGGGGTGCTCTGGAACTCAGCGTTAAGTAATTCCGCTGTCTTGGCGATGCCAAACAGGGCTGCGTCATTTTGTTCCAACTCCGTTCCTAAAGTCCACCGATGCATAACGGGGGGTGCGGAAGACGAGAGAATGTCAACCGCGACACCGCCCACGTGTAGACCATCGTGCCGGTGTTTGTTGGACACCGTGGCAGCGACTCTAATGACGGTGTGGTTTGAGGTCGGTTTCAGGGTGTAAAGCCCGTTCACCATCCGTTTGCGAGACGCGGGATTGGATTTCCCTTCACGGTTCACATTTCCCTCCCAGTTGGGGACCTCCCAGGGGGGAATGGCCGTTACGTCGACAGGGATGACCTTTGTGGGGTCAACTCTACCTGCGAGAGCCTCCAAGGCAGTGGGGCGCTGTTTGCGTACTCCAGACTGTACGCGAAGTGATCTGTTGCACACCACCCCTCCATTGCTGGAGTGTGGGCTGCTCTGGACCGCAGGTTGCCACTCTTCCCCTAAAAGGGATAGGAGTTGCGACGTGCGGGGGACACGGAACAGATGGATCGCTGTGGAGGCAACGAGTTTGTCCAGGTACTGCCTGGCCGGCAGTACCTGAGTGAGTTCATGTAGCGGGAGTCTAGGTGCAGTACGGAAGGATCCGGAAATGACTTTTACCCCTTCGTTGAATACTAGTTGTACCTTTTTTATTAAGCCGATCTTCCTTTTTCCTGGATACCAGAGTTGGCACCCGTAGGATAAGACCGGAAGGCATATTGCGTTGAAGAGGAGGCGCCAAGACGCGCTGGTGATTCCTCTATGGGTATTGCTGAGGAGCTGGAGTGACTTGATGGAAGCCCTCGCCCAATTGCACATGGTGTCGACGTGAGTGTCCCATCGTAGTTTGTGATTGAAGAAGAACCCTAGGTACCGGATGTTGTTTGAGGGGGTGACGGTGTAGTATGTGTTGTTGGAGGGGTCTGGTAAGAAAAGGCGAGTCGGGGGGGGCGAGGGCTTTCTGGAGTAGGGTTTAGTGAAGTAAATCAGTTCGGTTTTATCTGGTTCGCATTCCAGATTGGATCTGCGTAACCAGTCTTCACATTGCCTACACCTTTCCCTGAGAATATTGTTTACTTCTTCCCAAGTGTCGGCGTGGGCGAAGATTATCCCATCGTCGACATACATACCCAGTGAGGAGTCGGTGTGAGGCGGTTTGAGTTTGAGGAGGGTGGAGGTGTATATGGTGGAGAGGATAGGTGATATCGGTGAGCCTTGGGGGGTTCCAATGGGTTGGTCCCTTGTGTCGTCCGTTTGTCCGTTGAAGAGCATTTGGGCTTTGCGGTTCTTGAGGAAGGAGTTGACCCATCCTGATACTTGTAAGGGGAATCCAAGGTTGTTGAGGGTGTGGACTAGACGTTGTCGATGGACGTGGTCAAAGAAGCCCTTGATGTCGAAGGGTAGTGCTGCGCATTTTCTATTCTTCCGAAAGGCCGCTTGTATGTTGTGTAGGAGGGTTAGTCCTGCGTCGGTGGTTGAGGAGAAGGCACACGTGCCGAACTGTGTGGTAGGGAGGAGATTAAATTTGTCAGCGCTATAAAGGATACGTCTCGCGACAATTTTCTCCAAGAGTTTGCTGAGACACTCGATTAGAGAAATAGGTCTGTATGCTTTAGCGGAGAGGTAGTCTGTTTTTCCCGGTTTCGGGATTACTACCACTTGTGCTTTCTTCCACGCCGTTGGGTGGTGTTTGGCTTCGAGTATGTGGTTGAAGATATTGATGGTGGTGTCTTCGATCGCTGGCCAGGCTAGTTTGAGGATTTGCCAAGAGATGCCCGATTCCCCAGGAGCTGAGGTATTGGAGCATTCCCTGAGACGTTCGCTGGCTTCCTTGGGGAGGATTGGGGCGTGTTGTCGGGGTGGGATGGCTGGTGGGTCATCGGGTTGTTGGATCGCGATGGGGCCTAGGGATGTGACGAAGAATTTGTTAGCGAGTATGGTACTGATCTCCTCTTGTCCAAAGACAATATCCCCTAGGGGGTTCTTTAGTGCTGGGATGTTCTCTTGTTTGCGTCCGTGTCTCCATTTTGCTAGAGTCCACACCAGAAGTTCTTCTATTTGCTTGTTGAAGTAATCCCGTTTTGTCTTGCGTGTGGTCTTCTTGAACTGTGTGGAGATTTGGCGTCTCTCCTGGGAGTCCCTGTTAGTTGCGCGTAGTTGTGTGGCCAGTTTGTTGCATTCTTCGTTCCACCAGGGGTTACCTCGTTCTTTGGTTGGTCCCTTAAGGCGGAAGTGTTTGGTGCAGGCTGTGACTAGGGTGTTTTGTAACATGATAGCATCACTTTCGATGTTAGTGATGAACAGCAGAGATGGACAGCATACTCACAGTGACAAGGGAGACTGTGGTGAGATATACTGAGCAGCTGGAAGCAGCAGAGGGGGATCTTGCAAGAGAAGCTAAGAAGTAGTTCTGGCACACAAGCAGTGAGGAACTGATGTTACATTAGAGAAGAGGGAACATACCTGGCACACAAGCAGTGAGGAACTGATGTGGACCAGGAGCGTACAGGCTACACTACTTATACTTTACAGAGAGTGACACTGATACAAGGAGGGTAACATGGAGTCACGTATTTACAAGGAGCATTGTTCTCAGTATGGGACAAGAGGAATACACAAAAGGAGAACAATGCGATAAGAACAAAAGAAATCCAGACCAAGATGATATCATAGTGACATCATAATAAGGATAAAGCAAAGGGAAGTACAAAGACGCAAAGTACAATGTAAAGTCCAGAGAAGTCCGAATGATGTCATTGTACATGATGTCATAGATAAGAAAGAAGTCCGAGATTGTACAGATCATAATATCTAATCTACAAGTTCTATAAATCTTATCTAAAGCAGTCCATGCTGCAAGTCCGGTCCGTCCAGAGCCGCTAAGTGCGCAAAGGTCACTTATCAACAGTTAGCGGGGGTCAGGTCAGCGGAGAGCGGGGGGAGAAGAGAGGTGATATCTCGGAGCCACTTTTCTTCGTCTTTGTCCGATTGGAAAGAGACGGCAAACCTTTGTTTGTTGTCGGATTTGTTGCCTCTATGTGTGCCAGTGATGATCCAGGAGATGTTGATTCCTGCGTGATCAGAACCAAAGGATGCTTCCCAGTCTACGGTGGGTGGGGTGATGGTGGTTGTATGGGTGGCGTCGTTTACCCATATAAGGTCGATGGTTGTATCTTTCTGGTTGTCGGTACCCCGTCTAGTGGGAACGCCCGGGGTGTTGGTGAGATTAAAGAGTTGAGTGGCCATCCATTCTTCTATTGGCCGTGCGTTGGTGGTTGGATGGACATCATCGGGGGACCATCGCGACGAGTGCGCGTTGAAGTCCCCTAGAATGACTGTGGGTGTGGTGGGGTCAGTGTCAAGTGCGAGTAGGGTTTTTATTGCGGTGGTGTCCGCTATGTCGTTATAGAAGTTTATGACATGGAGTGTGTGATTACCTATTTTTGCGTCGATGATCTGTATAGAGGGATGTTGGCACAGATCATGACGCGGGATAATTCTGATTGGGTGTTTTCTGTATTTGGAGGCTGTACGTGAGTGTTTTCTTGCATATATCATAACTTTGGCTCTTTTGTCGTTAGTATAGAAGGGGTAATGTAGGTTCCATCGGGGGTTATTTACGCCCCCGAGGACTTCAATACCTTCCCTGGCGCCGTCTTTTTGCACCATACCTATTTGTCCAAACCAGGGTTCTTGTATACAGATGATGTCGTGTAGGTGGTTGGTTTCTAGTAATGCGTGTGTGGGGGCGTTTCTTCGTCTCATATTCACTGAAAGTATGTTAGTCTTATTCATATTTAAAGTAATACGGCGTTGGATGGGTCGGGTGTGATTGTTTTAAGGATGTCTTGTACGTAGGTCCATTGCTCTTTCTGTGTGGGGGCATTGAGGAGTAGCTTGTAGTCCGTTGCGTTGGTTAGTAGTTCCATAAGAACTGGGGATATCATGGCGGTGTTGTCATAGATGTTGAAGAGGAGTTTGATGAGTTGCATTTTGATGTCCCGTTGGCGGACAAGTTCTTCCGGGGTAGGGGGTGTGTAACGTTACCACAGGAACGTTATGTGCGACGTGCACGCCACTAAGTCGTTCAAGCCGAGGTAACGGGACGTGAGCTAGCCGGTTAAGGCCAAGTTCGATGATGAATAAGCACTACACGGTCTCCTCAGACACGCAAGTGGTAATCGGGGGTTCTGGGGTTCAAGCGCAGCGGCGAACCAAAGTCGTGCTCAAGCGAAACAGCGAGCCAAAGTTATTCGTGGATTGACAACGATGTGGTATTACACAAGAAGTCAAGTCTACCGTACAAGCTAGGTAGCGTGTGACTTATATACTAGTACAGGATGTTTGTACGCAACAAACATATGGCGCAATATGTGGAGTCCCAAGCAAAAGTAGAACAAAGGCAGAACTATAGTAGGAAGTACAGCAATCGCGCGGGGTCATGTGGGAGTCAGCTGAGACCGGAGCGCCGTGAACTTTGATATACAAGGAAGGGGACGTGAGGGCGTATCGTGCAATGAAGAGATCATGGGAAACGATTGGGCGCGTGATGAGTTATGGGCGTAACAAGGTGGGGCATCGGAATAAGAAGTAAGGAACGAAGGCGTCCATGGGAAATAGAAGGGAAAATCGTAACATTACCCCCCTGTCAGACCGGAAGTCGCCACGACTTCAGTCACTGCCGACGTAGTCAGTACACGTCAGCACTGGGGTCATTAGTCTCGTCGTCCCGGTCATCCACTGGGCATACATGTCGGCGCAGGAACAAATACCTGCCTCGCTCTCCGCACCGCCTACACGCCTCGTACTGCGGGCACTCAATCTCGTCATGCCGCGCATCAAACCTCAGACACTTCCCGCACCAACGGGGGCGCTCCGAAGGTTCCTCGAACGCCGGGGTGATGGGCGCGAGGCGATGGATGAGGCAGTTAGCAGACTCATGGACCCGGCTCGTGCACCACGTGCACACCCCCGATGGCGGCCGATTCGGGCATTCACTCATCTTGTGGCCCCGCTTCTTGCACAGATAACACTTTCGTCGCTTCTGCGTGCGGCTGGGCCCGTCCATGAGGCGGGGCATCTCGACTGGCCCGCCAGGTCGTGGTACAAGGGGGAGCTCAGGGCGGAGATGCCGAGGGCGTATCGGGCAGGTGGTTAACTCGACAAACTTGTCGGTTATCAATGGGATGGCGCCTGCATATTGCAGGCGTTTGGTGATGCCCTCCAGCGTGGTGTCTAGGTGGAACTGATCCCGCGTGGCTTCTTGCTCGAGCCGTCGTAGGTCCGCCCGACGCGCGTCCAGGGCGATCTTGTCCCCGAGGCACTGTCGCAACCTCGCAACCTCCGCCGACAGGCGGGGGTTTTTGAGTTCGCTCAGGACCTCGTTGATGGTAACGGCGCGAGGATCTTGCGGACTGAAGACAGCGAGCTGGTGAGGGGAGATGGCGGGGTGCATAGCCGTAGGGCGGGGTGTAGACAAGTAAACTTCTTGGCAGTAGCACGCTTTACCTCTCCCTAAGGTTCCAACGATCTCGCGATAGTCCCGACGATAGTAGATATACTTCGCCAAGACTTTCGTGATGTCGTCTTCCAAAGGGATCATGAGGGGGAAGAAGAATGGGGTGTCAGGGGCGTTAAGGAAAAACGGCAGTCCAGGGTCGTCAGATTCTTCGTCGTCCCCTTCATCGATCGGCTCCTCGTCATCATCAAGAGATGCGAGACGAGGGTCGGGCCTGAGTCGATGCGGGGGTATAGCTGGTGTCAGAGAATAGGGGTGGGGGAGTTCCGAAGCTAGCTGTGACATAGGGACGACTGGTGTAAGACCCGGGGGAGCCTCGAGGAGGGGAGCTACTGCCGGTTCGAGCGGTGGTGGAGATGAAGGAGGGGGCGTGGGGCTAGTCGGTGAAACGTTGAGGGCGATGGCTAGAACAGGAGTGGGGGGTCGAGACGGGACCACCGAGTACGGAGTTCGGGCTACGAAGGGGGTTGGAATTCCTTCGGACTGCGAAGGAACTGTAAGACGTTCGAGAATGATGGCAGATGGGGGCCATGGGCGGTCGTTGGCTGGGGCAGTGTTAGAAGTGGGAGTCGTCATGGTAGGTGAAGATATGGAAATCGTCCTTTGCTCCTAGTCTTCTTTTATAGCTTTCTCCCTACCCCATCGGCCGTTGGGTTGCGGCGATAGAAGTCGGCGATTACATCTGGCGCATGTTTGACGTGGTCAGCTGGTTCCCAGGAGCTGTCACTCATGGGAAAGCCCTTCCACTTGACTAGGAATTGTAGTTTGCGCCCACGTCCGTGGAGTCGTGATCCCATGATCTGCTCCACTTCGAATTCTTCTTCTCCGTCCACGAGGTCAGGGGGAGGGCGTGGGAAGTTTTCCCCGTGTAGTTCCGTCTCCTTATATGGTGTGAGGAGGTTCGCGTGGAACACTGGGTGTATCCTCCATGTGACCGGTAGCTCCAACTCATACGTCACTTCCGATAAGGCCTTCTTGATTCGGAACGGGCCATGACGTTTAGGGGCTAGTTTTGCGGTGGGGTAGAACGTTCTCAGGTTTGTCCCTTCTAGCCAGACCTGGGCCCCTTCGGCGTAAGGGATGAAGCGGGTTCTTCCCTTCTTGGCCATGAGGTCTTGCGCATGCTTAATGCAATCTTGCGCGTGCTGTCGCCGCACAGCCATCTCCTCCAGTCGTTGGTCTACTGACGGTGTTTGCGTAGGTTTTGAGACCCATGCTGTTCGTGGTTCCCACCCCATGATGAGTGAGAATGGGGAGTGCTTTGTGGTTGCGTTTGGCCAGGAATTGTGCGCGAATTGTGCCACCGGAAGTGCTTCCGCCCAATTGTCCTGCTGAACAGTTGCTCCAATGACGTAGATACTGTTCCAGCCATTGGTTGGTGCGTTCCGACTGGCCATCCGTTTGGGGGTGATATGCGGAGGAAATGTTCTGCCGTATTCCCAGCGTGCTACACAATCCTTTCATGAACGCGGACGTGAATCGTGGGTCTCTGTCGGTGATGAGCTTGCGAGGTATCCCATAGTGTGGGTATACGTGTTGAAGGTATAGTCGTGCTACTCCTTCAGCTGTGATGGTTTCATGGCACGGTATGAAGATTGCGGCTTTCGAACAATCGTGGTCTGTGATTGTGAGGATAGAGTCGAAGCCTTGGGATGGGGGTAGCTTCGTGATGAAATCCATGGCGACGACCTCAAAAGGCTCTGCTTCAGGGTTGGTGGATATGGGGAATAGGTGGGGTTTTTGTCGGTGAGGGTTGATTTTGTTGGCCTGACATACGGCACATCCCTTGACGTATTCTTCAACGTCTTCTCGCATCGTGGGCCACCAGTAGTCGCGTCGTATTAGTTCGCGTGTGTTGGCGATTCCGGGGTGGCCCATGCTCGGAGAGTCGTGAAAAAGGGTGATTACCCCCCGCTTAAGATCGTTGTCCCCGACAACGACTAATGCGTCGTCTTTCCACCACAGCCCGTCGTGCTGCTTGAGGTTGTGGTGTTCGGCCCATCGTGCCGCTTCTTCCTTACTGGCGTTCTGGGCCACCCGGGACCAAATATCCATATCACATATTGACATTTGGGTGGCTCGAATGAATCTTTCCGCTGGTAGGACGATAACATTGGTGTTGTCCCCTTCGCCGGATTCGTAGTCCGACCGCCTGGACAGGGCGTCTGCGCGCGCGTTCTTCGTTCCTGCTACGTGTCTTAAGATGAAATCGTATTCTGACAGCTCCAGGAACTCGCGCGCGATCCTTCCGGTTGATCTTCCGGGGTTCTTTCCAGTATTGGAGGTTTGCGTGGTCGGTGTGAATGATGACTTTGTGAGGGGATCCTACGAGGTATGTTCTCCACGCTCGCAGTGCCTTAACCACGGCTAGTAACTCCCGATCGTAGATATCGTAATTTCGTTCGTCTCCGTGAAATGACTCGGAGTGGAACGCTATAGGGTGGAACTTCTTGTCGGCGCCTAGCTGATTCAGCACTGCTCCGACCGCGACATTTGACGTGTCAACCTCCAACTCGAATGGTTTGGTAAGGTCTGGGAATAGGAGTATTGGTTCTTCGCATATGCGCTTCTTAATATCTTCGAAGGCGTTCTGCTGTGCGTCATTCCAGTGCCATTGGATCTCCTTCTTTGTTAGGTCGTGAAGGGGGCGGGCAAGTTGGGAGAATCCTCGTATGAACCTCCGATAGAAATTACAGAATCTGAGGAATGCGCGAACTTCCTTGAGACTTTTCGGAGGTTGCCATTCTCGGACTCCCCGAACCTTGACGGGGTCCATTCGTAGTCGTCCGTGACCAATAATGAGGCCTAAGTACTCTGTTTCGTAGACTTCGAACTCGCACTTCTCCGGTTTGACATAGAGATCATGTTCTTCGCAGAGTCGTAGCACTTCGTGGAGGACTTTCCGATGGTGGCATTTGTTATCCGCAGTGGCAACAAGGATATCGTCCATGTAGATAACGACTTCGTTCGTCAGGATAAGATCGCGGAAAATGATGTCCATCATTGTTTGGAATGTGGATGGGGAGTTGGTGAGGCCGAAGAACATGACGCGCGGTTCAAACAGGCCTTGGTTGGTTTTGAACGCCGCTTTCCATTCATCTCCTTCCTGAATGCGAACGTTATTATATCCCCATCGGATGTCCAATTTTGAGTATAGTCGCGCGACTCGGATGCGATCCACGAGTTCTGGGATGAGCGGGAGGGGGTAGTGATTCTTTATAGTGAGTTCGTTAAGGCGTCGGTAGTCTTGTACCGGGCGTAACTTCCCGTCCTTTTCTTGATGAAGAAGAAGGGTGACGCGTAAGCGGACTTTGAAGGGCAGATATATCCCTTCTCGAGCTGTTCGTTAAGGAAGGCTGTAAGCGCCTCTCCTTCGTTCGCCGTTAACGGGTACACCTTGCAGTCGAGGGTGGCGGGTGCATCGGGGAGTAATTCAATGGCGTGATCCCATACGCGAGGCGGGGGAAACCGATGCGACGCTTCCTCACTAAACACTTTGCGGTGTGACCAGTTATTCTGGAGGAACCATTTCCTCAAACGTTTGAGCCTGTCTCTTTGCCGCTTCCTGTTGTGCGAGTTCTGATGCCGTCGTTGTTTTTCGCAGGAAGGCAATCCTTGGCTCCGGTTCTTCGTTCACAACCTGCTCCCATGCCTCCTCATCGAGCTCATATGCCTGCAAGGCCTTGATGGCGGCCTCTAGTGGCATTGCGTCGCTCTGAAGGTTCAGGCTGGAGATCACGACCGGTTGGAAGTCTTCGTTCAGCGTGGCATTCCTCCATTCTATCTCAGGCTCGAAGGCCGAGAACCAGGGGTAGCCCAGGATCGCTTCGTCCTTTCCTAGGTTGGTAACCAGGAAACGAAGCGTCTTCGTGCGCTCACCAGTCCGCACCGCTAAGTCGGTGTACTGGGTTATCGCGCCATCTCGGTTGTAAGTCCGTCAACGTTCCATATAGTAATGGGAGCGGAGACGGGTCGGGTTCCGAGATGCGTTCGTTTGAGCAGTTCCGCACAAATAAAGTTGTCGGTTGCTCCAGAGTCCAACAGGACCTGTCGTTCGGCCGTCGCGTTTGCAGATTTGAAAAGAACTGGGATTCGCATGGATCGGTATCTGCTATAGTACACGTGTAACGCCTTTGCCCAGGCCGACGGGTTTAGGCGTTCGGAAAATCCTTTCCTCCAAAAAGCTTCTCCACCAAGAGGTCCCGCACTTCTTTTGGCTGAGCGGCCAGCGCTGCGATTTGAGCGTCAGCCGCTTCATCATTCGACAGTACGCGGTTTGCTGATATGGCGACTCGAGTAACGAGGGGGGGAGGCGGTATTGCGGGGGTAGTGGGGACGGGAGGAGGCGCTCCTCCGTCGCTTGTGGTCTGAGCAGCGCGAGTGCCTTTTTGTGGGCAATTACGCGACACATGACCCTTTTCTCCACATCGGAAACATCTCCCCTCCGCGACCAGCCTTTGCTTCTCAGCGTCTGTGAGGGTGGCACGGGCTCTAGTGCGACTAATATCCATGGCGTTTGGGTCACGCGCCTTGTTAAGGGCTTGGACCCACTGATCTCGGGTATGACCTCCCCGTTTCTCGTTTTGCCGGTTACGCGTGAGGCGAGGCTTTAGCATAAGATATTCAGCTTGCTGAAGCCGTGCCGCGTCTTTCCACTGGTCCCACGTAACTGGGTGTTGGAAGCGTATAGCGTTGATTACGAGATTGTCGGGGAGTCCCGCTTGGAATTTCTCAATGACGTTAGCTTCGTCTGGATTATAGCCGGCTTTTGTCGTGAGGTTCTGGAATTTTGCGATGTACGTGTCGATGTCTTCGCCAATCATCTTCAATTTGTCGATGTCTTGGCGCGCTCTGGTTCGTTCGGTGGTGTCTGTGTAGGCGTTCGTGAACCGGTCAAGGACCGTGTTCCATAGGTTTTCTTCATTGTGCAGTACTCCTCCTGTGATCTGGGTGTCTAGCCACGCGGTTTGCTCATCTACCCAATCGTCCACCAGGTGTCCCCTCATATAGGAGAGGAAGGTCATGGCTCGTGAGTAGGGTACTGTGAGCTGGTCCACAGTTGGGTTCATCCCTCGATAAATTCGAAAGGATCGAAGAAAGTTTCGACTCTCCTCTCGGTTTCCATCGAAGATGGGTGGTGGGTTGCCCCCAAGTTTGCCCCCTCCCGGTGCTGGTATTGCCCCGGGATGGGCCATGGGGATTGCACCTCCTCCTGGGGGACCGCCACCGGGGGCTCCTCCACCTGGACCGCCTCCGCCGCCACCAGGGGCACCGCCGCCCGGTGGGCCTCCACCGCTACCATGTACGCCTCCACTAGGTCCAGCAGCTGGGCCACTGCTCGACCCCGTCGGCTGGTTGGGTACTAGAGCTATGAGTCGCTCCGCTCGTCTGAGCAGTTGGTCGACTTCCTGTAGCATGTGCTCCTCCACCGCTCGGGCCGGAGGTTCCCGTGGTAGTAAGGCTGGTGGCGACCTGAGTGTTGGTGGCCATCGTGGGCTGTACTGGGGTAAGGGTGGTTGATTCGTCTGGGTCGACGTTAATTCCGGTGATGTTGGTTGACCCGAGGGGTCCTGCGCCGAATTGTGGAGGGACAGGTTTGTATGCGTACCACTGTCCTTGTTTTGGGTCGTAGTCAATGTAAGCCCAAATGCGAATGTCGTCGAAGTAGTGGACTTGGTGGTATTTTTGGCTTGTTGCGTCGAAGATGAAGTACCCCTCTTGGTTGTTGATTTCTTCCCAAACGACTGCGCCCTTTTCGTGGTCGGAGAGTTCGTCGGTTGAATACCGATCGATGTACTGCTTCTGAAATTTCGTGCGACTCCTACTAGTCGCCAGGGTTGCGAGACTTGACTTAATGTAACGTTACCACAGGAACGTTATGTGCGACGTGCACGCCACTAAGTCGTTCAAGCCGAGGTAACGGGACGTGAGCTAGCCGGTTAAGGCCAAGTTCGATGATGAATAAGCACTACACGGTCTCCTCAGACACGCAAGTGGTAATCGGGGGTTCTGGGGTTCAAGCGCAGCGGCGAACCAAAGTCGTGCTCAAGCGAAACAGCGAGCCAAAGTTATTCGTGGATTGACAACGATGTGGTATTACACAAGAAGTCAAGTCTACCGTACAAGCTAGGTAGCGTGTGACTTATATACTAGTACAGGATGTTTGTACGCAACAAACATATGGCGCAATATGTGGAGTCCCAAGCAAAAGTAGAACAAAGGCAGAACTATAGTAGGAAGTACAGCAATCGCGCGGGGTCATGTGGGAGTCAGCTGAGACCGGAGCGCCGTGAACTTTGATATACAAGGAAGGGGACGTGAGGGCGTATCGTGCAATGAAGAGATCATGGGAAACGATTGGGCGCGTGATGAGTTATGGGCGTAACAAGGTGGGGCATCGGAATAAGAAGTAAGGAACGAAGGCGTCCATGGGAAATAGAAGGGAAAATCGTAACAGGGTGGGATGAATACGTCATCAGGGCCGGCGATGCATTGGTCCCTCGGCATTATGTAGAAGAGATATTGTCTTGGGGTGACTGGTCCATCTTGTTCGATGCCGAAGTGGTGTCGGATCATATCTAAGAGGATAGATGGGTCTGCATCTGAGTTAGTGAGTTTAACATGTGGGATTATTTGGTTGGTAGTGAGTGGTAGTTGGTACTTGACAGCACATCGTGCGTCCATGCTGTCGAGACCTTCGAATTTATCATTACCTTGTCCACCCCATTGTTTGTCTAGGGTGTGGAGTTCGGCTAATTGGGATTCCCAATCGTTACCTTTGTCGACTACTTTTTTGAAAGTGTCTTGGGTTTCTTGTATGGTTGCGACGTGATCAGAGTAGATGATGGGTACATAAGCAGGGGACGGGAGGGAGTATGGAGGAGTATGGATGAATCCCGGGATTGGGGTCAGGATAGGTGTGACGTGTGCTGAGGTGGCTGCTTTGTTAGGGTGAGGGGAGTCTGCATTGCGTGGGCGAGCTTGGACTTTGCTGGTTTTTTGGAGGGAAGGGGGGGCGCTGGGGATGTTGGCATTGACATCGACTCGGTTGTTGTTTTTGCGAGTGCTTTTCCTTCCTACTTTAGTGAAGCCGTCGGTGTCTGTGTTCCGAATCGCGGAAGTGTCTCCTACTGACGGTGTAACAGTCGTAGACTGTTCACCCGGGGGCGCTGCTTCCTTTTCCTTTCCTTTACCCTTGGCAGAGGGTTTAGGTGGGGCCGATTCGGAGGTTGAGGCTAGTTCCGGTGGGGCGAAAGAGAGTTTTTTAGGGCAGAGATACGAACGTGCATTATGTGGCCCTTTACAATTTAGACAAGGGAAGCGGCATCGGCAGATCCCGACTTTGGTGTGGTCCGAAGACCTTGGGCAGTGGAATGGGTGGGTGTCGGGTGAGTGTGAGCCTCCGCATATGTG
Source organism: Lactarius vividus (assembly GCA_021527035.1). NCBI lineage: Eukaryota > Fungi > Basidiomycota > Agaricomycetes > Russulales > Russulaceae > Lactarius > Lactarius vividus. The sequence continues at coordinate 599,852 of JAKELG010000011.1, forward strand.
GCAGATGATGGAGTTCTGTGGGATTTTGCATGCCGTTGAGTTGGTGGTGTGGCCTATGAGGTGGCAGCATCCGCATTGTGATACTGTCAGGGTGTCGCCTGTGATAACAACCTCACATTTCTTGCCAAACATAAAGATGCCACCTTTGCGAAGTTTGGTAGTCATCTTGTTGGACGAGTCGACGTAAGCTATTTTGACGGTGGCTACTTCTTTCTGGAGGATGTTACGCTGTAATCCGTGCCAAAAAGGGGGGACTGTGATGATGGCGTTATGGAAGATGTTGTTTCTCTGGATCTCTTTGAGGAGGGTGTCTCCGTCATAGAGGGAGCCATCTGCGTCGTGGGTGGGGACCTTGCGTATTTGTGCAAAGTTCCAACCAGCGTTAGGGATGAGTTCTCCGGTGTGTAAGGGGCCGATGAGGATCTTCCGGTATGGGTAGATGTTCTCAAACGGGATTTTGCCAGCAAATTGGTACACGAAATTGTTGTTGTTGGTGTTGTTTGTCCATTGGCCAGAGAGTAAGACGATGGGGTTGGAGGTGGATTTCTCGATTTCAGAGCGAGCAATGTTTACTATGACGGAAGGGAGAATGTTGGAGATGGTCTTCTCGACTTCTGGGTCTTCAACGCCTTTTCCTCTGAGGACTGTGACTTCTGTGATGTCGTTGGAGGTCTTTGACGTGTCCTTTGGGGTTCCAGAGGGGTGGCGGTTGGAGGCTTTTGCCGCCTGGTTTGCGAGTGTAGAGTTGGTATGTTGTTGTTTGGCTCCCTTTCCCGTGATGGTTGCCCAGGTGGTCGGGTAGATAACTTTAGGTTTGGTGGCCTGGTTGATTTTAGGGGGGGGTGGGGGGCTGATGTCGGTGGACGGGAGGGGAGGGGGGTTGCCCGAGGTAGGCGGGTCGGGCGTAGTGTCATCAACACGGGCCTGTTGGCTCAGTGTCTGTTCTACGCTGGACTCCTTACTGGCCTCAGGTGTACTTGTCGGGGCTGCCACCCAGACTCGTTTACCCTTGGCTTTTGGGACCTCTGTACCGGCTACGAGGTTGTCTAGTCGGGCGTCTTGCGCCGCTATCTTTTCCTCGAGCCGTGAGATGGTGCCCTGGATTAATTGGAGCATCGCGACGAGCTCACCGTCCTGTGCAGCCGGGTTGGGCGCAGGCGGGGCGGGAGCTACAAGTCTTGATGGCAAATAAGGCAGGGGGGCCGGGAGAGGAGCTGGTTCTGCTGAGGGCATTACCAGTGGTTGCTCGGGAACAGCAACCGGGAGTGATGGTGTGGGCAGAGGGGGTACTACCATATCGCGATGGGGCACGTGCATGGAAGTCGCTGTGCCTCCGTTGTTGGCTGAGAGCCGCTGGTGAAGGCTGTCGAGGGGTTCGTCTTCTTCCATTGGTGATGGAATAGACGAAGGGGGTAGCGAAATATCTTCGGGTAGTAGTGTGGGTGGGGTTGGGGTGGGAAGGCGGTAAGTGATGTTGGATTGGGGTTCGCCCTCCATCTGATCAGTGTCGTCAGTACGGACGCATTTGACTCGTACTGGGGTTGGGGTGACGTTGGGATCAGGGATATAGGGGTTAATTACCAGCCTCGGTGGTGTGGTTGCCCGTGTCCTTGATGTCTCCCGAGATTGTGACGGTGTGTTGTTGCGTGTTGTGGTTCTGGAGGCGGGACGCGAGCTGGGGAGCCACGTGAGTTCTGCCTCTTGTGGGTCTGAGATGGGTTTGTAAGCGTCAGTAGAGTTGGCTACCAGTGTGTAGCCGAGGTTCTTAGCCTCTTTACGGATGAACTCAAACTTCCGCGCATTTGCGTGGTTTACCTTCCAGGCTTTAATTTGATCTCTTATGTCGTCCCTGTGTCTGTAGACTTGAGCTTCATGTTCTTCTCGGAACTGTACCTTGAATGCTTCGATTTCAGTTTCAAGATGGAGGAGTGCTTCCGCTTGAAGTCTTGTGAACTCTGCTGTTTTGTATGCAGCGATTTCTCTATTGAGTTCGGCTGTCATTTCAGTAAGTGTTATGTTGCGCATGTTGTCAATTTGCGCCTGGCAGTCTGCGCGCATGATACGTTCGATATCTTCGTTGGTGCTTTGAAGTTCTGGTGTTGCGGATTTCGCCCTCCTTTTGCCTTTGGTGTTTGGTTTGAGGAAGACTGGGTCGATACCGAACTTGTTTACGCTGATATATTGGTGCATTACCTCTTTGAATTCTTCTCTGTAGATTTCTCGCCAAGTGTCGAGGTCTTCCAGAGCTTCTTTGTTGAGTTTGTTGAAGATAGCTTCCTTGACGGCATGTTGGATGTTATCCATTTCTGCGCTGTTGTTGAGTATATTTTGGCGGACGTTGGATTGGATATCTGAGATGTTCAAGTGTGCTTTGGCTTCAATTTCGGCCGCTTTGGTAAGAGTGTCAAGTTTGGTTGCCAGTAACTTTTCGTAAAATTCTGTGGGGTTAAGTTTAAGTGGGTTGGTACGGGTCTTATCGTATGCCTCCGCTATCTGGAGGGCCATGTGGCATATAGTCACACCCTCCGTCAGAGGGTGGACTAAGTCCTTGTGTATTTCGTATTTGTCGTTAGTGTTCACGGGTTTGATTCTGTTAATCACATTGTTGGGTGAGCGGAGGTTACCTCGAATTATGGCTCCGAGGACGGCTGCTGTAAGGCGGAACCAGGATTGGGGTGTTAGGAAGGTTGTTGACGTATCGCCGGGGTGCATTGCAGTCCCCGCGTCGAGGGCCTGTATAGTTACCAATACTGCGGTTTGTAGTTGGTTTTGTTTTAATACGAAGTCGTGTTGGGGTCTTAAAGTCAGCTTGGGTTCTTTAAGATAATACTGACCGTATCCGAGGGCAGCTTTGTTGATTTCTCTTATGATCTCATCGTCAAGATCTTTTTGTACGATGTAGAAAGCTTCAGTGACTTCATTCTTTGATGTAGGGTTTGACAAATCAAAACGGAGTGCATGTGCTGCTTCGTCGTTTATGTCAGTTGGGAATGGCAGATATTTACCTGCAGCGGCTTCTTTGAAGTTTCGTTTAGCCGACTGCGGGTTGATAGGGGGTGGTGGCATGGTGATCTTGGTCGGAGATTCTTGTTCCGAATTACTTCCGTCTTCTTCGGAAGCGTGTGTCCAATTGGAAGCAACAGAAAGGGGTCTTGACCTAACTTGTGGTGTATGTGAGGCGGACCTCGGGAATACCACGATTTCTTCGGGTTGAGGACGGGTGGGTTCTTCGGATTCTGGTGATCCCATTTGTGAGTCTTGGGGGGAGATTGGTGAGGTGATTGTTTGTTCGGAGTGGAGTTGAGAAATTGGTGGTGTCGAAAACAGGTCGAATAGATAAGTGTTCGAGTCAGAATGGGTGGTGTCTTGCACTTGGCTGTTCCCTTTGGCAGCCAGGGCGGGGGATTGGCGACTTTCAATTATGAGGGAGTCTTCTTGGTTGTTTGTTGGGTTGGAGTTGAAGGGGGGAGGTGTCGAGTATAGGTCGAATAGGAAGGAGTTGTTGTCGGACGGTGGGTCCGACAGTGGTTCGGGATGTTGCATCCTCAAGGAGTCGCGAGCAAGCCCAGGCGGTTTTCCTCAGGGACAGGGTTGGGTAGATAGGTTGTCTGCGATGTATTGGTGGATAGTGTAGCTAGAACCAGAACCAGCGCTTAGAGAGATGGTGGTGGTACAAGAGAAAGAAGGGATGTGGTCTGTCCAAATTCATGTGCGTTAAAGTAATTCCACGCCAGATTGTACTCAGTTTTCAGCACGATTGTCTCCGCGTTTACCACTTGCTGCTTGATAGTCAGCCGTTGTTCCCAACGCAATCGTAAGTTGCCGTGTAGCCAATTATGTACAAGGTCCACTGGATATCCTCTATGGATATAAAGGCTTACCAAGCCCTTCATGCTTTCAAGATAGTGCTCTTCAGTACTACTGAGTGTTGCCAGCCTAGACATCTCGCCCAAAAATGTCCCACGTTTAACATCGACGGAGTGAGCAGATATCCATGGAATTCTTTCTTGGTGGTTCCCTGCCTTGCAGTAAGGACAATGTTGTAGTTTGTTATGCTTGTCGTGATATAACAACATGTCCAGGAAAGGTTGTGAGTCCGCAGGGTTTGCCCACTCTATAACACAGTTATCAAATTGAATAAGTGATTGAAGTAATGTAACCACGCTTTGGTTATCTTGCGCATATACAATTGCCAAACAATCATCAATGTAGCGTCCGTAATAGAATATATCCGGATGCTCAAGAACCCGCGAGCACCTTTCGAAGTAATATCCATCTAAGTAGGCAGAGGCTGAAAACTCCGCGACTTGCTGCACGCCCATACACCATTCATATATAGTGGCATAGAGCTAATAGATCTGGTTAGCTTACTCATGTGCATACTGTGGAAACGACTCACCGCTGTCGCAGTATGAGTTGGTACCAATGAGGCACAACCAGCAGAAGCAACACGAGTTGGCAATGACACAACACACTGAGAGAAGATGAGGGTAAGACTGTTTGAGATCTGAGAGAAGGAAGTCAGGCGCACCTTTGTTTGAAACAAAGAATGCAGCTAAGGTGTATGCGTTCACTATGTTACAGGGCCAGGAAAAGGTGAGGTATAGGAAAGCTCACAATACAGGAAGTGGAAGAGAATAAGTTTTGAGGCAAGACCCTTGGCAACACTTTGATCAAGTTGCCTTTGGGTATGGTGTCAATGGATAAGGGCCATCAGCCTTGGAGTAGTTGGGCATATTTTTTGGCAAAGGAACAAATGACTGGGGTTGAGACGAGACAATGGGGGAAGGAAAGAAAGAAAGATGGACAACAAAGTGAGTGATGGGAATTTTTGACGAAACATGATGACTGCAGATCTTCCTACTAGATACAGTAGAGAGCCAAGTCACGTGTCGGATCTGAAACAGCAAATTTTGCTTGCAAGGGCCACGGCGCCCTTACAACTCAGACAGACTCAGACTTCATTTGTCCGCTGCACTGGCTGTGATAAATTTTTTACCCCTCAAGGACATTCTCAACATGTCACCAGGACTCGGCAGGTGGGATGTTGTACTATGGAACAATTGGGGCACAAATGGGTGACATCTGGTCAAGCTGTGTCTTCGGTGGTGCCAAACCACGTTTCAAGGCCATGTGACTCAACTGGCTCAGGACTGGATGATGGATACAATTTCAAACATGAAGCATTTTTGATTGATAAGACTACCCTGGCGATGCATGAGTCTCACCGGGCCAGTTGGTCACCATAATTGTAATGGTTTCTCGGTGTCAGATCAGCATAGTACCATTTATGTAAATCTGTTCAGTGACAGGTACATTTATCTTAGGTTTTTGTAAATAATTTACTGAAAGGCAATGTATAAGCTACTTCACTCGGCATTATTGATCCATTATACGGGTTTTTTTGATTAGACCTTTGCTATGTCTCACTAAGGCGGGAGGTTTTTCCCGATGTAGACGCCTTGCTGCAGTCGTGGTCTGTCACTGTGAGTATCAAGTCATAGTTTTGCAAGTTGGGGAGCTTGGTAATGAAGTCCAAAGTGATGGTCTCGAAAGGAAGTGCATCTTCACGTGGAGTTATCGGCATCAGTGGGGCTTTTGTGGGTTGCGTGTTGACCTTGTGCCTTTGGCATTCTGCACACCCTTGTATGTAGTTCTTTATGTCCGACCTTAGCTCAGGCCACCAGTACCTTCATTCTACTAGTTGCATGGTTCTTGTGATTCCCAGGTGTCCGTGTACCGGTGGGTCGTGATGAGCTGCAATAAGTTCCCGTTTTTCACCAAGGGATCTGGTGATGACATACTTCCCCTGTCGGTACCATTTTCCATTTACACACTTAAGTTGCTGTGGGTCTACCCAGTAGCATAGTATGATTTCGGTTTGTAGGGGTTTGTAGGCTGCCTGTACCATCATTGTCTTGGCAAATATGTCTTCGGGTAGTACTATGACGTTTTTGTTGTCTTGTGCTCCCTGGTCATAGTCGGGTCTTTGCGATAGTGCGTCCATGCAACTGTTCTTCTTTCCTGGTATGTGGTGAATCTCGAAGTCGTATTCCATGAGTTCTAGTACTTCCCTAGCCACTCTTTGGCTTATTTTCTGTGGTAGTTTCCAGTATTGGAGGTTCATGTGATCAGAGTAGATCTTGATCTTGTGCGGTGATCCGGCCAATAGGGGTCTCCAGTGTCATAGAGCTTTAACTATTGTGAGGAGTTCCAGGTCGTAGATGTCGTAGTTTCGTTCCACTTCGTTTAGAGTAGCTGAGTAGTATCCAATGGGATGTTGTTTATTATCTTCTTTCTTCTGGAGTAAGACTGCTCCTGTTGCAAATCCTGATGCATCTACTTCAAGTTTGAATGGGTCTTCCAGCTTGGGGTGAGCCAATACTGGTTCTTCTGTGATGAGTGCCTTGAGTTTCCTGAATGCCTCGTCTTCCTCTTCTGTCCAACACCATTCCATTTCCTTTCTCGTGAGTTTGTTGAGGAGTTTAGCATGTGTTGCGAAGCCACGAATGAAGAGTCGGTAAAAATTGCAGAATCCTAGGAAGGAGAGTACGTCACAGACCTTCGTTGGTGTGGGCCAGTCTTTGATGCCTGAAATTTTTACTGGGTCCATACGTGTTACCCCCTTTTCAAGGATTACCCCCAGGTAATCCATTTGTGGCTTGTGGAAGAGGCATTTCTCGAGTTTGAAGTATAGGTCGTGCTCCATGGCAACCTGGAGTACATCATGCACCGCCTCTTCATGTTCTTTTTGTCCTGCTGGTTCTCTCATCGCGATGCCAATGTCGTCCATGTAGACCCTCACTGTGGTTCCTTTGGCTTTGTGCTTAGTGATCGTGTCTCAGTAGATGGTGTTCATCATTGTTTGGAACATTGCCAGTGAGTTTGTGAGTCCAAAGTACATAACTGTGGGTTCAAAGAGTCTGTACCATGTTTTGAATGCTGCCTTATGTTCATCCCCTTCTTTGATTCAGATGTTGTTGTATCCCCAGCATACATCAAGTTTGGTATACATGTGCGCCTGACTGAGGTCCGTGATAAAGTCCAAGATGAGAGGTAGAGGGTATTGTGTAACGCTACCACAGCGTTTAGTTCGACTTGAACTCGGACGAGGGCGTTCACGACTTAGCTGGTCGTAGACACTCACGTAGTGTCTCAGTGATTCTGTAGAATACTACTAAGGCGATCCACAAAAGGCGCCCCAATAGTACTAAGGCAACTCCGACTTGATGAGTCGAAAGGGCCAGGGTCTTAGACTCGAAGGTCAAGACTTATAAGGGCGTCGTCCCTTGGCGAAGGAGAAGGGGAACAAGACTCTTAGACCAGAGTACGAGTAAGGAAGTGGTATTGAGAAGAAGACCAAGATAGCGATTCTTGGTCTTCGCAGCCCACTATATATACAGATTGCAGAGGTAGCTTTAAAGCTCCTCTTGAACTGTGACGACTACTAGCAGTAATAGCTCGAACCCTACTACCGCTGTACTAGTAATGAGTCATGCTAGCAATCACATGCTAACACGACGTGCTGACTGATCCACCTGTCCGTGACTAATTTCTACTTACTAACGTAGCCACAACCGTATAGTAAGAGTCCACAACAATCCTCGTACCGTATTCCGAGTCCTTCCAAGTCCGACCGCGACATCACCCCCTTTTCAGCCGCGGCGCCCACGACGCCGGCGAAGACGCGGTCCCGACATCCAGCCCGCCTGCACTTCTTCGATCCTTTCCAACGCGTTAGCCATCTCCAGGCGGAACTTACTGCGCGTCATCTCCCCCTGAATTCCTCCGAGCGCGGCGGCCAGCTGGTGGAGCCGTTGCTCCATCCGCTCGGCCTCGTACGCGTAGGCGCGGTAACGCTGCACCTCCGCTCGGAGACTCACGTCGTGCAACTCGCCGACGGCGCGATCAAGGCGAGGGCGGTCGTGGTACCCTCCGGCGAACAAGGCCATGTCCTCCTGCGGGTAGACCTCCTTCCCAGTGGCCTTGACCTGGGGTTCGGCGTAGAGGGGCTGCGAGTACACCTTCTCGCTGTCGGGGATGAGGCCGAGGACGATGGGATCGGCTCCCATGATGACCTGCACATACGCCGCCTGGCGCGTTACCCCCTGGCCGTCGGTGATGGGGAAATGTACGTAATCCTCCCCGCGGTTGTACTTGTATCCGTGGGGAGGTGGGCCGAGTTCGGCATGGCGAAGTCGGAAGAGGGGGAACGGCGGGGGTGCGTCGGCTCGCACGCCACCGCGGTAAAGGGGGCGACCGTTGGTGTCGCACGCGTAGGGGGTCTCGCGTGGGTCGTCAGTATCAGTGGCCGTGGAAATGAGAGGGTGCTCAGCTGGGTAGTGATCCGCTAAGCTCCCTCGGACTTGTCCGAGGACTGTTTCCTCGCCTCTTCGCGTTCCTTCTTCGCCCTCATCCACTCGCGTCGCCTCCGTAAAGCCTCCCGACGTCTCTCCGCCGCTTCCCGTAGTTGCCTCCGCTTCCAATCGTCCGCCATCTCCCTCCACTTCTGTTCCTTCCACCGCTCCCAGTCGATCGTTGGCTGCGTCTTGGGCCTCTTCCTCGGTTCGATGCTCGACTCGTACTGGGACAGGTCGAGATGGGGAACGTTCAAGCTCTGGGAGAGCTTGACGAAGCCGATCGACTTCGGCCGTCGTGAAGGGGACCTCATTGATGCGCTGTCCGTCTTGAGAGAGGATCCACCAGGTTGCGGGGTTGTTGGTGTCGTCGTTGTAGGAGGCGGGGATGGTCGACTGGAGGGCCTCGACGACCTCTTGGTAGGTGAGAGGTCCCGCGTTTCGGGCAACACGAGCGAGGGCGTCGGTGGAAGAGGGAACGGACATTGTTGTGAATATGGAAGAGATGAGGGAGCCAGTGTTGCGATAGTGGAGAGGGGATAAGGACGATTCTTCGGTTTGTCCTGTTCTTAAGCTACTCGCAAGTCGGGGATTCAATGATTGGTACTCAGCTATGGCTTCGTCTGCAAATACGTCATCCTTATCGACCCACTGATTTTCCGAGTCGGGGTATCCCTTCCATTTGATCAGGTACTGTAAGCGCCTCTTCCTGCCGAAGTGCCGATGGTCCAGAACCTTCTCGACCTCGTATTCTTCCTCTCCTTCCACTAGATCCGGCGGTGGTCGCTGGAAGTTTGGCCCGTGTACGAGCGTCTCGCGATAAGGCGTGAGAAGATCGATGTGAAATACTGGATGTATGCTCCACTGCGTGGGAAGTTCCAGTTGATAGTTCACCGGTGACAGGATCCGTGTGATCTTGAAGGGTCCATGCCGTCGTGCCGCTAGCTTTGGTGTCGGTTGATTGGTTCGTAAGTGTTGCCCTTCCAGCCATACGTAATCTCCGATTCGGAATTTGGGCGTATCCCGGTGTTTGATCCACATGGATTGTGCCCTTTTGATAAGATCCTGGGCTTCTCGCCGCGCCTCTCGGAATTGTTCTATCCTCGTGGTGACCTGTGGGATAGGGGACGGCTTGTCGAGCCAATCAGCGCGTGGGTCGTATCCCATGAGGAGGGAAAATGGGGACTTCCTTGTTGCCTCATGGGGCCAGTTGTTATGCGCAAATTCTGCTATTGGCAGAAGAGTTGTCCAGTTATCTTGACGCTCATTTGCCCAGAAGCGTAGATACTGTTCCAGCCACTGATTGGTGCGTTCCGATTGTCCATCGGTTCTGGGGTGGTAGGCCGTGGAAATGTTCTGTTGGATTCCCAGGATTCGACACAGCTCTCGCGTGAACTTGGAGGCAAATCGGGGGTCCCGATCGCTGATGATTTTTGAGGGTAGTCCAAATCGCTTGAAGACGTGGGTAGCGTAGAGGCCAGCTGTTTCTTCTGCTGTGATTTCTTCGTTGCAAGGAATGAAAACCGAGGCTTTGCTGCAGTCATGATCTGTCACGGTCAGGATGGAGTCGTACCCTTGGGATATTGGGAGCTTGGTGATAAAGTCGAGAGCGATGGTTTCAAATGGTAGGGCGTCTTCCTTTGGCGTGATGGGTACCAGTGGGGCTTTTGTGGGGCGTGTGTTAACCTTGTGGCGCTGGCATTCGGCGCATCCCTGTACGAAGTTGCGGACATCGAGTTTCAACTCTGGCCACCAGTACCTTCTTTCCACTAGTCTCGTGGTTCGTGCAATTCCAGGGTGTCCGTGCACCGGAGGATCGTGGTGTGCGGCGATCAGCTTCCGTTTTTCATCTAGTGATCCCGTGATAACGTACTTCCCTTGTCGATACCATGCTCCGTTTACCAATTTCAGTTGCTGGGAGTCCACCCAATGCCGTAGTACGATTTCGGTTTGCGGGGGGTCTTGTTCCGCTTGTACCGTGGTTGTCCGTGCAAATACGTCTTCCGGTAACACGATCACATCTTCATTGTCTCGTTCTCCCTGGTCGTAGTCGGGTCGTCTGGATAGGGCGTCTGCGCGGCCATTCTTCTTTCCTGGGATGTGGTGAATCTCGAAGTTGTACTCCATGAGTTCCAATACTTCCCTGGCGACTCTTCGGCTGATCTTCTGCGGTAATTTCCAGTACTGGAGATTCATGTGGTCGGAGTAAATCTTGATCTTGTGAGGTGATCCTGCCAGTAGGGGTCTCCAGTGTCGTAGTGCTTTGACTATCGCTAGCAGTTCCAGGTCGTATATATCGTAGTTCCGCTCCGCTTCGCTGAGTGTTGCCGAGTAGTAGCCGAGTGGGTGTCGTTTGCCGTCTTCTTTCTTTTGGAGTAGTACTGCGCCGATTGCGAATCCCGAGGCATCCACCTCGAGTTCGAATGGGTCATCGAGTTTTGGGTGTGCGAGTACCGGTTCCTCCGTGACTAGGGCTTTGAGTTTGCGGAATGCCTTGTCTTCTTCGTCCGTCCATCTCCACTCGGTGTCCTTTCTCGTGAGTTTGTTGAGTGGTTTGGCGTGTGTGGCGAAGCCGCGAATGAAGAGTCGGTAAAAATTGCAGAATCCCAAGAATGAGCGGACGTCACGGACCTTAGTGGGCGTGGGCCAGTCCTTGATGCCGGAAATTTTTACCGGGTCCATGCGTGTCACCCCCTTTTCAAGGATTACCCCCAGGTAATCCATTCGCGGCTTGTTGAAGAGGCATTTTTCGAGCTTGAAGTAGAGGTCGTGTTCCATAGCTACCTGTAGCACGTCGCGGACTGCTTCTTCGTGTTCCTTTTGTCCCGCTGGATCCCTAGTTGCGATGCCGATGTCGTCCATATATACGCGTATGATCGTTCCCTTGGCTTCGTGCTTGATGATTGTGTCTCGATAGATAGTGTTCATCATGGTTTGGAACGTTGCCGGGGAGTTGGTGAGTCCGAAGTACATAACTGTGGGTTCGAAGAGACCGTACCGTGTTTTGAAAGCCGCTTTATGTTCGTCTCCCTCCTTGATGCGTACGTTGTTGTATCCCCATCGGACGTCAAGTTTTGTGTACGTATGTGCTTGGCTGAGGTCCGTGATGAGATCCGAGATGAGGGGTAGAGGATATTGATTGTGGATGGTGACGGCGTTGATCTTTCTATAGTCTTGTACGGGTCGTAGTTTTCCGTCCTTCTTCTTGATAAAGAAGAAAGATGAGGCGTATGGCGACTTGGACGGGCGGATGTATCCTTTCTTTAATTGCTCATCTAGGAATTCCTTGAGCTTGCCGTCCTCCTCTTGCGTCATAGGGTAGACTTTGCAGTCGATCGCTGGTGGCGTGCCTTCTTTGAATTCAATTGCGTGGTCCCATGGTCGAGAAGGTGGGAATCGGTTGGATGCTTCCTCACTGAATATTTTTGCAAACTGTCGGTAAGCGGTTGGGAGTTCAACTTTATCGTGGAACTGCTTAGCTTCGATAGCTAATTCCGTGGCCGTGGTGCGTAGGTGGGTCTCTTCTTCTAGTTCCGCTACTATGTTTTCTCTTTCCTCTGTGGTGATACTTCCTATGACGTGGTCTTCCTTGTTGGGGTTGATCGATCTGATGACGACGGGGAGCATTTTCTCGTGGATGGTGGCGTATCTCCAGTTTATCGTGGGTTCGTAGGTTGCCAGCCAAGGGTAGCCGAGCACGAGATCTTCGTTTCCTAGGTCTGTGACTAGGAAGCGCATTTTTTGTCGTCGTTGGTTAGTCTGTACGTCTAGGTCGATAAAGTGGGTGATACTGCCCGCTTTATTTTCCGTGTTGTCAATGTTCCATATTTTCCTAGGGTGTGCTAGTTGTTGCAGTCCCAGGCCCATCCTTTTTGCGAAAGACGGTCGTATGAAGTTGTCCGTGGCTCCAGAGTCCACTAAAGTTCTGACGTCGGCCATTGCGTAGTTCGTGCGAATCGAGACTGGAATTCTAAGAGACCGAAAGCGAGTCATGATTACAGAATTACAATTAACAGCCCTCACCCAGGCCGATGGGTTCAGGCGTTCTGAAAACCCTCCTTCCCCCACATTTCTTGGAGGATGAGGTCTTTTACGTCGTCCGATTCCCCTGCTACTCCTGCTAGCCACTCCTTGGCTCGTTGTTGCGGTGGTGCGGTATTAGCCACCCTTGCTTGGGTTAGTGGTTCCTCTTGTGTATAGTAATCCGTTTCGGTCATTCGGCTCGTGCTTGGACGCGTTCGAGGTTGTTGGCAGTTTCGTGAGAAGTGACCTGGACGGTTGCAGTTATAACAGATCACTGTCCTCATGTCTCGGGGTGGGGCTCCTCCTCCTCTTCCGTATCCTCCTCTTTGTGGTCTCGGGATGAAGGGGCGGTTTGGGTCTCCTACCTCTGCCACTCGGGCCCGTGTGCGGTCTGCGGACGTGTCCATGGCATTGGGGTCGTATCTTGGTGGGGGTGGTCCTCGTGGCGGTCCCCAGTTTGGGACTTGTGGTCTCCATCGAGGTTGCGCTGAGGACGGCGGGCTCTTTGTTTTGAAGTTATCGAGACGTGCTTTCATGTGGATATACTGCTTCTGCCTTCTTAGCGCACATCTCTTCCAGTCTTCGAAGGTGTGGGGTTCGTCTAGTTCGTAGACTTTTGTAAACAGGGCTCGTGGTAACCCCGCCGTGAAGCGATCAATTGTTTGTCGGTCGTTCAGATTGTAATGAGCTTTTCTAGCTAGTTGCTCAAACTTGACCACGTACGCGTCGATATCCTCTCCCACCATTTTGATCCCTTTCTGTAGTTCCGCCTGTGCTTGTTCCTCTTCGAGGATGTTTGAGAATCGTTTGGCGAATTCTTCCGCTACGTGATTCCACAAGGTTTGGGAGTACTGGCTTACTCCTCGTCTTATTTCTCGGTTAAGCCATTCTAGGATGGACAACGTCCATTCGCTGACATTGATCCCTTTGACGTATCCCAAGAAGAGGAGGGATCGTCGGTATTCGTTTTGCATGATCGGGGCGTCCAAATTCATGCCCCAGTAGACGTGCCATTGCGTGAGGAAGGCCTTGTATTTAGTACGGTCTCCGTCAAAGACGGTCGGAGGTTCACCTGATAGTCTGTCCGATCCATGTCCTCCTCCTGCTGGGACGCCTCCTCCTGGTGGTCCTGGTGGTCCTGGAGGTCCTCCTCCTGGGGGTCGTCCTCCTCCTGGGAATCCTCCACCCGTTGGTCCTTGACCTGGGAATCCTCCCAGTAGTCCTCCTGGTGGCGGTGGGGGTCCTTCCAGTGGATCCGGATGGTCCGGTCCTATTGCTCGAAAGAGAGCCGCGTCGTCTGCGGTCAATCTATGTCCGGTGTTCGGGTTGATGGGGTTGAGGATAGCTTCTGCCTCTTCCCTTATGCGTTGTACTTCCTCCATGGCTTGTGTTTCGGTTACTGTGGCCATGGGGCTTCGAATGTGAATTTCTTCCGGAACCGTAATATGCAGGGACTCAGCTATGTGGGCCAGTAAACTCGAATCGTCTCCTGTTCCTGGTCGCACTTCACTTTCTGTTGCGGTGTGTTCTTCTACGTGCTCTTCGTGGCTTGATTCTGAGGGGGCTTGTTCTCTAGGTCTTTCCTCTTCGTTTTCTTCGTCACTGTTGCTGCTATCTCTGTCTAATGATCCCCAATCAGTCTCCGTGGAGTTCCCTTGAGTCGATGTCGCAGCGGTAGTGTCTTCCGGCTGGTCTGACGACGTCCCAACGATTGTCTATTGGGTTCCACGTAATCTCTGTCCAACAAAAGTTGGAGTAGTTGAACTCAACTGGGCGATATCTGATTGCTTCCCCCGGGAAGTCTACGAAGTATCCGGTGTCTCCTCGGTATTCTCTCCACCGGGCGGCGCCTAGGAATCGTCGCGGTACTGATCGTTCTCCTCTGGTTTCGAGGCTGTAGGGTCGGAAGTTTCTCCACTGATCTCTTGTTGTGAACGCCACGATTGGCTATCTTGGTCTTAATGTAACGCTACCACAGCGTTTAGTTCGACTTGAACTCGGACGAGGGCGTTCACGACTTAGCTGGTCGTAGACACTCGCGTAGTGTCTCAGTGATTCCGTAGAATACTACTAAGGCGATCCACAAAAGGCGCCCCAATAGTACTAAGGCAACTCCGACTTGATGAGTCGAAAGGGCCAGGGTCTTAGACTCGAAGGTCAAGACTTATAAGGGCGTCGTCCCTTGGCGAAGGAGAAGGGGAACAAGACTCTTAGACCAGAGTACGAGTAAGGAAGTGGTATTGAGAAGAAGACCAAGATAGCGATTCTTGGTCTTCGCAGCCCACTATATATACAGATTGCAGAGGTAGCTTTAAAGCTCCTCTTGAACGTGACGACTACTAGCAGTAATAGCTCGAACCCTACTACCGCTGTACTAGTAATGAGTCATGCTAGCAATCACATGCTAACACGACGTGCTGACTGATCCACCTGTCCGTGACTAATTTCTACTTACTAACGTAGCCACAACCGTATAGTAAGAGTCCACAACAATCCTCGTACCGTATTCCGAGTCCTTCCAAGTCCGACCGCGACATATTGGTTGCGAATAGTGATGGCGTTGATCTTTCGGTAGTCTTGTACTGGCCATAGTTTCCCGTCCTTTTTCTTGATAAAGAAGAAGGATGAGGCATAAGGGGATTTCGATGGTCGTATGTATCCTTTTTGGAGTTGTTTGTCTAGAAATTCCTTCAACTTGCCATCTTCTTCCTGGGTCATTGGGTAGATTTTGCAATTGATAGATGTCAGGGCATTGTCTTTGAACTCAATCGTGTGGTCCCAGGGTCATGAAGGGGGAAACCGATTGGATGCTTCCTTGCTGAAGATCTTTGCAAACTGCTGGTAAGCGTGGGGGAGTTCTACTTTCTCTAGAAACTGCTTAGCTTCAATGGCAAGTTCTGTAGCCGTGGTGCACAGTTGGCTTTCCTCTTCTAATTCCTCTACTATGTCCTGTTTTTCTCCTTCCATGACAATAGATCCTATGACGTGATGTTTTTTGTATGGGTTGATGGATCAGATCACTACAGGGAGCATATTCTCATGTATAGTTGCATATCTCCAGTTAATGGTTGGTTCGTATGTTGCAAGCCATGGGTATCCGAGGACGAGATCCTCGTTTCCAATGTCCATGATTAGGAATCGCATTTTCTGGCATTTGTGGTTAGTTTGGACCTCAAGATCCATGTAGTGGGTGATACTGCCTGCTTTATTTTCCATATTGTCTATGTTCCATATTTTTTGGGGTTGATCCAGTGACTGGAGACCTAGCCTCATTCTTTTTGCGAACGAGGGGTGTATGAAATTGTCGGTGGCTCCTGAGTCTATGAGCCCTTTGATGTCAGCCATTGCGTAACTTGTGTGAATTGAGACTGGAATTCGAAGCAAATGATAGCAAGTCATGATTACAGAGTTACAGTTAACCGCCCTCACCCAGGCCGATGGGTTCAGGCATTTTGAAAACCCTCTTTCCCCCACATTTCCTGGAGGATGAGGTCTTTAACATCATTCATTTCTCCTGCTACTCCTGCTAGCCAATCCTTGGCTCTTTGTTGTGGGGGGGCCATATTAGCGCTTCTGGCTTGTGCTGGGGGTTCTTCTTATGCATAGTAGTCGGTCTCTGCTAGTCGACTTGTGGTTTGTTTCTTTCTGGGTTGGGTACAATTTCATGAGAAGTGCCCTGCCTGATTGCAGTTGTAACAGATTACTGCCCTCATGTCTCGAGGCGGCAGTCCCCCTCCTCTTCCAAATCCTCCCCACTGGGGTCTTGGTATGAATGGCCGATTGGGGTCTCCTACTTCGGCTACTCTGGTGCACGTTCTATCTGCGGACGTATCCATTGCGTTTGGATCATACCAGGGTGGCGGGGGTCCTCGTGGTGGGCCCCAGTTGGGAGGTTGTGGTCCCCAGCAGGGTTGCGCCAATGACAGAGGGGCTTTGCTTTTGAAATTGTCAAGCCATGCTTTCATGTGGATGTACTGTTTCTGCCGGCATAAGGCACATCTTTTCCAGTCCTTAAAGGTGTGGGGTTTATCCAGCTCGTATACTTTCATGAAGAGGGCTCGAGGTAGCCCCGCCGTGAATCGGTTGATCATTTGGCGGTCGTTGAGGTTGTAGTGAGCCTTCCATGTGAGTCATTCGAACTGGACCACATACAAGTCAATGTCTTCCCCGGTCATTTTAATTCCCTTTTGTAGCTCTGCTTGAGCTTGTTCTTCTTTGAGGATGTTCGTGAATTGTCTTGTGAATTCTGTGGCAATGTGGTTCCAGAGTGTCTGGGAGTATTGACTTACTCCTCATCATATTTCCCAGTTCAGCCATTCTAGCATTGTCAACGTCCATTCACTGACATTGGTTCCTTTCACATATCCCAGGAATAGTAGGGATCGTCGGTATTCGTTTTGCATGATAGGGGCGTCCAGGTTCATTCCCCAGTATATGTGCCATTGGGTTAGGAAGGCTTTGTATTTAGTGCGATCTCTGTTGAAAACAGTCGGTGGTTCACCTGATAGTCTGTCTGATCCGTGTCTTTCTCCTCCTGCTCCCAGGGGTGGTCCTCCTCCTCTGGGTGGTCTTCCCCCTGGTGGTCCTCCTGGTGGTCCGGCCAGGAATCCTCCCCCCATTGGTCCTTGTCCAGGGAAACCTCCAGGGAGTCCTCTGGCTGGGAGGGGCCCCTCTGGTGGGTCTGGTTGATTGGGTCCAATTGCTCGGAATAGTGCCATGTTGTCAGTGGTCATTCAGTGTCCTGTTCCCAGATCAATGGGATGGAGGATGGCTTCCACTTCTTCTCTTATTCTCCTTACTTCTTCCAATGCTTGTACTTCTGTGTGTGTTTCTGTAGTCATGGGAGATCGAATATGAATCTCTTCTGGGACTGTGATGTGTAGTGACTCAGCTATATGGGCTAATAGACTTGAATCGTCTCCTGTTCCTGGGCATACTTCACTTTCGGTGGCGGTGTGTTCTTCGGCTGGTTCCTCGTGGCTAGACTCTGAGTGTGGCTGGTCTTGGTGCTGCTCTTCCTCTTCATCTGACTTGCTGGAGTTACTATCTCCGTCTAGGGATCCCCAGTCGTCTCCTCTAAGTTCTCACGAGTCTATGTCACAGCAATAGGGTCTTCCTGCTGGTCTTACTATGTCCCAGCGATTGTCTATAGGATTTCACGTAATTTCCATCCAGCAGAAGTTGGTGTAGTTGAACTCAACTGGTCTATATCGAACTGGATCCACGGGGAAGTCAACAAAGTATCCTATGTCTCCTCGGTATTCTCTCCAATGAGCTGCTTCTAGGAACCGTCGTGGTACTCCTCGTTCTCCTCTTGTTTCCAGGCTATAGGGTTGGAAGTTTCTCCACTGTTCTCTGGTAGTGAATGCCACGGTGATTGGGATCTTGGTCTTAATGTAATGCTACTACAGCGTGAGTCCGACTAGGACTAGGTGAGAGGGGTTCACAACTTAGCGGTTTTTGTTGAGTCGCTCATAAGTTCATATAATCCCCTGGAATACCACCAAGGCAATCCACAAGGATCTAGCAGCGACAACCAAAGTAATGAAGACTTGGTGATATGAAGCAATATTTGCCTTAGACACAAAGGTCAAGAAAATCCTTCTTGGACAAGCGAGGTGCAGAGGCCTGAAGATGAGTGATGAGAGTGGTATTTGAAAGAAGACCAAGATGGCTATCCTTGGTCTTTGCAAGCCACTATTTATACACATAAAGAGGCAGCTTTAAAGCTCCCCTTTGAACTCTAGGTCCAATAGCATAAGTAGCTTGAACCCTACTACCACTGTACTAGTAATGAGTCATACTAACAATCACATGTTAGTACAACATGTGCTGACTGATGTTAAGAGTCCGTGACTAATCTGCACTTACTATCATAGTCACCACTGTATAGTAAGTGTCCACTTCCTTCATACCGTAATCCCAAGTCTGCAATGCTCGTACCATGACACCTTCCACACAGTTACCTGGATGTGGAACCAGCTACAATCAGACTCCTTTCTGTCTTGGGCGGCTGATCACCATATTGCACTTACCAAACATCACATCCCCTGTGCATACACCCACTTCATCGACATCACACATCTGCCTGATGGATGGAACCACCCATTATGGTTGGCTGCCATACCCCCCAAAAAGCCTGCAGACAATTACAAACCTATCAATCACTGTGCACATGCTACAGCCTGATGAACAGCATAGGTGAAGACAATCATACTCACAGTGGACAAGGGAGACTGTGGTGAGATATGAGCAGCAACAGGGAAGCAGAGATCTTGCAGAGTAAGCTTTAGAGATGTCTGATAGCACAGAGTGAGAACTGGGTGGTATTACAAGAGTAGGAAACATACCTGATAGCACAGAGTGAGAACTGGGGCTATCAGGGCGTACATGGTACACTACTTATACAGTCTAGAGACAATGACGCACTTGTACAATAAGGGCGTTATACAATAGACAGAATACAATGAGACCCGGAACAATGAGTGGGTCAGAACAAAGGGAAGTACTTAGACAATAATGTTACGTTTCGTCTCGGACTGCCTGGACCGGTTGTGGACTCTGACATGTTCGTGATGACTCGGCACATTAGCAGTAATACGTCATGGACTTCGGATCTTACCGCCTCGTGTTGTGCTGACTGATGACCCCCTATTGTTGTACGTGATCGTGATTAGGGTTGCTGACTGATGTTCTATTGTTGTACGTGTCTTGGATTACGATGACAACTGCGCATTCTATTATTAGAGTACGCTACTTACGCTATTGGCTACCTATGAGTTCGAGCGGAGCTGGAACTAGCTCCCTTACTTGTATTTAAGTTCGTAGTACTACGGACCAGGATCCCCATCTTGGTCTTCTTCGAATACCACATCCTCTACTCGTCAACTGTGCTAAGGACTCGTGACAGTCCTTAAGTGAGCTAGCTCCGGCATATCCCTCTTGGACCAAGAAGGGATCCCCGTGACCATATCTCCATCTTCCCCTGTGAATGGTAGATCAGCCGACCGTCATTTACCCGCCCGGTACCACGTGTCACCTCGTCTTCGAATATCTCAACTCCCGTACGGCTCGCCCAACTCACTGCTACTACATCATCGACAACCTCGAGTGGGAGTACATCCGCAAAGTCCCCTGCCCACCGCCGAACGTCCCAATAGAAGAGATGTTGTACACCTATAGGGATTCCACAGGCACGTATTGGCCCCATCCCGCAGTCTTTCCCGAGCACTCGGACAACCACAGGTTTCACCCCCGAGGGAACCCACGTTACAACAGCGTCTAAGTCAGACCAACGTCCGTGGTAGGCGTTACAATAAGTACAATAGAGAATCTAGAACAAAGATGATATCATAGTGACATCACAATAAAGATATAACAAAAGGATAGTCCAAAAGCGTAGTACAATAACAGGTCCAGAGTAGTCCGTGTGATGTCATTGTACAGTGATGTCATAGATAATGGTAAGGTCCGAGATTGTGATGATCATACATCTAATCTACATGAGTCCTGTATATCTAATCTACAGCAGTCCATATCTGATATGTCCATAGAGCCGCTAAGTGCGCACAGGTCACTTATCAACACAGCCGTGCAACTAGCAACACTTCATTCATTCACCGCCAACTACACCTTATCACACTGAACCAACCTACCACTCAAGAACTCCCTTTGTCCTTACTGCCAAACTGCATTCACCCTCTCACATATCCTACACCACTGCCCACCCTTATCTGCTCATGTCAATCAACACTACCTAGACAGATACCGACCTGAGCACCTGATAACCCTTTTCACAGACCACACCTATTGGCTGTGTCTGTTCCTACAAAACACCCACATAGCCATGCACCCTATTGCAGAGTCCACAATCTTTAACTGGCGCCCCCTTCAACCCAGATGAAGGAGCTCTCAACCTCAACATGGGCACATGCCCTGCCTAACCTGCAGCCCCATAAGCACTACTTTCTTTTGTGTTTCATGTTTCCACATGTCTCTGATTGATTGTCTCATTTCATTTAACCCTACCCCACTGATCACGACCACGTCTCCTCTGGGAGGGGACATATATATATATACACCAAAAAACAACTCCAAATCACCTACCACTACTTCTTAGCTCAATTCTGCGCTCTGAGACTGGCTTTGTATTATGTACTGCTCTGGAATACAAATTCATTCATTCATTCATTCAAAAAAAACATTAGACCGATATGGCAAGGGCACCTAAATAAGGCTGACACATGGCTAACTAGGTGTGGGCCATCAGGACCCCTGCCAGAAGGTCCAGTGACAACTGGCAGTGTACAAGGAGAACCCCCTCATATGTGTTTGGGTGGAGACTAAAGTTTAGGCCGGTTCCGAGCGGTCCGGTCCGTGAGATCCGTGCGTTTGGGACGCAACAACTGTGGCCTGCTTCAGATACAGCCACCCACCGCCATTCTTGTACAGTACCACCACCAACCATCATTTGTCATGAACATCTGGCTTCTTCTCGTCGACCACAGGTTCCAGGCTATGGGAGGCTGTTTCGAGGTTGGCGCTTTCTCTGATCACGATAACATAAACACCTTGAAGAAGAAGGTCAAGGAGGAGAGGCAAAACGACCTCGCGAACGTTGACGCCGCGAAGCTCGCCGTATGGAAAACGAAGGGTTCAATGGCTATCGATGAATCAAATTTAGAACGCTTGGCGGAGATACTCGGCAGCATCAACGTCGATAACAAGGATACCATTGAGAAGCTTTTCGAAGTCAAGCGGGTGGCGAAACTTGGACTCTCAGACACTCAAGTCCTTCTCGTACAACTGCCTGGTATGTCACTCTACTATCCCCTGAAACATTCTCTGACAATCGTGTACTAGTAGTCCCCAAAGTTATCACAAATGCCGGTGACGACGACTCGAAAGCAGCCACCATAAGTATCTGGCTTCTTCTCGTCGACCACACGTTCCAGACCCCCATTGGAAACCGTTTCGAGGTTGGCGCTTTCTCTGATCATGATAACGTAAACACCTTGAAGGAGAAGGTCAAGGAGAAGAAACCGGAAGCCCTCTCCCGCGCCCATGTCGACCCCTCTGACCTCACCGTGTGGAAGACGAAGGGTTCAATGGCTATCGATGAATCAAATTTAGAACGCTTGGCGGAGATACTCGGCAGCATCGACGTCGATAACAAGGATACCATTGAGAAGCTTAGCGAAGTCGAGCGGGTGGCGAAACTCGGACTCTCAGACACTCAAGTCCTTCTCGTACAACTGCCTGGTATGTCACTCTACTGCCCCTTGAAACCATTTTTGACAACCGTGTACTGTTAGACCCCAGAGTTATCACAAATGCTGGTGACGACGACTCGGAAGCAAGGGATACCCTCCCTAATTTGAAAGAATACGACCGTATGTCTCTTCCCATTATACTATTTACTCGACTCGCTGACACGTTCGGTAGGCTACAACAAGACCGTGGCAACACTAGGACCGTCACCTTCAGAAGGAGCCAAATCGACTGGCTATCGTAAAATCCAGGCAAACGTCGCTCAAGCCATGTATGATGGTCGGACGGTCCTGGATTCACTGTCCACAATCTCTCCCCCCGTAACGATATTCCACACTATCTTCGACGAGTTTATCTCTTCGGTCAACGACTCGAATACCCACCCGACCGCCGACGATCTTAAAGATGTCTACGAGTTCATGTCCATTGTATCCGATATTAGTGAGTCGGAGAAGACGTACAGTAATGGACTACTCCCACAATTGCGCCGCATTCTGAAAGCCGATGTTCGCCAAGAGCAAAGCCCCGATGGGACCAGGCCTGATGGCGTTATCACGCTGAAAACAAACAACTGTCGCATCACGTATTTTTTTCTTGAACTAAAGCGAGAGATCGGCGGGGGCGGCTGCGACCCTACCACCCAAGTGGGTCTCAGCATGAGACGCTTTTGGATTGACGACTCGGTGGGTGGTAATCGCGTCCGTCTTGATCTTATGTCTGACTTCTGAATAGACAAAGGACATTCGCGAGAAGTGCTGCTGCCCGACATTCCTGGTCGGTGCTGGGGGCCCGTGGTTGAGTGTCCTGGGTGCTGTATTCACAGACAAGTTTATTGTCCAACGCCTGACCGACATGAAATGGATGGCGCTCTCATCAACCGAGGAGGATATTCGAGTCTATCACAACGCCAAGGTCTTCGTTGCTCTCCGCAATTGTCTCTTAAAGCTTGAGAATTTTTATAAGTCACTCGACGGCGCTTCCGCTCCTCGTTTCGTTGCCAACGAACCACATCCTCGCTATTTCCCTTACCTGACCTCATTCACCGCTGGAGATGGTAGCGTCACTGAGTTCCGATACCTGAGATCCTTGGAACAGGATGCCGCATGCGTCACATATCTTGCAGAGACTCTTTCTAACAAGCGCAAGGTAGTCGTCAAATTCGTTTCAAGGTACAGCAAAGAGGTACACGAGTTTCTTGCGCACGAGGAGTATGCGCCTTCCCTCCTATACTATGGCCCTCTACCGAATGGCGGGCTCTCCAGTATTTTTCTCGAACCCACTCCCCCAAGTCCTTACTGGCGGCCGAGTCTCATGCACATGGTTGTCATGGACTATATCGACACTCGACGCGACGCCCCGCATGACGTTTCTGCGCAGATCCAGACCATCTTGACCCGGCTGCACTCTCATGGATACGTTTTCGGTGATTTGCGAAAACAAAACATTCTTTTCGACGCGGATGGGAAAGTCAAACTGATTGACTTCAACTGGTGCGGACGGTACGATATGAGCGACACCGATGAAGGCCTACCAGACGAGGTGCGGCAACACATCGAGCAGAATAAGTGCGTCCAGGTCGGAGACAGTCCCTATGCACATTACCCGCTGTCGATGTCCACGGTCAAAGGTATGTGGGCCCCTGGTATGGAACCTCTCGCACCGATTCGACCTATACACGACTGGGCGATGTTTAAAAGGCTCGTTTGGCAGCAGTAGTACGTCTATACAGGCAATATATAATATCATTATTTGGAAGACTTGGTGATCACCATATAATCATGACCACATGTTATGACCCTCGTGTTGTGTGTCGCAACAGCCCTTCCTCAACCCCATTCCTAACACGTCACGTGAATGACCACATGCACCGACCTTTAACTTTCTCAGCTCAACCATACCTAGGGGAGTCCTTGTAATAATGCAGACAGTCTCCACTGTCCATCATCCACCTTGATTGTTACGCTCCAGCGGGCGTACCTTCCGGAGTGTGGCACTCGACGGGAAACTTGGGGGTTCTTGCGGTATCACGGTGGCGACCAAGACTTCGACTGGTCTATCTTCCGGTCGGATTCTCGAGATCTTGGGATTTGCTGAGTTCTTCTAGGGTTCGGATAATACCGTAGGCGATAACGATAAGGATATGCGTAACGCGGGTGGCAAAGAAGAGGAGGAGGACGTGCTCAAACAAAGGAGACAGGATCGGAGAGGGGATAACTATACAGGGGTTGCCTGTATCTGCTTCGGTCTACTTGTAGGCTGGTAGAATACAAGAAGTCAAGCTGAGGGATATCAGCGAGACTCGGGTGCTACTTATACACATCCAAGGAGCTTTCAAGCTCAGCTTGGAGTCCGAAACCTAGTACGTATCGTCCAATCGTAAGTAAATCAACACGAGTCAGGGGCATACAGTCACAAGGTCAACAATGAGGCAAAGGTGAAACGGGGTCAGAAGTCCATCAATCAGTGGCTGAAACATACAACTCCTGGGCGCATCAAGCCACAGGCACCATCAGACAGTCCATCAGAAACTAGGAACCATACAGTCCATGAGGCAGATCCAATCACGATCCAGGCACAAGCTCATCTGGATCCTTCTGGTGCGAGTCTAGACCAGGTCACGTGCCAGGGTCACGTGACGGGCGCTTGACATCTTCTTCGGCTATTCCCAGGGCGCTTGCCAGCTCGGGTCACGTTCGTAATGCAGGATATTGCCGGGGTCGATACCTTCACTTCTGGCGGCTGCAACCCATTCAGCGCGATACTGCTCGGCCGTGCTGCACGAGTCTGTGCTGGTGGCGCGGGATTCGGGTCGGAACGTAACATTGATCCCACTTGTGCATGGTTAGTGCACATCATGTAAAGGGAGACCTGAGGTGCTTCATGCATCTCCTCTATTTTTCCAGAGCCATTGACTATAATAAATAGTCAGCTCTTAGGTACAGGGATGTTATTTTATAATCTATTTCCTGGCAACAAGTCTGGGGCCTCTACCATGGCATTCTGGGAAGCCTTGCACTGCTGCCCAGCCTTCCCCTTCTTGGCATTCTCCTGGTCCCTTTTGATTTTGTAACAGTCTGGCTTTTTATGGCTGGCCTTTTTGCAGTAATGGCAGATGACCTCTTGTGATGCAGAGCTGCCAGAATTGGGCAATGACTGTGGCTTTGGGGGCCACAAGCCAGAGTGTTACAGACAGACATTTACGATTGCAGAAGGTGCAACTTGGACTCTTACTATACAGTTATGACTATGGTAGTAAGTAGGAATTAATCATGGACTCATCTCATCAGTCAGCATGGTCATAGTAGCATGTGATATTACTATGACTCAATACTAGGATAGTGGTAGTAGGGTTCGAGCTACTTATGCTACTGGGTTTTGGACTCACAGGGGGGCTTTAAAGTTACCCCTTCATATGTATAAATAGTGGCTTGCAAAGACCAAGAAATGCCATCTTGGTCTTCTTCTAACACTGTGGGCATTATGAGATGTTAAGCCATCTTTTATGCTAATTTAATGGAAAAAATATTTCAAAAAAGCTTTGAAAATAAGTGCACAATACATTGTAATCTCATTCACAATGTAGTCTACAATAAATCAAGGGTGACAACGCCCAACACATGCTAATTACATTTATAATATATCCAGCCGTGTAACTTGCATGTGTTTATCCAAGTCATTTACAATAAACACAATGCATACATTAAAAATTTATTGTGAAATTTATTCTCAATATTATTCACATGTTGTTGAGTGTTACATTGGAAATACATTTGACGCGACACCCGATGTTGTGATGTCATAACTCAATGACTCTAGATTGTTCCATTAACAGTCCAGTGGCAGATACGTATGCTATTTCACAATCCACAGTCCGACTGTCACAACTCTGTCACACCTTGAGCAATCATTTATTTCCCATGTCAGACAACCCTCCGAATTTTCAAAGCAAGGGACAAATTCAACGACTAGTGCAGGGTCTAGAACTAGTCATTCCAACTCCCAACAGTCATTGGTGATCGTATACACACTCCAATTCATTTGTTACAGTACTCACAAACCTACAATTGACCTAGTTATGACTTCGCTCCCTTCTCCCTTCTAGTTTCCGTTGTGCTGATTGTTGCTTGCATAACCCAGCTTGGTTCCCCATTGCCACGAATGGAAAGGACCTGGTCATGGTTGAGGGGACATTCCGCATTTCTGGAAACGCTTTCCCATTGTCCACCAACGCAGAGCATCCAATACTGATAGGTTTTAGTAAGTGCATCAAAATGAACATATAAATGGCCAGTCTTCAATTGGGGGATCACGGGTGGTGACTGAATGCTCGAATCAGACCGAGAGGAGTACCAAATAATGTAGCTGCTCCCAGAACTGGAGCTGAATGGTCGCCAATACATTTGATAGCCAGCGTGTGCATCCCAGATGATGTAGCACTTGCGATGCCAGAGTTAGAACCCGGAGGCTCAATTACAGTCTGGGGCTGAGTACCACTGGAACTGAGACAATACAATAAGAATGCGTGGGAAGAATGAACAGCTGTGAGGTGCACGCACATTCGTGCCTGTGTATGCATTTCTGTGAACTTCGCCATTCTGAGGAGTGCAGGAATGATAACTTGCTTTGCCTGAGGTGAAATAGAGTCGAGATGAGCGCTTAAAACCTGGTTGAGGCCATAACCACCGAAGTTCATTGCCATCAAGTTGGCCACAGCGTGGGCGACGGCGAGTAGGGATGGGGATGACATGTGTGGTTGTATATCTAGTGAGGAGAGTTTGAGCAGAAGGATTCTTCACGAAGATCGCATAATCAATCGCAAAGAAAGGAAGCCCAGAGAAGGATAAAAGTTAGTAGTTCAGAGTCGCAAAAATGAGAAGAGAGTCGGTCTTGAAGTAGAAGAGGAAAAGGAGCAGCGCAAGAATGACGTTGAATATCCTAATCTTTGGACCTGACCTCGAGAAGTCGTTTGATCACACGGGAAAGGGGTGGATGAAAGTAAGAACGGGGGAAATCAACTGATACATTTCAACGCACGATTCTGGAGCCTTATATACATGCGAGCCATACCCAAGGCAAACGTGAATCAAAACGGCTAAGTCAAAAGTTGTGAGAATAAGGTGTAAGGTGGGGGGAAAGGTAAACAAAGAGTCCGTGGTGGAGAGGTGTCAACAGGTGAAAACACAAGGCGAACGCAAGGAGAAGGTATGAGTCATCGTGAAAGTAGGGGAGTTGGTGAACGAGGGAGCATGGCCGAACAACAGCACCAGAGGTATCAACTGTAACGCCTACCACGGACGTTGGTCTGACTTAGACGCTGTTGTAACGTGGGTTCCCTCGGGGGTGAAACCTGTAGTTGTCCGAGTGCTCGGGAAAGACTGCGGGATGGGGCCAATACGTGCCTGTAGAATCCCTGTAGGTGTACAACGTCTCTTCTATCGGGACGTTCGGCGGTGGGCAGGGGACTTTGCGGATATACTCCCACTCGAGGTTGTCGACGATGTAGTAGCAGTGAGTTGGGCGCGCCGTACGGGAGTTGAGATATTCAAAGACAAGGTGACATGTGGTACCGGGTGGGTAAATGACGGTCGGCTGATCTACCATTCACAGGGGAAGATGGAGATATGGTCACGGGGATCCCTTCTTGGTCTAAGAGGGATATGCCGGAGCTAGCTCACTTAAGGACTGTCACGAGTCCTTAGCACAGATGACGAGTAGAGAATGTGGTATTCGAAGAAGACCAAGATGGGGATCCTGGTCCGTAGTACTACGAACTTAAATACAAGTAAGGGAGCTAGTTCCAGCTCCGCTCGAACTCGTAGGTAGCCAATAGCGTAAGTAGCGTACTCTAATAATAGAATGCGCAGTCGTCATCGTAATCCAAGACACGTACAACAATAGAACATCAGTCAGCAAGCCTAATCATGATCACGTACAACAATAGAGGGTCATCAGTCAGCACAACACGAGGCGGTAAGATCCGAAGTCCATGACGTATTACTGCTAACGTGCCGAGTCATCACGAACACGTCAGAGTCCACAACCGGTCCAGGCAGTCCAAGACGAAACGTAACATCACCCCCTTTTCAGCGTCAAGCCCCAGCTTAACCACGCATGATGGCGAGGGGGTTAGTGCCGACCTTGCGCAGAGCCCTGATCCGGGCTATCTCTTCCGCGTCCTGACTCGCCTTGGGCCTGTGGTGGAGCGACGCTTGTACATTCTCGATGCGGTCCACTGCGTGCGCTTGTTGAAGTCGGGCGACACACCTGTTGCGCTTGATCTCTATGCGCTCTAGCTTCATCTGCTCCGCTGCCAGTCGATGTTGCTGCGCTCGCCATCCCAGCGTCATGCAGCGATATCGATGGACCTTGGCCATGAGCGTCGCGTCCTTCATGTGAAGGAGCGCCTGGTCGACCGAGTCCACTAGTCCTGCATCGGAGAGCAAGAATGTAAGGTCGTCGTCGGTGTAAGCGGGGGCAGAGGACTGCTCGTCGTAGTAGGGGACGGCATGGACGGGCTTCCCATATTGCTGGTTGCATCCGGCCCTGAAGGCCAGGACGAAGGGGTCGGCCGTGAGGATGAGCTGAGTATACCGGGCGGGCCAAAGACGTTCCTGAGCGTCGCGAATCTGAAAGGGAATGTAATGGACTCCCCTGTTGAACTGGTACCCCCTGGGAGGGGGTGTCTCCGCACGACTCTCGGTCTCCTGCACAGATTCCTCTTCTGGATCGCGGCGAACCGCGGGTGGATACGGCGTCGGTAGTGTGATAGCTTCCCTGGTGGGTCCGCAAAGCGGGGGGGTTTCCGAGTGTGTTGTGGTGAGATGGGTGGCGTAACGTAGATATTGATGCGCTTCGAGACGTTCCGCTGGGTCGTACGGGTCCCCGCCTTCGTCGGGTCCCGGCGGGGATGTTGGTCGACTGGGTACGTACCCCTGTTCGTCGCCCGCTGGAGTGGGCGCTCTGGTCGGGACGTAGTGGTCTCCGAGGTAGCTGGGCTGGTTGCTCTCGGAATAAACAGTGGGGGTCGGCGAAGGAATTGGGGATGTCCCGGGGGAAGGAGGACGACTTCCTCGTTGGTGAAGGGCGAGGGTAATCGACAGGGGTGGTGATGGCGTGGACTGTACTTGGTAAGGTGTGGATAGCTCCTCGTTGACGACATAGCGGAAGTTGACTGGGGAAGAGGGTCTCATAAGTGGGGAGTGAAGTGAAGGAGGGAGATGGGGACGTCTCTTGGGATCTTCCTGAGCTTATATGCGTCTCGCGAGCGGGGTTCAAATTTTTGAACTCCCGAATTGCGTCGTCTGCGAACACGTCATCCTTATCGATCCATTGATTGTCCAAGTCCGGGTATCCCTTCCATTTGACCAAATATTGCAGTTTACGACTTCTGCCGAATCGTCGAGAGTCTAGAATCTTCTCGACTTCGTACTCTTCTTTGCCACCGACTAGATCCGGTGGTGGGCGCTGGTAGTTTGGTCCGTGCGTGGGTGTTTCACGGTAGGGCGTCAGGAGATCCACATGGAACACTGGGTGAATGTAACGTCTACCACGGACGTTGGTCTGACTTAGACGCTGTTGTGACGTGGGTTCCCTCGGGGATGGAATCTGTGGTTGTTCGAGTGCTCTGGAAAGACTGCGGGGTGTGGCCAATACGTGCCTGTGGAGTCTCGATACGTGTACAACGTCTCTTCGATGGGAACGTTGGGGGGCGGACTGGGGACTTTGCGAATATACTCCCAATGGAGGTTGTCGACGATGTAGTAGCAGTGAGTAGGACGGGCGGTGCGGGAGTTGAGATATTCGAAGACGAGGTGACACGTGGTACCAGGCGGATAAGTCACGGTCGGCTGATCTACCATTCGCTGAGGAAGATGGAGATAAGGTCACGGGGATCCCTCTTGGTCTCGAAGGGATATGCCAGAGCTAGTTCACTTAAGGGCGCTGCAAGCCCCTTAGCACAGAAGACGAGTAGAGATGGTGGTATTGAAGAAGACCAAGATGGGGATCCTGGTCCGTACTACTGTGAACTTAAATACAAGTAAGGGAGCCAGTTCTAGCTCCGCTCAAACTTGTAAGTAGCCAATAGCGTAAGTAGCGTACTCTAATAATAGAATGCGCAGTCGTCATCGTAATCCGAAGCACGTACAACAATAGGAATCATCAGTCAGCATAGTAATCATCATCGCGTACAACAATAGCGAGCATCAGTCATCCAAACACGAGGCAGCAAGATCCGAAGTCCATGACGTATTACTGCTTAACGTGTCGAGTCATTACGAACACGTCAGAGTCCACAACCGGTCCGGGCAGTCCAGGACGAAACGTAACAGTGAATCTGCCATTGCGTGGGAAGTTCTAATCGGTAATTGACTGCGGACATCACCTGAGCGACCTTAAAGGGGCCGTGGCGTCGCGCCGCTAGTTTTGCTGTTGGTTGATGCGTACGTAGGTGGCGTCCTTCTAGCCATACTTGGTCTCCTATCTGGAACTTGGGCGTATCTTTGGCCTTGATCCACCCCTGCTGCACTTTGATCATCAGTGACTGCGCGCGCTGGCGGAGTTCCTTGAATTGTTTGACCCTGAGTGCCACCTGTGGGATCGGCGATGGTCTATTGGTCCAGTCGGCGTGGGGGTTGTACCCCATGAGGAGCTGGAAAGGAGACTCTTTAGTGGTTTCACTGGGCCAATTGTTATGGGTGAACTCGGCCATGGGAAGGTAGTGTATCCAGTCGTCCTGTCGTTCGTTGACCCAGAACCTCAGGTATTGCTCTAGCCACTGATTCGTGCGTTCCGATTGCCCGTCTGTTCGTGGGTGGTAGGCCGTAGAGATGTTCTGTTCGATTCCCAGGATTTTGCATAGTTCGCGTGTGAATTTGGAGGCGAATCTGGGGTCACGGTCGCTGATTATCTTCCCTGGTAGTCCAAATCGAGGAAATACATGTTTGACGTATAGTGCGGCTGTGCCTTCGGCCGATATCTCTTCTTGGCATGGGATAAACAGGGACATCTTCGTACAGTCATGGTCCGTTATCGTAAGAATCGTGTCGCAACCCTGTGCTTCGGGAAGTTTAGTAATGAAATCAAGTGCGATAGTTTCAAATGGCATAGCTTCGGGTTTGGGGAATATTGGGCGTAATGGTGCTTTGATGGCCCTGGTGTTGACTTTAATTCTTTGACAGTCGGCGCACCCTTTGACATAGTCCGTGACTTCGTTCCTAAGTCCTGGCCACCAGTAGTACCGTTCTACGAGTTTGATGGTTCGGCTCATTCCCGGGTGTCCGTATACCGGAGGGTCGTGGTGATTCTTGATAAGCTCTCGTTTCTCAAGGAGTCCTCCCGTGACCACTCGGCGTCCGTCCTTGTACCAGGTGCCTTCGATTCTTTTGAGTCCGTGTGGGTCTATCCAGGGGCGGAGTTTGTCTTCGTCCTGGGCGTATACCGGATTTGTTTTCTCCATTTCTTGTACTGATATAGTGGCGTTGATTCGGAGAGGGTCTTCTGTCGTATCTATTGCTGCGGCCCTGACGAAGATGTCATCGGGTAGTACTGTGACTTGGTCGTTATCTCTTTCCCCTTGGTCGTAGTCCGGGCGTCTAGATAGGGCATCGGCTCGTCCGTTTGCCGTTCCCTTGATGTGGTGAATCTCGATGTCATATTCTGAGAGTTCTAGTACTTCCCTTGCTACTCGGCGACTTATCTTTTGCGGGGAGCGCCAATACTGGAGGTTCATGTGGTCCGAGAACACTTTGATCTTGTGCGGGGATCCTGCCAGGTAGTGACGCCAGTTTCGAAGTGCCTTGACAATTGCCAGAAGTTCGAGATCGTAGATGTCGTAGTTCCGTTCCGCTGCGCTGAGAGTGTTTGAATAGTAGGCGATAGGGTGTCTTTTGCCGTCTTCTTTGCGTTGGAGTAGTACTGCTCCTACTGCAAATCCTGAAGCATCTACTTCGAGTTCGAATTGATCTTCCAGTTTGGCGTGTGCGAGGACTGGTTCTTCTGTGACGAGCTTCTTGATCTTGTCAAACGCCTCTTGTTCTACCGTTGTCCATGTCCATTCCGTGTCTTTGCGTGTAAGTTTGTTGAGGGGGCGGGCGTGTGTGGCAAAATTTCGGATGAAAGCCCGGTAAAAGTTGCAGAAGCCTAAGAACAATTGCACCTGTTTGATGTTTTTGGGGTTTGGCCAGTCTTTGATGCCGGAAATTTTGACGGGGTCCATGCGTGTCACCCCCTTTTCAATGATTACCCCCAGGTAATCGATGCTTGGCGCATGGAAGATGCATTTTTCCGGTTTGAGGAACAGGTCGTTCTCCTCTAGTAGGTCCAGGATGTTGTGTACCGCGTCGATGTGTGCTTGTTCTGTTGATTGGGTTGCTATACCTATGTCGTCCATGTATACCCTGATGATCGTGCCTTTGGTCTCATGGTATGCGATGAGGTCTTTGCAGATCTCGTTCATCATGGTTTGAAACGTTGCCGGTGAGTTGGTTAGCCCGAAGAACATTACCGTTGGTTCGAAGAGTCCGTATTTCGTTTTGAACGCTGCTTTTTCCTGGTCGCCTTCTTTGATCCTTACATTGTTGTATCCCCAGCGAATGTCCAATTTGGTAAATATGAACGCTCCGCTTAGGTCTGCGATGAGTTCCGGGATGAGTGGGAGTGGGTATTGGTTGCGTATTGTCCAGTTGTTGATGTTCCGGTAGTCCTGTACAGGGCGTAGCTTTCCGTCTTTCTTTTTGATGAAAAAGAATGACGATGCGTACGGGGATTTAGAGGGTCTAATGTACCCCTTTGCCAGTTGTTCGTCTATCCATTCCTTCAATGCTTTGTCCTCGGTTTGGCTCATTGGGTAGATCTTGCAGTCGATCGTGTCCGGTGCGTTTGGTTTGAAGTCGATTGCGTGATCCCAAGGTTTCGACAGCGGGAAGCGATTCGATTCTTCCTCGCTGAAGATCTTGACATGCCGTTGATATTCTTCCGGGACTGCTTTCTTTTCTGTGTATTGCTTGGCTTCTATGGCCATTTTGGTCGACATTGTTGCGCGTAGACGAGTATCTTCGAGGTCGCACTCCCGTCGTAGTTGTTCTTCGATTTTCTGTTTGTTAGGGAGTAGTAGTTTTTCAAGTACGAGTCGCACTATAACCGGATCTATTCGTGGTTTTGTGGGGTTGACGGTGCGGAGGATGATTGGATACTCAGCTTCGTCAAGCGTGGCTGTTGCCCACTGGATGTTGGGTTGGAAGGTTGCCAGCCATGGGTATCCCAAGATTATGTCTTCTCCTCCTACGTCCGTCACCAGGAATCGCATTTCCTTGATGACCCCTTTGGTCTGTACTTCTAGATCCACGCAGTGAGTTATCTTGCCTCCTTTGTTATGCGTGCCGTCAATGTTCCAGATCTTTCGATGACGGTCTAACTCTTTGAGGCCTAGCCTCATCCTTTTGACAAAGTCCGGATGTATGAAGTTGTTAGTGGCTCCGGAGTCCACTAGTGCTCGTTTGTCGGCCATGGCGTAACTTGCGCGCAATGAAACTGGAACATGCATAGATTGATAGCGCATTATGAACACAGAATTACACCGTAATGCCCTCACCCAGGCCGTCGGGTTCAGGCGCTTTGAAAATCCTCTCGCCCCAACAGGTCTCGAACTACCAAGTCCCTGGCTTCATCGTCTAGGTTTCGGACTCCGTTTATCCAGCTGGTCGCCCGTTCTTGTGGCGTATCAGTGGTGGCGCAGGCGCCGCGGCTGTTGCCGCCGTTGTCTTCGAATTGGATCAGAGGTTCGTCTTGGACGCTTTGGACTTCTTCTATGAACGCCCCCCTTCCTTGACGGGGTTGCCAGTTCGCGTTGGTGCGCGGTTTACGGGGTTGGTGTCACGGACGCGTTCATTTTCGCCTTTTGTGGATCACGTGACTTGCCATCACGATCTCTAGTTAGTCACGTGAAATATCGTGCACTTTTCATCACGTGACCATGGGAAAGTACTCCCATATATGGGACATCCCTTTATGGCCACATTTTACATACGGACAAACCCTTCTGATTGGTAGATAAGGATAGAACCTTCTAGTACGCTCTAGATTACGCTTAGTAGGCATGTATTATGCGCTGTATTAGGTTTTACTCAGCGACACGTCATACGTAGTCAGCCTTGATGACAGTGCATCAGTCAGCACTAAAGATAAGGCTATTAATAGACACGACGCGTCAGCTCTTTAGTCATAGTCGATTACTTTACACTTAGTAACAGTGTTCAAGCTCCGACTTAATCACAGCCGCAGTAGATACTTAAGCTTGCCTGTAGCGTCCTGAGTGGAACCAACTTGTCCTCTTGGTTCTCCACTCAGGTGCGCATTCTCTTGTACTTCCTTACTCTCTCCAATCTAACTTGTCCTCTTGGTTCTCCACTCAGCCTGCCGCCGTGTGACACCGCGTGCTTTGACCTTGAATAAAGGTCTTTTAGTGTGCGCCCGCTCCACGTCGACTGTAGGTCTAGCGCGTGATTTATCTCCGCGCCAAGCTTGAGTCTCACCCATCGCAGTTCACCCATCTTCACTTGGCTTGGCGTAGCGCGATAGTCATACCGCTACATTAGGACAAGTTTCTTCCACACTCCTGAGTCACCTTCGCTCACCAGTCGTGTGTTTCTCCTTTAGGTGGTAGACGTCCACCAGTCCCTTGTGTATTCTACCTCATCTTCTGCCTGGGGAAGTCCGTAAGCAGAATCCGTGCATTTGTGGTGCAGTCGTAGTATCCGTAAAGTCGGTATACACTGTGCTTGCCTTTATTGAGTCTATCTGGTCACAGTAGACTGCTCTGGGCACTGCTTGCAGAACTGGTCACCACGCCAGATAAGCTGCAAGTTGACATTGAGCCGGCCAGGCCTCGCCTGCGACAGCTGTACGCGTACCAACCAGAAGAATTTGAGAGCGCTTCGGCGTGAGAGGCAGCCAACAGGTCGAGAAGACTGAGGCAGACAGCCTTGTAGTTCCACACATATCCCTACCCTATTCCTGAGTATTCGGTTATCGCCGCAGCCTCGCGCAGTGTGAAATATCACTGTGTATCGGTCTTGCTTGATCCGACTCTCCCTTCACCTTCGGCTTAGCGTTTCGCGGCCGTCGTATCCCGACGTCTTCTAAACCACCTTCCTATTTTCACCCTGCCTCGCTTCTTCGCGAACACCCGTGCCCGCCTGCGACGTCTCTTTAGGAGGAGACAAGCCCTTACACCCCCAAATCAGTTGTCACCAGAAGCCTCTGCTACAGCATCGCTTCGAGCCCTTGAGGAGCCGCGCTCACGCCCCTCATCTCCTACACCCTCTTCAGCACTCTCCTCCTCCCCGACCGTCGGGCACCTTTCTGCGGCATCTTCCGCAACTCTAGTCAACGACGAGTGGTACGAAGGCTTCCAAGTAGAAGCACCCCCTCGCACCACAGCCGAATCCATAGTCCAAGCCCTTTACTTCTTCCCTGGTGTGCGACAGATACTTGAAAACGAGTATCCCGGGACCACGCAAATCCCCGGAACCGAGTTCACAGTCGCAGACCTCATCCTCTTCGCCGAGGAAATAGTCCCCGTACTTTCTCGCCCCCCGTCTCCAATCCAAGAAGACCGTGGCTCCGAAAGGCAAAGCCAAAGCTCGTCTAGCTCAGGCTCAATATCCTCGAGGAGTTCACTCGAAATTCGCCCTCCCTCCCCTCTCTAAGCAAGAGAAGGAATACACCGGGCGGATACAAGACTGGGACGACCTACATCCTGACGAGCAACTCGCGCTCTTACAGGACTTTAGAGAAGCTCAGTACCAGGCAGACAAAAAGAAGCGAGAGGAAGAACTAGAGAAAATGTCGGCGTCGTCATCATCCTCATCACATACAGTACAGCCGGACCCCGCTCCGGCCCCCGCACCTACAGTACCACCACCCCCTCCCACCATCCAAGACTGCATTAATCTCATCAATCAACTCGGCCTGGCTATGGGCCACCTCGCGCAACAGGTCTCAGACCTAACTCAGCAGGTAGCCGCCACCCAGGCTAAGCCCAAAAAGGTTGGAGGCAAGGATATCGTGGCCCGTCCCAAAGCATGGGACGGAAAGGGCAACTCTACCGACGCCCGCCACTTCCTCGCCGCCTTCCATAATTGGGCTTCCTCACAAGGGGACGCTCTCAATACCTGGGAGCCCATCCTTCAGTCATGGATGCCTATAGAGGAAAGGTGGATCGCAGCTGCTCTCAACCTGATGGAAGGAGAGGCCAAGACCTGGGCCCTCCCCTATCTCGAGGCAGCCAATCAAGGCTCATTCCCCTTCGTGGGGATATACGACAATTTTGTTAAGGAGTTCAATCGCCGCTTCTCCCCGATGGACGTACGCGACATCGCTCGAGAGGAGCTCAAAAAGACAAAGCAAGGGAGGAGGTCCGTTGCCGAATATACGTCAATATTCGAGCAGTACAGCGGACAGACTGGATGGTCGAAAGCCGACCTCCGCGACCGCTTCTATACCGGTCTTAACGACGAGATTAAGAACATTCTCGCCACGACCGAACGGAAGCAAGACACTTTCGACGACCTCAAGGCTACGGCCACGCTCATCGACCAACGCCTCCACCAGCGCCGCGCGGAAAAGTCTGGAAAGACTAATCCGCCCGCGTCTCACGACCCCGATGCCATGCAAGTTGACGCCACGCGTCAAAATCCACAGGGCAACAAGGGGAAGGACGAGTTCTTTAAGAACCAAGCGGAGTATCGGAAGTGGATGCAGGGGAAGTGTTACGGTTGCGGGTCGAAAGACCACACAAAAAAGGATGGAAATCACGAACGGGACGTTTGCAACTGGTGCCAGAAAGCTGGTCACCGTGCCCCCGTTTGCATGATCAAAAAGCTGGGGAAACCCGCCAAAGCGAAAGCTGCGGCTACGACGGAATCCTCAGCCCCTCCGTCCTCATCCAACTCATCCAGTACGGTGGCAGCAGCCACCTCCTCCAGTACCTCTCAGCCAAAGACGTCCCAGGCAGACGTGGCAAAGTTGATGGAGATGGTGAAAAAGCAGCAGGAGACCATTGAGGCTCTCAAAGCGGCTTTTTAGATAAGGGGTCGCGTGTAGCTGCGACCGGCCCCTCAAATACAGACTTTGACTCGGCTTCATGTTCTTGTAGTATTTGTCTCAGGACTCGCCTCGTTTCGGACTCAAATTCTGTAATTCCTACGTACCCAGTGAATGCCTGTAAGTTAGATAGTAGTAGTGCTTCAGTTTCGTCATCTTCTGTTTCCACATCTACATCTGCCTCCGAGATGAACTTTATTTCTAGTTCCTACTCTGAAATAGCTCCTCAACCAGTCTTAAGGACATCGGTTTTGAGTGTAGCCGTGCCGCAAGTGATGAATTCTGATGCAGCACTTTCTTCTTCATTTATTATTCCCGAAACAAAAGATAAAAAATCACATTTTCACATTAGTGTCTATTTATCCGGACGTCATCGTACTGTAAAAGTAGCAGCAATGGTAGACTCTGGGGCAACTTCGTTGTTCCTAGACAAAAAGTACGCTGACCGCCATAAAATGTTGCAGATTCCTCTTGAGAGTCCAATCCTTCTATATAACATAGACGGGACTCTTAATGAAGCCGGCAGTATCACCCATAAAGCTCGACTAAAACTCAAAGTCGGACCAACCGAGGAAAAATATGACTTTTACGTCACCTCGCTTGGACCAGAAAATGTCATCTTGGGACTGCCCTGGCTAAGGAATCGGAATCCGCAAATAGATTGGCAGGGAGGCACAATGCGTCTCGACTCCTCCGCTGAAAAAGCGCCTGAGGAGCACGAGATAGAGGTGACGCGCATTATGGCGAACCGAATGGAACGCCGCCGTCTCCTTGCGGAGAAAGTGTTGGACACGGTCCATGACGAAGTCTTCTGTCTAGCAGGCTTTACGTACTCTCAGCAAATCGCCGAGAAAGCCATTAATGCTAAACCTAAGAAGACGTTCGAAGAAATGGTACCCCCGCACTATCGTGACTTCGCAAAAGTGTTCTCTGAGGAAGAATCCCAGAGGCTCCCCGAACATCAACCGTGGGATCACGCTATAGACCTAGAACCCGATGCAGTTAGGCATTGGAAGGTCAAAACGTACCCCATGTCTCCCGCAGAACAAGTAGAACTGGATAAATTCCTGGACGAACATATCGGTAAAGGATACCTGGTCCCATCTAAGTCACCGATGGCATCTCCAGTATTCTTTATCAAAAAGAAAGACGGAAAGCTCCGCCTTGTCCAGGATTATCGGCGTCTTAATAAGATAACCATTAAGAACCGATATCCACTTCCACTCGCGGCTGACATTATCAATCGGTTAAAGGGAGCAGAGTACTTCACCAAATTCGACATAAGATGGGGCTACCACAATATTCGAATCCGAGAAGGAGACGAATGGAAGGGTGCTATTGTCACCAATCGTGGACTATACGAACCAAAAGTCATGTACTTCGGAATGACCAATAGTCCTGCCACCTTCCAAGCCCTCATGAACGCCGTATTCGCGGATCTCATCGCACAAGGAGAGGTCGCCGTCTACATGGACGACATCCTGATCTACAGTCATGATTTAAGACACCATCGAAAAGTCGTAAGAGAGGTGTTACAGAGACTGCAGGATCACGACCTCTACCTTAAACCTGAAAAGTGCGATTTCGAGAAACGCGAGATGGAGTATCTCGGGATGATTATAACCCCCGGAGAAGTGCGGATGGACCCTGGCAAGGTCTCCGCAGTAAGGGAGTGGCCTACCCCAACAACCCTGAAAGAAGTAAGGGCTTTTATTGGGTTCGCCAACTTCTATCGTAGGTTCATTAAGGACTTCGCGGCTATTGCCCGACCCCTACATGACCTCACGAAGAAGGACACTCCATGGCACTGGAATCCGGAACAGCAGAAAGCCTTCGACACGCTAAAAGAGCGCTTCGTACAGGAACCTATCCTACGAGTGTACGATCCGCAGTTACCCACGCGTGTTGAGACAGATGCATCCGGATTTGCTACAGGCGGCATACTTACTCAGAAGTATCCCGATGGTCTCTGGCACCCTGTCGCGTACCGCTCAGAGTCTATGAGCAAAGAGGAACGCAATTACGAAATCTATGACAGGGAAATGCTCAGCTTAATCCGCGCCTTAGAGGACTGGAGACACTTCCTCGAAGGCATCTCCTTTGAAGTGATCACTGACCACAAAAATATGGAATGGTGGGCCAGTATGAAGGACTTAAATCGCCGGCAAGCTCGCTGGGCGTTATACTTAAGTCGCTTCACCTTCAAAATCACCTACAAGAAGGGAGATTCTATGCAAGCCGATGCATTAAGCCGATTCTCCAGAGACCACGTTAAGGACAATGAGGATAATCGCCAGGTTCAAGTATTAAAACCTGAGCACTTCCTCAGTGCCGCACAAGCTCACTTCGTGCCCGAAGTAGACTCCCTGGGCAGTCGCATTAGACTCGCATCCATAAAAGAAGCCGAAGTTATCGAGGGTCTTAAGTCACTACAGAAGACTGCTCCTAAGGCTCTTACGGATGGAGTTGCGCTGTGGGAGGAAGAAGACGGTTTAGTCTATCACAGGGGGAAACTCTACGTTCCCAACGACCGAGCCTTACGTCACGACGTGGTAAAATCATGCCACGATATCGCGACTGCCGGTCACCCTGGAAAGAACGGAACCATCGAGCTGGTCAGCCGCTATTATTGGTGGCCACGCATGGCAGGCTTCATTGCCTCATACGTAGAAGGATGTGATCGATGCCAACGCTATCGCAAAGACCTACACCCCAAAGCAGCCATTCAGCCGCAAGAAGTACCAGAGGGACCATGGCAGATGGTCGGGATCGATCTAATCGGTCCCCTGCCCATGTCACGTGGGAAGGACATGATCCTTAACATAGTGGATCATTATACGAAACAGATCCATCTATTCCCAGTAACCTCTCAAATCACGGCTGATGGGGTGGCATCCATCTACTTTGAGCAAGTCTTCCCCTTGCACGGGATTCCGCGCAAAATCATAAGCGACCGCGGACCCCAGTTTGCTGCAAGGAGCATGCGTGCCCTCTATAAGCGGTTAGGGATAGACGCAGGTCTTACTACAGCCTATCACCCTCAAGCTAATGGACAGGTAGAGCGCAAAAACCAAGAAGTAGAAGTCTACTTGCGCTTGTTCATTAGTAAGAGGCAAGATGATTGGGCAGACCTGCTCCCTACGGCAGAATTCGTGATAAACAGTAGACTCAACTCAGCCACGGGTCACACCCCCTTTGAGTTGCTCTACGGCTATACGCCAGATTTCACAATTCCTGCCGGCAGACCCACGGGTATCCCGACGCTCGATAAGCGTCTTCAAAAGCTAACTTCCTCTAGAAAGGATGCAGAGGCAGCGCTTCGCTTAAGTAAACAGCGAATGATTGACCAAAGACATGAGTCTTATGTCTTCAAGGTCGGAGATAAAGTCTGGTTGCAAGCCAAACAAATTAAGATCCATCAGCAGTCGTCCAAATTGGGTCCTAAACAGTTAGGCCCATTCGAAGTCACTGAAGTACTAAGTGACGTCGACTACAGGCTTGCACTCCCACCTGCGCTACGGATCCACGACGTATTCCATGTGGATCGCCTCTCCCCTTATAAAGGAAACGAAGTTAATGGCCTGCTACCGCCTCCTCCTGATCCCAGTCGTTATTGAGGGAGAAGAAGAGTACGAAGTAGACCATATAAGAGACTCTAAGCTCTTTGGTCGTACTCTGAAATACCTCGTTCGCTGGAAAGGATATGGCGAAGGCGAGGATACATGGGAACCCGCAAAGAATCTAGCAAACGCCCCAGAAAAAGTTGAGCAGTTCCATCAACAGAACCCGGGCGCTCCTAGAAAAATAGCGGCTCTCCTTTACGCGTCCTTACCTTGGCAGAATCCATTCGTTAACACAGAGGCCAACGCGGACGTCAGCCCTTAAGAAGGGGGGTGATGTCACGGACGCGTTCATTTTCGCCTTTTGTGGATCACGTGACTTGCCATCACGATCTCTAGTTAGTCACGTGAAATATCGTGCACTTTTCATCACGTGACCATGGGAAAGTACTCCCATATATGGGACATCCCTTTATGGCCACATTTTACATACGGACAAACCCTTCTGATTGGTAGATAAGGATAGAACCTTCTAGTACGCTCTAGATTACGCTTAGTAGGCATGTATTACGCGCTGTATTAGGTTTTACTCAGCGACACGTCATACGTAGTCAGCCTTGATGACAGTGCATCAGTCAGCACTAAAGATAAGGCTATTAATAGACACGACGCGTCAGCTCTTTAGTCATAGTCGATTACTTTACACTTAGTAACAGTGTTCAAGCTCCGACTTAATCACAGCCGCAGTAGATACTTAAGCTTGCCTGTAGCGTCCTGAGTGGAACCAACTTGTCCTCTTGGTTCTCCACTCAGGTGCGCATTCTCTTGTACTTCCTTACTCTCTCCAATCTAACTTGTCCTCTTGGTTCTCCACTCAGCCTGCCGCCGTGTGACACTGCGTGCTTTGACCTTGAATAAAGGTCTTTTAGTGTGCGCCCACTCCACGTCGACTGTAGGTCTAGCGCGTGATTTATCTCCGCGCCAAGCTTGAGTCTCACCCATCGCAGTTCACCCATCTTCACTTGGCTTGGCGTAGCGCGATAGTCATACCGCTACAGTTGGCAGCAATCGCGGGACATGTGTCCGAGTTTTCCGCAATCGTGGGACATGTGTCCGAGTTTTCCACAATTGTAGCAGTTGATGTTCTTCATGTCTACAACTCCTTTTCCCTGGGAGCGTCCCCCCTGTGGGGTGTACGGGGGTCGAGCGTA
Organism: Lactarius vividus; assembly: GCA_021527035.1. Lineage (NCBI taxonomy): Eukaryota > Fungi > Basidiomycota > Agaricomycetes > Russulales > Russulaceae > Lactarius > Lactarius vividus. The sequence goes on from JAKELG010000011.1 coordinate 641,375, forward strand.
GTCAATTTCTTCAGATCCTGCGAGTCGAGCGCGGATTCTTCCTGGAGTCGTGTCCATAGCATCCGGGTGGTTCTGGAATGCCTGCCAACCTTGGCGCGGTTGCTGTGGGCGATTTGGAGCATTGAAAGTTCGAAGAGAAGTATTGCCCGGCTTACCGGGTCCCGGGGGTTTACGTCCCCCCAAACACGTTTGGAGATGCATCCATTTGCGCTGCTGTTCAAGCGCGGCGGTCTTCCATTGGGCGTACGTGTTTGGACTGTGGAAGTTGTATGCGTTCTTGTAAAGTTCCACCGGCAGTCCGCTGGTGAATTTGTCGAGGACTAGGGAGTCGTCGAAGCGGTATCCTGCTTCTCTGACTGCTTTCTCGAATTTGGCGACGTAAGAATCGATGTCTTGTCCTTCCATTCGGAAGCCTTTCTGAAGGTCTTGCTGCGCTCTCTCCTTCTCGAGTGTGTCGGCGAATGTATTGCGGAAGCCAAGTTCAATGGCTTCCCAAATCCATTTGTCGTAAGGTCCCTGTTTGGCCTTGTACGCCTTGATCCATTTGGTGGTAGAGAGGACCCATTCATTGACGTGATCCCCTTGGATGTAGGTGAGAAAAATCAGCGCTTTGCGATAAGGAAGAGTGAACGCAGGGTTGTCGTAGTTGGTTTCCACGAATAGTTCCCATTGAGTAAGGAATTGTTGAACTTTAGTGTGGTCTCCGGTAAACACGAGGGGTTCTTTGCCCATGAATTTCTCGGGTTTGGTCCCGCTTGACACGTTTGGTCCGGTGAAGAGTGGTCCTCCCGGGTCTCCTCCTCCGTCGTCTCCCCCTCCTTCTCCGTGTCCTCCGGGTGGGGGTCCTCCGCCACGACTGATGCGCGCGGGTTCCTGGAATGTAGTTGGTTGTTCGGTGATCGTAGTGGTCATGTCTGTAGGGATGGACTCAGCTAATAATCCCAATTGTGCTTCTTCTTCTTCTGCTTGTGCTTCAAGGATGCGAATTTCTTCGGGGTTGCTTCCCAAGGATGGGGATGGTGCGGGCATCTTGGGAGTAGGGGAGCAGACTGGTTCTTCTTCTTGTCCGTCAATAGGTCCCCACTGGTCTCTAGTAGTTGTTTCGCTTTGACAAATGTCGAGGTGGAGGCCTGATCCTGCGGGTCTAACAACTTGTAGTTTGCCGTGGAGTTCGTCCCACCGGATTTCTGTCCAACAAGTGTGGTCGAAGTTGAATTCTACCGGGATGAGTCCGGTTTTGCCGTCCTTGTAAGTGTAAAGGACTACGTAGCCTGGGTCTCCTTGTTCTGTCTGCCAAAAGGCTCCTTTGAGGTATTGTTTAGGGACGTTGCGTTCCCCTCTTCTGTCGATATGATACGGTCGGAATGGGATCCAAAGATCGCGGGTTGTTACTGCGGAAGCCACGTTGAAGGATCTTGGTCTTAATGTAACGCCTACCACGGACGTTGGTCTGACTTAGACGCTGTCGTAATGTGGGTTCCCTTGGGGGTGAAACCTGTGGTTGTCTGAGTGCTCGGGAAAGACTGCGGGATGGGGCCAATACGTGCCTGTAGAATCCCTATAGGTGTACAACGTCTCTTCTATTGGGACGTTCAGCGGTGGGCAGGGGACTTTGCGGATATACTCCCACTCGAGGTTGTCAACGATGTAGTAGCAGTGAGTTGGGCGCGCCGTACGGGAGTTGAGATATTCAAAGACGAGGTGACACGTGGTACCGGGCGGGTAAATGATGGTCGGCTGATCTACCATTCACAGGGGAAGATGGAGATGTGGTCACGGGGATCCCTTCTTGGTCTAAGAGGGATATGCCGGAGCTAGCTCACTTAAGGACTGTCACGAGTCCTTAGCACAGATGACGAGTAGAGAATGTGGTATTCGAAGAAGACCAAGATGGGGATCCTGGTCCGTAGTACTACGAACTTAAATACAAGTAAGGGAGCTAGTTCCAGCTCCGCTCGAACTCGTAGGTAGCCAATAGCGTAAGTAGCGTACTCTAATAATAGAATGCGCAGTCGTCATCATAATCCAAGACACGTACAACAATAGAACATCAGTCAGCAAGCCTAATCATGATCACGTACAACAATAGAGGGTCATCAGTCAGCACAACACGAGGCGGTAAGATCCGAAGTCCATGATGTATTACTGCTAACGTGCCGAGTCATCACGAACACGTCAGAGTCCACAACCGGTCCGGGCAGTCCGAGACGAAACGTAACAATATCGCTCCTTGGGGAAGGGATTTCCTGAGGACTGCTATATCACGAGCGCATGTGTTACGCTCCGTAGGGCGTACTTTGGGAGATCGCACTCGACCGGTCTTCAAGGGTTCCTTAACGACTTCGGGTATACCCGCTCTTGTTCTGTCGCTTGAGCTAGCGCTTGCTGTCGTTCTTGCTCGTCGAGGATAAGTCCGAAACGGACGATCTGCAGGACTCGGATAGCAACAAAAAGGTAGAAGAAAGGAATGACTTCGCTCGTTTACGCTGAGCTGGCACGCTCAATCAATTGGTCACGTGATAGGGAAGAGGAGGGGAACACCGCTGTAGCAGAGGGACAAACTCCGAGGTCTGCGTAGGGTACGGACGCCGCTGTGATGCTGGACTAACTCCGAGGGCATGTAGGGCAAGGAGACGAGGAGGGGGATTGAGAGCAAAGGGGACTGGGGATTACTCGGACTAGGTTGTACGGACAATCCAAGAAGTCAAAGCTACCGTCTAAGGTCGCTTCTACTATCTACTTATACACATCCAGGGAGCTTTCAAGCTCAGCCCGGACTCCGACAATCAGTGCTAATCGTCCAATGGGAAAGCATACAACACGAGGCGGAAACTGCGGAACTGCGGAGAACACATGTCCAACGCCACTGATTGTAACGTTACCACAGGAACGTTATGTGCGACGTGCACGCCACTAAGTCGTTCAAGCCGAGGTAACGGGACATGAGCTAGCCGGTTATGGCCAAGTTCGATGATGAATAAGCACTACACGGTCTCCTCAGACACGCGAGTGGTAATCGGGGGTTCTGGGGTTCAAGCGCAACGGCGAACCAAAGTCGTGCTCAAGCGAAACAGCGAGCCAAAGTCGTTCGTGGATTGACAGCGATGTGGTATTACACAAGAAGTCAAGTCTACCGTACAAGCTAGGTAGCGTGCGACTTATATACTAGTACAGGATGTTTGTACGCAACAAACATATGGTGCAATATCAGGACTTTGAGTAAAAAGGGAACAAAGGCGCGACTATAGTAAGAAACTTAGTGATCGCGCGGGGTCATGCGCAAGTCAGCTGAGCCCGGAGCGCCGTGAACTTTGATATACAGGGAAGGGGGCGTAAAGACGTATCGTGCGATGAAGAGATTAGCCAAAACGGTTGGGCGCATGAGGAGCTAGGGGTGTATCAAGATGGGATAGGGGCGTAAGGAGTAAAGAACGGAAGCGTCCAAAGGAATAGGAAGGAAAATCGTGACATTACCCCCCTGTTAGGCCTGAAGTCGCCACGACTTCAGTCACTGCCAACGTAGTCATATACGTCGGCGCTGGGGTCATTAGTTTCATCGTCCCGGTCGTCCACCGGACAGACATGGCGGCGGAGGAATAGATACCTCCCACGTTCCCCACACCTCCTACACGTCTCGTACTGCGGGCACTCGATCTCATCGTGCCGAGCGTCGAACCTTAAACACTTCCCGCACCAGCGGGGGCGCTCAGAGGGCTCCTCAAACGCCAGGGTGATAGGCGCGAGACAGTGGATGAGGCAGTTCTCAGAGGCGTGAGCTCGACTAGCGCACCATACACAAACGCCGGTTGGCGGCTTGTTGGGGCATCCGCTCATCTTATGTCCCCGCTTCTTGCACAAGTAACACTTGCGCCTCTTCTGCGTCCGACTAGGCCCGTCTACCAGGCGTGGCATCTCAACTGGGCCTCCGGGTCGTGGTACGAGTGGGAGTTCAGGGAAAGTAATGTCGAGGGCGTACAGGCCGTGTGGTGAGTTCGACGAACTTGTCGGTGATGAGGGGAATGGCGCCGGCATACTGCATGCGCTTCGTGATGCCCTGTAACTTAGCATCCAAGTGGAATTGGTCCCTCGTGGCCTCCTGCTCCAGGCGGCGCAAGTCTGCCCGCCACGCGTCTAGAGCAATCTTATCTCCGAGGCACTGCCGCAGCCTCGCAACCTCCGCCGAGAGGCGAGGGTTTTTGAGTTCGCTTAGCACCTCATTGATAGTAACGGCTCGAGGGTCCTGTGGGCTGAAGACAGCGAGTTGGTGCGGCGAGATGACGGGGTGCATAGCGGTGGGGTGTGGTGTCGACAGGTAGACTTCTTGGCAGTAGCAGGGTTTCCCCCTTCCTAGAGTGCCGACGATTTCACGATAGTCCCGGCGGTAGTAGATATACCTCGCCAGGACCTTCGTGACGTCGTCCTCCAGGGGTATCATCAGCAGGAAGAAAAATGGGGTGTCCGGGGCATTGAGGAAGAACGGCAAGCCAGGGTCTTCCGACTCCTCGTCGTCCCCCTCGTCGACCGGTTCCTCCTCGTCATCTAGTGATGCGAGTCGAGGGTCCGGCCGGAGTCGTCGTGGGGGAATGGCGGGTGTCAGCGAGTAGGGATGCGGGAGATCAGAGGCCAACTGCGACATGGGGATGACTGGTGTGATGCCTGGGGGCGCTTCGAGGAGCGGGGCCACCGTGGGTTCTAGCGGTGGTGGGGAGGAAGGCGGGGGTGTGGGACTAGTGGGGGAGACGTTGAGAGCGATGGCAAGGACGGGGGTCGGGGGTCGTGAAGGGACAACTGAATAGGGTGTTCGGGATACGAACGGAGTTGGGATACCCTCGGACTGAGAGGGGACTGTGAGTCGTTCGAGGATTATAGCTGATGGTGGGCGAGGTCGGTCGTTGGCTGAGACAGTGTTGGAAGTGGGAGTCGTCATGGTAGGTGGGGATATGGAAATCGTCCTTTGCTCCCCGTCTTCTTTATAGCTTTCTCCCTACTCCATCGGCCGTTGGGTTGCGGCGATAGAAGTCGGCGATTACATCCGGCGCATGTTTGACGTGGTGTTACGTTTCGCCCTCGGACTGCCCGGCCCGGTCGTGGACTCTGACGTATTTGCGATGACTCAGTATGTCAGACGTAATGTGTCATGGACTTCGGATCTTGCTGCCTCATGTCTCGGCTGACTGATGACTCCTATTGTTGTACGTACTAACGATTACGCCTGCTGACTGATGACTCTATTGTTGTACGTGTTGTGGATTACGACGATGACTGCGCATTCTATTATTAGGATACGCTACTTACGCTATTGGCTACTTACAAGTTCGAGCGGAGTCGGAACTAACTCCCTTACATGTATTTAAGCTCGTAGTACTACGGACCAGGATCCCCATCTTGGTCTTCTTCAATTACCACTCTTGACTCGTCTTCTGTGCTAGGGACTCGTAGTGTCCCTAAGTGAGCTAGCTCCGGTATATCCCTCCGTGACCAAGAAGGGATCCCCGTGACTTCATCTCCATCTTCCTTCGTGAATGGTAGATCAGCCGACCGTGACTTACCCGCCTGGTACCATGTGTCACCTCGTCTTCGAATACCTCAACTCGCGCACCGCCCGCCCGACTCATTGCTACTACATCGTCGACAACCTTGAGTGGGAGTATATTCGCAAAGTCCCCTGTCCACCTCCTAACGTTCCCATCGAAGAGACGTTGTACACCTACAGGGACTCTACAGGCACGTATTGGCCACACCCCGCCGTCTTTCCAGAGCACTCGGATAATCATCGGTTTCACCCTCGAGGGAACCCACGTCACAACAGCGTCTAAGTCAGACGAACGTCCGTGGTAGACGTTACATTAAGACCAAGATCCTTCAACGTGGCTTCCGCAGTAACAACCCGCGACCTCTGGATCCCATTCAGACCCTATCACATCGACAGAAGAGGGGAACGTAACGTCCCTAAGCAATATCTCAAAGAGGCCTTTTGGCAGACAGAACAAGGAGACCCAGGCTACGTAGTCCTTTACACCTATAAGGACGGCAAAACCGGACTCATCCCGGTAGAGTTTAACTTCGAACACACCTGTTGGACAGAACTCAAGTGGGACGCTCTTCATTACAAACTACAAGTCGTACGACCCGCAGGATCGAGCCTCAAACTCGACATTCTCCAAAGCGAAGTTACCACCAGAGATCAGTGGGGCCCCATCGACGGACAAGAAGAAGAACCGGTCCGCTCTCCCACTCCTAAAACACCCGCACCATCCCCTTCACTGGGCAGCAACCCAGAAGAAATCCGCATCCTAGAAGCACAAGCCGAGGAAGAAGAAGTACAATTGGGGCTATTAGCTGAGTCCATCCCCACAGACATGACCACTACCGTAACAGAACAACCCACCACGTTCCAGGAACCTACGCGTATTAGTCGCGGAGAAGGCCCCCCTCCAGGAGGACACGGAGGAGGAGGAGATGACGGAGGAGGCGATCCAGGAGGACCCCTCTTCACCGGACCCAACGTGTCAAGCGGGACCAAACCCGAGAAATTCATGGGCAAGGAACCCCTAGTCTTCACCGGAGATCGTACCAAAGTCCAGCAATTCCTTACTCAATGGGAACTGTTTGTGGAAACCAACTACGACAACCCTGCGTTCACCCTTCCTTACCGAAAAGCACTAATCTTTCTGACCTACATTCAGGGGGACCACGTTAACGAGTGGGTCCTCTCCACCACCAAATGGGTCAAGGCCTACAAAGCCAAGCACGGCCCTTACGACAAATGGATCTGGGAGGCTATTGAACTTGGCTTCCGCAACACGTTCGCCGACACTCTCGAAAAGGAAAGAGCGCAGCAAGAACTTCAGAAAGGCTTCCGCATGGAAGGACAAGACATCGACTCGTACGTCGCCAAGTTCGAGAAGGCTGTCAGGGAGGCGGGATATCGCTTCGACAACTCGCTTGTCCTGGACAAATTCACCAGTGGGCTCCCGGTAGAACTATACAAGAATGCCTATAACTTCCACAGCCCGAATACGTACGCACAGTGGAAAGTAGCCGCACTGGAACAACAACGCAAGTGGATGCATCTCCAGACGCGTTTGGGGGGACGTAAACCCCCGGGACCCGGTAAGGGTTTAGGGTTTAGGGTTTAGGGTTTAGGGTTTAGGGTTTAGGGTTTAGGGTTTAGGGTTTAGGGTTTAGGGTTTAGGGTTTAGGGTTTAGGGTTTAGGGTTTAGGGTTTAGGGTTTAGGGTTTAGGGTTTAGGGTTTAGGGTTTAGG